>CM062818.1:1689660673-1690260673 GCA_031772625.1 Pinus tabuliformis
GTTGTCAAAAGAATTCTTCGATATATAAAGGGCACAACGAAATATGGCTTCTGGTATCACAAGGAAAAAATTTCATTATTCAAGCCTTTACAAATGCATATTGGGTAGGAATTATTGATGATCGTAAGAGTACTAGTGGAGCAGCATTCTATCTAGGTGGTTGTCTCATATCATGGTTGAGCAAAAAGCAAACCTCAATCTCGTTATCTACAGTGGAAGAAAAATACATTGTAGCGGTAGCTTGTTGTACTCAAGTCCTTTGGATGAAACAAACTTTGCAGGATCTTCAAGTACAATTCAGTGAGCCTATTCCCATCTTCTGTGATAACACTAGTGCCATCAACATCTCCAAGAATCCTGTCATGCATTCAAAAACAAAAAAAATTCCGATAAAATATCATTTTGTTAGATAACAAGTCACTGAAAAGAATATCAAACTTGAATATGTTGGTACAAAAGAAAAAATTATTGATATCTTCACTAAACCTTTACCTCATGAAGCATTTGAATATCTTCGCCAGAAGCTTGGGATTCTCCCAAGTTCTCATTAGATTTTCCTTATTCAGAAAATAAAGGGGGAATTGAAGTGTGTACAGGTCTTCACGATGGTTCTGTGTGAGGGGGAGTTACCCTTTTCCATTGATGTCAAAGGGGGAGATTGTTGATCTAAAGATGATACGAGGTTATCATTGATTTCAACCCAATTAGCACTAGGGGCTACCCTAATATTGAAATGGAAATTTTACTTTAAAACCTAATCTATTTTGAGCCAAGGATCTTCTAGGTGGATTCTACTTGTCGCGAGGTTTCTGTTGATATATGGCAGGCCAAGTAATTCTTCACGGTTTGAGAGATATTCATGTTTGAAGTTAGTCACCCCAAATAGTGGGATAAAACCCTATGGGGTTGTGGCATGGAACTCATAATTGGTTTTGGTCATTGAATATTCAATAATTAATAATTTTTTAAGCTCCTAAAGTCCCTCCAACATTCTCTATAGAAGCTCCTCTCAACTCTGTAAAAAGAAATCTCATATATCCTCCAAATGGATCAATCATGGAATTTTCACTATAGCTTCATTTCTGCGAAGTCTTACATTCTGAAATTAAAACCCATTTGATTTGGACTCTTGATGATCTCGTTTCGCTATATTGTGAGAGATATGATCTGCGGAAGTTAGAGTTTTTTCAGGTTGTCGAATTTCATATCAAAGAAGTGAAATGGGGAAAATCGTCATAACTCTCTCTATGAGAAGAGGATTGGAATTCGGTAAAAGGTGGTGGATAGTGCATGGACTTTGGTTTTTTGTGTATCAATTTCAAAGTTGAAGGAGGAAACGATGACACATGGAACTCCGTACAAGTTTTCTCTACTGAACTAGTCCATAATTAGGTCCTTGTGAGAGACTGGGCATAACTTTGTCTTGAAGAGTCAAAATCGGATCAGACCTATCGCATTAGAAAGAAGACTTAGAGTTCTTCTACAGGACCAAATATCACATGTTGGGGATTTGAAATCACAGAGATAGATCAGATTAAATATCATGCTCCTAGAAGGCAAGAAAAACTAGATCAAGTGTTGTCAAGGGGTGCAAAGGACCAGACTTTCTAGGGCAACAAAGAGAAAGGTGTAGCAAAATGATGAAGCAGAGGTAAGATACAGGTAAGTATATTCTTTATATGCATGTTCAACTCTTAATTGAATTAGGTTCTTTGTATTTTAATTTGTCTTTTTTTTTTAGCACTGACATATGCTCTAGAGGATGAGATTAGTTTTGCTATTATCATGTCATGGGTATTTCCTTGAAGACTTTTTGCAAGTATTAGATATTCATCAAGAGAAGAATCAATGCATAATCTAATGTTTTGAAGAGTGAGAAAGGGCAGCATGATAAGAGCAACAATGAAGGTGCAGAACAGCAGCAAGAAGTTCACCATATGAAATCTTCAAGTGGAAAGCACTGCATACATTCATTGTTAAAGTATCATTGTACAAAGTCATTGTAAAATCATCATAATAAAAGTTGTACAAGTGTCTATCTACCAAGAGTTGAAGAGGCAGTGTTGGGAGGTATAGGATCATCATTAGGCGGTTGTGTCATAGTGGGGGTTATGGTCTAGTCCGTCTTCTTCTTCTATATCATTCTATATCATTGTAAAGTGGACCATTTTCCTTGGTACATGAGTCCTTTCTTCTTTTATTCTTCTATAGGATGGTAGGGTGGTGCTATTCTGCTGCATGAAGTCACGAACAGGTTCAAGCTTGTGAGAAATTCCGGGTGGTAGGGTGGTTCTAGGGTGAGTTGTAGCTCATTGGGTGTTGGGACATCCGTTCAATTGACTACTAAAGAATCTCGGGCGTTGGAGCATCCATCTAGTGGGAGCTGAAGAAGAATGCTTTTCTAGATTCTAGGAAGTTGGAGCTTTATTTTCAATTGGAGTTGAAGATTAACGAATTATTAGAAAATCGTTTGGCGGTTTTTCACCCGGAGGGGGTTTTCCACCTAAATTTTTGTGCCTCTTGTGTTCTTTTATTCACTATTGTTATTGTATAAACATTAATGATAATTGAATATTAACTAATGCTCTAAAAAGATTTAAAAGTGCTAATTGCTAAGGAATTCTAATCCCCCCCCCAGTGTTTTCCAACAGGTTTCATATGTGTTCTTTACTTTTGTGGTCTATGTGCTTGGTATGTATGCATGGTGGTGGTCATTGTTGCAATTATGTTGTTCTGTATAAGTTGATGACATTATTGTCAGGATGTATTGTCGTGAATGCATGATCACTTGAATGTGAATTTTTGTGTATGATTGTCATCTCTGTGGATATATGCAAGCATTTTCATGGTTATGTCTATAATGCACAAGGTCATGGTCATGGTCATGGTATAGTCTTGCATGGTAATTGAATAATGGTTGATATGATGTTTATATACTATTATGATTATGATCATACATGTCTTGTGCTAATTTGGTTGATCTTGCAGACGAGATATCCTTCCCTAAACTATGCTGAGATATGTTGGTTATGTTTATGTTTTGGTTTAGCTGAACGTTGATGGTTCTGGACCGACCAACATGTAAGGGGATCTCCCCAGTAAGAAGTCCCAACTAAGCCTCAGACCGTTTAGTGTAGGAGTCGCAGTAGTTGGTCGTATGGTATCGCCTTGACCATGGTTGTGCGTAGAGGTAAGAAAGATTTCCTTGTTCGTAGCAAGGGCATGCAATATGTAGCATGCCAAGGAATGTGCATGAATGGTTCTAACAAATGGAATGTGGAGTGAATGTGCCCCTTGGAAACCTTTCAAAACACACAGCTTGGAAGGGAACACATGAGTAAAGATGCATCACAAACTGGAAGGCAGGCGAAGCAACAATCCAAAGTGATGGTTAAACCAACAATACATCTCATTAAGATTCATACATACATATACAGAAATAGTCTATACATACATGCGTAAGAAAAAAGGTACATATACCATTAGAGTAAACAGGTTAACTGAAATAAAATAACAACATATGCATGAAACATGTTGGCTTTGTTATATTAAGAAGTGAAAGGTCTAATCATTCAGTACAACCATGACCAACCACTAGTCCCAATAACGAAATGTTATAATCACTGCCACCTACTCCTCCAAATAGATGTACTAGCTATGCACTGTGGAGAAGCCACGAATCATTGCAATACTCTCCAAGATTTCTCTAAGATATTCCTATCAGAAGCTTGGCTAACCAAAAGCCCTTATAATGAGTTATGAGGTTCTATAAATAGCAAAGGCTGGGGTGACCCTTGACATTCCCCTTTGTGACTCTTCACCTAACCTCATGACTCTTCACATACTACATGATTGTTACATTCAAATATTGACACTAGGACTTTCACTTTACAAGATGTTACATACAATCTGCACATGTACCCATGTGAGAAAAAATAGGCTTGAGCAAGCCATGCAAGCTATCACTAAGACTCAAATAGTTGTGGGAATACCAACTCTTCAACATCCTCACGATGATCAATGATGGCAAAATAATTCCAAGCTTGGTCATCCGTGATGGTGTTTGTTCGCTCAATGGTGACATCCTGCTATAAGCAAAATATTGCCTCCATTGCATCCGGGTATACTGATATGGCTCCTCTGTCCAACTCATATGATAATATGCACATAATCATCTTGAGTGTAGTTGGACCAAAAACATATTGATGCATAGTGTTTGCGATGATCTTCAAGTGTGTGTTGGTGACTATGCGCATCAACCTATCGAAATACATATTCAACTCTGGTCGGACTTGGTTCTTGTGTTTGCCTCAGTGAGTGTGATGATGGGTGGGATTACATACGTGCACACAATGACATCCATGCTCCTAAACAAACTTGCATGCGATCGACAACACTACTCACCTTGTTTGCTCCATGTCAGCTGCTAGATGGGTCCATAACCTGTATGGGTGTATTTTCATCAGTATGTGCATGTTGCGCCTCCTATTGTACCTGTTCCTACTGTAACTCCGTCTGTCATCTATGTAGCTCCTGTTCCTCCTTGGGTTCCCACTTCAACACTTGCAACTCCTTCTCTGTTTATCTTTCTACCTTTGTGTGATCCTCTTGTCACTTCATCGCCTCATAGCCTCAATCTCCAAAGTTGTTGCTTTCATCATGAGTGGATCTACTTTGAACTTGCAGCTTTGCTCTACCTCTACATTGTCAACAACCTTCCTCTTGCATTTGTTAGATGCAGATGTGCTACCTTTTGCTATTGCTAATGTTGCTACTCACTGTGATGTTTCTGCCATTTCATCTTGATATCTGTGTCCATGAAAAACTTGATGTCTTCATAGACAAAAAAATTCATAGACACTTGATCTACTACGTTCCAAGTTGCACTCTCAACAGTGCCTTTGACTTTTCTCTCCTGGAAGCCATTTTACCTGTATTGTTGAGAGACAGATGAACACCTGTGATACCTGGACACATAACAACACTCATGGAAATAAATCTGTCAATTGAAAATCAAAACAAAATGGAGGACTGACATGCAACATACCTATGTGACTGTTTGTGAAGATTGCACAATTTTCAGTGGGAGGATGGGAGACTGAGTGCCAAAATTGCACAAGGCACAGTTAGTGCTGTCAGGAGACAAACTGATTGCTTCAACTGTGTAATGCATAGTCTAGACTAGCTTGTTGTGGATTGAAATTGTGCAATGAGCAATTTCAGTCAGCAGTGACATGCAAACCAGCAAACTACATTGTGCAGTTTCTGGGGCCAGCAAGGCATTGCCTGGTAGAAGTGTGCAATGCAAGCCTAGAGGTCAGTGTTGGGCCAGACTTATGCAATTTATGGGGGAAAGGTAAAGCCTTCACTTCCAGAAATATGCAATGCTAGCCGGGAAAATCAACGTCTAGGTCAAGGTAGCCCAGACCCTCCATCGGGCGACTGAAAACATGAGAAGTTTGAATGCATGGTGAAAACGAGTGTAAAAAAGAGTGAATGACCATGCATGCAAATAGTAAGTGCAGGATTCAGATAAAAGGAAAACATACCTGTATGTGAAGTGGTTTGCCGCAATATCAACCGGTGGTGCAAAAAAAGTGTCATGCATGCGACAATAGTGAGATGCAAATGAAAACTGAAATGGTGCTTCTAAAATCTAACATACATTAAAACAACAACAAGCACTCACTAAAATGAGGCAAGAAACACTTACACAAAACGAAACATAAAAAATGACAAAAATATAGTGCAAGACATGAGAAGAAGACTTACCCTCAAGCAACTATGCTGTAAATGTCGAAGACTCCTACATGCGATGTGGGATGTCAGAGCTATAATATCAATGTGAGGAATGAGCTATGCAACATCCATCTCATAAGTTTTGATAAGATCGAGGTTATGATGCGCATGCCACAAATCTAGGAAAAAGTGTCACTTGGTGAGAGGTTTCTAAAACGATCTATGCATGTAACATCTAGAAGCTAAAAAGAGATCCCTTAGATCTAGGGATGGCTTTGCATGTTTCCTTTTTTTGATTTTGTGAAAAGTAGCCCATGTATGCAAATCAGTTTTTCTTGGTCTTGGAGGGAACCAGTCAAGCTAAAGGTACATGCATCAGTCTGTGACCCTGGGGTGAAAATTTGTGTAGTTTATGGGCTGAGAAGAGCTGGTTGTGTTTCAGGCATTATGAAATTTCTAGGCTGAATAGGTCACTACCTCCAAAAATTGCACAATTTCTAGGCTAAGCCCTAGTGTTGGGCTAGATTGCACAATTTTTTGAAGGAGGATTTCATGACTGTTCTACATAATTCTAGAGCCTAGTAGGCTACCCAACTAATTTGTGCAATTTTTGGAGGGAAGTGTGGTTCCCCTTCAGAATCGTGCAATTTTCTAGGGGAGTGTCTCAACCAGTAAATAGTCTAAGTTTGGAATGTCATCTCGTGAAGGGAGTGAAGAAAATTGACATGCACAGGCTTGAAAGCCACTAGAAAGCCAATGAAGCCTATGTACTTGAAAATGCAAGACACATTTCTAAGGATGGTTGGTAGGAAGGCCACTACAACACTTGGTGACACATTGGTCGAATTCTAGCTCTCTGAGTGGACCTTGTCCATGAAAAGCAAGTCTAACACCTCTGGAAGTATTGCTCAATTATCTATTCGGCTTGGTTTCCACACTTGCTTGATTGTAATATGTAGCATCTGCCAAGCTCTCAATAGGTCAACACACATTCCAAGCCAAGCCAACACAGTTGTTTCGATTGGGATGACGGGTATATTGGTGCACAAGCCATACAATTGTCAGAGTTTTAGTTTCGTCTCTAGTGTTGCCAGCAGGACTGGATAGTACCCTCATGGAGTCAAGCAGAAACAGAAGCATCGCTCCACTACCAGCGATCTTGGCAAGTACCCCTGTGGAGTTACTTGCATCACCTCTCTGCACAGGAAGCCTTTCTCTTCTTTCACCTTATTCATTTTTCATTTTTTTGAATTTTTTTCCATTTTCATTTGTCATTTTCCATTTTCGTAGTTGTGCATAACACTTATTAATTTCGGAGGCAGAAGAGGGATCCCAACTTATTGAGAGTAGAAGAGGTCATTCCTTCAGAGAAGTAGTTTATATATACCTCTAACGTGCTTTTTAAGGTCTTCCCCTCACTTTACTCTACTTGACTTAGCTGAAAGGGATTAACCCAGAAACAACTGACGAGAGTAGGTGACACTCGTTAGTGTGCAAGGGTTATGTTTTCACCAAGGTTCACTTCGAACAATATGTATTTTTCATTGATGTATCATGGAATGAAGACAACAAGATCTTCATGCAGATGTAGGATGAAAAATAACCAAGTAATGATAACTGCACAAATCCTCTTATACTTTACCCAACTTGTTTCAAGAGTCGTACACAGTTTCATGTGAAACTAACCCGCGAATATAAACAAGAAAACAAATGAAAAAACAAAGAAAAGGAAGAAGCAAATGCGTAAGAAAAGTGAGTAAGAAAATAAGCATGCAAACAAACAAACATGCAAAGTAAGAAGCAAACATGAATGCAAGAAAACAAACAAAAAGAAAACACTATTCCTACTCCTAAGCTAATGGTGCATTGGTCTGCTTATGTAAAGTGATACTTCCAATGCAGCCACTAGTGCATTGGTTGACCCATGGTGAAGGCATGGTTCGTGAATAGAATAGAAGTGTGAACCAGCAAACATGAAAGATATAACAATGAAGGAAAACACACTCCGGGCTTAAGTGCATCCATAGAAAAGAAGTGAATGAAAGTGCATGACATGTACCCTGTGGACTTACCATGGTGCTATGCTATACTACATGCATATGTTAAGCATACACATTCTCTTCACTGTGACATGCAAGAAAATGTGATAAAGGTAGACCACTTACGTTCCACAAGTGTGCTTGCTGTGTAAGATTCCTCCAATGCATGAGCGATGGGATCATGTAGTTTGAGTGGAGGAAGCAAAATCTGACTGTTAGATTGATAATCAGTGCATACAGATGAGTGATGAGGAGCCTTGGGTGTTTGAACAATTTCCTGATTGGAAGTGAAACCAACCTTAGGATAGTGAGGGCCTAATATAACCATCATCTCGGGTTGAACTGCCTTGACAGCCTGGGAGTTTTGACTTTGTTGATAGATAGATCATCATAAACCAGTGTCTTAGGCAGATTAACAACGATTGAATCAACATCGTGATCAGATGAAGAAGCAGAGAGATCATGATAACCAAGATCATAAAACTTAGGATGTTTTTTAGCATCCTCATGGTTTAATGAATCATAGAAAAGGGTAGATGAGAAGCAATAATGTTCACCCTCTATGTTTCCAGAAAAAGCACATGAAGAATCAAGTGGATTTTCAAGGAATGATTTTTCCTCTCTGTTGTCAGATGATGGACTGAAATCTAGTATGTTCTGTGAATGATCAACATTGGATACATCTGTAGAGAGAGATACACATGCAAAATTAGGGGTGGAAGAATCACCAAAGATGTGAGGGAAATAGAGAGGAGGTGCAGACAAAAGGGAACCATCCTTCACGAGGGGTTGATGTTTAAGCTCCTAGCCATACTCTTCATGAAAGAAAGCGTAGGTTAGTTGTACAACACTAACTCCATTGATAGCTTGATCCTCGTTCACAATAGGTGTAGCGTTCAGAATGGAAAAACATGAGAGAGTGCAATCTGGAAGATCAACAGAACATGAAGACAGAGGTTGAGGTAATACATGGATATGATAGCCCATGGGCTTCACCACCAAATATGTGTGAAAATTGAGAGAGGTTATGTTGGGAGGATGTGACGGTTGAACAAACGTGTGTGTATGTTCTCCCACATCACTCTACAGTGGTGAAGCTGTTTGATGAGGGGACGGTGGACAATCACTTGTGATAGCAACCATGTCCATCTGTGATTGCGTAACTCCATCACCGAAGTATGCTGAGTGGGGAATGAGCTTGAAATTCTTTTTAGGATTGACATATTTGGTAAGGAAATATTCAAATCTATCCATGAGATACTATAATTTCATCTGATTTTCGTAGCTTAAAACTGCAACACACGAAAGCGGTCCCAGGAATACATAGGCGATGCTTGCGGCGTCTTTTGTTGTTTTAACAGTTTTTTTGTCAAGTGGTCCTAGATCAAAATAATGGCAATAAGATTCAATGAGATCACAAAACTAATCAAGTGAGCGCATGCTGCCAGGTGATAGACTCCAGCACCACGTAGTGGGGATTCACGAAGTGTGTATGCAAGAAGAACACTAGCCTCTTTTGCATAGAACTCATTTGCAAGGAATGCATATAATCCTTCTAAGTACTTAGGCTAGTCTACTTTGCCTTCACCATCATACGTGAATTCAGAAAAGAGATCAACAAACTCCCTTGTGATGTTAAGAGGTTCGGCATGCAAAAAACATCGTGGAGGGATAAGTTTGATACTATCGATGACAGATGTACGAAGATTCAAAACATGATGTAAGGGCTTATATTGTCATCTGGCCCTCCTTCTAGCGCCAAAATGTTGATGGTGCTGAACCTGCCAACATGTCAGGGGATCTCCCCTGTAAGAAGTCCCAACTAGACCTGAGACTGTTTGGTGTAGGATTCCCATCAGTGGTTCATATGGTATCTCCTTGACTATGGTTGTATGTAGAGGTAACAAAGATGTCCTTGTGGTTGAGGGGAAAGTACCCCTAGGGTCCTTTGGGTTAAGACTCTACTAGACCGAAGATTGCTTATTCAAAGAAACACACGCACACCCATTATCTTTATTGTAAGCAAATTCTAATGTTTAGGGTATGTACCTAAGGTCCTACGTTCGAGAAGGCCTTTAGGGTCCAAACCCTTCTTGGAGTTCGCTTCTTCTCTTTTGACCTGTAAAACAAACAAATCAAAGAACACAACAGTACATGGACAAATACTTATACACAAACCATCTTCATGCTATAAAGTTAGTTATAAAAATCTTTTAGTAACTACTTGCATAAGAATTCAAGACAAGAATCTCATAAGCATAAAGAAAGATTGTTTCGGGAACCAAGATGTGTTTCTTTATATAAAGGCAAGTAAAGTACATATAACGGAAAGATTTCACCTGAAACACCTTCAACAGGCTCCAAGCAAAGCTTCCTCCCGGATTCGTTCCAGCCTCAAGCCTCCAACAAGAGCTCCTTCCAAGTCTTACTCAATGGTGATATAAAGGATGAATGATCACCAATACACATGGAAACAAGGGTTTCCTATGCAAGATGGGGGAAGTGCAGAAGGCACCAAGGACTTTAGACCTAGTCTAAGGGAAAAATCTCAGCATAATAATATTGCTCTCTTTTTCTCTCTCTCCTTGGCCTTCCCTTTGATGTCTTTTTATACCATCTCCAAAGTAGTTTTTTAGTTAGGATTTGGTTGGGAATAGTTGGACCACGGGCACTAACAGGTGATCAGCAGGTAAAACCCGCGATCTCCGCCCGAAAATGAGGAATTATTTATTTTTTTAAGTGTTTTAATACATACACGCGGGTTGGGTATACACAGACCCGCATGTACACGCGTTTAACTCAGGGCAATGTCACGTATAGGGAATAAAACACTGTTTTTTAAATTTTTAGGACCAGGTCTCGAAGGAGGGGTTGCCCTAGGCCATGAGTGCAGCATCACAAACCATAAGAGTGAGATTTGGAGCTATAACACCTTGTTGGTAGCAAGGGTGTGACATGCACATCAATCCAAAGAAGGTGCATGAATGGTTCTAACACTTGGAAGGTGGAGTGAGTGTGCCTTGGAAACACTCATCTTGGAATGGAACACATGAGAAAAGATGCATATCGAATTGGAAGGCAGGCGAACCAACAATCGAAAGTGATGGTTAAATCAACAGTACATCTAAGTAAGATTCATTCATACATATAGAGAAAGATTCTATACATACATGCGTAAGAAAATAGGTACATATATCATTAGAGTAAACAAGTTAATTGAAATATAATAAAAACATATGCATGAAACATGCTAGCTCTGTTATATTAAGAAGTGAAAGATCCAATCATAAATACAACCATGACCAACCACTAGTCCCGATAACAGAACGTTACAGTCACTGCTGCCTGCTCCTCCAAAGAGATGTACTAGATTTTCACTGTGGAGAAGCCAAGGCTCGTTACAATACTCTCTAAGCTTTCTCTAAGATACTCCTATTGGAAGCTTGGCTGACCAAAATCCCTCACAATGAGTTATGGGGTTATGTAAATAGAAAAGGGTGGGGTGGCCCTTGACATTTCCCTTTGTGACTCTTCACCTACCATCACGACTCTTCGCCGACTACATGATTGTTACATTCAACTATCGACACTTGGACTTTCACTTTACAAGATGTTGCATAGAATCTGCACATGTACCCACATGAGACAAAATAGGCTTGAGAAAGACATGCAAGCTATCACTAAGACTCAAACAGTTGTGGGAAGACCAACTCTTCGACATCTTCACGATGATTGACAATGGTCAACTGATGCCAAGCTTGGTCATCCATGATGGTGTATGCACGCTCAATGGTGACATCCTATTGTAAGCGAACTCTTGCCTCCGTTGCATCCAAGTACACAAGTATGGATCCTTTGTCCAAGTCACCTGATAATATGTGCATCATCATCTTGAGTGCAGCTGGACCAAAAAGATATTGATGCATAGTGTCTGCATTGATCGTCGAGTGTGTGCTCGTGACTATGCACATCAACCCATCGAAATACATGTTCAGCTCCATTCGGACTTTGTTCTTGTCTTTGCCTCGGTGAGTTTTCCAATGGGTGGGATCAAATGCATGCGCATAATGACATCAATGCTTATGATAGATTTTTTGGCGAAAATCACATGAGAGATCATTTGTCGATGCGTTTCGAACCAACCAGTGTGGTTCATCGTCAGGACAAGTTGAAGAATAGATCCAGCTTAGCCTGTTTAAATAGCTAGAGCAGAGACACCAACAGTTATGTGGCCAAAGGTTGACTTAAGGAGCAAGGTCAAATTTAGTTATATTAGGTAAGAAATAAATAAATAAATATATATATATATATATCAATGATAAATTATGATATAATAATAAATAAATCAAATATATATATATATATATATATATATATATATATATATATATATATATATAAATCTGTAAAAAATTTAGTTATATTAGGTGTGAAATAACTAAATAAATATATAAATATATCAATAAAATAATAAATTTATTTATTAAGTGAATATATAAATATATAAATAATAATAAATTATATTTGTTTATTTATTAAATAAATAAATAAATATAAATATAAAATAATAAATATAATAGCAAAAGTAAATTATTTATTTAATTTATATAAATGGTATTATTAGTGAGGTAAATAAATAAAAATATATAAATATAGTTATACTAGGTGTGAGATAACAAAATAAATATATAAATATATAAATAAAATAATAATAAATTATTTATTTATTTATTAAATAAATATATAAATATATAAATAATACTAAATTATATTTATTTATTTAATAAATAAATATAAAAATATAAATTAATAACTATAATATCAAAGGTAAATTATATAAATGGTATTATTAGTAAGGTAAATAAATATAAATTCATATATAAATATATAAATATAGTTATATTCGGTGTAAGATAAATAAGCAAATGAAGAAAAATAATAATAAATTATTTATTTACTAAATAAATATATAACTATATAAAAGAAGAATTAAAAATAATAATAATTCTTTATCTATTTATTTATTTATTAAATAAATGAATGAATATATAAATAAGAGAAAAAAAAATAAATAAATAAAAATAAGAGTAAATACATTGCTTTATTTAATTTATATAAATGAAAAAATAATAAAAGAATTAAGTTATAGAAACTAAATAATAATTAAAATAAATCAATAACAAGAAAAACCATTACCAAATAACAATATTTCATAAACGATTATTATATCGCTACATAGTAGTATTTAGTAATAGTTTATAATTAAATAAATAAATAATAATTAAAATACTAAGTGATTAAGTACATAAATCCTAATACTAATATTACATCATAATAATAACATAAATAAGTTATTAACAATAAATACTAAATATAAAGAAAAACTATTACTAGTAAAGAAATGTTTAATAGTTTCTTATTTGCATATTCACTAATAAAAAGTAATAATAATAAAATATAAATAATAAAAAGAGACAGAAAAAACGACTAAGAAGAAAGGGCTAAGGGCTAGACCCAGCACCTGGTGATTTTCCAGCCATCATCTCTATTGAGATTGTTGGATGTCTTTTCAATCTCAATACCTTCCCTAAATTTCCGATGATGGAAATGTGAAACCTTAGCGATAACACTAGCCTCCTCAATGCAAACATCATGGTTGGTTTTTTCCACATGATCAGCTAAACCAGAAGACTTAACTCTCCTATGCTGACCAGCGTGTTCACTAATCCTCTGATTAATGGAGCGACGAGTTTCACCAATATAAGGGGTCCCAAAGGAGAAGGGGATCATATAAAACCCTTTCATATCTTTGGGGTCAATAGGATCCTTAACTCTCACGGGGACACTGTGCATCGTGAGAATCCTTGCAACCTTATCAGTGGTCACTTAAGGAAGATGAACACCTGGAATCCGTTGAAAGTAGGGAAGCTATTGAGATTGAAAAGAGATCCAACAATCTCAATAGAGATGATGGCTCGAAAATGAGCAGGTGTTGGGTCCCAGCGCTTTCTTCTTAGTCGTTTTTCCTGTCTCTTTTTATTATTTATATTTTATTATTAGTACTTTTTATTAGTCTTTTAATAGTATGCAAATAAGAAACTATTAAACATTTCTTTACTAGTAATCGTTTTTCTTTATATTTAGTATTTATTGTTAATAACTTATTTCTGTTATTATTATGATGTAATATTAGTATTAGGATTTATGTACTTAATCACTTAGTATTTTAATTATTATTTATTTATTTAATTATAAACTATTACTAAATACTACTATGTAGCGATATAATAATGGTTTATGAAATACTGTTATTTGGTAATCGTTTTTCTTGTTATTGATTTATTTTAATTATTATTTAGTTTCTATAACTTAATTCTTTTATTATTTTTTCATTTATATAAATTAAATAAAGCAATGTATTTACTCTTATTTTTATTTATTTATTTTTTTTCACTTATTTATATATTCATTCATTTATTTAATAAATAAATAAATAAATAAAGAATTATTATTATTTTTAATTCTTCTTTTATATAGTTATATATTTATTTAGTAAATAAATAATTTATTATTATTTTTCTTCATTTGGTTATTTATCTTACACCTAATATAACTATATTTATATATTTATATATGCATTTATATTTATTTACATTACTAATAATACCATTTATATAATTTACCTTTGCTATTATAGTTATTAATTTATATTTTTATATTTATTTATTAAATAAATAAATATAATTTAGTATTATTTATATATTTATATATTTATTTAGATCTCATTTTCACAACCTTTGTTACAATACTAACCTTCCTAGCCTTTTACAATGCCAAAATCGGGAGGCTTCTCTCCAAACTTTTTTGAGCATAGGAATAAAATCTTAAATCAAAATAAATAATTTGTCTTTTTAGGTCCGATAGATCATTATTTGGTCTGAGCTGACGTTAACCATCATCATCATCATTAATAAATAAATAATTTATTATTATTTTATTTATATATTTATATATTTATTTTGTTATCTCACACCTAGTATAACTAAATTTATATATTTTTATTTATTTACCTCACTAATAATACCATTTATATAAATTAAATAAATAATTTACTTTTGCTATTATATTTATTATTTTATATTTATATTTATTTATTTATTTAATAAATAAACAAATATAGTTTATTATTAGTTATATATTTATATATTCAGTTAATCAATAAATTTATTATTTTATTTATATATTTATATATTTATTTAGTTATTTCACACCTAATATAACTAATTTTTTTACAGATTTATATATATTTATTTATTTTTGATTTATTTATTATTATATTATAATTTATCATTGATATATATAGATATTTATTTATTTATTTCTTACCTAATATAACTAAATTTGACCTTGCTCCTTAAGTCAACCTTTGGCCAGGTAACCGTTGCTAAGCCCATTGGTGTCTCTGCTCTAGCTATTTAAACACGCTAAGCTGGATCTGTTCTTCAACTTGTCCTGACGATGAACCACACTGGTTGGTTCGAAATGCGTCGACAAATGATCTCTCATGTGATTTTCGCCGAAAAATCTATCATAAACTTGCTATGGATCACAGAAGCCTCAACTCTACGACATCCATGCTCCTTAACACCCTTGCATGCGATCAACAACACTTCTCACCTTGTCTTCTCCATGCCAGCTACTGGATGGGTCCATAACCTCTATGGCCATAGTTTCATCAGTCTGTGCATGTTTCACCTCTTGTTGTAGTTGTTCGTGCTGCAACTCCTTCTCTCATTTGTGTAGCTCTTGTTCTTCCTTAAGTTTTCACTTCAGCATCTAGAACACCTTCTCTATTTCACTTTATGCCTTTGTGTGATACTCTTATCTCACCATCACCTCATAGCCTCAATATCCAAAGCTACTGCTTTCATCATGAGTGGATCTTCTTTGAACTTGTAGCTTTGCACTCCCTCTGCACTGTCAACAACCTTCCTCTTGCATTTGTCACACGTAGGTGTGCTAGCTTCTATTGGTGCTAATGATGCTTCTCTCTATGATGTCACTACCATTTCATCTTCATATCCTTGTCCATGAACAACTTTATGTCTTCATAGACAAGAAATTTCATAGACACTTGATCGACTACGTCTCCATTTACGCTCTCAACATTGTCTTTGACTCTTCTCTCCTAGAATCCATTATACTTGTGTTGCTAAGAGGCAGATTAACACATTGGATACCTGGAGACATAGAAACACTCATGGAACGAAATTTTCTGTTGAAAACCAAAACAAACTGGAGGAGTCACATGCAACATACCTATGTGACTCTCTGTGAAGATTGCACAATTTTTACCGAGATGCTAGGAGACTGACTGCAAAAGCTATGCAAGGAATAGGTTGAGTTGCAGAGAGGCTAACTGCTAGAACTATGTAATGCATAGTCCATTGTGGCCTGCTGAGGTCTAGAACTATGCAATGTGTAATTCCAGTCAGTAGTGACATGCAAACAAGCACACTCCCTTGTGCAGTTTTTAGGGCCAGCAAGGCACTTCATCTCAGAATTACACAATGAAAGCCTGGAGGTCAGTGCTAGGCCAGAATTGTGTAATTTCTAGAGGAAAGGCAGACCCTTCACTTCCAAAAATGCACAATGCTAGCCGGGAAAAGTAAGGTCCAGGTCAAGGCAGCCCACACCCACCGACGGGAAACTAAAAACTTGAGAAGTCTGAATGCACGGTGAAAATGAGTGTAAAAAAGAGTGAATGATCATGCATGAAAATAGTAAGTGCAGGATTCAGAAAATGGGAAAATATGCATGTGTGTGAAGTGGGGTGCCACAATGGCTACCGTTGGTGCAAAAATAGTGTCATGAATGCGACAATAGTGAGATGCAAACAAAAACTGATATGGTGCTTCTACAAGCTAACATACATTAAAAAAACAACAAGTGCTCATTTAAATCAAGCAAATACCACATACACAAAGAAAAACACAAAAAGCGACAGAAATGCAGTGCAAGACATGAGAAGCAAACTTACCCTGAAACAACTAAGCAATACGTGTTGAAGACTCCTAGATGTGATGTGGGATGTAAGAGTTGTAAGATCAATGTGAGGAATGAGTTTTGCAGCATTTAGTTCATAAGTTGTGATAAGATCGAGGTTATGACGCATATGCCACAAATGTAGGAAAATGAAAAACTTGGTGAGTGATTTTTAAAATGATCTATGCATGTAACCTCTAGCTGTTAAAAATAGATTCCTCAAATCTATGGATCCTTTTTCATGCTTCATTTTGCTATTTAAGGAAAGGAATCCCATGCATGTAAATCATGTTTTCTTGGTCTTGGAGGGAACCGGTCAACTTGAAGGCACATGCATCGGTCTATTAGCTTGGGATGAAAATTTGTGTAGTTTCTGGGCGGAGCAAAGTTGGCTATCTGTCAAGCATTGCACAATTTCTGGGCTGAACAGGCCACTGCCTCATAGAATTGCATAATTTCTGAACATAGGCCCAGTGTCGGGTCTGATCGCGCAATTTTCTGAAGGAGGATTGCCTGACTGTTCTATGCAATTCTGGAGCTGAGAAAGCTACACAAATGATTTGTGCAATTGCTGGAGGGAAGGCTAGTTCCCATCCATAATTGCGTAATTTTCTGGGGGAGTGTCTTAGCCAACAAATAGTCTAAGTCTTCTGAAATGCCATCATGTGAAGGGAATGAAGCAAACTGACATGCAAAAACTAGAAAGCCATTGAAAAACCAATGAAACCTATGTAATTGACAGTGAAAGACACACTGCTAAGGATGGTTGGTAGGGAGGCTCCAAAACGAAGCTAAGGAAAAATTTTGGAGGGTGGTTGTAGCCATTACAACACTCACATGGTATACTTGCAAGAAGAAGATCAAAGATGACTAGCAATATGGTAGACTATAGTTCACAAGATTATCCTTGTAGATCTGATGAGCAGCATGTTGATATGTATTCTCCCAACATAGCAGACACATTGAGAGGTTTGAAGGCATAAATAAGAATTTGCAAGGAAGATAATGGAAGAATCATTCAGGAATTATAGAAACAAGTAGAACCTAATGCATTCATCCTTCAGAGTTTGTTAGAGTTTTAGAGACAGGAACCACTTAGGATCGGTCATGGATAGGACTAATGGGACATATGGCAGTAGGTCTCATGGTGGTAAAATGTCAGATCAATATGACACAATCATAGATGGCAGGTTCTTAGACACCCCAGATAAGAGAGGTGATGGACACAAGTTCTATTCTAGTTTTGGTTCTAACGAGTATCATGATCATTGTCGTCATCACCATTATAGGAGGAGTGACAGGGGATAGTTTGTAAATGATTTCAAGAAAGAAAAGCCACCTACATTTGACAGATATTTGAAGAAACCAAACGATGCAAAGGCATGGTTACTTGGGATGAAGAAAAACTTTGATCTGCATGATTACATAGAGAACATGAAGGCCAAAATTGTTATCTTCAACCTAAAAGGGAAGGAAGACATATGGTGGGAAGATGTGAATCATGTTATAGACATCAAGCCAAAAGAGTTTATGGGCACAACCCAAATTGGCCTAGATTTTGGCAAATACTCCGCATTTTGTGGAGTAGAGTGTGAAATGGAGAATGCAACAGAGCACAATGTGGACCATGCAGTAGAGCAACAGGGCATAAAGTGAACCACGCAGTAAATATACCATGTGGTATGGGGGCTTCAAGGTGGTTTGAAGCCCCTCTTTTTTGTAAAATAACACAATTTTGTAAGAGATCAATGGTTTTCGGACCATAGTAGCTTGTTTTAGGGAGTCCATTGTAGTTGGACCATGGTCTTTTATGATGTAACCCTCGATGTAATAATATATATAGGGTAAATTAATAAAGAAGAGAATCATATTTATGATCTAGATCAGTGTTATGGTTGTATAGTTGTGATCTACGGTCTTGTAAGGAGAGGCTATATAGCTAAGTGCGTAGACAACCTATAGCTTAGTGCGTAGGCCAATAACTATTTGTTGTACAAAGATTCATTATTATAAGCAATAGTTCTTGTGGACGTAGCCCCAAATTGGGGTGAACTATGGTAAATTGGTGTCTTCATGTGTACAATTTCTTATTATCTGTTGTAGCATAGCAGTGCTTACAATTGCATTTTATTTCAACATAATAATGGTTTATGGATTTATATGATATGTGTATGTAATTAATGTAATGAGGCGAAGTGATTTATGAATGTTAATAATAAGAAAAAATAATAATATATAACCACATCTCCACATCCTTCAAGGCTATAGAAACCTCGCTCTTCATCCTCCAATAGTCACTTTGGGTGAGACTGTGATCTGCTTGCAGTTCATTGTCGAAAGGTCCAGTGATTGAGGGTTTTGTTGGTGGGCAGTATAGATTGAACCTCGGTCAGCCCAAACTAATGCAACAAATGGTTCTTATGCTAGGATCAAGATTTGTTTGAAGGAGATGTGGATGCGGAACTCATCGAAGAAAGAAATTCAATATTAGATAGAACTAAAAGAGAAATCATTTGTGGATCAAGAAAACAAAAACCCTCATCTCACAATCAAAGCTTGGTTAAAGAATTATATTTTTACAGACCAATATGAAATTTTCTTCACTTCATTTCCTATCAAGTTGTGCGACTGGATATCAAGGTTGACTGAAAGGAAGAACTATTTTAAAGGTGGAGAAATTACAATGTCGACTCCTGAACTACTAAAGTGACTCAAAAGCACTGATAGTAGGATTTCAAGGGCTTTCGATTTCTAGATTGATAGTATCTTGGGAGGTTCCATTACTGAGTTCACAGTAGAATGGACTCTCCTAAGTCAAAGTAGAATGATGATTCTTCAAGGGATCGCGAGGTAAGTATTTGAAATCTTTGAAACTTTGGATTAAGATGCTTTTGTGTGAAAATGGAGTTTTACAGATGCAATCAGATTGCTAGTTTACTTATGTTTGGAGGAAGAGGGAATAAATATAACCAATATATTGGAACAACACAAAGTGGAAAGAGATATAGAGTAGATAGCAGAAATATATCTCGTGGAAAATATAGAAAGACCTTTATAGAGAATAATTATAGACTTCTTTTGAGTGAATATGAAAGTGAAGAAAGCCTCTGAGATAACCCTCAGGTAACTCCTTAGTATTCATCCATCCATCCTCATAGTTCACCGACACCGGAATCCAGTAATAGCCAGGATGTTTTTAGCTCTCCCCCTCCCTCTCCCCCTCATACCCCCATCCCCCTCCCCTTACTTGTCCCCCTCCCCCTCCCCCTCCAATAATAAGTATGGATGACGATATTAAGCTAATTGTTTTTAAAGTAACTGGATTGGAGGATCTAGAATAGTTTTGGTTTTCATGTTAAGTAGTATAGATAGTGAAGTAGATCAACGATGAGAATGTAAAGAAAGCACAACTCCTTACGACATTCTAAGATAGAGCGTTAAAATGGTATATGAAGTATTCTAATAATTAGAACATAATGTTTGCATATATTAAAACAACATTGGTAATAGAGTTTAAGAAACCAAAGTCTAAGTCACAGTGAATCACTAAGTTGAAAGAGATAAAAAAAAACCTACCGAGTCTGTTTTGGAGTTTGATCAGAGATTTAAGGTGTTATTGAATCACGTAAGCTTCGACATCACTCTGCAGCAACATCAAGAGTGGTTTATAGCTGTGATGCTATCGTATATCATATTTCCATTGACACAACAAAAGATAGGAACCCAAGACAAAGCTTTATAAATTGCGTTGAAATTGGAAGCTTTTCTTATAGGAGATACTAATGCAGGTATGAAATAAATCCAAGGTTAGCTGGTGAACCTAAATATGTAGTTACAAGACATCAAGAAAAGAAAAGAAGCTAGAGAAGAAGTATGGTGTACAAAATGCAGATCAAAGGGCCATTCTAAAGAATAATTCCCTATCTTTAGGAATCACATGGCTAGTGGAGCACCAAATCCTATGAATGCAAGATCCAGCTTGTGGTGTGAAATATGTAATACTATAGGTGAACATCATTCAAAACACTATTACTTGTTACAAAATTTAGATATAGACTCTGAGGAATCTCTACTGCAAATTTTGTAAATCAGTAGGACATGATGAGAACAATTGTCGAGCTTATGAACTAATGATGGAGCATGGTGCTGACACTAATAGAATGAAAGCAGAAGAGCATGGAAAAGAGGACAATGGACAATGAGGTGGTCGAGAAGGTTACCAAGGAAGAGGTTGAGTTGGTGGAGCTATTTGCGTACATGGATAGATCATTTGCTATAATTGTGGCTAGCCAGGTCATTTTGCGAGAGATTGTTAGAATCCCTAAATGACATGTAAGTACTGTAAATCCTTTGACCATGTAATTGAATAATGTCTTGTACATATGGTGAAGATGCAAGAAAAAAGGAACTAATAGCCAACATAGAATATTCAAATGATGACTACTGAAAGAAGGACCGTTGAACCTCAAATTAGTATTGTCACTAGAAGTGGAGCTACGATCAGTAATGATAAAGTGAATGGAAAGAAAGAATCTGAAAATGCATGGCTCAGAAATACTGCTGAAAAGGTTCCTATTTTTTATATTTAGAAAGAAAAGGAAGTATTTATGGAAGCAAACAACTTTTTTATGGATGTTGGAGCTTCAACCTCTAGCGCACAACCAAAGTCCGATCAGAAAATTAATTGTGACGTGTTATCAACTTTGATACAAAACAGAGCTCCGACACAGGATCAAGCTCTGACAGAGGACCAGGATTCAACAAATCAAGTAGGTATTTTAGAGTCTTTTCTGCAGATTTGTATGAAATTGTTAAGAGATCAAAAGTTTGTAGAAGGGCTTCCAGAGTTGATAGATTCTTGCGCATCCAATGAAGCACCACGAAGTGAGATGCGCACAATCAATAATTTGCATCGGCTGAAGAGAACCAGAAGAGAAATGAGGCTTAGTATGCAGATATGAGTATATGAGATGGATAAAGTTATTCTAGATCTGGGATATGATGCTAATGTTTGTTGAAAATAACAACAAGAAATTTTTAAAATAGCATATAGAAATTCCAATTTAATTTTTCGTTGAACCAAAATTGTGAATTAATTTGTAATTCTTTTCTCATAACAACTTGTAATAGTTAATTGAGTTAAATTGACTTAATTAACTTATGAATTTCCAGTTCGAACTCTATCTAGATTCAGTAAGTGTGATCCCTAAGTTTTAGGGGTCCAGATTGGGTTTATTGGAGATGTAATTAGATAACTTAGTTTGACTGAGTTATAGTCAGTTAAACTAGTTCTAACTGTTGGAGGAACTAGTAGAGGTCTAGTAGTGATTTGGTGCATTGGTGCATCCTTAATACTACTCTAGCTAACTGGATATTCAATCAAGAGTAACTCATGCATGTCACTTCAGAGGAAGACCTAGTTGAGATTAGATTGCAGCGACAATGTATATCAGTTGTATAATTTTCTCCGTTGTAAAAATGGTGCATGCAATTAGTTGAGGACCTTAGTTTGGATTGCATAGTTATTGAAGAAGGATTTCCTCACTAAATAGAGGCCCATTCCTCTATGAATTGTATAAGGAATTAGGAGCTTGGAGAGCAGCAAAACAGGCTAAGTCTTGGATTGAGCTAGCTTGTGAGCAGAGAGTTGATCACACCTGTGCAAGAAGTTTTTTAGTGAGAAAGAGCTTTGTATTTTCTTCTCAGATATTTTGATTAATGAAATATAGATAGTCAGGGGTTTGAGTAGTGGATTTCCCCAGAGAAATATTGTATTATGTGACATTGATTATCTTCCTCTTGTTGATTATTGTTTTCATCGATCATTGGTTTCTGTTGTTGAGAGTAGAGTAGATTCTTGTCCTGTGTTTTAGGAAATTACATGAGATGTTGAATCTATAGGAAAATATACATCATATTAAAGTTTATCATAGTATACTAGATGATATTTCAAGTTTGGGGTTATAGTTGAAATTAGAATTTTTAGTTCACACTTCAGGGTCGACAAATGGATTTTTATGGCTTGAGACTCGAGTATGCCTTGGATGGAAGATAGAATTACATATCCTGGAAGGACAATATGGAGGCATGCTGAAACATAAATGCCTCAAGTAATTCATTGATCAAGACATTCCTAAGCCTCCAACATCAAATTCAAAAGATCTAACCGAATGGGAAAGTGTGCAACAAGGGCAAGGTGAATTATCCTTGAGGGAGTTCGAGACCACATTGTATCGACTCTCTATGGTAAGGAAACTCTATATGTTATGTGGAAAGAATTGATGAACCTATTTCAAAATAGCAGTGACCATAAGAAGTTGGAATTGAAGGAAAGAATTCGAAAAATAGAGATGGAGAAGGGTGACTCAATTCCAAATTACTTCACCAAGTTCACCCATTGTCGGGATGAGCTTGGAAGTGTTGGAATTACCATTGTCAAGAATGATATGGTAAACCTAGATCTTCTCGGACTTCCCAAGAGTTGGCATAGTTATCAAGACTCTATTAATGGGAGTTAGAAGCTACTATATTGGGAATGTTTGTGGTGGGATTTGGTACAAGAAGAGTTTTGAAAGAACACCGGAGATGTGAGCTCTTCCAAATAAGTGGAAGGGGAATTTTCCTTAGAGAGTAAGGAAAAGAAACTCAAGGGAAAGAAGTCCCAAGGCAAGGCGGGCAACAAGAACATGGACTTGTCGAAAGTTAAGTGTTTTCACTATCACGAGCATGGGCACTATGCCACGAATTTCCCACAAAAGAAAGCAAGAAAGAAGGATCATGTAGTAGTTGCAGAAGGTGAAGCTCTAGGTTCAAAATTCGAACTTTATTTCACTCTCATTACATGCATGGCCAACACTGTAATGGGAGGTGTGTGGTATCTTGACAGTGGTGCCTCGTTCCATATGACGGGGAACAAATATCTCTTTATTGATTTTGTGGAGAAAGACCTCAAGCAAAACATAGAGTTTGGAGATGACTGGAGGTATAGCGCTACCAGGATTGGTATAGTTACCTTTCAAAGGGATCTTTGCCCCCCTCTCAGAATCACAAATGTGATCTATGTTTGAGGACTAAAGAATAATCTTGTTTCGATTGTGGTATTGGAAGATTGTGGCTATGATGTGATTTTTAGTAAGGGAAAGGTTTTCCTTAGACACATCGCCACAGGATAGGTGAAACAGATTGGTGCATGAGTCAAAAACCTATAAGCTCTTGAGGAACAACATGCATGAAAATCCTTGAGGATCAAGGCAATGGTTATAGGCTTGGTGGTTGAGAGGGAGCATGAATTACCTCTCAAAATGTAGCCCCAGAAGCAGCCTCAGAAGCAGTCTCAAAAAGTTGTGGAGCAGCCACAATTTGAGAAGCAGAGAAGAGACCAAGTGGAGAGATCCAATCAAGTAGAGAATAAGAAACCTTAGAAATTTTTGGAGCAATGACAATCGGAGAAGCAAAGAGGAGACTGAGTGGAGGCATCCACTCAAGAAAATACCTATAGTAGGGGGAAATTTCGAGCCAAGTGGGCAGAGGGAGTACATGCAACAATACCTCTAGGTGTGAGGTGGGGTGATGTGAAGTGATAATCCCAAGAGGGTTGAAATTGGGCAAGTTCCAATGAGAATTTTTGTGTCATGGATCATACCTTGCCACGAGAGTCCATAATACATAGTAGCAGGGGGAATTTGTGGTGGTTGATGTAGTCATAGATTTGAGTGACAAAGGATAGAGCAGTCAGATTCTAAAGAGCACAAATAAGAGTTGACAATAGTGTAAAAAGTTAGAGTCAGCAGAAGCGCAACATTTTCGGTCGACAGAGACAGTAGCAGTCAAAGACTTTAGTGACAGATATATCATTCTGATTCAGGTTGGATGATTTTTTTTAGTTTCGGAAGTTGTTGTAGCAACATCACTACAACAAAGTGTTTGATACAGAACATTCCAAAGGTTTAGGATCAGGATGGAGTTGAATTACTTTCTTGTTTATAGGGAGTATTGAAAATAACAACAAGAAATGTTAAAAATAACATCTAGAAATTCCAATTTATTTGTTCATGAGTTAAAATGTGAATTAATTTGTAATTATTTTCTCATAGCAACATGTAATAGTTCATTAAGTTAAATTAACTTAATTAACTTAGGAATTTTGAGTTGGAAGTCTATCTAGATTCATGTAGGTGTGATCCCTAAGTTTTAGGTGTCCATATTGAGTTTATTGGAGTTGTAATTAGATAACTGAATTTGACTGAGTTATAGTCAGATAAACTAGTTCTAACCTTTGGAGGAACTAGTAGAGGTCTAGTAGTGAGTTGGTGCACTGGTAAATCCTCAGTGATACTCTAGCTAATCGGAGAATCAATCAATAATAACTCATGCATGTTAGTTCAGAGGAAGACCTAGTTGAGATTAGAGTGTAGGGAGTGTATTATCAGTTGTATAATTTTCTGAGTTGTATAGATGGTGCATGCAATCAGTTTAGGACCTCAGTTTGGATTGCGTAGTTATGGAAGAAGGATTTCCTCATTAAATAGAAGTTAATTCCTCTAGGAATTGTACAAGGAATAAGGGGCTTGGAGAGCAGTAGAATAGGCTAAGTGTTGGCTTGAGCTAGCTTATGAGCAGAGAGTTGATTATACTTGTGCAAGAATTTTTTAGTGAGAACAAGCTTTGTATTTTCTTCTCAAATCTTTTGATTAATGAAATATAAATAGTTGGGGGTTTTGAGGCAATGGATTTCCCCAAAGAAATATTTTGTTGTGTGCCATTGATTATCTTCCTCTTGTTGATTATTGTTTTCATCGATCATTGGTTTCTGTTGTTGAGAGTAGAGTAGATTATTGTCTTGTGTTTTAGGAAATTACATGAGTTGTTGAATCTACAAGAAAATCTACAATGTCTTGATGAAGAATACATGGGAATTAATGGGTAAGACTAAGCTACAATGGTCGCCTATTCAGTTAAGGGTGGAAAATTAGCAAAACATCTCCCCCATAAGAAGACTACCAGGTGTCACAGTGGATATTGAAGGAGGACACAGTAGTTTTGACTTTGAATTAATAAAGAGTGTCGATCAAAGTAACCCTTATCCTCTATTACTTGGAATTGACTAGCCATTTGTTAATATGGCCATAATTAATTTGAAGAAGAGAAAAATGATATTTGAAGGAAATAATATGAGATTAATCGTTCCCTTAGATCCAACAGAAGGAGTAAGATATTTAGAACCAGTCAAAGAAGAAAACTGTGTGGTTGACATAGACAATACATATCAAATGACATTTAAGGAACATGATTGTGTTAATGCTATTGTAGAGGGAAAGATCTTAATAGTTCCTGTAAATCAAACTCAAAAGAAGAATTGGAAAATTGGCAGAATAGGTTGCATGAAGTGTCCGCAAGGCACTGTGAAAGAATTACTAAATTAATTCTTTGTATGATAGTTGAGGTATGTAACCTGCCTTCTTATGATGGCTTGGGTGATATAAATTATTTTCTTAATGATTATGAAGAACAAGTTCCAGAAAATCAAAGGTTTTCAACCTTGGATATAGCCTTGAAAGCTACCCCTTCTAGATGGTAGAATGCACACAAGGAGAATATAGGAGGTTGGCAGGAATGTTGAATATTGATCGGGATAAGGTTTGTATAGATAGATACAAAGATAGAGATAAAATATGATGGTGAAACTAATCTTAGGAAGCATATCTAGCTATGCACTACGACATGGAAGGAGATTCCATGGCAATAATGGGTACATGGATTCATTCATACATTAGATACAATCCCTAAGAATTGGTACCTAGAAACAGAGCTTCAACATGGTACCGTGAACTTGGAAGACATGGTTGATGGCTTCATATTAACATTCAATCTTGAGGATGACTATCCATACATAGATTTGGACCTTCAGATAGGTAATAAGAATATTTTTGAGAATATAACCCCATTGACATGGCAACAACCTGATTGGGCTATGTAGATAGAAAATGCACTGGAATGTTATAACCTTACTGTAGAAGAAGGAGAAGATCCTCACAACATCGACATAGTAGAATTGGAAGAATACCACAAAGTAGTTGGACTTGAGCCAAAGATACAAGATATAACGAAGCCACTAAAGACCAAGAAGGTGAACATGTGATCTGAAAAGGAACCCAAGTTTGCAACAATAGGAGGCTACTGGGATGAAGAGACAGTCACTAAAGTTACAAAGTTAGTTCATGAATATCAACAAATATTCCCCACTATGCTTTCGTAGATGAAGGGTATAATAAGAGATCTAGGAGTCATGAAGATTCCCTGGAAGCCTAATGCAAATCCAATCAAACAAAGACCTTATAGGTTGAACATGAAGTATAAAGAGAAAGTGAATTTAGTGCTTGATAAGATGATAGCAACATGAATTATTGAACCCGTAGAAGAATCAGAATGGGTGAGTCATATGGTGGTGCAAGAGAAGAAAACTCAAGGGGAAATTAGGATCTATGTTGATTTGAGAAAGTTGAATGATGCATGTTTATATTATCCCTCCCTACCCCTTTCACAGATGAAGTGATAGACAATGTAGGAGGTCAAGAATCTTACTCATTTACAGATGGATTCTTATGTCATCATCATATTATAATGGCACCTGAAGATCAACATAAGACCACATTTTCTACAGAATGGGGCTCATATCAATACACAATAATGTTGTTTGGATTGAAAAATTCCCCTACTATATTTTCTAGGGTGGTGGTTGCAACTTTTAAGGAATACATCCACAAATTTCTAGAGGTATATTTTGATGATTGGACAATATCATATCTCTTTGAACCTAAAGAAATGCATATTTTGTGTACTTTTTGGCATATTGTTGGGACATATTTTTTGTAAGAAAGGACTAATGGTGGACCCTAATAAGATTTCTATCATTGTAAACTTGCCTCCACCTAAGACAGTGGAAAAGCTTCGGACTATGTTGGGACAGGTGGGTATTACAAGAAGTTCATCAAGGGGTATGCTCATATTACTATGCCTATGGAGAAATTTTTAAAAAGGGATATAATTTTTCAGTGGAATGAAGAATGTTAAAAGAAACTTGACATATTGAAAGAAAAATGGCAGTTACACCTATACTAGTGTTCCCTGATTGGAATAAGGAATTCCATGTCCATGTGGATGCCTCTTGTATATATTTGGGAGTAGTACTACCATAACTTGGTGCATGAGAGATTGATCATCCTATAGATTTTTCAAGTAGAAAGTTATCGAAATTAGAAAAGAACTACATTACTATAGAAAGGGAAGGAATGGCCATGGTGTATGTCTTACAAAACACTATTTATTTAGATCACAATTTAAAATGTTTAAAGATCATTCTGCACTGAAGTATTTGGTTAATAAGCCTCTTAGGAGGAAATATTTGCAAATGATTACTATCATTTTAGGAATGCGACTTTGAGATCTTTTTTAAACTAGGGAGATTGAATGCAAGGCCTAGCCATCTGTCAACACTAGAAATAGGGGAAGAACCAACCAACTTAGAGGATAATCTCCTTGATGCACAATTATTTGCAATTAGAGTTAAATATGACTATTTCATAGATATCATTCAATTTTTTACTAAAGGAATGGCTCCTTCAGAATATAATACACAACAAAAGAAAGAATTAGTGGTTAAGGCAAATATTTTTCATTAATAGTGGGACACTTATACAAGATGAGACTAGATAATATATTGTGTAGATATTTTCCTAAACATGCAAGACAAATGATTTTAGCAAAGGCTCATGGAGGCACAATTGGTGGAAAATATGCAGGAAAGACTACTATGCACAAGATTTTAAGAGTAGGATTGTGGTGGCCCACACTACATAAAGATGCGAAGGAGTATTGTCGTGAATTTGATGTGTGTCAAAGAATGGGAAAAACTTCAAGAAGAGATGAGATTCCATTCATTGATTTTTTTGGACCCATCAACCCACCTAGAAAGAGGACTAGTGAAAGGTACATAATTACAACTAATTACTTGACAAGATGGACCGAAGCACAACCAGTAAGGGACTGCAGTGAAAAGACTATTGTGAAGGTTATTTTTTAGTACATATTGTCTAGATTTGGATGTCCGAAGATTTTGATGAGTGAATAAGGTTCACATTTCCTAAATAATACTATTGAAGAATTGACTAAGGAGTTCCAATTTTATCATCAAAAGAGTACCCCTTATCATTATCAGGCCAATGGAACAATAAAAGCATTTAGTAATATTTTGGCTAACTCACTTACTAAGGTAGTAATGTGAATAGAGATGATCAGGACCTTAGAATTCTAGCATTTTTCTAGGCTTATAGGACCACATGTAAAAAGTTGATAGGTCAGACACACTTCAGGTTAGTTTATGGGAAATAAGTTGTGATTCCCATGGAGTACATCATGCCTATCTTGAGGATTGCAACTTTTAGAGATATGGTAGACCCTAATATAATGAAGGAAAGAATGTCACATTTTCTTGCTTTGGAGGAAGATAGATTTGTCGAAGGATTCCTTCATAAGGTGAAAAAAAGCAAGATAAAAATCTTGACATGACATATATATTAAGTAGAAGAAGTTCCAGGTAGGAGACCTCGTTCTCCTCTATGACAAAAAGTTTGCAAAATTTCCAAGAAAATTCAAGATTCATTGGTTGGGCCCATACATTATCAAGCATATTACTGATGGAGGTGCAATTAAATTAGCAAAGTTAAATGGAGAATTCATTCAGGGAAGAGTAAATGGAAATAGGTTGAAGCTGTATGGGGACAACCCCGCCCCTACAACTTCGCTCTAAAGAAGAAAGGGGGAAAGTATTAGTGCCACCTATAGTTGAAAGTGGGCACTAGACTATAAACTACACTACAGAGAGCTTCGATTGTGGAGCTATAAAAAGGGTCTCTTTCACCTCTAGTTACCTCACATTAATATGTCAATCCGGGAACGTTTTGCTATTTCAAAGAGTGTCTTAGTCTGAGGCTATCATTTGCAAAAGTAATGCTAGTAGCACAGTGTTTGAAAATAGAAGAGTAAATGGATGCTTTTTTATAGCTTAGCTACTTCAAACGATTAAATCACACGTTCAGAACATTAAGCAGTTTATCAGTCAAGGGTTCGGTAGCAATAACCCATCCCTTTGGAAACTAATGGAAAAGGAAATCAGAGAACAGATCAGGGGTCTGGGAGTCGGACAGCAGATGCCAATGCTCACTACAGCCTGAGATCGTTCTTCACACCAATGACAAGAAATGGAACGGCAGATAAGAAATGGAACGACAAAGAAATCGAACAGCAATGAAATGGAACATCAATCCTGAAATGGAACAGCAAACCTAAAATGGAATAGCAAGTCTGAAATGGAACAACAATTTGGAAATAGAATAGCAGTCAAGAAATAGAACAACAACTAAGTCTAACAAGTCGTAACATCTTAGTCTATCAAATCAATTGCATTAGTCATAACCAAACGTCAATCCTTCACTCCTAAAGATGTACACACAAATGGAACAACACTGATTACTAATACATTATGGAACAACACTGAAAACCATATATATACTCAAATAGTAATCTGATTCAGTTATCACCTTGGTTAGAAAGAATACGATTGCATTTCAAGATAGAACAACAGTATTCAAGAATCCAACAATCACAAAGAACAGAACTTCCAAGATGAATTCCGTAATTTTAAGGAACAAGCGCACAACACAAAAGCTTGTAATGGAATAGCAACAGTATCCTGTAAAAACTAACTGTATTATATCAACACCTAAAAGAACAGTAATATGATGCAGCGTCAATACAATAATTTTGCCTTCAGAAACCTTAATGGATTAAACACAACAGAGCATGTGATGTAAACTTTTATAAAACACATCAGATTACCAAATCACGTCAATAAGAAAACCACGCAAAAACCATGCGTAGTGGCACAAGAGCAAGTGTCCTCCAGGGCCGAGCCCTTAGCCTCCAGGGGTACACCACTTAAAGTTATTCTAGACTCAAAGATGAAATAGTAACCATGTTTGTATTAATGCATCATGTAAAATTACAGTAGAGTAGTTCTTAACAATACACGATGATCAAAGTTTTGATCTTTAAAAGAAATTACATAAAAGCATAATAATCTCCCCTTTAGCTAACAGTGTTGCCCCTTATATAAGGGTGGCGATGGAGATATCTAAATGCAGAAATAGATAAAACAGCGATCCCTCAGGATCAGGGATCCTGAGGGATTCACAGAACCGTTAACCCTCAGTCATTTCTTCTCTTTTCTGTGCCGAGCTGATATCTCCGCTTCTTTTCCCGAGCTGATCCGTTTTGATCTTGTTTACATATGGTCTCTCGTCTAAGGGACAGCAGTTAACCTGTCTTTGTCTTTTCCATTAGAATGGCAACTTCTCGTTTTTTCTCCTTCCTGCATAAGGAAATGACAATTGTCAGCGTTCTCATCTTGCATATTTAATCTCATATGTTTTATTACAATTCTTTATCGTTTTCTAAGTTCATGATGCAAAAAGGCTTGTAAGTTCTAATGAAAATATATTGAAATAACCATCAAATCATACCTTCTTTAGTACTCCACATCGATGAAGGAAGTTACTTTGCTACAGGTTAGATTATGTCAAAGCTCATAGGAACCTCAACTTAAGAAGGGTTTTTCGCTACAATATGGGATGCATCGAAGTTCATTCGAAAAATATGACTGTTAGAAGGAAAGTCAATGTTAAAACATGCTAGAAGTTGTATTTATGAGGACATATTGACAATATCTAAGGATATATATGCAATTAATGAACAAAATGTGAACAAAATCTGAGCTAATTATGGGGTTATAAATTCAATTTTTTTATAAAAATATGCCTCGTTCCTAGATTTGGAACTTTGCTAAATTGAGAATTATAATGTTTCTATTGTAGAATATTTTTCATTGTCGTATGTTTCTGAGCATTCTTGGGAATAAATTCCTCATATATTTCGTGAGAAGGGCTTACCTAGAATCATGGAAGCATCATCTAATATACCCACAATAACATCACCCGCAACAACATCATTACCCCCTGTAGTGGAGATATCCATGAAAGAAACCAACCGAAGAGGAGAGAAAAAAGAATAAATAGGATAAGAAACTTATCGAGCCTCAATACGAAGCCTAACAAATCAAAGAAAGTGAGGAAGAAGTAGAGCAAGTGGAAATAGAAATGGATGGTGCAACATTTCCATCGCCTCTACCACCATATATCCCACCTATAAAACTGAATGAAAAACCAAAAAAATAATCGAAGGATGCAAATTATGGCACCTTCACACCCCTATTTCCAGAGTAAGTACCATTTACTAGAGAAATCCTTGGGAAAATTCTACAACTGAAGTTCACAGACTATGACATGAAGAAATGTCCACAATTCACATCAGATAGATAATTAAAGCAAGTGCACCACTGTGAAAGTGGTGTGATGAGGTTAGAGATGCAACAATGGGTTGCTACATTGGTGCACATGGGGATATTGAACGCGTTGAATTTATCGCACTTCAGCAAAATTCTAGGGAGTATAGCCTGTGTGAGATAGTTGCTCATGCTAGTGCATGATGGATTCCTATGGATGGGGAAGAGGATCCCTAAAGATGAAATTATGATATGGAGAATCACAATACTACCATATCAAGGGTGTAACCCTGCAAAAGAATTTGTTAGAAAATATCAAGACCACACCATAGATGAAAGCATGAAGAAGAAGTTTGGACTGACAAAAGGGAAGTGAGGGTATGAAATAAACTCAATCAATGACCAAGGAGTTTCTATCACATCACACATATTGGCTAGGAAGATCATGAGAAATTGTTGGGCTAATGAATTCCCTACATTGGTGGTTTCATTATTTATGCAAAGCACTAATGGGGTTGAGTACAATTGAGTCACATACCTTTGTAAAAAAAATCGGATGACTATCGCAAGGTTCAATAGAACTTAAAATATTTTCACAAACAGTTAGGCATGCAGTGCAAGTAGTGGAGAAGGTTGGATAAGAAAGGAAAATAGAGCCTACACTTGCAGCATGGATAACATTGATACCTGTCGGAGCCCTGCAATTTGACTCTGCCCAGGTTTAGAAACAGGCTAAAGATTGGAGGAATTTCAACATGAACATAGCAGTAGTACCATGTAGAGATTACACGAGTTTCACTTGGAAATCATAGATGAGTTGAAGCTGCACAGACATCGCACATCGTAACTAAACATTCAAGTAGAAAGAGATTGAGCTTTTCCACTACAAAAGCTCAATGAGAAAATGCAGGAAAGGGATCAAGTAGCTCAACAACAACAACTTAAGGAATTAGTTGAAGCAACATGTCAAGAGATTCCAGAACTTAATGTTCAAGAAGAAGAGCTAGTAGAGGACAAGGTTGCGAAGCTCAAGCTTACATTTATAGGATGCAAGGAGAAGATTGCGGGAGTGAAATTCTCATATTAGATGAATATCAGTGAGTTGTAGATGAAGCTACATCCAACCACACCATAGGAAGTGAGGGAGTAGAGGGAGATTGACCTAAAAGTTGCAATGGCCAAAATCTCTGCAGCAATGGCAAACTGTGCGAAAATTTTGGACGAGAGTTTACATATTTTGGCTTCACTGTAGGAAGATCCAAATATGCAAAACTATAGGAAGATATTTTGAAAAGGTGGTAGCAGGTGGAAGAGATTCGGGAAATTGTGAAGAAATTACCAATCTCATAGAAGTTCGCAAGGATTAATGAGGGAAATTCCCTCGAGAGGAATATTAAGGAGTTGAGGAAGGAAGATCAGGTTTTGATAGAGAGAACTCTGCCATGGCATGATGAGTCTCTCAAAGTGTTCCAAGTAGTTGATGACAAGCTTCAAGAGATTTGATAGAGGGAGACAACAATGGTGCAAAAGGCTACAGAAAATGTGACAGAAGCACTGTTGGAGGAAGTGCACAACAAAGAGAAGCAGGTCAGAAATATTCTCTAGTAGTTCAACAATTCCTACAACAACATCGCAACAAAGATCAGAGGAAAAATAGCTTAGTGACTCGAGACGAGTCACATGTGAGTGTTGGGGGCCTGTTGGGAACAACCTAACTTGGCCTAAATTTTGGCAAAGACTCCGCATTTTGTGGAGCAGAGTGTGTAGTGGAGAATGCAGTGGGGTGCAAGGTGGATCACATAGTAGAGCAATGAAGCATAAAGTGAACCAAGTAGTAAATATACCACATGATATAGGTGCTTTGGGGTAGGTTGAAGCCCATCCTTTTTATGAATGAACACAATTTTTTAAGGGATCAATGGTTTTCAGACCATAGTAGCTTGTTTTAGTGATTCCATGGTATTTGGACGATGGTATTTGATTATGTAACCATGAATGTAATAATATATATAGGGTAAAGTAATAAAGAAGAGAATCATCCTTATGATCCATATCATTGTTATGGTTGTTTAGTTGTACTCTATAGTGTTGTAGAGAAGGAGAGGCTATGTCGCTGAGTGTGCAAAGTGTTGATTCTGCAACTAAGTGCACATACAACCTGCAGCTTAGTGCATGAGCCAATAATTGTTTGTTTTAAAAAGATTCATTATTATAAGAAACAATTATTGTGTATGTAGCCCCACATTGGGGTGAACCACGGTAAATTGTTGTCTTCAAGTGTATAATTACTTATTATCTGTTGTAGCATAGAAGTTCTTACAATTTCATTTTATCTCATCATACTAATGGTTTATTACTTTATATGATATGTTTAAGTGATTAATGTAATGAGGTGAAGTGATTTATGAATTTTAAAAATAAGAAAACGTAATAATAAAACATTTCCACATCCTTCAAGGCAACAAAAACTTGGTTCTGCATCCTCCCACAGTCACTTCGAGTGAGACTGCAATCTGCTTGGAGGTCGTTGCTGAAAGGGCTAGTGATTGAGGGTTTTGTTGGTGCGTACAATAGATCAAACCTGGGTCAGTCCAAACCAACCCAAGAAGATTCGAGTTGGCATGAATTCAAGAGACTCTTTAGGAAGAAGTACTTGTCAGAGAGGTACTACAATAGTAATGCCAAGGAGTTCTATGAACTAAATATGGGATCAATGACATATGAAGAGTATACAACCAAGTTCTTGGAATTATTGAGGTATGTAGCATTTCTTAAGGATGAGAAAGCCAAATTTTAGGGATTTTTCAGTGTGTTAACATTAGCATTTAGAAATCAGATTGAGTGTGATGATCCTTTGTCGTTTGAAGAAGTCATTAGTATGTTGAAGCACTATTATGAGCAATCAAAGTGCAAGACATAATCTCAACAAGGATGCAAAGGAAAATACAATGCTAAAGGTAAATGGTAGCCGAAAAAAATACCCTAAGATGTAGATGAAAAGGAGAATGTTGTTCCTTACAAGAAGTTATGGGACCATTGCAGTGTTAGATATATGTCAGGGATACCCTCAAGATAGATTATTTGTCGTATCATGGTGGTAGGCCTCATATCTACAGTGAACAACAAGCAAAATAATTGGGGATGTTGGGTAGATCATTCCGTGGATCTGCGCAACATTGGATAACAAGTAGGTGAATCATTGGGCATCTATTATCAAGATGGATGGTAAGCTTTGTGATCAATTTGTTTCTATTTTGATTCAACCTAGATATAATTATAGTTATGCTAACCCTGACTTGGTGGACAAGTGTGGTTTCAATAAATAAGTGCATGCAAAATCTTGGTTAGTGTTGTTGGCTACAAGTGCAAAGAAAAGAGTTCATCATTTGGTAAGAGCTTGTGCATTTGAGCTAAATGGTATGCCTACATCAATGCATTTGAATGTACCTCCATTGGGATAATATAGTATGATTTTGGGTATTGATCGAGTATATCTTCATAGGACTAAGGTAGATTTCTATGACAAGGATATTGAGTGCTTGGATGACAATGGGGAACAAAGGATCTTACAGGGTAATAAGAAGGCAACATTAGTTAGAATGGAAACAACTATGTAGGAAAAGCACAATCGTAGAAAAGGGTGTGTGTTATTTGTAGTTCATATCTCTAGTGATAAAGGTAATGATGTTAAGGATGTGGAGGTCTTGAATAGGTACCCAGTTTTACAAAAATGGTAGGATGTATTTCCCTCAGAGATATCAGAGTTACCACCTCATAAAGAAGTGTACTTTTTCATTGAGTTGGTACCAGCGGTAGCACAAAGATCAAAGGCACCATACATGATGAACACACCATAATTAGTAGAACTGAAGTTACAGTTGAAGGAAATGTTTGGAAAAGGATACATTCGGCCAATTGTATCATCGTGGGGTGCACCCGTAATGTTTGTGAAGAAGAAGGATGGTGCTATCAGGTTGTGCATCGATTACACGCAGTTGAAAAAGGTAACAATCAAGAACATGTATCTATTTCCAAGGATGGATGACTTGTTTGATCAATTGAAGGGTGCAACAGTGTTCTCAAAGATTGATCTCAGATCATGATACCATCAGGTACACATCAAAGAACAAGACATCTACAAGACTGCTTTGAGGACCAGGTATGGGCATTATGAGTATTTTGTAGTTCCATTTGGTTTGACTAATGCTCTAGCTACTTTTATGTGCTTGATGAATAGTGTGTGGTGTCCTTATCTAGATAAGTTTTTTATTGTGTTCATTAAAGATATATTGATATATTCTAAGAATGAGGAAGAGCATGTCGAAAACTTAGTAGCAGTATTGAGGTTGCTAGGAGAGCATCAATTGTATGCCATGCATAGCAAATGCAGTTAATTTAAAATAGAGGTACACTACTCGGGGCATGTTGTTTCCAAGGAAGGCATAAAGGTGGATCTAGAAAAGATAATGGCTATCATGGCATGGGAAACTCCTAGAAATGTGGATGAAGTCATATAATTTATGGGGTTAGCATGCTACTATAGGAGGTTCATAAGGAAATTCTCACACATTGCATATCCTATCACATCATTGCAAAGAAAAGGTAATAAGTTTGAATGGATAGAGGAATGTGCAAACATTTTTCAGTAGTTGAAGCAATTGTTGACAAATGCTTCAATGCTTAAGATTGTAGATCGAGATAAATAATTTGTGGTATGTATAGATTCTTGCAAGAGAGGGCTTGGTGGAGTCCTTATGCAGGAGTGACAAGTGGTTTGATATGAATCAAGGAAATTGAATGAGCACGAGTAGAATTATGTGACACATGATCTTGAGTTGGAAACAATCGTCCATGCATTGAAGATGTGGAGTCACTATCTTCTTGGCAGGAGGTTTGTATTGATGAGTTACCATAGTGGATTGAGTTACTTATTTGATCAACTAAATCTGAATTCCAGGAAATCTATATGGTGGCCATGATTAATGAGTTTGACATTGAGATCAGGTACATTAAGGGAAAGGATAATAGGGTTTCAGATGCTCTCAGCATGTGGATATAGGTAAATCACATTTCTAATGTGAATTCTTATGGGATAGATTTACAGGATCGGATCTTATAGGTAGGACAATAGGATGATAGGTACATGGATCTTAAGCATAGGTTACAAAAGGGTACATGTGATCAAGATGTGCTAATCAAATTTAGTGACATGATCTATGTGTCAGACAACAATGATCTCAAGAAGCTTGTCTTGAGATAATTTCATGTTAATCCATATTCAAGTCATCTAGGATAGCAGAAAACATTAACAACAATGAAAAAGCTTTACTATTGTCCAAATATGAGGAAATAAGTGGCATAGTTTATGGTGAGATTCTTGGATTGTCAACAAGTAAAAGAAGAGAGTAAGAATCCAGGTGGATTACTACAACCTATTTTTATTCTAGAGTGGAAATGGGAGGTCATGTCCATGTATTTCATTACATGTTTGTTGAGGACATCTACACAACATGATCCCATCATGGTTGTGGTGGACATATTGACAAAGGTATAACACTTCATTCAGTGAAATCTACGTATTCAACTAGTGATGTGGCATAGTTCTTTATCAAAGATGCAGTGAGGTTGCATGGTGTACCAAGGAAGATTGTGTCAGATAGGGATGCCAAGTTCACTTCTAGATTCTGGAAAGAGTTATTTGCAAGTTTGGGTATAGAGTTGGCCTTCAGTACAAATTATCATCCACAAATAGATGGACAGACAAAGAGGGTCAACAAGATTTTGGAGAGTATGTTGAGAATGTACATCATGCATCAACATCTGAAGTGGGAAGAGTATCTTACACTACTTTAGTTGTCTTACAAAAATGGGTACCAAGAGCCATTGATGATGATTCTGTTTGAGGTACTCTATGGGTGGATTTGTAATACTCCTATTAGTTCGAGTGATCTAGTTAATAGGGTATTAATAGTACTATACATTTTGGCATAGATGGAATGGGATATGCACAATATCAAGAAGAATCTAAAGGAAATACAGGATAGACAGAAGAGTTATGCATATCAACACAGGGAATTTAAGGAGTTTCAGGTTGGGGAACATGTGTACTTATGCATCCATCCCAAGAATAGCTCCTTGAGGATTGGGTTATGAGCCAACTTGGCACTTTGGTATTGTGGGCCTTTCGAGATCCTTGAGAGGATTGGACTAGTGGCCTATAAAATTGCATTGCCTTTGATAATATAATTCCATGATGCTTTCCATGTTTCATTTCTTAAAAGATATGTAAAGGATGTTGATCATGTTATTGAGTGGTCTATATTGCAGGTGGAACCAAAAGTATAATTCCAGCCAGAACCTCAGTGTATTTTGCAGAGAAATATGCTCATGCTTTGGAACTGGTCAATAGAGCAGGTCAAAGTGTAGTGGAAGAATTTTGGGCCAGATGAAGCTACATCAGAGATGGATGATCAAGTGCGGGCTAGATATCCTTCCTTGTTCCTCGGTTGAGGCAAAGCAATTTTGATATCTTTTTTGATGTTGTGTTTGGTCACGCCTATATATATGTATATGTATATAAACATCGCCATGAGATGTGTTATAAAGATCCAATAAGTGGTATGGGTGTCATGTTGGTTTGATTTTTAGAAGGTTATTTATAGTAAATACTGCAATGTGATAAGTTATGGTATGTTCTATGCTTATAACAATTTACTTCTTTTCCTTATTCTATTCCAAAGATTAGCAATCACACGTACATAAAGTAAAGTGCAGATAGAACATTAAATGATCGACAGAAAACAAACCAAGACAAGAGATACAAGATGTGGCGGCTAGCCAGGGACAAACCCCACAATGTGCGGGGAAACCCTTTGATCAAATCTTCTTTTATCTTCAATAATTCAGTAGAGAGAAATAGTACAATAAATCTGATTCATATCAGCAGTAGAAAACCCTAGATCAATAGCATCAGCATTAGCGGCTTCATTATCAAACTAGGGCAGATGATATCTTGCAAACTGTTTGTCGGATTGACTTCATTCCACCACCAAAATTTTTGGCTTCCAGAGGAGGTTCCGATGAACCTACAGTGCAGTTCAGATGAGGAGATCTTCTAGGCCACGCAAGTCAATCTTTACTTCTGCAGTTGCAGCTTCAGTTTCAGCAGTTTCTGGCTTCAAACTAGGGCAGTCGATATCTTGCAAACCGTTCATCGGATTGACTTCATTCCACCACCAAAAGTTGCGGCTTTCAGAGGAGGTTCAGATGAACCTATAGTAAAGTTACAAAGAGGAGATATTCTAGGCCACGCAATTCAATATTTACTTCTGCAGTTGCAGCTTCAAATTCAATAGCTTCCGGCTTCACATGTGTGAGAGAGAGACCCATTTCAGCGCAGTAGAGAAGAGACTCATTTGAGCGTAGTAGAGAGAGAGAGATGTGATGAGATGAGTGAGTCCAAATGAGGAAAATTCCTGCTACAATTTTCATGGAGAACACATCAATCCTGCTACAATCGTCATGGAGAACACATCAATCCAGGCTGCCATGGAGAACACATCAATCCAGGCCTCACAGGAGAACTAATCATCCTGCTACACAGGAGAGAAAATCATCCTGTTCCACAAGAGAGCGAATCATCTTGTCCCACAAGAAAGTGAACATCTTGTTCCAGTGTGCACCACCAGGCGGGGGTGAGTCACCCTGTGGTCATATGTTGCTCCAATAGGAACCGCAAGCCCTCAGAGCTCCTAGAGCTCAATGTATGCAACATGCAGGACCCTTGTACAAGGGTTTCTTGCCGACTCCAAGTCGTTTCGGAAAATCACAAATTAGATATTTCCTCGGGGCTTTGACAAGGTGTATCAACTTGTACATCATCTTGATGTGATAGAGCTTCCTTTCTCATCGACTTACCATATCCCAGATGATGTCTATTTGCTGGAGCAATTGACGAATATGGGATTCCTCAATAATCGAATCCCACCTCTGGTTGTTACAAAGAATCACAGTGGTATCCAATGTAAATCCAAACAACTCACTGAAGAGCTTTCGCAACCAGACTGCCTCACACGAGGTTATGCTAGCAACAATATATCCTGCTTTGGCGATGCTCAAAGCCACCAACTTCTGCTTCCTGCTCATCTGGGATATCGAAGTAGATCCCAATGTGAAACAGTACCGGGAAGTGCTCTTACGGTCCACCACACTGCCTGCCCAATCAACATCAGGATATCCAAGTAGTCTCACATCTCCGGCAGTGTATCTTAATCCATGAGAGATTGTGTCCTGAAGACATATCAGAAGATTCCTGGCATCAATCAAGTGAGGCTCAACCAAATATGAGCTCACAATGCTAACTGCAAAACATATGTTCGGACGGAGGTTCACCAAGAACATCAATGCAAATGAGTTTTTGAAAATTAGAGGCATTTCCCAGGTATGGTCTGACATAACTACCATATAACTTCTAAAATTTAAGATCCTCGAGGTAGTCACAAGCTTACACTCCATCATACCGAATCTTTCCAATATATCTACAACATGTTTTCCTTGAGATAGGAAAATTTCCCTTGGCTTCTACCACACTTCAAGTCCTTGGTACTTCATTTCAAATTCAGAAGCCATCTCCCTCTTACATTTGTGAATGAGAGGGTTTGCACCTGTTAGAAAGAGGTTATCCACATACAACACTATTATGAGAGGCTTGTCATCTTCAACCTTAAAGTAAAGGTTAGGATCAGCTTCACTCCTAGTGAATTCCAGCTTCATCAAGTAGTTATCCATCCTCTCATACCATGCTCAGGGTGCTTGCTTCAGCCCATAGAGAGCCTTCTTCAACCTACATACATGAGATTTTCAATCATAAATCTCAAATCCTTCAGGTTGCTCCACATAGACCTCTTCTTTGATAGAACCATGCAAGAACACGGTCTTAACATCCATCTGATGTAGGTTCCATCCTTGTGAAGCCACAAGGGCTATGATCAAGCAGATGGTCGTATATCTGGAAACAGGTGCAAATATCATAGTATATACCTCCCTTCTGGGATAAACCATGAGCAACAAAATGAACCTTATACTTTTCCATACTTCCATTTGCTGCATGCTTTATCTTGTAAAGCCATTTTGAAGTAACAATTGCCTTGTCCAGGGTCTGGGAACTACTTCCCAGACATCATTATCCATAATAGACTCATATTATATGGTCATAGCATCCTTCCATAATTAATGCTTGATGACATCTAAGAATGATGAAGGTTCATTTTGTATGATCGTGCTCATGATGGTCAGGTATCCCTGATACCTGTTAATTTTCTTACTTTGATGGAAGGTTCCTCAGGGTGCGGCCTGTCATTCAGCATCATCAAGTATCCCCCTAAGCCATGAAGGCCTCTTCCTAGAAGAGGAAGGCTCATGCAGATGAGGATCAATCGGATCCATGGGTTCTTCTACATTAGGCATTGATTCATCATCCCTTTCTTTCGGTTCCCTAGTGTCGGCTTCTTGAGAGCTACTCAAAGTCGACAGATTTTCCACCTTGCTGAGAGCCATATCTTTGTCAAAGGTGACATCATGACTAATCACAACTTCCCTTTGACTGGTGGTGAACATTTCTTCAGGAGTTTAGGAACCCAATGCTTGACAAGGGCATCGATTTTGTACATATACGGTGGTGATCGTAGTTTCAGCCCATAGAAACTTTGGAAGTCTTTGATCATGTAGCATGGCCCGGACAGCTTCCATCATCGTGTGGTTCTTCCTTCCCACCATAGCATTCTGCTCAGGAGTATGTAGTGAAAAAGGGTAAGCAGGGGGCTGTGTTGAGCATTGGAAAAGGTACGTATTTACCATCTATTTCTTTATCTTTTCTTTTAAATCATAACTTCTTTACATCCTAGGATGGTAATATGTTAAACGATTATGATAGAATTAAGGAGATTTGTGATTGATGTAGAATGATTAATTATTGTATTTTTCTATGTAGAAAGTGAAGAAAATGGAAAATAACTATTCCAGAGGAAAATACAAAGCAGAACCAACTACTGTACCTTTGACAGGAAACCGCATCCAGATGAGTAGATTAAGTTTGGAGTGCATGGACCAAGAAAAGAAAGAAGAAACATGCTATCAATGCAAGAGGACAAAAAAATAAATGAAGATTAAAGATATGGCAAATCCCTCAGGATCCTTTGATCCTTCAGGATGATTGCCTCAAGACTTATTTGTATTTTTGATATTTCCACCTGGCCATTATAAAAACGGACAATGATACTAGCCCAAGAGGCAAATATTATTGTTGATTTGTAGAGTTTACTGTCGTAATCTAAACTTTCATCATCGACTATCTTTAAAGAGCAATAGTTGTAACTTTGCCTTTATGATTATTATATAACTTCATTGTTGTTCTATTATCTAATCTTGGAGTAACTATAGCAGTGCATCCTTGGCGGCTAAGGACCCGGCCCTAGTGGGTCACTTTCTTCTTGTATAATTATTTTACGATTACAGTCGTGTGTGGTTTGATTTCCTTTACTTGCTTTATTCAGTAATCTTTTGTTCCTAAACATTTCATTGACTTACTCTGTTATATCGAATTAGTAATTGGATAGCAAGATTATTATTTGCAACTAAAGATGTTATGCTATTCATTCTGAAATAATATCGCACTATCTAATTCAGATATTGTTGTTCATTTATAGATTGAAATTACTGTTCATTTACAGATTGATATTGTTGTTCATTTACATATTGATATTGTTGTTCATTTACAGATTGGCATTTTTGTTCATTTAGCTATAGTTTACCTACAATTGTGATTATTGTTCATTCCATTACTGTTCCATTATCATTGCAATTTTTGTTCCCTTACAACTATGGTTAAAGCTCATTATGCTAAAATAAGATTACTGATTCAATTACTCTAGATTCACTATGTCTTTACTAGAGAAAGATAATTGGATTTTCTCAAGAAGAGAGGAAGAAATTTTATGGAAAATGTAAGAAACTAAGGCAGAATTGAGGGGAGACTTGGGTGACCTATAGGGCATGGATCAATTGGAGGATGGGATGGCTAATAGGCTAGCCTTCTATTAGAATACATATGCTCCATAAATATTATAGGACAAAATTACCTCATCAACTCAGAGGTGAAAGACAAGATGATTGAACCAAAGACCACAATTGCAGGCCTTGACTCCACACTAAAGATCTTTGCACACTGTCAACCTAATTTATAAATCTTGTTACCAAGCATAGAGGAGCATTAGTCACCCCGTTAGCTCATGTTGTTAGACCAAGGGGAGCGTTAGTGAACCTAAGGGAAGTTCAGAGGGTCAAGCCAACAAATCTGTTCAAAAATATCTAGATATTTATCCCTAAACTTACTCAAGAAAAGCAACGAAACTCCAAAAATCAAGATATTTGGAGAAATTTCAATCTGATAATAAAGGAAAATGGTAAAAATCTTGAAAATAGGGCAGGTTCATGGCTTTTTCCCTAATGAACTCTAGGAGGAGCTTGGTAGCCCTAATTCGATTACAACATAAGCAGCGAGAGGGCCATTGTAAAAGGGTCAAAGCATTTGGAAGGATAGCCCATTGAGCTATTGTGAAACTGTCATATTCTTGAAGAGGAGAGCTGAAAGAGGGAGAGAGAGAGAGAGGAAGAAGGGGCAAGGGAAGGCTGATACAACGGATGGTCGTAATCGCTCTTCCACTATAAATATATAATTGTAGTTGTGTTCCCCACTCCATCGTGCCGTAATGCTGTTCATTTATTTGTTCATTCTGATGCTTGTCGAGATGAGTAGTTAAGTTATACACTAATATATATTTATTGTGCATTCTTACATTACTTTTCAAGAGCGTATGTTGTGATTGGTTTGCCTTGTCCTTTGTGTAGGAATTGTCTTGGAGCTGGCCTTGAAGGAGTTCTTCTTGCCGCATAGAGATCCCCAAGCAAATCTAGAAGGAACCAAAGGTGATCCTCTTTCCATACCTTCTCAATTTATGTTTGATAGATGAACATGTGTGTAACTTGGTAGCTTTTGCAGATAATCTTACAGTTTGTTGAAGATCCCGGGAAGGCCTTTGAGGTTAGTTTTCATTCCATATCCACCATGCATTTTATCCAATAGCAGAATTGGGGACTCCAATGGGGACTATACATCTAGTTCCCGGTCAACCTGGACTCCTCTCAGTTCTTCACTTTCTTCTAGGAGCTTCCTACTTCTTCAAATCCTTTGCTGATCCACCAACTATCTTGTTACATCCTTCTAGTTTGCATTCTCCTCAAAAACTGATCCTAAAGGCCCTTTGTTTTAGCTATTTCCCTCACTAACGTAGGTTTCTAGGCTAAACAGAGCTTTATAATGCTCTATGCCTGTGTACAGGGAGCATTAGTGGCCCAACTAGCTCTCTGTTTACATTGAAACAAAGCGTTAGTCTCCTATTTCCATGATTTCCAGAAGAGTTTGTGGACCAAAAGTGGGGGAACTTGTCTCAAGGGCTAAAGTAAGATTTGCAATAGTGTTATGTTAACAAATTTGGTGTCTTGAAATTTTATTTTTAAGAAAATGTTCAGTTTTTCCCTCTTAAAATACATTTTTTAAAAGAAAGAATGATAAATTGTATTCATCCTTCTATCGAAATAGTTGTAAGATGCTTCATTTTGGTTTTCAGTAGTAATTAGGAAATATTGGGAAAAGAATCTTTCAATTAGGAAAGTGTTGAATGGCTTTAGATGCATAGATGAATCCATGAATATGTGAAAAGATGAATGTGTAGAATAAGACTTGTTTGCATAAGAAATTGAAAAAAAAAATCAGAGCATTGTTTTGCATGATTTATTGAGTCAAGAGTCTCACCATATTCATACGTCAACACTCGTATCCAAGACAAATAATCAAATACACTAAAATTTACATTAAAATAAATCAATTACTCTTTTGAGCAAACCAACATTAGCTAGATTAGGACCTTGGGATAAGCATGTGAGTGAACTGCCCAAGGTTGAAAACCAAAACTAGTGTTGTTAACGAGTGAAAAATCCTTCTGCACTCATATTACCAGGACCACTCCAAGGATTTCGGAACTGAGTTAGGGACTCAAGTTTCCTGCCCACACAGCGTGTTGTCTATGACTATGTCCCCCCTGGTAATGTTTGTGATTTGAGGTATCTCTAGTGGCCAAAACTTCTAGGTACTTACACAAGGTGACTAGGATGGGCTGTCTTGGTACCTAAAATGGATGGATCTACTTTGTCTTCAGTTTTTGAGAGGGTGCTCATCTTGACTAGAGGACTTGGCCCCTCAATTTTAGGTTTGGGCGAAGTTCTAAAGCAACCATAACCACACATTTGGCCATCCTTCTCTGTTATTCATTGAGAGACTGGGTTTCATCTCCAATAATCGGTGCTTATCAGACGAAGTACTTTCCCTCCATTTCTTGATTGATATATTTAGTGTATTTTTTATTTTTAGGTACCTGAGTGCTATCATTTTTGAGACTTTAAAGAACATCACATTAAAATCTATTTCATAAAACGTAATGGTCATCGTGGCTACATCCAGCCCTCGTTGTCACTCTAGACGATTGTTAGGACTTCCTCCACTCATTGTGGAAGGTTCGTTGAGTTCCACTGACTCAGATTCCTCATCTTCGAGGAATCAGTCTCCTAAATCTCACAAGGGATCTGTGTGGACAACCAATGATTCTAGTTTGCTAGAGGATTTCTTCATGGAAGGATTCCTTCTGCTCTTTAACACTCTACTCACCAAATCCGTCGAATCCTATCATGGTTCCCGTGGTACCTATACTTCCTTCTTCAATAGGTGGAACTTTCCCATCTATCCAGTCGATGATTCAAGGGTTGTGGAGTTTTAGAGACACTGTTGGTCCTCTACCACTTCCCTAGTCGATGGTCGTCACAACATCGATAATGTGGAATCCCGCTATCCCATTTGTCCTAGGTACGGAAACTCACATAACACCCTCTATAAGTGGAACCCAGCAGATGTTAGGTTCCACTCCTATGGTACCACAATGCATACCTTCAACTAGTGCCACATATATGGCTCCATATAACACTCAACGTGGAACTATGGGTGCGGTTCCAGTTTACCAAAAATAAGGTCGATTGCCAATGTACAGTTCCAACCCCCAGATTCAGATATCTGGGGGGGTTGCCAATATGCACATGCCGGTGGGGAATGTCACAGTTCCCCCTCCACTCAGGCATGCATGGATAGCCACTGATTGACGTGACTATTCCGCCACTAATTAACATGACTATTCCCTCTGGGAACCCTACTCACAGACTCAAATGAGTCAAGGGGGCACCACTTATACTAGGGGCAATTTCATACCCCAGTATCAAAATCCTCATGCAAATCCACTCTACAACACTGTACCGCAAAGCAACTGCTACACCACTGAACCCATATACACTATGGGGAACCAAACGATGGGAGGAGCATAGAGTCATCTGTGATCACCATGGTCTGAGACAAGAGCACCATTTGATATTCATGACTTATACAAATTGACAAACGACGCCATCTACCACAACTTACAATGGATGTTGATCCCACATAAAATAGCGATGGAAATTCCAAAGTTCGATGGAAAACAAGGGGAGGATCTAGGCACCCATATCACCACCTACCATCTCTATTGTGTTTCAAACTCTATGGTGGATGATAGTGTCTGGTTACATCTTTTTCCCTGCACCCTCACTGGAAATGCCACGAAATGGTATATTGAGTTACCATGCGTGTCAATAAATACATTTGACACATTAGCAATAGAGTTCCTAAAACACTTTCAGTTACCTATCTGCTATGAGACAGGGACAAAGTCCTTACTTCATTTCATTAGGATACCGCCACCCACATCTCTAATCATATTCATGAATGGAGATGTAGGCAGAGGCTGGTCAAAGCTCCCCTCCCTTATTTTCTCTTAACGGACTAGTTTTGTAAGTCCTTACTCCCACAAATCACTAGAGATGTCGCTCTAGGTGGTGGGGTCACAGAAGACAAATCCATACATCATGCCCAGCACTTAGATTTGATTTATTCACAGTCTGGCACTCTTTACGACATTATCCCAAAAGCTCCCACCACTCAGCACCCCGGAGTGCACACCGATAGTATTGTCAGCACAACCTCTGGGGTCACTGTAAAACAACTCAGTGGTTCCATTGCCAAGCTAGTAGTAGACCCCTCTACCAAAGCGACTCCTCTTCCTACCATTGCAATAAACTCTGTGCAATCTACACAAAAATCGGTGGCAAGAACAAGAAGAATTAGTACAAGACTACTCCTTCTAAAGAGCAGTCCTCCAAGCAGTCCAACCTGAAACAAAAGGTCGTTGCACCTACTGATGAGGAAAAGGATAAAGGCACCAGATATCCATGCAAGCTCTGTCTTGAAGACCACGTAACCTGGCATTGTCTGCGTCTTCAAGAATACATAGATTACCTTGCTAAAAGAGATTCTGGTAAGGCACTTGCTATCCTTAGAAATCCTTTTCCTAATCAACAATAGAAAAATCTCATTGCCAACCAACCGCAACCCATGCCAGGGGGTAGTGTTGGTTCGCAACATCCTTCAGCGGGTGAAGGAAGTTCTACCGTTTACACATTTGAAATGGTAGAACTCGCCATAAGAACCAAATCCTATGGAGCTCCTATTGCTTCGACAGTAAAACCATCCTTAGGTCAAAACCCATCACCACCCAACAATCTGCATATCAAAAGGCTGGTTGAGGACTTTGTAATTTGACCGCCCTAAGGGGGAACTTCAACGTGCAACACACAATACATCTTCATGTGACACCCAACACTACAATATCATAGAAGATTTGGCAGAAGTGTCGTCAGCTATGTGGGTGCTCAAAGTATTGCAAACATGCCCCAGCCAAAGGAAAGCTTTTCTTTTGGCTATCAGAGGTATTGACCCTATGGATTCCATGCTTGCTATTTTCGACATGGATAAGTGTAAACATCCCCTTTCCCACCAGCTTGCAATTCAAGTGCATATCATTTAAAAAGGTAAAGGTATACATCGGATTGTCATTGACGAAGGTGCTTCAACCTACTTCATGTCGGCTTCATGTTGGCTAGCCCTAGTTTCCCCAACCCTATCCCTGCTGTCGAACTCCCTTAAAGCTTTCGATGGCCACACATTTGTACCAAAAAGATACCTAGCTAGTTTTCCCATCACTTTGGCTGGAAAAATAGTAACGGTGGATGTAGAAGTTATGGACAAGAAACTCGACTATAATCTGTTGCTGGGTCGGAGTTGGACATATGCCATGACGGTTGTCGTATCTACTTTCTTTCATATCATCCTATTTCCATTGGATGGAAAGGTCATAACAGTGGATCATTTGTCTTTTTGCACCCCCGATTATTCACCATTACCAAGTGGCTTTCTACCCCTAGTAGGAGGTGGAACTGACTACTATGTCAGTTTAGGTACCGGTCTGTTGAAGGCTTCCTCCCTGATGGCTTGTTTTCCTCTTCAGCCGCTACAAGTTCCACAATCGGTCAACATGCTTTCATAAATTCCTCATGAAGTGACCGATCCCTCAATCCTAATGGCTCCTTTAGATCTTGACACATTCAGAGACCAGATGCCATTATCACTAGCTGAATCAGCCTACCAAGGCAATCAATCCACATCCACATCTCCAATCATGTTGGCTATTGCTGATGGTACCATCACCATTCCCATGACCACTCCTCCTTTAGATCCTTTCAATAGACTCATACCTATGGATGAAGCCTTTCAAGAAATTATGAGTTTTCGAGAGCAGCATTGGGAGGATTAGCACCAATGTGTCCTAATATCTGATTCAGACATGATGCCTCTTGAAATCCTATCCTTTGACTTACCAGAAAATGTTTCCTCACCATACACGATCATCCAAATTTTGGATGCAGAAGGAAACATGGGTGACACTTCTAGGTCATTTCCCTTAGATATTTCAGTCACAACAAGTATTGTGGAAAACACCCAGATGCGGTAGATTGCAGTCTTGAGGAAATTGCAAGCTCCACCTGCCTAAATGAGGAATTCCATGATGACTTTGTTTGGTCTCATGAGGAAATTCCTGACTTTAATACATCATTTGTCGCGCATGAGATCCAACTCTACGACGAGGAAAAACAAAATGGGTGGTCAATCCCTTCCCTAGAAATAGCCCTTGAACCCATCCCCGGCCCTACTATCGAAGAAGAATGCCTACTATACCTTAAACAACCAGATAAAACCTATCGAGATGCCGATTTGGCACTCGTAGCTCATAAGGAGTGGGTACAAACCCAATTTGTGAAAGAGGTTAGGTTTTGTTCTTTCCAAGTGGGTGAATTCGTGTCGCTCTATCATCCAAAAGATAACCTCTCAACGAAATTCCTCCCTATGGGGGCATATGAACTGCAGGACTGGGAAAGATTCCCACTCAAGGAGCCCAAATATGGACTCTATTTGAAAAAGTATTGTACCTAGTATTGCACTGGGCGTGTGCTTTGTAATTTTATGTATTCATAAGTTTTGCTTACCCTTTTTGATAGGATTGGATTGTTTTGTTATTTAGTGGAGTACTTGTCTCATGCATTCTTCTCGCAATGCAAATGTCGTCGTTTCCCTTAGCATATGTAGGATACACGGATGGTGCCAGTTGTCACACATGGCACATTGGATTAGCTGCTTGGGTCATCTATACACTCGAATCAGAACTATTTTTCTCTGGGAGGATCATTCTTGGTACAGCCACCAACAATATTTCCGAGTACATGTCCATCGTTCTGCTTCTCATAGAAGCGCCATCAAGGGGCATCTCCAATCTAGTGGTGAGGTTAGACTCCCAACTAGTCATTATGCAATTGAAAAACCATTATCACGTTCATAATCCAACCTTGTTACATAACTATCTAAGGGTGCGACTCTTGGAACATAGATTTGAAATAATCACATATGAGCATGTTCCTTGAGAATTAAATACAGTCGCTGATTCATTAGCTAACTATGTATTGGTTTGGCATTTGTCTCATTCTTTATAGCAGCATGCATGAGAAGTAAAACATTTACTGAAGTTAAAAATTTGTTACAAAAAACATTTAAAAACACATTTACACCACCAAAATACCAAAAATATGTATATGTATATATATATATATATATATATATATATATATATATATATATATATATATATATATATATATATATATATATATATATATAGCTAGATAGAGAGAGAGAGAGAGAGAGATCAAAATCTAGTTTTTAACATCAAAATATTCCAAAACTTGGATGTTTTAAGTAGAAAATGGCTCAAAGCCCAATTACAAGCACTCATATGGCTACGCCAAAACACCTGCTAAAAAAGGCCTATTGCTCCAAAAAAGCTAAAGCAACTCTAGCTACCCTCTGAAGAGGAACCAAAAACAGCTCAGGTACACCAAGAGTGTGTTGCTGCATATGAGCAGGCATTTCCCTCATAGGAAGGGGGGCGACACCCATAGTTAAAACCTATAGGTTCCTCAGAACCTCGCGGAGACTATCAAAATCACCCCCTCTAGCAAATAGTTGGCTGCCTTATCGCACATAGTAAGGTTCGTCTGCAGGTCATACTTGTGCCACATCGGTGTTAAGCATAAAAGTTTCATGTTAGTTCTTATTTCACCATTAAAAACATTGCATACACATTCAAAAGCACAAAAATACTTAAGTACTACCAAAATTATTCTCACTTTGAGGACCCCAGTTGGTCCCAGGCGGTAGCATCAAGTCTGGATCACTGGTAAAGTCCATGCCTTCATAGGCATAGTCATCAACAATCACAATCTGGCTATGGAGCCACTTGAAGAAGTCTTTGTAAAAGTCTCAGAGCGGTCCTCCTCCTATGCGAGGATCAAGTGATGACCAACGACCCTGCCTTGGCTCCCTCAGATCAAAGGGACCTATGCTCATCTGTGGGCACATGACACATACCCTCTCAAGGAAAAATGAGACTATGATGGTACTGTACCCAAAACTATGCTGGGTACGGTTCTTGCATGTTGTCAATTCTGCCTTCAACTGGCAAAGCATTGCTTCACACCAGTTGAAAATCTATGGTTGGAAACAGTAAATCGTAAGCAACAATTGGGCCCTTGTCACTACATGGGGACTTTTTGACCCCGCCAACTCTACAATCAACCATAAAACTGCCCTCATAGACCGAGATCGAATCCTCTCTATCGAGACTATATTACTGACTAGTCCACTCTCAGGGGTGCAGTGGATCTGACCTGCCACTGGTGAGGCTTGCTTGTGCCCCATGGAATGACAAACCAATCAAAAAGTAAATGTCATCCTGGTCAATCGCCAACACCTGATCTCCAATCCTAAACAGTTGCTCATGTTCATCCCAATGTTGTATGATCCATCTCAGTAAATCCTCCTATCCTTTCATCAGCTCTAGCTTTGCATACATCAATAAACCACAGTGCCGTAATGCAAGTATGCATGCTAGATCATTTTGCATCATCAATTCCCCATTCTCATGGGCCCATTCTCTCCATAGGTGAGTCATTTCAGCCTGAAACCTGCACAAAATAACCCTAAAAACAGTTAAAATGGGGCAAAATCACTTAAGGAATCCATTCATGAGGGTTTTAACTATGCCCTACAGCCTGAATGCTACCCCTAGTGCTGCACAAGGAGGATTCATGCCCTCCAATAGCTCGTACAAAGCATTTAACACTCCCTACTGGCCATCTGGAGGGTGTTAGTGCACAAATAAGGCTCTAGGGCACCTTAGATCTACAAAATTCCACCCATAAAATTGTTAAGAAACGTTTAGTAAGGAATAGTGCAAGGTTTTAGCTCTCATCTGGGACTGACGCACGTCAAATGGTTGCTAGGATCTCTTGCAATGGTCTCTAGAAAATCTGCTCCTCTTTAGCTCCAACAGGCTCTCACAAACTTCAAAATAGTGAAAATGATGCATGTGAAAGCTCAAAGCATCTCCTTATATAAATTTGAGAGACATGATTTTTTGAAAATCATTAAAGAGGAAGTAATCCATTCTCCATAATTTTTTATCATGCATGAACCCAGATAATAAGAATTTCTACTTTTTTTTACTTTTACCGCTTTTGATGAAAGTACTTTCAGGAATTAAAAGCAGTAAAAGCTACATGCAATTCTCACTAGAGCACTTTTGGAGATATTTTATTGCTCTTTAAAAAATATAAACATCTCTGAGTTTTTTGACATGCGGCTCATTAAACATACACCAAAATCAATAGAGCACTTTTAGGGATATTTTATAGCTTTTTAAAAAATATAAACATCTCCGAGTTTTCATCATTAAGCTCGTTAAATCTTTGCAATGATGGTCAAAGAACTTTTTGTGATATTTTATTGCTCTTTGAAAAGTAATAAACATCTCCAAGTTTTCATCATTATTCTCATTAAATACATGTAACGATGCTCTGAGAAACTCTTTTTTGATCTTTTTCCAGCTCACAAACTGAAAAAGACCAAAGGAGCATTCTTTTTAGGCACTTTTTTCTTGCTCTTTAAACTGAAAAAATCCCGAGCTATGTCTTGCTGCTCATTAAACTTGCTAAAGGTGACCCAAGCTATGTCTTGCTGCTCGTTAAACATGCTAAAGATGACCCGAGCATTCTTTTAGGTACTTTTCTTGCCCGTTAAACTAAAAAACCCTGAGTTTTTGTTACTGGGCTTGTTAAAAATTCACAACAAAATGTGAGTTTAGTCTGTTGCCTCATACTCATAACAAAATGAGGTCGACATCTATTGGAAAAAGGTTTCTCTTTATCTGGGTTCAATAGATTAAAGGATGGAAAAGTAACCGATCCGAGTATACTATTAACCTTTTGTCTCACCCGGTTAACAACTATGACAAAGGGACCACCATGGAGTCTCTCTTTACAATCTTTTTAGACTCTATAAACATGAAAATACCACCGAGTTGTCTAGTTTGGACTCTTTAAATTACACAGACAAGATATAGAGTCGTTCTTTTTACGATACTTTTCAGACTCTTAAAACATGAAAAAATCGACGAGTTTGTTGCCTGGACTCATTAAACTAATCAGATAGGGCAAAGAGTCATTCTTTTTTGTGATACTTTTCAGACTCTTTAAACATGAAAAGATTGATGAGTTTACCCGTCTGGACTCATTAAAAAATTAGACGGGGAAAGTGGACAATACAACTATATTTTGTATTTGAAAGCATGGTTTGGTAGCAATCGTTCCCTTGAACATGGCACTCCCTCATATAAACCTTCATTTTGATAGCCTCTCAATATGAACCCTACCAACCTATTAGTTTTAGCCTATATACCCTGATGTAATTGCATCTCCGTATCTTAACACTCTGTAGTGTTCATGAGTCTAGTGTTGTCTGGTTAAAACTGTTGTCGTTCCTTCTATTGTTCAAGGGTCTCCATTTTTTTCCTCTATCAATCAGTCATACATATCCTTTCATCATGCCCTCCATTATTTAGACCCAAATTCTCAAAAGATTCCTCAAAGAACCAAATCGTTCTTGTCTGGTTTTGTGTCGACTGATGTAGGACACATCATTGCCTACCTTTTGACAGGTTTCTTCCTATCGACTTCAACACTCTATCTAGGAAGATAACCCAGAAACAAATTCAGTGCCTTGGTACTTGTAGACATTAGTGGTAGGTTACCTTTTGTTTGATCATAGTTTTTCATTATTGGCTCCTGGTTAAACGATTCTATGAGTGTTTAATGACAAGGAAATTTTTCACACTCACTAGTTTGCACTGTGCATCTTGGAGACCATCACCATTATCGGTGGCCTTCCATGCATCTGTTAACGGTATCCATTATTGGCTGGTAATGAGATGATTTCGTGCATGTTCAACGTCAACACATCTTATCACATGTACCGATCTATGCTGTTCGGTGAAGTGGAAATCAAGACCTTGGGTATAGGCTTGCATCATTCAACCTTGTTTCCTCTCCCAAGATACGGATATTGTTCTTTGGAGACAACTATTTTAGGATGATCTATTATGACATTGGATCCACTCTGTGCTTGTCGGCGGCCATCATTGTTATATCTCAGAAGAGAAAATTACTTTGATATAGCTATTAAGAATGGGAATGCACGACTCAGGACATGATTTTAGCAGTTTATATATATGTATGTGTTGTATCAAGTTTTCCTTACCACCCGAAACTTCTCCCTCTCTCTACAAAATTTTGACAGAAAATTATAGTTTTCATGAAGTATTTCGGCCATCGTCTTTGCCTCTGATATCATACTTTATGGGGCATCTGTTATAGGGAAAAATGAGATCCTCATCAAATTAAAGGTGAAAGACAAGATGATTGAAGCAAAGACCACAATTGCAGGACAAGATGATTGAAGCAAAGACCAAAATTGCAGGCCTTGACTCCACAATAACACTCTTTGCACACTCTCAACCTGCTTTATAAAGCTTGTTACCAAGCATAGAGGAGCATTAGTCACCCTGCTAACTCATGTTGTTAGACTAGGGGGAGCGTTAGTGAATCTAAGGGAAGTTCAGAGGGTCAAGCCAATGAATCTGCTCACAAATATCTAGATATTTATCCCTAAATTTGCTCAAGAAAAGCAAGGAAACTCCAAAAATCAAGATATTTGGAGAAATTCTAATTTGAGAAAGAAGGCAAATGGGAAAAAGCTTGAAAACAAGGCAGGTTCATGGATTTTTCCCTAATGAACTCTAGGAGGAGCTTGGCTTCCCTAATTCGATTGCTACATAAGCAGCGAGAGGGCCATTGTAAAAGGGTCAGAGCATTTGGAAGGATAGCCCATTGATCTGTTGTGAAACTGTCATATTCTTGAAGAAGAGAGCTAAAAGAGGGAGAGAGAGAGAGGAATAAGGGGCAAGGGAAGGCTAATACAACGGATGGTTGTAATCACTCTTCCACTATAAATATATAACTTCAGTTGTGTTCCCTACTCCACTGTGTCGGTAATGTTGTTCATTTATTTGTTCATTGTGATGCTTGTCAAGATGAGTAGTTAATTTATACACTAATATATGTTTATTGTGCATTCTTACATCAGTTTTCATGAGTGTATGCTATGATTGGTTTGCCTTGTCCTTTGTGCAATAATTGTCTTGGAGCCAGCCTTGAAGGAGTTCTTCTTTCTGTACAGATATCCCCAAGAAAATCTAGAAGAAACCAAAGGTGATCCTCTTTCCATACCTTGTCAATTTATGTTTGATAGATGAACATGTGTGTAACTTGGTAGCTTTTGTAGATAAGCTTATAGTCTGTCGAAGGTCCCAGGAAGGCCTTTCATTCCATATCCATTGTGCATTTTACCCCATAGCAATAAACAACAGACAATCAACCAATGAGATTAAGCAAGAAATGAAATAAGTGCATCTAGAAAAACAGAGATTTTCAATCAAAATAAACTATGATCTATGAAAGAAAATGCTGATAAGGCATTTTCAGCAAACACTTTCCAACAACATCCTCCGGAATAACCTCCATTAGGACACTTTAAACACACTAATTTTTTGATCGATTGAGTTTACCTAGAGTTTTACCACATATAAATAAATAAACAATAAAGTGAACCACGGAAAAGTGCAGTTAAATATATAGTGGACATGTGGAAAACCTAATTTCAAGCCGACAAGAAACAGAGTTAGTTATATCCATTCATAAACTACATTAAATGTTATTTAATAGTAATATGAAAAATATATAAATTTTTAATTCAAAATATAAGGAAGCATTGAATATTAGTCAATACTTTCATAATATAATGAAGTATTTAATATAAATTTGACATGTTAATACTTTTACCTGTCAATTATTTATGTAAAAGATCATGACCTCCACACGAGCTTTTATGGAGGAAAATTATATACATATGTGGGGCATGAAATGGGTTTAGTTAGTTTTGCAATTTAAAGTTTTTAAATGAATTAAGTATTTCATTTTATTACAACATATTTTTTATTATATTTTTAACTCATTCAATGTTAATTTATTATCAACTTTTTATGTTTAGAGTTTTTAATTTGAGGTTTTGTATTTTATTTGTGGCTATTAATTATAATATGATGATGGTAAAATATTAATAATATAAAATGTGAATTTGAGTTCTATTAACTTGAGGTACCCTACTGCTTGAGAAGCCTTTTTTCTTCTATCCTCCTCATGACAAGTGAGTGGTTAGATGCTTTTCTCACCTCAAAATTGCCATCAAACATCTGAATGGAGTGACCTTGCTGGCGGATGTGGACCAAGGATAGCAAGTTTCTCTTCAACTCTGGGAGATACAGAACATGATGTAGCAGGAAGTCTGGTAGGCCAGACAATTTAAGCCTAATTGTGCCAAGCCCTGATGGCTTGAGTTTTGATATACTACTCCATCAACATTGTCAGTAAATTCTTCAAAAAAATCTTTTCTATGAGTCATGTGGCAAGTTTCTCCTAAATCAAGCAACCAATCATTTTTCCAAGAAGCAAGTGAAGCATTAAATAAGTCTTCACTTACTCCAATATTACACTGTGCCACAACATAATGAGCAGATTCATGTGCTTTACCTTTGTCTATGTCATTAGTTTTACCTTTGGTTTGGTTTCTTTGTTGCTCAATTTTGTCCCAAGGTAACTTTCATGTGGAGGCATGATGAGATCCATTTATTTTGCCGCGTATGCAATGCAAATCTTCCTTTTCCTCTTCAACCACCTCTTCCTCTGGAAAAATCTTGGGCAAGATTCTTTTCTTTATGAGTAAGGCACACAGTCTCTTCAGAAGATTCAAGGGTTGTCTTCTTTCCAAAATCTCTCTCTTTCAGTAAATTTTTTCACAAGAGAGTGAAAGGTAATATCTTTGAGATTTCCATTTGCTTGCAATGACTCAAGATAATTGGAGTAAGTAGGATAAAGTTCCTTGAGAAAAGCTATCAGAGGAATATCTAGTTCAATGTTAGTGACTTTGATATCATGCATTATGGATTTTACTTTTGATGCAAGAACAAGAGGATCATTGTTTTGTAATTCAAGAGTGAAGAGTTTAATCATGAGTTGAACAACTTCAAGTGCAAAATGTGAGTCATGGAGTTTTGTTGGCTTTTTTAAGGCTTCGAAAGCATTTGAAAAATGGTGAAATATGTCGACTCGCCTCTTCACTTACAGATGTTGCAATTAATGCACAGGCTTTGCTCTTGTTATTTTCCCAAATGGCGAACACCTTGTATGAGCTAGGTTGTTCTAGTTCTTTGTCTCTGTCTCCAACACACCTTTCCACAACTCATTGAAATTGAGGGTGTGCTTTATTTTCTAAGACCACTCATGATATTTCTTCTTGCCAGTGGGAACTACTCCCACAATAGATATGATTGAATGCATTGTAAAATCTGAGTGCTGTAAAAATATTTCTGCTGGAAAAAAATGTGCTTTTGTCAAGAAGAGAAAAAAAACTTCGGCTACTAAAAAAAACTGATTCTGATAGAGGTATTAGATCGGATATCACTTTTAGATATTTTCTTTATAACTTCTTAACCTTCTATAGAAATCACAAATGGAAGAAACCTACTGAATCATCAAAAGAAACCTATTCTTAACCATAAAAGAAATGCATCTAGCATCAACCTAATTTACAAAATGAAATGAAACATACAAATACAAATAAAGAGGAGCTTGGTTACTTGGATTTGGCCCTAACCCAAGAGCTTTAGCCCTCTGATGTAACACAGTGCTAACTCAAAAATGATTCCATCTTTATTCCCAAAAAAATAACAAGATTACATGAATTGTCAAGATAATAAGCTCAAAGTTGAGCAAAGTTTACATAAGAAAAACTACAACAAAAATCCAACCTTAATGAGGCCTTAGACCTCTCTAATTATACAAGTGAAGCTACCAACAGCTTCCTTAAAATCATGGAGGCTTGGCTCCCAAAACTCAAGATAATCATCAGTCATCCTCGACTTGCTCGCCTGCCTCTACTGCATGACATGGCTCTTGTTCTCCGAGCTGAATGAAGGGGAATTCTAAGTGAGGAGTAATAAATGAGGGAGATTCCCTCCTATAAGTCCTCTTCTTTTTCCACTTCGAGTTATTGCTGCCATTTTTCCACTACATCCTTGACTTTGACCACAAGATTCATCAATAATATACATTAAACCCATTAGACCACATGGCATCATAACTAACTCAACTCACTCTCTAAACATAAATATAATCAAAAAATCATACACTAAGCTAAGAGAATGGTTGATTTGACTAGGTTAGGAGGTAAAATGAGCCCATATAATTACCCATTTATGAGGCTCATCACAATGCACCGAGGGCTTCATTGCTACTACACCATATTTGGATCATCATTGTACCCTAGCTAGAAACATCATCATGCTCACTGTGAGTAGTAGAGAGTGTACTTTATGAAAAAAGTGCCAAGATAATGAGGGCAACAATAGAATCAATGTGATGCTTCTTAAGCTGATATAGTGAGACCGAGGCTATATAAAGACAGTAATGATTCCAAGATTCTTTCTATCACATATATGCATTGACTGCCATGAATTAGGTTCACCGAAATTGTGATTACTTTCTTTCCTGCATTGAGATATTACTTTCCATTTAAGACGAGACAGTAATGGTTACTTTTGCTCCTTATTATGTCGAGATTGTAATGATTACTACTGCTCCTTATTATGTCGAGACTGTAATAGTGTGCGATCACCGAGATACACATATATATGCCTAGATCAAAACTACAAGGATATATATGAGGGCTTTACAGTCACTATCACAGCTTACTGTGCCACTTGAAGTTATTGTTGTCCCATATGCAATTACGGTGATCTGAGAACTGCACCTTACAGTCATGCAAAGGGTCTCATAGATATGTCGAGATCCTTTCCTCACCTGGAGTTGTAGACTTGGCCGAGATTCCTCCTTCCTACTCCATATACCTGAGATCATGACTGCACCTAAAACCCGAACGAGGTGCAGTCAAACCCTACTATGGATCTGCTCCTATATGTGAAATTTCATAGGCGTGCAAGATTTTTTCTTCATGTATTTTTTCTGACCCTAGATGGGTATTTATAGTGGTTATGTCCATATATGCAAGACGACATAAAATCATGAACCGTTTTGACTATTATATTGAGCTGATGTTACTTCCATTTCTTTAATTTAATTCATTTTCGAGCCGAAATGAAGATCTTCATTATTCTGTTTACAGAATTCAGTGTTCTTGCATTTGGAGAAGCATTCTTGTATTTGGGGATTTCTCTTGGTCTTGGAGGGATATTACATTGAGTTGAAGATTTGTATACATTTGAATGACAGAGAATGCAAGTTCTATGTCACTTAAATAGAATGCGAGTTGAAGATTTGCAATCTTTTTTTCTTTGAAATGGCTTCATGAATGCAAGGAGATCCATACAATATATGGGTTATCTTAAACGGAATAAAGGGGATTGACATAATCCTTATAGGGAAGGGAAGTCAATGAACAGGTCTCCTTTAAGCTCATGAGGAGGAACTCTTAAAAGTTATCTCATCTCTATGTGGTAAGAAAGGATATAAATAAGAGATATATACAAATTAGAGAAGGAAATCTTTGACATGAAGTAAAGAAGAAATATATTCATGAGATGTCATTTGGGAGATATAAGAAAGAGGATATGAAAAAATCATCTACATTCTTAATAAGCAAGATGTCAGGTGTCCTCGGGATACAGAAATTTCCTTCTGTAACAATTTGAGGTCTCTATGCTAGGTAGAGAAAGACAACTTGAAAGGAATCAAATATGTGTGGAAAGGAAAGGGAAGTTTGACAAGAAAGAAAAATACTATATTTCCAGAAGGGTGAAGGAGGCTGAAGAAAGGATCAGGGAAAAGGGAGTAATAGATCTCCATTATGAATGAGATGGTGTCCCTCTCAAAAGGATCCTATTAGAAGTCCTTGCATATATGATCATTGTAAGAAGATGCATTGTGGCATCATGGAAACACGATCTCGTATGAATCATGGAGAACATAGCTCTTGGGAATCTCGTTTAATATCAAAGGAAAGGAAGAAGTCATCTTGGTCAAAGGGAACATTTTCCAAATAGGAACAATCTAGATGCTAAAGAGTCTCTGATAGTAACCTCAGCGCAGGATCCCCTAGTCTAGAAAGGCAACAAGAGTTTCATTAGGATTTCCAACTTACGAAAATCATGAGGCAAAGGACTGATGACATGATGAAGACAATTAAGGGATTGAAGATCCATTCAATCAAGAAAGTTGTTGAAAGACACCTGAAGGAGAAATGAGGTATGTATGATTGTATTTTTATTTTCATTTGATATTGTAATGTCATGATATATGGTTGCAGATAAAATGGATCAACCATGATCAAAAGGGAAAGGATCTCCTCCTCTGAAAGGATGTAGAAAGACATAAGTCTAACTAGATGAAATCAACATAATATGCCCTAATATGAAGTATGAGGTAGTTGACTACAATTGAAGAACTCTAATATCTCTTGTGAATGAAAGATATGAGGATGGAAGAGATCGTGAAGTATGAAACCTTGATGAAGGAAATCAATGTCCAAAAGATCAGGAAGACTTGACCAAGAAACCTCTTGGAAATATGTGAAGACTTTGTTGGACGTTTGAAAGGATGAGGACACTTGAAAACATATGTCATTGGAAGATGTGTCAACATCTATGTAGGATGATTGATACCTACAAGAATATGTCACTCAAAGAAGGCCATCACCAAAAGGTAATATGTAATTTGTTTTCGGTATATGATCTCTTGGAAAAAGTCTAGGTATGTGTGTAGGATTAAGAAAAGGAGAGTTGTGAAATATGTCACAACTATGTACCTTGTGAGCCATAGCAATCACTGTTGAAGGAAGGTGAGGATAGATGAGCTTATGAAGGAAGCCCCAGATGTAAAGCCAAGAAGGATAATTTCTGGGAAAGAATGAATTACATGATGGAAGAGAGTTATGGATGACTGAACCATACATATGAAGAAATTGATGACATCAAAGTCCTGAATCGTCAGTCAACTAGAAGACCCTATAAAGCACCTATGATAGAGTCCCAGGGTGAGAGGGAGCTCTGGGAAGTTCCTATGAGAAAAGGAACTCGTGCAAGTTTCTGAGTAAGGATAAACTTGGAACTCTTCCCTGGTTAAGAGGGAGAGTTATACACGACATTCTTGTCTTTAGTTTGGAAGAAATAATGGAGGATTGTGTAATCATCTGGCATCCAACACTCTTTGAGGATGTGGTAGGGAATCCAAGGCAAGAGTGAGTAAGAGGGCCAATATTCGTGAGGGTTGGGAACCCATGATGAGAATAGTCCAAGTAGGGCATACTCGGAGGACACCTAGGTGGGTATGACCCTAAGAGTGATAATGATGATGTGTGTCTATTAGTCATTGGTCTCGCCAACATTGTGCTCTAATCTAAGTGAGAGATGGAGTTGTTAGTCAAGGCCTTGCTAAATGGAAACAATGTTGGTTGAAATGATGCTATAACAGATGGATTGCAAATTGTTGAGCCTCAACCTTGCACTTACTTAGCCATCTTCCCAACAGCCTTTTTCCATTCACTTCTTCCTTTTTCCATATTTTCCTCCATTAACTTGTTCAAATTATTGCATTACATGTCTTTTTATCATGGTTTGTTAACTATGCTAATGTGTGACTATTTGATTAGAATTTTGGAACATATACAACAATTCCGCAGTTGTTCAGCAATTCCGCAGTTGTTCAACAATTCCGCAGCTACTCAGAGATTCCGCAGCCTTTTTGTTGTTTGATATGCTCCACGTGTCTTCTCAAGGAACGGGCCACATGGGCATGTTGGGTTGGATGTACACATGGATCGTATGCTATTGGTTGAGCCAAACCAGTCACGTAAGCCCTTGGTCAACGCAGGTGTTCCCTCGGTCAAACGGTCAAGTTCTAAACGGTGGCATGGGAGCCATGAGCAGCTGGGACACGGAACTATAGCTGGCACCTCCTCCACGCCACGAAGATAGCTAAAGACAGGATCCAAACACAGATTTATCTCCCATGATGACCGTTTCCCTCAAAAGTGCACGGAGTTTCCTGCGTGTTTGCTGCACAAGTTAATTAGTTAAGACTATGTGTTGCTGCGTAGTTAATAAGTTAGGCTGTAGTTGCTTATTTCACGCAGAGGGTAGTTGCCTCTGTGCTTATAAATAAAGCGTGTGCCAACGCTTATAGATTAGCTTTTTGAATATTGTAATTGTTGTGCTGATTTTGTTATAAAAAACTCTGTTTTAGAAGGTTGTTCCTACAGCACTTTTCACTGTATTTTGACATGCTGGTTTTATAAAAAGAAGACTGTTTTGTTCACCTTTTCGTAGCTGATCTTTTAAGTTGGTTGCCTGGATGGAGGGCCCCCATCTATGACAGCCCGTGTACATAGTGTTTGATTTCATTTTCCTGCTTTCAACAATTTCTATTTATTTCATCATGTATAATAGTGTACCATTTGATTTCATGTCATTTCATTTCCATCATTTATTTTAAACTGATCAGTATTGTTCTTTTGCAGGTTTTTAACCCGAGATTGTTTTTGTCTTTGTGTATTTTCTTTATATCTGATGGTATTTTCAGTGGACATATTCATAGTTGCTGCCTTTACTTTGATTTTTTTTAGCTTACTTCTAGCTTAGTTCCTCAAGCTGTATGCTAACACATTGATGGTCTCCTTATCATAAATTGTTCATCTTTAAGAGATCCGATTACTAATAAATTACAACTTGCTTTGAGTAGCTTTTGGCTTATATCACTAACTCTTTCTTCACTTGTTACACATAACAATGTATGTTGGAAGCAGAATGCCTGAGAAAGGCACAGTGGTGTTATAATTTGTCATTTAGAGCTTTATCACTTTTTAAACTTATCTCTAACTACTTCCTAATCGTGTTTTACATAGTACTATATGTTGGAAGCAGAGCGTTAGGAAGAGATGAACATTATCATTGGTTTTTAAAGTGGTTTTCTGACCTTTTTATTTGCAGCAGCATGAATAGTGTCTAGTGCCATTAGAAAGTGGTTCTTTGCTTTCAGTTCATTTCAAGTTATTTATTTCAAGCTCTTTCTTTGCAAATTTTAGAAGGTAGTTAGAAATCACCAGCAACACACACTCACTCATTTAGAAATCACCTTACACACACTATCACTCATCTGTTTATAAAATCATCACTCCATCTTAGGAAGTTAAATTGACCACAAACAACACCCCCAAACGACAAAAAGATCTAAGAGGTTGCTTAAGTACATATAGTACACCCTCACTTCATCAGCTTACGAGCTCCTGGTTGACAATTTATGATAGCAATTTAGACAACACTAAATTGACTAAACACAAATATGATTCTTCTTATGATAAATTCTTCAAATTGAGAATGACCAAGTACCATTATGAATACCCCCCTAGTTAAGAGGGAGTGTTGAAGAAAGTGTAACTAGGTTTGGTCTTCATATTGACATGATCTTTGTATTTGTAATAAAAGGAAATAAATTATATTTGTAATCTTGCCACATGGTTTTTATGAGTAAGAAGTGTCACTAGGTGAAATACTTGTTCTTTATGTCTTTAGGATTTATTTATGTATCAAAGAGTCATGTTATGTGTATAGAAACTCTTCATGACTTTATGTAAATATAATCAAGTCCACAAAGGTGTGTATCAGCCCTCCAACGACCAAGAATAATCCTCCAAAGAAGTCTGCTAGCGAAATCAAGAAGAATATATTCATGTTGGCTGCAATATCAAATTAATTAAGAAAATGAAATTCATGTTGGATAAAGAAAGAGTCATGACAGCTCACAAAATCATGTCAGCTTGCATATATGGGCAAACTATTATAAATTCCCAGGAGAGGGTCACCAAAAAGAACATAAGAAATTTCGCATTTTTGTCTCTCTAAATTTTTGGGTGAAGGAACGACAATCAAGAAGGCATAGAGAACGCAATCAAGGAAGAAGATCTCACTCTCAAATCTCGCATGGAGAGTAAATTTTGCACTAGGGTCTGACTACACCTTAGCTAGGGTATTAGGTGTGGTCATGACAAGAAATTGGAGGTATAATGTGGACACGGAACTCATCAATGTATTGGGCTAAATACTCGTGGCATATCTATGAATCAATACATGGATTGATGAAGAAGGGACCTCATGCTAGTAGATCTCGGATGGATGAAGAGGACTATGTATTTATTTTAGTCTTAGCTTCTGGAGATCGTGCTATCTTAATCTCGACATACGTATATATGTATATCGCATTCTCGACATAACAAGGAGCGACAACATCACTCACAGTCTCGGCTTACATAAAGGGTAAGGATCTCAGGGCAAGAGTGTAATCACAATCTCAGTGGACCTATTGCATGATAATGAGTGTATGTGATGAAGGAACCTCAGAACCCTGATTGTCTTCATATAGTCTTAGTCTCACTATCTCGGAACTTCTGTTATAATGTATGCTCTCTACCACTCACAGTCAACATGATGATGATTCCAGCTAAGGTTCAATGATGATTCAAGAATGGTGTAGCATTAATGAAGCCCTTGACAAATAGATCAGGGAGAGAATTAATATCACAATCAAATAAAGCAGATAAACAATGCAAAATTTATTTAAAAACTAAATATTTATTACATTTTAGCCAAAAAATAATAAATCAAATAAACAACACAAAGCCTAATTCACCCGGTTTGGGAGGCTGGCTTTGCTTGCAATTTCCCAATTTCCTGGGTTGGAGGTTGGATTTAGTTGCAATCACCCCAAATTCTTAGATTTCAAATTGAGGGCATGGTTGAATTTAGGGGATTCTCCTACATAAATTATAGAGTTTCCATTCGTGCAACTCATGACTCATTTTTTAGCAAGAGACTCAATCTCCATTCGTGCAGGTCACGATTCATTTTCAAGAAAGAGACTTAGTCTCCATTATTGTAGGTCGTGACTAGTTTTTGAGCAAGAGACTCAGTCTCCATTCGTGTAGGTCGTGACTCATTTTCGAGCAAGAGACTTTAGTTTATATATAATATATCATAGCAGAGTAGCGCATCCATGAGATTTACATAGGTTGTGAGTCATTTTCCAGCAAGATACTTTGGTTTTTAGATAATATATCAGATCAAAGAAGCTCTGAGGAGACAATAAAGGAAATCCATATAAACCTCACCCCTATATTCAATCAAATTCATCTGCATTGTTGTGTTGTGCTCTGCAGGTTCTCTTAGTGTTATAGACATTTTTGTGCCTTACAGCTCTAAGCATGAAATGTCCATAAACCAAGGGTTCCTAAGTCCCTAAAATTTTTGTTCTAACTCCTAAAGGAACAAGGTCAACAAATTACAGCTTCTCCCAGAAGTTCTACACCAGAAACTGCTCAGAATAAGTCAAATCAGGATCATTTCAGCTGCTCCACTAGCCAAGTGCGTTGCATAGCACCTAAGTCCACTAGCTAGGTGTGTTGCAATGCACCTAAATGCACTACTAGGGTGTGTTGAGCGGGAAATGACAAGTGGCAGAGTCATTCCACGAGGTGGAGAGACAATGGAAGCTTCCAGAATCTTCTCCAATGACACTTGCCACACTGAATTCGACCAAGGATGAGTAAGAGGCTTTCAGTCTCCAAGTGGAAGCAAGAACTGACAGAGAGAAGCCACTAATCAATTCATGGGCTGACTCATCCTCCTTGCATACATCTATATATGGATCCCTCATCCCAGAGATCCAAAGGCTGGAATTTTGCACATTGTAAGGAATTGTTGTTGGTTTTGAGATACATATCAAATAATTGGGTGATCTATGCTTTGTTGGGGTTGAAGAAGGGACTTCTTTGCTGGGAGTTTGATGCTGGGTCAGGAATAATTGGTTGTAACTCCTCCTGGATCTTCTTGTATATCAATAAAACTATTTGAGTTTCTTCTCCATGCTTGTGTTTCATTGATGCTTGTTACATTTGTATGGTTAACTTAAATCTGACCTAAGTTATTTGTGAATATAAATCCATGTCTTTGTATAGTTTCCTTCTTCTGTGATCTTACAAGTACTTGGTGAAGCTGGGCGAGTGAGAGAGCTGGTAGCTGGAAGCTGTCAAAGAGGAGAGAGATTGGATCAAAGTACTAGCGCAAGACACAGGTTGGTTCATCCTATTCCTCTTCGTTTATAGTTCATAAAGAAGAATACAAAAGTAGTTTTCTCTGTTTGTTTCTAAGGTAGCTGTCACGCCTTAGTGGGATAGAGCAGTTCTAGATAGACACTTTTCCCGATAACAAAATTGATGCTTGTTACATTTGTATGGTTAACTTAAATCTGATCCTATGTTATTTGTGAATATGAATCCATGTCTTTGTATAGTTTCCTTCTTCTATGATCTTACAGGTACTTGGTGAAGCTGGGCGAGTGAGAGAGCTGGTAGCTGGAAGCTGTCAAAGAGGAGAGAGATTGGATCAAAGGACTAGCGCAAGACACAGGTTGGTTCATCCTATTCCTCTTCGTTTATAGTTAATAAAGAAGAATACAAAAGTCATTTTCTCTGTTTGTTTCTAAGGTAGCTGTCACACCTTAGTGGGATAGAGCAGATCTAGATAGACACTTTTCCTGATAACAAAATGGCGACTCCGCTCGGGATCGTGTCTAGTTAGTTTGTTTGTGTTTCTCTTGTTGTTTGTTTCATAAATTTAGAAGTAGCAATCGATCTGCATTTTCCATTAAAAAATGCAAAGTAGACATCTGTTGCTTCGATCCATTCACTGGATTTTTTTATGATTTGAACAGCTGACTCATAAACTAACTGATTGTGCATTTCTGATTGCTTTTATTCGGCCAAAAACCATAGATTAAACTGCAAATTGTGACCCAAAACCCGGATAGAATTCTCGTTTCTGCCCCAGCGCAGGCTCTGTGAATAGGTTCTACATTTCAACGCATTTCTCGAGAGTGCTACCTGCACTACAATGCAGTTTCTCTGTGTAACAGGTGCGCTGATCAGCCTAGCCTTGTGCGGCTGAGGTTCTTTGTTTCATTTTTTCCAGTTTTGTCTCTGATTTTTGCAGCTTGTGATCAATATTTCACTATTTCAAACCCCTTTTCCTTACTGATATCCCACCTCAGTTGTACAAAAGAAACTGTAGATGTTTTTATGTGTTTGTTGCGTCGTTTACAGTTTTCCATTGCAAAAGTATAATAGTCGTACTGTCGTCCTTTGATTTAGATCTGTCGCAAGTGTCGATTTTGATCATAGGAGATAGTTTATTTATTGTTGATAGTCGATTATGCTTTTAATTTTTCCTTTGGCTTGAATTTGTGACTTTCTAGTGTCGAAACGAGTATTTATTTCAAAATCATAAAGTGTCGTAATCATCTCTACCTTTTGATTTTGAAAAGAAGCTTGTTTGTGTTTGTCACTTGAAAGCAAATTCAGATTTGTACATCAACTTTCCTTTTAGGCATCAATATTAAGAAAGTGAAAAACAAAACACATGCATGTGAATTTGCATATTGGCAGTTTGTTTGGCTTGATTTAGGAAAAGTGAATTTACAGTGTGCTCTTTGCTCTTTGCAAAAATATTGTGTCTTTCTTTTCCCCTAGTAGCTAGGATTTTCATTGCTGAAAAGAGATAAAAGTTTGTTTATCATCTTTAGATTGCATTTTAGGAATTACATCTACATCTCGTGGTGATCCCAAAAGGAAAACTTCATAAGAAAGATCAACTTAAAATAAATTCAATGAACTTAACAACGCTTTGGAACTTAACGCACAACATTTAGAGGTCTAGGCTAGAGACGTATTTCGCCGTCGTAAAGCCTGGTAACCGTTGTCCTCACTGATGGTTGGGTGATTCCTCCACTTTGAGATGATGAGTGCTAGTACGGACTTGTGCTCCCACGTACCGTCAAGTATATATTGGAAGACCCCTATAGGCTTAAAACCTTTATCCATATGAAGCCATGTCGGCCACCCTACTGATCACAATGCACCGAACACAGCATTCGGGAAGATTGACTGTCGTACCGTAAAAATTATTCTGCAGTTTTGCGATTGGTTTGGTACTCCCTCTACCTAGACCTCTAGAGTAGTCCCTTTCGTTCCTTTTCAGACTCCTTAATAGAAAAGGTCCATCTGAGCACTTGTCACTTCAGGCTCATTAAAAATCGAAGGAGACTAGAGTCATCTTTTGTTTTTTCTTGACTCTTAAAAATTGAAAAAACAAGTTCTGTCAAAAGTGTCTAAAATTCATTTAATTCGGAAACATACCTTCCCTTTATTTTAGTTGATCGAGTAATCCGCAATCGTGGAAGAAATTCAATTGAAACCCTGTTGTTCGCGGAGGCTTACGAGTCAACCGTCTTTGTCTCCAGAATCAAAACCAGTACGGACAAAGCGAACTCGTTTAACCGGTTCCAAATCTCCTATCAAAGTTAGAACAAGTGTTCCAACGACATCAGAGACTCCGGTTACTCCAAACATTTCTGGAATCCCTGCCTCAACAGAAGAAGTTCAACAGCCACAGAAGGACAGTGGTACTGATCCTAGTTTGAGAATAAACACTTGTGTTACCGAACCAGTTCCATCTACAACCGGTTCGGGGAGTATTACTCTCCAAACATCTGTCGCTACTGATTTCACACCTTCTTCGGCACCAGAAATATTTTACGGACTTGACGGTATTCCCCTTCCACCTGGTCTGATTGCAATAGAAGAAATTTTATAAGATCCTCAAACGAGTACTCCAACGCACTTTGGAGTCGGGATCACTCTATATCCTTCGACATCAGAAGTTAGTCTACCACTAGCGGAAGTTCCTCTAGAATCGCTAGGTAATATTTTGGATAGGCTACAAATGTCTGAACAATCGTCAACATCTAGGACTGTGTCATCTGACACAGCGATGGTAGAACTCCCTGCTGTCACTCCGACAATGTTCGCCGGCATACCATCTGTCCCAACTATCTCTCAACCGCTAGAAGGAGCCCACTCAGGGGCTATTTCGACAATCTGGTCCGTTCCTGTTTGTTCATCCGGAATAAAATCTGGAAACTCTTATGTTGGGTCTCAACAAATTGATCCATTTGGAGGTCAATTTGGACAGTCCGGTCCCCAAGGGCAAACAATTCCCTTGAGTTCTGGATTACCACTGTATGGGGGGCAGTATGCCCTTTCACTATCCCCTCTGGGAGGATATCCATACGGGAGTTCACAACAGCATTCAAGTTATACTGGAATTACCTCAAGTGGTTGGGTACCTATACTACCCCAACAACCAAGAATTGTGTATTCGATGCAACAATGCGTACCTATGTCGAACATCCCGACTACGCCAGCTATTGTGACGGTGTTGCAAGTTCAAGCGCTGCCTGTTGTATGTCAACCTTAGGTTTCTCAGGTTGTAATGCAACAGCCCCTTGACCCGGCGACTCAACCACAATCACCGACTAGTGGGGCGACACAGGTCCAAACGGGTACAATTACCCCTCACCTTGGTCAAACAGTTAGTATCAAGCAACAACACATGGCTTCAAAACCATGGCTGGTGCAATACCAACAACCGCAATTCCAACAAGTATACCAAGGTGCTGAGCAGTAGATCTTTGCGAACAGTGGACAACCGTACTTTCAAAACGGTCAAAATCAACCATTTTACAATGGTCAAGTCCACCAACCTTACCAAACATACCAACATCAAATGCATTATGCAAGTATGCAAAGACCAACTACTCAGGCGATTCCATCATATCCTGGGTACGCTTCACCTAACCTGAATCAACAGTTACCATTCGTGGCAACTTTAGAGTTACCTGATTTAAACCGATTAACAAACGATCCAATTGCTTACGCCCCTTGGTGGCCAGCGACTCCGCATAAACTTCCATCAGATATTCCTAAATTTAATGGAAATCCGGGTGAAGATCCATTGGCAAAATGGTACATTGAATTTCCTAGAGCTTCGTTCGACAACTTCAGTACCTTAGCCACAACTGTTTTAACCCATTTTCAATTACCAATAAGGTATGAAATGGGAACAAAACTTCTTACCAACTTCAAACAGACAACGGCCACTCACATATCTGATCATATACATGAGTGGCGACGTCGTCGTAGGATGGTAAAAACGTATGTTCCCGATCAGCTATTAGTTGAATGGTTTATCAAGTCATTACTACCTTCCATCACGGAAGATGTGGCAAAGGGGGGAGTCGTAATAGAAGAGCAAGTTATCGCTCATGCATAATATCTGGACTTGATTTACACTCAGTCCGGCATGCTCTATGACAAAATATTTGACGCCCCTAGACCGGAATTCTCAATTCCTCCTCCTCCTAAATCAAACAGTGACTCTCATGCCGACGATGGTGTGATTGGCAAGATAGACACGAAATCGAAAAAGGCTACATCCAAGAAAGCCCGTAAGATTTCAGGTCAAAATGCAAAAGATGAACTTCTTGCTTCGGAAGTATATGTCGTATCGACAGATAAGGGCAAAGAAACCAAACAACCAGGAAGCAAGAAGAAAGGCAAATGGAAGAACAAGAAACATGATGAATCATCACCTAAAAAATCTTCTTCAAACCCTCCTCGAAATAGGAAACCAAGAACTCCATGCCATATATGCGATGAGGATCAGTGGACCTCTGAATGTACGTACAAAGCTGAGCTTAAGAAATTCTTTAAGAGTTTGAAAACCTCAGCAGTGTTAACTGATCCGTTTCCAAATCTAGGAACAAATCTGGTTGAAAGTGGAAATGCTTCCCCGTCTCAAGTGCTAATGTTGTTGATTTCAAAACAACAGAATGATGCTTTGATTTCGACAAGGAACAAAGACTACGACAATCCGCAGCTGTCGAACAACAAGGATAAAGATCAACCAAGTAGTTCGAAAACAACTTCGACAGAAGTTGTACCACCCACCATCCCTGAATTGACGATAAAACTGCCCAAGGGAGTAGTACACAAGTCGACATTTAATCCCCGCACTAGAGTGGCGCAGCATTATAACATAGTGGAAGATTTGGCCCAATCGCCATCTGCTATGTTGACTCTTGAAGTACTACAAAATTGCCCATCCCAAAGGCAGGCTTTATTATCGGCCATTGGTGGGATTGATCCAAAGGATTCCAATCTTGTATCCTTCGACCATAAAGGATACGATCCTCAATTACCAGCTCAACTAGCTTTCCTTGTTCAAGTGAAAGCCCTCAACAAAACTGTTCATCGAACAATTATTGATGAGGTGGCATCTACATGTATTATGTCGATGAGTTGCTGGAAAACTTTAGGGTCTCCAACCTTGTCGTGCTCTGCGACGACATTAAAAGCATTCGACGGAAGGACATATACCCCATACGGTATCCTAAATAACTTGAAAGTTGAACTAGGAGGGAAAACAGTAGAAATAGATGTTGAAGTCATCGATGGGAATCTTCATTACAACATCCTACTGGGACGACCATGGATATATTCCATGGCAGCTGTTGTGTCGACCTATTTTAGAAAGATTTCATTTCCCTTTCAAGGAGGGATTACAATCGTCGATCAACAAAACTTCCTCCCCTATGGTTCTCAAGTTACAGGAAGCATTCCCATGATCCATGGAAGCCCCCATTCACTTCAGAATATCGGATTAGGCCTACTAAAAGATCCTATTTTAATGGGAACTTTCATCCTTCCACCTCTAATCAATCTAGCGTAAGTAGCGTCGATAGGAACCTGCAACATGATATCTTCTATAAAGATCTCAGAAAACGATATCAACATGGATCATGCAATGGTTTTTCCCCTGAGCCCAATAGAAATATTATAGCAATCAATATTTCTAGCATGGGGGGCAAATCTAAGTCAACGCTCATCAAGCATTTGGGTAGATAGGTCTAGAGAATATGGTACTCCTTCAGATCCTTGGTCGCGAGTGCATGTCACCGCCGAAGGAATTCTCCAAGCTATGGTAATTGAAGGAGCACCATGGAATGATTCCCACCATCATTCTCTTCTTCCGGATTATGAAGAAGATACTCAAAATGACCTTTACCATCCTTCAGTAGTTGATTTTCTATCAAATACTGTAAATACGGTGGATTCCGAGCAAAACTTGTCCAACATTGAAGAGACTATAGCCATAAATATCTCGACCAAAACAGATGTTGTAGAGAATATTTATGTCGGCAAATGTTGTTCTCCTTCAGAAATGGAAATATATAACGCTCTTTTTTGCGAATTCAGAGATGTCTTTTCTTTGTCATACAGTGAAATGCCAGGCATCGACTCGAGTATCTTTGAACACAAAATTAAGATGTATCCAGATGTCAAACCAGTACGACAATGGCTAAGGCAGGTGCACCCCAAGAAATCTGTTGCCATTAAGACAGAAGTTGAAAAACTTCTCCATGTTGGTTTCATCTACCCGGTTCCGCTAACCGATTGGGTATCGAATATTGTCCCTGTTATGAAAAAACAAGGGACAATTAGAGTGTGCGTCGATTATAGGGATGTAAATCAAGCTTGTCCAAAAGACAACTACCCTACACCCTTCATTGACCAGATAATTGATGAATGCGCCGGATGCGAAATCTTTTCATTCATGGATGGATTCTCCGGGTATAATCAAATAAATATCTGCCCACACGACCAGTCAAAGACTGCATTCATTTGTCTGTGGGGCACATTCGCATATCGAAAATTACCCTTTGGGTTAAAGAACGCGGGGGCAACTTTTCAGAGGGCAATGAATTATGCCTTCCATGACATCAAAAACATCATTCAACCATACCTCGACGACCTTCCGGCTCATTCGCGAAAGCAGACTGATCATTTGCAGCATTTAAGAGCAATATTTCTACGTTGCCGACACTACAGGATACGACTCAATCCGCAAAAATGTGTATTTTGCGTCAGTTCCAGTCGTTTACTTGGCTTTGTAGTCTCCAAGGATGGGATTCGTCTCGACCCGTGTAAGGTCCAAGCAATCATAAATTTGCCTCCACCTTCGAATTTGCTTCAGATTCAGAAACTCCAAGGGAAAGCAAACTTTCTGAGGAGGTTCATTCTGAATTACGCTGAACTTGCTAAAGGTTATACTTGTCTCTTGAAAAAGGAGGTACCCTTTGTCTGGGATCAGGTCATGCAAGCTTCCTTTTATGCTTTAAAAGATTCCCTAATGAAAGCATCGTTAATGTACGCCCTTGATTATCAAAGAGATTTTAACCTGTATCTGGCTGCAGCAGATACGACCATCACAATGGTTTTAGTCCAAGAAGTCGATGGAATTGAACATCCTATATATTATTTAAGTAAGAACTTAAATGATACAGAAAGCAAATATTCTTATGTTGAAAAACTAGCGCTTGCAGCTGTTCAAGCGATACAAAGATTTTGACATTATGTCCTCTTTCGGAAGACTACCATTCTGTCAGATTGCAACCCCATGACTTATATATTGTCGCGACAGTTGCTGGGGGGCAAATATTCAAAATGGATAGCAATCCTTCAAGAGTTTGATCTGGAATTTGTAAAATCCAAGTCGAAGAAAGCTCTAGTTTTCGCAGAATTATTATGCGATCTCCCATCGGCATCCAACGCTGAAACATCAGAAGAATCACTCGTGGATGAATGTTTGTTTCTGATATCTACAAGCAATGAGTGGTATGGGGATATAATCATTTATCTCCAAACCCAAAAATTTAGGCCAAACACCTCCCATTCTGAACAAAAACGTATTTGATACCAAGCAAAAGACTACATGATCGTCGGTGATACACTTTATCGTCGTGGTATTGATACGGTTCTGAGAAGGTGCCTCACCCATGAGGAGGCCGAAAAAGTCCTGAATGAGTGTCATTCAGGCACGTGTGGGGGGAATCAATCTAAATATGCTACAGCAAAAAACATTCTACGAGCAGGATACTTATGGCCAACAATGTTCAAAGATTGCATAACCGCAGTCAGAAGTTGCCATGCTTGTCAAATTTTTTATAGCAAAACCAGAAGACCACCCGCACCTCTACAGCCAATAGTTATTGTTGGGCCATTCGCCAAATGGGGCATCGATTTCATGACATGTAACCCCACCTTGACCGGGGGGCATGGGTATATCATAGTCGCAGTTGACTATTTTACCAAATGGGCCGAGGCGATGCCTACATTAGATAATATTGGTGAAACAGTTTCCCTCTTCAATGGGCCGAGGCGATGCCTACATTAGATAATACTGGTGAAACAGCTGCCCTCTTCTTTTTCAATCATGTAGTCGCCAGATTCGGCGTACCACAGGCTATAGTTACAGATCATGGATCGCATTTCCGCAATCACATGATGGTTGAATTAGCTGCCAAACTAGGGTTATATCACGACAGCTCTACTCCATATTATCCACGGGCCAACGGACAAGTTGAAGCGATCAACAAGGTCCTAAAACACATGCTGCAAAGGATGATCGGAGTTCACAAAACAAGATGGCACCTAATCCTGTACTCAGCTTTGTGGGCTTACCGAACATCGGTAAGAAATGCAACCGGGTTCACACCCTTCCAACTGGTATATGGCCTGGAAGCAGTCTTACCAGTCCAATGTGAAATCTCGTCTCTCAAACTCGCAATTGATATCCTCCCCGGAACTTCGGAAAAAGAGGCTCGTTTCTTGGAATTAATCCAATTAGATTAAACCTGTCTGATGCCGCTTTGGCTAACGAAGCCCATAAGAAATGAGTCAAGCCGCAGTTCGACAAAAATGTCAAACCCCGTGTCTTCTCAGAAGGTGACTTGGTCTTGCTTTACGACCAAGAATTTGATAAATTGGGGGCAGGTAAATTTAAGTCTTTATGGATGGGCCCCTATATTGTTAAGCGGGTGTTAGCAAAGGAAGTCTACGAGTTAATGGATTATGACGGAATTCCACTGGCGCAACCTCGTAATGGGTTGTACCTCAAGCGTTACTATGCGTAGTAGTGACCAGTATGCTTTTGTTATATTTTTTTTTCGCTAAAGTGTTTGTTTTGGTCAAGTAATCCACCTTTTTACATTTATTGCAGATGTCAAACCCATTGGAGCCATGTGTTGGATATGCCGACGGAGCGAGTCGTAGTTCGCGGAACCTGTCCTCCGCAGCCTGGGCCATTTTTGATCCAAGCGGCGAGTTAGTAAGTTTCAGAGGTGTATGTATTGGTCGATCAACGAATAGCGCGTTCATAGAACTTCTTTCTGATGCCATCACTCATGGTATACGCGGACTAATTGTCAGGCTAGAGTCACAGCTCATAATACTACAACTCAATGGTATATATTCCTTCCGAAACCTAGCTATTTATCGCATTTTCCTAAGGGTTAAGATTTTGGAAAGACAATTTGATCTTATTCAATACCAACATATTTCCAGAAACTTAAACACATTAACCGACTCATTATCAAACTATGTGTTAGATAGACATTTGCAACATTTATAAAAGGAAACACATCATCAATATTTTACATGTGGATCATATAACTCAACCAGAATAAAACTTCGAAAATCAAAAATATATATAGTTGTTTATGGTTTACATATAATTTTTTGTAACCAAGACAAAATTGGTCACGCGACCCAAAAACTCAAAATGTTAGGGGGCACCCTAGTATAATGATGCTCGTGATAGCAAGTCACAGCCTATGCGATCATGCGTAGGAGACGAGTCCATCGTTTGGGCACACCAGTAGTATGCCGTTGTAACCGCAAAGGTAGCTCATCAGTCCTCACATCTAGTATACCAAGAGTGAGGCCCTCAACCTGCTCCTGCAAAGTTGTGAGAGTCTCGGCCACATCGAGGTCGCGAAGAATAGCCCTTCCGGCGGCCTCTCCTGCTGGGGCAATAGCTGGTACTCTAGGGCAAACTACTCGACGAACAGGACCAACATCTGCATGTACACATGAGTTTGATTAGAGTCTTGATAGAACAAAGCACAAGGAAATTATAAACAAAGACAGTAAACAACAATATGGTCAAATATTTTACCAATAGCACCCCACTGCTCGCCATCCGGCAGTACTAAATCTGGATCACCCCGGAAGTCCATGCCAGCATATGGATACTCGGCATAAACCATCTCCTGACGTTCAAACCACCTGAAGAAGGTATCAGAAAATGAAATCTGAGATTGGCCAGCATGCCTATACATATGGTCAACCCATCTCTGCATACGTGGTTCAGTAGGAGAAGGTAAATTGAGTGCAATGTACTGTGGCTGCATCAGTGGTATCTTCTCCAAGGCAAAGGCGGTCAAAATAGAACCGTACCCAAAGTTATTCAACCTCCCGTTCTTTATCTTGGTCAACTGTTCTTTCATCACATGAAGTACTGCGTCACACTAGTTGAACACCTTCGGTTGGAGGCATTCCAAGGCATGATGCATATAGGATCTGTTGGCTACATGAAGAGACGCACTACCGGCCATCCTACCAAAAGTAAACAGGATAGTCCTAAGGGACCTATCAGTGACATCACGGATGATGATCTTGTCATCTTTACTCAGCAGAGATCCTTCTTTGCAATACCAGTGGACATAATCTCTCACAAAATCGCCTCCTCGGGCCGAACGTGACAAAGAGATGGGGGCACCCCGCCTCGACAAGCCAGTCAAGAAATAGATGCCTACTAAAGTCAAGGGGATAGATTTTCCCCTTATCTGGAAAACCTGATTGATAAGATCCCATGAATCAAGCAAATACTGCAGTAAGTTGATCTGTTGTCTCATGCTAGAAATGCGGAAGAACTTCAGCAAGCCACAATTCCGCAGCGCGTTCACTGTAACTGCATCATGTAGGGCAATCATGTCCTCTTCTTCGTGCTCGCGTTCTCGCCATGTAAGGGTCATATTGCTCCAAGATCTCTGAAAAAGAAAATAAGAGAGGAGTTAGATCCTGATTTTGGTGAGAAACAGTCAAAAATTCCATCAAAAATTGTGCAACAAATTCCCTTTCTGCGCCCAACGCACCTGAGACAGTGTTCTAGGTGTGTTCAATGTCAAACTGCCTTCATACAAGCCATCATTCAACGCAGGTTTCGATACACTGGGGGTGCGTTGATGGCAGAACGAGTCCCTCAAACCTCAGGGGCTCAGAAAAGCAGGGAATTAGGCTCAAAATTCAAAATGGAAACCATGAAATGAAAGAGCTCAGGTTTAGCTCCTACCTGGTCCAGACGGCACCGAGAATCGTCCACAGAATCTCCTGAAATCAACTGATGAAAATCAAGAAGGAAAGCACCTCCAAAGCTCCAACAAACCAAGTTAAAATGAAATGGTAAAATGAGAGGTAAAAAACACTTTTTAATTACTTTTACATAGTTTAAAGTAAAATATTAGCGTTTTAATCTCGTTTTCAAGCAAATATTGTTCATTTCTAACTAGTTTGATGAGGCAGTTGAAAACACAGTACGATATTTGAAAGGACAAAGCTATTTATGGTAAAAAATCAAAACAAAACCATCTAATCGAGCATTGTTTACCGCAAGGTTCAAGCTCGTTAAAAAATAAACCCGGACCATTTCACCTCCATTTGATTGTTTACCCATTTTGAGGAACAGCTGCGAAGAGTGATTTCACTAGCCATCCTTGTGACACTGCCTTGATTGGAAAATTCCAAACCTTACTTGGAATCAGCTGCTACCCATTTTATCACTTGTTCCTCAAAAGGCGAGTCTTCTTTAAGCTCTTTTCAACTGACTCGTAAAATATGAAAAGATTTCCGAGTTTTGGCCTTCCAGCTCGTTAAAGCGATGGGAAGTGCTATCCCTACTCTAGATTTTAATATTTTTGGACCTAAGGGATTATTGGACAAAAAGATCGAGCGCTTGTTTTGTTCGGCTTGTTAAAGCTAATTGAAAATTTATCCCTTCTGTATTGTTTTATACTTTTTCGGACTTAAGGGATTAGATGACGAAAAAGGAATTTTGGAGTTATCTTTATGTACCTTTTCAGACTCTCTAAAAATGAAAAGGACCGAGTTATCTTTGTCGTTAGACTCGTTAAAAAGATTAATAGCAACAAACTTGTCTTTAGACGAGAACGAGTTTCACTATCGCTAGGCTCGTTAAAACATAGCGATGGGTTTGCCCGAAGGGAAAATTATAGAACAAGCATATGTTATCCTCCTCAATCTTGACAAAAATAAAGAGGTACTGGTCAGCAATGACTAGGGAAAAATTGGGAAGAAAACTCAAAGAATCTTTATTGGTAGCAAGTCGCTCTTGAACATGACAATTCCACTCCATGCCCGAGTCAGGTCGGGTTGTTTCATTCACTGGTCACGTCGCCATGGTCTCGCCATACCATCCACATTTGGGGTTAATGCTACCAATCCATCACATAAGTGTCGCCGACATGTTCAAGAGAAGTCATCCAGAAAGGCCACATGTGTCCCGCCCACTACCATACATTATGCTCCATTCCTTCATGACCGCCACCCTGAACCATATATCATCAGATCGTTTTCACCTCGATCAAAATAATTTGCTCCGTTCCGTGTCATTGATGTGGGATTCATTAAGGCCCTCCTATGACGGATCACTTCTTGTCGACACCCGCTCATTATCCAAGAAGTTGATCTAGGAACACCCCATTCGGTACTTTGAAGATTGCATGCCTCAATGGCAAGTTTCTCACTTTGGGCGACAGGTATACATTAATGACCTTCGACCGAAAGATTTTGCGCGGTGTTCGATGCTAAGTCCTTTATTCACACCACGTGAATTGTACTGCAATACCTTGAGGGTCATTATCATTATCGGTGATTCCTCTCGCGCTTGTTAACAGTTTACATCATTGACTGGTAATCAAGCGATGTCTTTCCATGTTCGACTTCAAAACATTTCTCACATGGATCGACTTGTAATTCGAGTGAAGATCGGATGAGATTGAAGACCCCGGATCTAGTTTCATCCATCCGGGCTGCGATATATATTCAGGAAAATAAAGACATTGAAATGTACAACATTGCAGCACAGATAATCATCCTACCAAAAGGATGATGGCTCTATCGGAATCATCAGTCTACCATCAAACGATTGTCTGTCCTATGTACATGAAAATGAATTTATAAAGCTGGGCATGGGAATGCCCACCTCAGCTAGATCATGAAAATAGTATGAAGATAATGTATTGTATTGTATCTTATTACAGGTCTCCTCCCAGCATTGAAAGAACTTCGGATCCTCCTAATAAAGAATTTCACCCGATAAACGGCCTCATAATTTAGGGGGCAACTGTTATAGACATTTTTGTGCCTTACAGCTCTAAGCATGAAATTTCCATAAACCAAGGGCTCCTAAGTCCCTAAAAGTGCTGTTCTAACTCCTAAAGGAACAAGGTCAACAAATTACAGCTTCTCCCAGAAGTTCTCCACCAGAAACTGCTCAGAATAAGTCAAATCAGGATCATTTCAGCTGCTCCACTAGCCAAGTGCGTTGCATAGCACCTAAGTCCACTAGCTAGGTGCGTTGCAACGCACCTAAATGCACTACCAGGGTGCGTTGAGCGGGAAATGACAACTGGCAGAGTCATTCCACGAGGTGGAGAGACAATGGAAGCTTCCAAAATCTTCTCCAATGACACTTGCCACACTGAATTTGACAAAGGATGAGTAAGAGGCTTTTAGTCTCCAAGTGGAAACAAGAACTGACAGAGAGAAGCCGCTAATCAACTCATGAGCTGACTCATCCTCCTTGCATACATCTATATATGGATCCCTCATCCCAGAGATCCAGAGGCTGGAATTTTTCACATTGTAAGGAATTGCTGTTGGTTTTGAGATACATATCAGAGGATTGGGTGATCTATGCTTTGTTGGGGTTGAAGAAGGGACTTCTTTGCTGGGAGGTTGATGCTGGGTCAGGAATCATCAATTGTAACTCCTCCTGGATCTTCTTGTATATCAATAAAACTATTTGAGTTTCTTCTCCATGCTTGTGTTTCATTGATGCTTGTTACATTTGTATGGTTAACTTAAATCTGATCCTAAGTTATTTATGAATATAAATCCATGTCTTTGTATAGTTTCCTTCTTCTGTGATCTTACAGGTACTTGGTGAAGCTGGGTGAGTGAGGGAGCTGGTAGCTGGAAGCTGTCAAAGAGGAGAGAGATTGGATCAAAGGACTAGCGCAAGGCACAGGTTGGTTCATCCTATTCCTCTTCATTTATAGTTCATAAAGAAGAATACAAAAGTAGTTTTCTCTGTTTGTTTCTAAGGTAGTTGTCACACCTTAGTGGGATAGAGCAGATCTAGATAGACACTTTTCCCGATAACACTTAGCAATAAAATTCCTTTAGTAGGAAGGTGGTGTATTTTATCTGCAAGTCATGCCCAATACTTCATTGAAGGGGTATCTGTAATTTCATGATAATTTCATTTTTATATCTCAAAGAAGCATATAAATTTACATGCAGAGAGAACTCTAAGAGGTGTGAAAATGATTGTTACTCCTAGTATTTCTATAGTGGATGGGAATTTGATGGTGTTGGGGCAATGTATTTTGTCCAAAACTCATGGGAAGATCACCTTAACCCCTGCATTAGGTGTGGGAATCGTTAAAAATCCATTTTTGGGAGCCATGCCAGATGAGAGCAAGAGTCATCATATTTTTCCTATATGGAAACTCAAGTGAGTTATGCAAATCTTGCCTTCAGGATTTGGCATTTTTTATTTTAATATGTATTTGTATCTATCTTTTTGGTTTTATATACATTTCTGAGAAATTGTATGATATTTTTATTTTATTTTGGGTTGGGATTCCCTCTATTTTTGTGAATTTAATACTGTATGCTTTATCTATGTTTCTAATTGGTGGGGTGGTCAACCTTTTGAAGTTGGATTTTTTTTCATTGCCAATGAGAATAATTATTTATTTCTTTGTCTTTTGTGATTTTGGAGGTAATATTGGGGGAAGGATTGTGGACTCATTTTTTATTTCAAGTAGGCAGACAGATCATGGTTCAAATCCTATCCAATATTTACTGGGATCCACATTATCACCCTAGAAATTGGTTGTTCATATTGATCACTTATGAATTTTCGATGATTATAGACTGAATGATGGAGTTGAGGCACTCTTTGAATCTTCTTGATCAAAAGGATTTTGGAAATTGTTCAGGCAGGTCATGTGCTACGTCTACCTATCGTGAAAAGCATGTAGATTATCTTTTGTGTCTTTTAACTAGCTCATTTTATTTTTTTATTTTTCATTTTGATACATCCTTATTCGCAAGGGTTTCAATATAATTTGTGTTTGTTTTGATTGTCATTTTTGTGGTTCATTATTCTTTATAACGTTTAGAATGTTTAGTATTGGTAATCCCTTGTAGTTGTGAGAATTGGGTAGGCGAAAATTGAAATTCTAATAAGTATGTCTTAATTTAGCAGTCTTATTTGCACTTTGTGTTCGTTGGTTTGCTCTAACCTCCTCATAAGGAATCTACAACAACTCTAAATCTCCAGGGTTGCTGCAGATAGGATGTTACCCTCAAAGCGCTCCCCACCATAACCATGAAGTTCCATCAACTGCCTGGTTGACATATTGAATAGATAGATATATGTTTCACTTAGTTGGGACACGGTTGTCATTCTCCCACTCCGCCTACAAAAAATTGGTCACGCCACTGTGTACCGCACATAAAAAAGAAGCCAATATCGCGGGGAATGGGAAGAGTAGATACAACACTACAAGTGTCCTTCCCCACGTCATACTTCACCTGTTCATGTTTGGTGAACACTTACAACTCCCCCCCCCCCCACCAGAACAAGAAGAAATGACACAAATTCTCCACAGTTCTCCCCTGAAATGTGCCATTCTCCATGTTCCCTCACTCGGATCGAAAACTTCTGCACTTTGCCTTTCGTCGTCTAACACCATGAACTTTCCTTCCACCAATCCACCGCGGCTTCCCGGCCCGTGTGCTTCGATCATAGGATGCAATATTTCCCACTTATCTTTCTCCACGTCATATGCTTCTGTAGAGGCAAGAGGGTTGACAGTCTCATTGATCCCACCGGCCACGTAGACAAGTCCGTTGGAAAAAGTGGCAGAGCACACAAAGTATGCTCGAGGTGGGGGCATGTCAGCTCCACGATGCCATCTCGCAGACTCAAAGTCGTAAATTTAAACACTCTTCATCAAAGTTGCTGATTGGAATCCGCCTATGAGAAGTAGCTTGCGATTCACAGCAATACCACTATTACAGCAAGGGCATTTTTGAGACTTTTTTTTAAGACAAAAGAAATCTTTTGTCTCAAAAACTCATTTTCTATTTTAGTTATTTTACATTAAAAATTAATATCAATTGATTTGTCTTAAATATAGATTTTAAGACAAAAATAGGTTGAGACAAAACTATTTTAAGAAAAAACTTTATATTTAAGAAAAAAATAGTTTAAGACAAAAATATTTTAAGAGAAAAGTAGTTTGAGAAAAAAATATTTTAAGTCAAAACTTTAATTTGAAACAAAAATATTTTGAGACAAAACTTTATATTTAAGATAAAAGTAGTTTCAGACAAAAATTTAAAGAAAAAACTTTATATTTAAGACAAAAATAGTTTAAGACAAAATTATTTTAGGACAAAAACAATTTAAGACAAAATTATTTTAAGACAAACCTTTATATTTAAGAGAAAAGCATTTTGAGACAAAAATATTTTAAGACAAAATTTTATATTTAATACAATGACCACTTTAGATCAAACCTATATTTAATACGATATTTCACTTCCAATGAAAATGGAGGGCAGCGCTGAGTTTCAGGGTGATCTACCCGCGCATTCTGAACTGGAGCTCCCGCGCCCTTGCTTCCTCGGCCCCTACGACCTTCCACAGGCCCCCTGCCTGGCAGACCCTACTGCTGGGCTTTCAATCCTTCCCGGCATCCCTACAATCGTGCTCTGCCTCCCTCCTCTGGCCAGTGCTTCTGCTGGCATAACATTCGCGTTTGGGTTTTGCGATCGCAGAGCAGCGTAGCCACCGCCATGAGTGCGCCTGGGGGTGGGGAGCCTTGTCCCACCCCACCAATCTCTTCAAAAGAAGCATTCAAAATATTTCTCTCACAGAAAGGGAAGAAACGTTTGATTCCAGAAGTCCTAAAATTCATCAAAAAACTGGAGGAGATTCCTGCGATCGCCCTACCAGAAGACCAACCAATAAAAATCTCCCTAGCACTGGCTGACAGAGGGTTGGTAGGACAATTTATGGGATTTTGGCCCTATACAAAAACAAGAGATGATTGGATCCAACGCAACTGGAGGCCCCAACTGGAAAACAATGAGATCTGCTATGTTTTCGGAAGAGGGTATTTCATTTTCTAGTTCACCTCCAAAGAAGATCGAGATTTGGTTTTCAGAAACAGTCCGTATTTTATGGGAAATTAGGGTCTGTATCTTAATAAGTGGACCCCGACTTTGATCCCTCAATCAATACCCCTAAAGAGGTCCCAGTTTGGGTCCAGCTTCCCAATCTTCCGATCCATTACTGGAGCTATCATACCTTGCAGAAGATTGGAAATGACGTAGGCCATTTCATTGACAAAGCAGATAACAAGGGCCAATATACCTGCACAAGAATCTATGTGGAAGTCGATCTAGAAGTTGGATTTCCCGAAGCGGTAAAACTTACAGTCAGAGAATGGCATCACTACCAAAAATTGGATTACGAGCAACTGCCTTTCAATGTAGAACCTGTCACGAACATGGACACTTCCAATGAAATTTCCCAAAAGCTCCAACCGGGGACAAAGTGGATGAAGAAGGATGGAAAGAAATCAAAAAGGGAAAGGCAGTCCCAAAACCAACTGAGAAGAAAACTTAAGGTCCATTGGGGAAGCCCGGGCCTAAACCAAAAGCCAAAGAAGTTCCAAAAGAGGGTTCTTCCTCTGGGGTAAAGACAGATGCCATTGGAACCCAAGAGGAACTAGGAGACCCGTCAAAGAAAGTGAAAGAAGAAGAGCCAAAGTCAACTCTTCCTCCATCAGAGGATGAATAAGGGGAAAAAGAAGAAAACGAGGAGCGCATCAGTCTGGGCTCTGATTCCGAGGGAGATTCAGAAGATGGAGTCTCAAATTCAGACAGCTCGCAAGTTACTCCTATCAAGTTGGCCAAGGGTCGAAAGTCTAAGAAGGAACAGAGAGAGGAAAAAACTTATATGGATGTTCTCCAAGGCTCTCAGAAAAATCTCAAAGGAATGATGAATACCAGATCTAGGCACAAGCATGGTTAGGCTCCAAAAGGAGCCACAACCTTCCAAGCCAGTAAATAATGAAATACGTCTCCTAAAATTGCTGAGGGTTAGGCAGCAGGTTGAAAGAAGAAGCTCTGAAAGACATTATAAGGATGTACTCGCCTGAAATCCTTCTCATCCAAGAGACAAAACTGGAGGACCTTTTACTCCTTCAAGCAAGCAAATCATTTTGGCATAAAGGCTAAGCGAGAGTAGTCAATGCTAGAGGCGCCTCTAGAGTGATTGCCTCCTTTTGGGCCAGCTCCAAAAATAATCTCATTCAAGAAAAATGTTGCCCCCATTGGCTACTCACTAAGCTCCTCCATAAAGAATCTGTCCACCAAGTATGTTCAATCTTTATGCTCTGGTCTTACCATATGAGAAAAAAATTTGTTGGGACTAGCTCCAATCCTATCTTTTCTTGCACAACCTATAAAATATTATTATTGCAATTGATTTGAATGTTACGCTAGCTGCAGAAGAGAAAAAGGGGGGCTCGATGGTTAGGGACCTAGCTAGAGAATGGGTTGAAGACCTCATTTTAGATTGGGAATTGGAGGATATCTAGCCCACATCTAGGAAATTCACCTGGTCAAACAAAAGGATAGGCCCCGGCCTCATTGTTGCTCGTCTGGACATATTTCTAGTCCAATCCTCCTTCTTGACTTGTGGTCTAATGGCCACCTCTAAAATTCTGCCGAGCTACACCTCTGACCATAAACCCATTCTGCTTGAGCTCTCCTTGGATGGAAATCTTGGCCCCATTCCCTTTAGATTTAGTTCTCTATGGATTCTTCAAGAAGGATTCTAGGAGGTGGTCCCCAAGGCTTGGAACTGGCAAGTTCATGAAGGATCCCCTTTCTTTGTGTGGGAAGAAAAAATGAGGAGACTTAAAAGGGAGATCAAGGAGTGGGCTAAAAGGTTGAAAACGCCCACCGCCAAAAGAAAGGAGATGCATGACAGTTTAGCAGGCCATCAATTAACAATGGAGAATTCAATGTAACCCAAATCCTTCTTCAAAAAGAAGTAGAGCTGTAGAAAGATCTCCATAGAGCAAGTAGGGACGAAGAAGAGTTCTGGAGATAAAGTCCAGAAATCTTTGATTACAGGCCGAAGACAAAAATACAAGCTACTTCCATAAGCAAGCTGAAGCACGCAAGCACTTCAAAACAGTAAATGAAATTCATTATCAAAACACTGTGGTTAAAGATTCTAAAGGCATAAAGCAAACAGCTCACTCCTTCTTCAAAGATATTTACTCTAGCCCGGAAGACCCTCCTATCGATTCTCAAGCCTATCCGATTGATCTTATTCCTCACTGTGTTCAAGATTCTGACAATATTATGCTGACTAATCTGAACAATATGAATGAGATTAAAGAAGCTTTGGATTGCATGGATCCAGATAAAGCCTCGGGCCCTGATGGGTTCACTGCAAGGTTATACCTAACTTGCTGGACTACAATTAAAAAAGACCTTCTGAGAATGATCCGTAAATCTGAGACCTGCACCAAGATTGCAGGCAGTACCAACTAGGCCTTCCTTGCCTTGATTCCAAAAGACAAAGGCGCCATCGATTTTAGCAGATTCAGGCCCATCTATTTTTGTAATACAAGTTATAAGCTGATTACAAAAATAATAGCCAACAGTATTAAGAAAATTTTGCCGGTCATCATCCCTGAAAACCAAGGAGGATTCATAAAAGGGAGAAAGATTCTTGACAATATTGTGCTGGTGCAAGAAGAAATTCATTCAAGCTGTCATGAAAAAGATAAAGGCATGGTGATTAAGCTAGATTTGACAAATTCCTTTGACAGGGTGAGACATGATTTCCTGTTTTCTGTGATGGAGAAATTTGGCTTGTCAAAAATTCTCATAACTTGGGTGAAAGCCTGCATTGCCTCCCCTTGGATAGCACCTCTGGTTAATGGTGGTTCAACGAAATTTTTCCACGCCTCGAGGGGGCTAAGACAAGGTTTCCCTTTGTCCCCACTTCTATACGCCATTCAAGCTTCGGTGCTCAGCTTCCATCTAGACTACTGACGACAGATCCAAACTCTACCAGGCCTGAGAATGGCTCACAATGTTAAAGACATAAATCATGTCTAGTTTGTTGATGATACATTATTGCTTGGAGGAGCTAGGATAAATTCTGCTAGAACCTTCAAGAAGGAGCTAGATAGGGAGGTTTTGGGTAGCAAGATTAACTATCTAAAAAGCACGATCTATGGCTAGAATTTCTCAATCAAAGATTTGACAGACATAGAAAGGCTATTAGAAATGGAAAGAACCCTGACCTGGCAGTCATTTAAGTATCTTGGGATCCTAGTCTTCAAATCAAATCCTAAGGTAGCTCACTAGATGCCCCTGCTAGACAAGCTAAAACCCAGAATACAAGCTTGGGGAGCCTCATGGTTGAATAATGTTGGGGAGGTAATCCTTATGAAATATGTTCTCATAAGTCTCCCAGTTTATCAGAACTCCATTCTACTAGCCCCTAAAACCTTTATTAGTAAAGTGGATGATCTCCTGAGAATATGTCTGTGGGAGGGAGGGAAAAATAATGAAAGAAGGCTCCATTTAGTTAATTGGGATACTATTAAGAAGGCATTCTTGGAAGGAGGTCTCCAAATGTAGGATCTGGCAGCCCAAAATCTTGGTCTAGGCTCCAAGCTCCTTTGGAACATTGTTTCTGGGAATCCTAGTTGGAGAAAGAGAGTTATGTGGAAAAAATATTTTCATGGGCAGCATTTGAGGTGCTTCGAGCAGCCTCCTAGAATTTCCAAAGGATCACCAGTTTTCAAACTATGTCTCACAGCTTTGAAAATTTTCAGTCATAAGCTTTATTGGATCCCAGGTAATGGGAAAAAAATAAAAATCTAGGAAGATTCGATTCATGGAGATCAGCCCTTGAATCAGATGGTAGAACTGGTAAATATCAGAGCTTGGCTTCAGGCCAACAATCTGGAAACCCTTTGGGACATCTCCAATTGGACAAATGAGGTAGAAAGTCTATGGGATGGTTAGAATTTGGGGGCGGTCCCTCATTGGCTGGATGGTGAAGCCAATTTATTGTTGGATTTGCTCTAAGGAAAATCTCCCTTAAAGGCCTCTTCTAAGGACAAAAGAAGGTGGGGTTCTCTTTCAGGCTCTTACTCAGCAGCAGAAGGTTACAAAAGTATGATGGTTGTCCCTAGCATCCCCCCAGAGCCAACTCAATGGAAATTTATTTGGTCTTTTCCTTCTGTCCCAAAATTAACTTCTTTTGTTGGACTGCGGTGCATAAAAGTATCCTCGCTAGAGATAACCTGAGGAAGCATGGAATGGAAGGTCCCTCCGGGTGCCCTGTTTTTTCATCGGATGAAGAAATGACTAACTACCTATTCTTATTGTGCCCCTTTGCTCAAGAAGTTTGGAAGGGTGTCCTGATGTTAGGACCTGACAAAATAGAGCTTCCAAGAAATATTCAAGACCTGCTAAGAAACTGGGCCAAGTTATCCCTGTTCTGCCTCTCCAAAAAAAGCCTTCTCAAGGCTGGCTAGATGTGGATCCCCAAATTCACATGCTGGAAACTGTGGTTGGAGAGGAACAACAGAATATTTAGGGAGGAGAGTTGTAATCCAGTCAGAATTATCACTAATTTCAAAGCTCTGTTGGGGAGGCCTTAGAAACCAAACCCACCATAAGAAATGGCATGATTCTGGCCAGTGAGGAAGATTAATGGTTAACAGAGCTTGTTCCAAATCATCAGAATATATCCACTCCTCTCGCTAAAGCCCCTTCTCATTGGGAAATTCGTCTGGAAGAATAGGAATTCATCAAATGGAGATCTGCTTTGGATGATCACTGCATATTCTTCGATGGGGCCTCTAAAGGTAACCTAGGAAAGGTGGGTTGTGGGGGAGTTATCTTAAGCCTATTAGAGTCAGTCTAGTAGCCCTCCATCAACGATAAAAGCTCTTTGCATTTGCATAAGTAGGTGTCTCATCAGTTTCATCTTATTGAATTCCATCAGGCATGCCATAACACTGATGGAGGAGATGGTGTCTTTACTCCCCTCTTGGCACTGGTGGATCAAGTTGTTTCAGTCAATAAACTATTTCAAGGTTACTTGTCTTGTCTTGAGGTCAAAAGTCCTAGGTCTAGGGTTTGGGTCCAATTTTTCTTTAAGGTCAGGTCTTCAAAAGTCAATAAATGCCCAGCAGGCCAGAGGGATGACTATCAGAGTGTTTCTTCAAAAGATTTCATCTTGTACATCTAATTTTTACCTTGGATTTAAAAACCCTTTTTTTAAAGCCCAAGGTCATTTTCTCAAAAATTTGTAAAAAATTGTAAAAATTCAAAATTCTTTGAAATTCAGCATGCAGCCTTGGTCCCCTTCGCCAAGATTCCTCAGAAGCTATCTCTGCAAAACATTTCAAGAAAAACATCTGTTCAACCAATTTCAGGACAAAAGGAAACCATAAAGTCAATAGCATTCCAATTTTGAAAAAGTCTCATGATAAACATTAGAAAGAGGGTTTTGAAATGAAATCAATTTAAAACAAGAATATAAAGCCTCACTCTCCCTCCATTAGTCTTCATTGTGCCTCAAAGCAATAGAGAGAATTGTGTTGAAGAGAATTTGGGCGAATTTGTGAAGTCTGAGTGCGCGCGACCTATTGAGACTGGCGCGCGACCCGTTGGGCGAGCGCGAACCTTCAAGTTGCCCATTCCAGTTAAGAATTTACACAGGCGCAACCCATTGAGGGTGCGTGACCCGTTGGGCAGTGCGTGCGACCTGGTGGGAATTCCTCTGCCAAATTTCGCCTGCAAGGTGCAAAACAACCCCGGATTGCTTCAAGGTTGCAGGTAGGCCTCCCATCATTCAAATACATTGTTTGCCAAAGCTTGAAAAGTATGAGGATGTATTTTAAAGTCATCATTTTGAAATAATGAGTCCAATGTATATTTTCTTAAGAAACTCAAAGTGTTAGTAAGGCTAGGGTTTGTCTTGTTGTTTTCAAGGTCATCCTCTTCACCCCCACTTTTTCCCTACATCCCATTTCCACCTCCCTCATCATTTTTACTCAATCTCTCTACCAAAAATACCAAAGGCCCTAAAACCCTACCCCTATTCCTAAAAATCAAGAATCTAATCCTAAACCCTGTTTCTCATAAAAACTTTGCAAATGATAATTGTGTGATGGGGTGTATCATGATTCCTACCCTTAACTCTCTTAAAAGTCTCCCTTCCCTAACATTTCCCTTGTACTATTTGTCCCCTTGAAACAACATTTCAACAATTAAACTAACATATTTTTGAGCAGAAGCAGCAGTATATTCCAGCCACTTTGCTCTCAAAACCATGTCAGAAACCGAGACCGACTATGAGCAGAGTGGTGACCGTGAGTCAACTCCGAAGGTTGAGGTACATAGGAGGCCTGACAGGGGTGGTAAGAGCGGTCACCATAGGAGAGAGGAGCCCACCTCTTTGACCGATTTGCAGGCTTGTCGAATTGCAGTCACATGTTTATGCTATCTGTCATGTTATGAGTTTTGTGAGAGGATCTCTCAGATTCAGCATCACAGGGAGTTGGCTCGCTTGTTTGTTTTGCATTTACATGATGGGCATGTGAACCTTGCAGGGGTGGATTTTACATTGACACCCGAGGTGATTGCTCTAGCAACAGGGATACCTAATGTTGGAGAAGTGTGGAACAAGCGCAAAATATTGGACAGTTTTCAGTACGAGCCTTACATTAAACCTGCATTTATGAGACACTTGACAGGTGTATTTCCTTTCAGATTTTTGAGGAATGAGTATGCTCCTTTGGTGAGTCTTATCATGCGCTATTTCACCTGTGAGGGCAGATTTTCACGTGTGTATTCATACCATATTCGCTTCATGGTGCATTTCACACGGGTACGGATGATGAACATCCCTGTTTTCTTGTGCCAGAATATTGAGAGGATGGTGCCCTTGATGTAGAGGAAAAGCCCAGCAAAACAATATAGGAGCCTCTATCATTATGGTTTGGTCCAGCTCGTGGTCATGCATCAGTTGGCTCAGCATGGCATCCCATGGGAGGAGTTTATCTCTCGTGAGTTTTTCACAGCACCACCACCACATCCTGAGATTGTTCATGAGGAGGGAGGGCCTTCACAGCAGCATGATATTCTTGAGACCAGACATGTCAGCTCTCCTCCATTGGTCACATACCAGAGAGGCCACAGGGCCTTATTTGCAGCGGCTCGACGAGTATTTTCTCCACATCAGGTGGAAGGGGTCTCGCCGTCTTCATCAGCTCAGCGAGTGTTATCTCCACACCAGGTGGAAGGGGCCTCACCTTCTTTAGCAGCAGAGGTACCAGAGAGAGGCAAACAGCCCAAGATTGATGAGGGACCATCAGGTGTTCTAGGCATAGAGGTTGTTGATCTTGACATCATTTCTCCTAGCCTAGAGTCAAAGGAGATCATTCAGCACCTTAGAGCTGAAAATGACTCATTGCAGCAAAGATTGGACATGGAAAATTGGACCATCACCTACTTGGAGCAGCACAAAAAGCAACTTGAGGAGGAGCACACTCTAGATGAGTTGCGGAGGATCCATGAGGACCGCAACTTGGCTCAAAAGAGACCCGGCGATTTGGTACCCATTGAGCGAGAGGCTATGCTTCTTCGAGTCAATGCTCATTTGGAGAGGTTGTTGGCCAAGGCCAACCAAGATAAGGACTTGCTCAAGAACATGAAAAATCATTATTGGGCGCGGATGCACGTATGCAAGGCAAGAATGAAAGTGCTCCAAAGACGGTTGGCCAAAGCACAAAAAAGAAGGAAAAGGCCTGAGCCCCTCCACATCTTGGCTGAGGCTTCTTTGAAGGAGCATGATACTACATAACTCAACTCCAGCACAAATTTCAAAAAATTTTGAGCATTTTGGGTCAATTGTGATTTTTCTGGCAAAAAAAAGGTTTTCTCCACCGCGCCCTTTCGTTTGGCAACTCCATTTTGGGAAAAATAAGAATTTTTGGATTTGTCATGAAAATTTACACTTGCTCAGCCATTGCCAAGAAATTTCACCAAGTTTTGGGCCTCCAGAAAGTCAAAAAACAAGCAAAAACTGACTTTCAGCCACATTTTTGACACACAGGAAGAAGTCTTGGGAGATTGCAATTTTGGAGGGGCAAATGACCACCAAATTTAGAAATACTACTTGGGTTGGAAAGTTGACAGCTAGACCTTTCCAACAAGCCCACTTTTGCCTCATGTGGACACCTGGAAGTGCGTCAAACGTGCCTCCAAAGGCGCGCGACCCATTCAGGAATTGCGGGTGACCCATCAGGCAGTTTGCACAAGAATTCAACCTACAGCTCAGCAAAACGCAATTTTGACTGGATTTGACTTTTTGGAGTTGATTTTCATCCTCCTTGTTGTAAATGATGTAATTTTATGATATTTTGACACTTATTTATCTCTTCTAGAAGATTCATTCATAAGATAGGCAAAAATTTAATGAATGAATTGGTTTCCTAGCTTATAGAGGCAAGTTGTTTTGATTGCCTAGTTTTCAGTGCTTAGTTTAGAATTGGTTGAAACAGCTCCTAGGATAGTGAGCTCGACCCCTAGAGGCAGGGAAAGATGTTAGATGGCCTATATTATGTACTTTCTTGCTCATTTTCATGGTTGGACTCTTGAGGGAGAAGCTCTATTGTATTACTCATTGTATCTCTGCAGTTTTGGCAAAGGAAGAAAGACCAGGGTTTTGCAGTCTTTTTGGGATTCCTGTGGTTACATGTATTGATGGTGTGTATCTCTTTGTACTTGTGAATTTGTTATGTGATTCATCATCTTACTTTTCCTTCTGCAAATTAGGCGAATGAAGTGTTAAAGTAGAATTCATGATTGTCATGCTCTGCTTTTAAGTTTGCTTAATATTATATGTTTTCATCTGTCTAAAGAGAACTCTTGATGGTTTCTTGCTCTCTTTAGCTCCTCACCAGTCATTCCTATCCATCCATTTAATTTAAAGGCATCAGTACAGTCTCCTACCTTACCCCAAAGAACCCCCTGCAAAAACTATGTCCAATCCCTGCACCCAGAATTGCCTTTCCCCAATTTTCCACCAAAACCCTAAAAATCCCAAATCAAACCTTTTATCAGTTTACTAGCCTAAAATCAGTGTTTCCTTGTTGGTTATCTCGCATGTTGAAGATCTTTGCCGAGATAGACCGGAGAGAGCCCTCTCCTGCCCCGTAGGGCTAGCTACGAGGCTAAGTGGTTTGATGTTGCCTTGAAGTTTACCTTTCTCAGCCTGAGGTGAAATTTCAAGCACTAACAAAGCCCAGATGACTCAACTGAGTTGTGCTTTACTTGGGGTTTGTTAACACCCAGGTTGTTCCCTATGACTCCCAAAGGAATACGGCCGGGGTAACCACTAACCAATCTTTGGACCACAGTTTCTAGCCAAACTGTAATCAGAGAGGGCTCTCTCTTTATAATTTGTCTCTGTTTTGATAGGATTTTTAGGATAGTTATTATGCTTAGGTTTTGGTTTATATTTTTGTTGAAGGATTTCTTTCAGGGCTTAAGATGTAGTGTTCAGAGAGTAGTAGAACATTGGGCAATGGAGTCTAGAGCTGTGAAGTGCTTTAAGATGCTGGAGTGATGATGTTCAGACTGCAGGGCCTATTGTGTATCTCAAACAAACAAATTTAAACTTAAGTGGTGGGGCATGGTCAGCCAACAGAAAGCAATTAAGAATTCTCTATTAAGCTGGTGATGTGAAAGTGAAACATGTTGCATAGGAGCAAACTTGAATTCCTGAAACAAAGATCACTGTGAAAGATATTTTCTGAAAGTGCAGCAATTAAGAATTACACTTATCAAGATTATAGCTGAAGAAAAACATTCATTAACAACATGGATTGAACTCAGGGTATTGCATGAATAAGTCCTGAAGGTTATTCTTTTTCTTTGTTGCTAAACACTTAGAAACTAGAAACATATATGGATTGTAAAAGATTAAAGCACATAACAAAGAGAGTTACAGAAACTTATTGTATTTTGAAGTACACAGGAATCCTGCAGTTTTCAACAGACACCAGAACGCATTCAACACTTCAGAACTTTGAGAAATTCCATCACTTTCTTTATTTAACTCTGAAAGGATTACAGCATAAGAATTTCTTCAAGAGAGATCAACAACAACCCCTGCAAGCTTGTGCGAGGGGAAAATATATGCCATCGGTCATTACAAAATATCTGAGTGCTAAGTTATCTCAGAATTGAATATCTTCACCAACTTTTCAAGATATTTAGATCAGAAAGTTATTACATCATTGAATACAAAGTAAATGCATCTTTATGCTCGTCAGAAGATATTTTGGCCTTTGGAGGCCACTGAGTCGGTTGGTGTGATCTGCATAAATGCTGAGAAATGCGCTTTTGGAGCTGCTCTGCTGTAGCTTCTCATCCTGGACACCTGTAGCTTCCTACTTTGCTTCGTTGGCCGAAATTTCTGCTGAGTTGGCTCAGCTTTAATCTTTAATGCATGCTGATTCTTCTTAGATTGTCCTGTGTATGAAAATTTTGAATTTTCGATGATCAAAATTTGTTGAATGGCTTCCTGTTTATAAAATTGTCTGTATGGCCTTAGTCCACCACTCTAGTGTAGGTAGTTGATGCCTGAGAATGGCATCCATAGTCTCCTCTGCCTCTGTATACTTATAAACATTGGGAGGCACCTCAAACAGGTGTTTGATTTCATTCATTATAAAAAATAAATTCTCTACTCTGTTGTAGAGAGTCTGTCCTGTGGCTGGCCCTGTTTCTTCTGAGGTGCTGGGTTTCTCATTGATCTGACTTGTGGAAAATGTGTTAACCCTTTTGGCATATTGGTCATGTGTGAACAATCTCCCTGCACTGTTCAGTAAGCTAGGGAGCCCTCTGTTTTCTAACACCTGAAACTTCTCCAAAAACTTATTTACCTCAGTCTGCATATCTTGGGTTCTTCTCTCTAATGTTTGTACTAAGTTTCTCAGTGTAAGAACCCTTTTGATTAACTGAATGTGCTCAGTTCTATTTGAGATCCCCATGGCAGCCAACTGAGTACTTGTCCTATTGTTAAGCACATTAATCATCCTGGTGGCTATTTCAGGCATGTTGCTTAGAGCAGCTCTTGATCTTTGAATCTCAGTCTGTGCTTTTGGAATGAGCTCCAACTACTCATGGATTGTTTCAATATATTGCCATTGCTCATTAATAGATTGGCCAATGTTAGCCCACAGCACTATTTTGAGCTCAGCCACCACCTTATCTAATTTGAGCTCATTTTCTAGCTCTTTGATTCTATCTTTGAGGGATTTTATCTCCCTACCCTTTTCTGCCACAGACTGCTTGGATTTGTCATATCTGTCATTCACTTTGGCCAATTTATCCCTGGTCTCATTCAGCTCTGTCATTTGAGCTTCCAGGACCTGGATCTCATTCCTCAGCTTTTGCATGTCCAGGCTTGGGGCCTGCTCTGTCGCTGGTGGTGCTGCTGAAGTGGATGTTGCTGCCTGTTCTGCTTGTTGAGGAGGAGGAACAGTGATTGGATCAGTTTCCTCAAGGTTTATTACTTCAGGAGGAGGCTGGGAGGTCTGACCTTCTTCTCTTTGCTTCAAAGCTGCCTGTAGTGCTACCTGTGCAGCCTCTGATTCTCCCAGCTTTTCTTGTGTCTGGATTAACTGCTTATATAGAGACACCAGCAAGGTTGAGGCCTCTTGATCATGCCTCTACTGGGCAACCTCATCTGTTTGGGGGTGGATTGTGGCTGGCATTTTGATATTTTTCTTCAAAGCAGCCATGTCTGCATCCCTTAACTTCAATATCTCCTGGATGCCCTTGATATCTTTGGGATCATGCCCAATCTCAATAATTATATCTTCTAAGGACCTAATTCTGTTGTCCTTAGCCTGTGATGATGCCCTTTCCAACTCAAGTTGGGCAGCTGTATTATTAAGGCTATATTCCAGCCTATAATTGTCCAGTTTTTTGTCAGCCAAGGAGGCATAGACCATCTCACCTGTTTGCTTATGCAACTCAATTTTATCCATTGGGTGGATGTCTTTGGAAAGGACCTCAAGATTGGTCCTTATATAATCTGCATGAGATTGGGGCTGTGCTACAGCTAGCAAGAAATGACTCATGATCATCTTGCCTTCACTAACATCAAAAGCAGACATCAGTCTTTGCTGGTTAGTGGGAGCCATCTTCAGCAAATGATTGTAGAGTTGTATTTTTATGAGCTCATTTCTTTTCTTTATGTCTATGAACTACTGTTTGATGCTCAGTTCACCCTCCCTCTGCTGGCTAGAGGAGCTGACTTCTCCTCCCACAGTTCTGTTTTGTTCCTCTTGGAAGGAACTTGCAGATGCTTCCCTGCTAGCTGGGCCCATGCCCAGAGACTGCCCTGTTGGCATTTCCTCATCAGAGAAAGGGTTCAATCTCTGTCTTTTCTCACCATGACTTTCTGATGTGGTCCAGGGAGTCTCTCTGTCCCTTTTTCTGCTAGTATCCTCCTTTTGTGGAGTTTGGAGGATTGATGCATCAACTGATGTTTCTTGCCTAGGAGGCACCCTATTTTGTGCCTGCTGTTCTGTGGAAATTGGGGCCTCAACTGCCCCTTCTTGTTGTGGGGGTTGCTCTTTATTATGCTGCCCTTCTTCTTGCTGCAATTCCTGTTGTTGTTGTTTTTGTTGTACCTGTTGCTGTTGTTGCTGCACCTTCTCATGCGGTGGCTGTTCAGTATCCATCTCGTTTTCCTTGCCCTTGCTAGATATATCTTCAGTGGCTTTGGGTGCTTGCTGATTTACAATCTAGGAGGATGCAACTGCTCCCACTTGTGTGCTTGGCAGTGAAAACACCTGTGAACAAAGTTCAAGGTCAGCCATCTTTTTAAGATTCCTCACCGCTCTTTGATTCAACTCTTCTTGTGTAACCGGCTCTTCTAGGGTTCCTCTCCTCCATTTTGCTTGGTTTTCATGTTTTTCAATGTGAGGGATCTTTACATGATCATAGCCAGAGAGCCTATATCTGAGCCTTCTCAAAGTGATGAAGTGGTTGGGGTCATAAGGTTTCCAGAGGAAACTGGTTTGAAGGCCAAGGGACTCAAGCATCCTGTCTGCTTCTCTCCAACCTTCCTCCCTTTGGTTATAGACAAAGTGGCCCAATTGGTTCCTGACTTTCAACTGTGCTTTCTTGCCTTTGCCTGAAAACTGAAGCACATTGCCAAACTGCCTGAAGTATTCTAGGGCAAATGGCCTCATAGGCACATATTTGGGTAGTCTGTAGGGAGGCAATTCACACCCATACATCCTGATGACGGTGTGGTGCTGGTAAAAGTACCAGTCCCCAATGCTGTATGATTTGGATAACTGCAGGATCCTTTGCATTTCATCTATGAGCCTTGGAGGAGGTGAGCCCATCATCATTGACATAGCTGGGTGGATGAACTGATCTATGAACTCACAATAAGTATAAGGAGTTTCACCTCTACAGTGGAAAACAGATGACCAATAGACCACTGATCTTGGATTGCCTTGGGCATCCTCTTTTTTGATTGGAAAAGAGAATTTCTGGTGTTGATGATATAAGATCAAGTGGTAAATGTAGGAGGTATACCTGAACACTCTTTCTCTTGCCAGGTTCATTAGTTGCTCATGTATTTTGTCTACTATATAGGTGGCATAGTCACAGCAGATAGGAGACTTGCCAGGAGCAAACATGAGCATGATTACCAGCATAGTTTGATCAACAAACTCAATGGAGTTGTAGCCCAAAATGGGACTAATCATGTCTGCCAGATCTCTGCCCAGTTGGTTGAGGCATACCTGATTGATAGGAGGATACTTCACAGAGTCAGAGCCAATGTATAGCTGGTTTAGTTTGGTGACCTGAGCATCTGTCATTCTGGCTCCTTGATTTATCAGGTCTACAAGTGATAGAGGGACCAGTTTCTTCTCAGTCCTGAAGCAGAGCATATCCTTGATAGCTTCTGGGGTGACATAAAACACAGCTGACCCTGAATGGTCAAGAACTGCCCTCTGAGTGGGGTCATAATTTTCAGCACACAGATGGATCAAATCAGGGAATTGGTTAACTTGAGGGAGCTTGAAAATAGGGAGGAATGAGTCCCATATGCCCAGCACATCTGTTCCAGCCTCATGCTTGGCCTTCAATTCATTGAGCAGGTGGATGTGGAACTTAGTACCCATCAGCATTTCCTCTGAAATCTGATAGTCCATGTCTGCCAGAGACTGCCATTCCAATTGTCTCTGAGGGGCATTTAATGGAGCAACGTTTAATGCTATTGGAGCTACTGGTGGATCCATGACTTCTCCTAGAATTATGGATAGAGTTGCTATGCAGAGCAACACAAAGAGTTTTCTTTGAGGGAGAAATGTGAATTGGATGGAACAGAGGGTGAGTGAAACAACTGCAGCAATTGAAATACTGTTTAAAGTGAAAATAAGACCAATGTGTGGTCTCAATCTGTCTTTTTAACAGGTAGGTGCAATTTGAGTAAGTTGTTTCGCGATTGCGCGAACAAAGTGCAGTTTTTTGTGAAAGTACAAGCAAACAAGGCTCAGCTGGTGTTTTTCGAGTTCACAGTTGTAAATGGGGGCAAGGCACCAAGATTCCGCCGGTGAATTTTGAGAGTTTTTTGTCCTTTAAGCTCTTTTGAGGAAATTCACAGACAAAGTAGGCATATGAAGAATTTATAATGGAGAATACCTGGTAAAGAGCGAGCAATGGTCACGGATGACTATGGAAATAGCGCGCTAGATGTCTCCGAGTTGATTTCAGCAAAGGTGGTATAATTTGGACGTAAAATCATGCAGAGAAAGCAATAGCTCTTGCGGCAAAAAGTGTGAAAAAACGCGAAAATTGGCCTAAATATGGATTTTTGGCATATTGGAGCGTTTTTTGGATGACGTCAACATGACGTCATCAGGTGGGGTCAAGGTTGGATGACGTGAGCATGACGTCATCGGGTGAGGTGGCAGGTTCTGATTGGTCCACGGGGATGATGAAGTGGCAAGACAGATCGGCATGGGGGCGGACGCATGGGCTGACGCGACGGCAGGGTGGCACTGACGTGGGTATGACGTGGTGGTGACGTTGGCTGGGTGGATCGACCGAAAACCGGGAGCGGTTAGTTGTTTCTCATCGCACCGCTTATGATACGGAAGAAGGATTTGTCAGGTGTACCTCCGATGAGCTGTGGGGATGACGGGTGGCGGAGGCCTGACGTCACCTTCTGACAGATATAGGAAGGTATCTGTCGGACGTCGGGGCCGGTCCGATATGGATTAGGGCCATCCGATCAAAAGCGCTCGATCGGACGGTTGACGGGTCGCTGAGATGATCGGTGGATATGACAAGGGGCGGGATTATTTTAATATTTATTTTCGGGATCAGTGCTGGGCGGAAACTCTTGGGATATGGCGGGTTTACAAAGGTTTTTTAAATGTCCATTCAATATAAAATTTAAAAATAACCCGGCGCCCATACTTTGGATAAACGAAAATAGTGGGTTTTTGTTCATTTTTTGCAAATTAAAGCGGGTATAGGTAGAACAAGGTCTTCTATAAGGTTTTCTTTGACAAATGAGGGTTTTAAGGGGCCAAATGGATTCAGAAGAGGGGAGGGGGTTAGACTTAGGTTCAACAAAGTGACCAGATGCCAATTTGATCCCTAACAGAGGATTTATTGGCTATAATGCCAAGGGGAGGGATATTTATACAATGTTTGGGGTTTATACACCATGGTGTTATAATACTAGGGAAAGGGTAATATAGGGGAGTTATATAATAGAGTTAGGGTTAATATGGATGAAAGGAGTGGATGAGGGGAGATAACACTAAGCTTTTTTGAAAATAACTTAGTTTAAGGAGTAGATCAAAGTGAAAATAGTTTTTAGACAAGATATGTGGCTTCCAATAGGACCAAGAACACCTAAAAACCACCAATTCTTTCATGAATATCCACTGATGAGGGGATGTTAGTAATGAATGGAGAGGGGTGTCACACGGAATTGGTCAAGGGTGCGGACACGACTGACCTTCCTAGAAGTCTAAGACGTTCTAATGACAAACAAGACAAAATGGAATGATCTTTCTCTAAATACACCTTTTACAACATGAAAACTACAAGTGTTTAGGCTTACCTTATTCCAAAACGCTGTTGTTGAAGTCCGTTCTTGACGATCCGGATGAGCTCCTCCTTCAAGTCAATTCCTGCAACCACAAACAATCAAACAATTACCAAGCACTTGCATTTCATATAATAAAACATATATTCAACATGCAGACCAAGGAACACATGAAATAACTCATTAACACAAGCTATTGAGAAAAATAAACCAGTTTGTATTAATAACGAAACAAAGAAACTCTTACAACCTGGCCTTGGTGTTGTGAAAGTTCCTCCCAGGGTCCATCAAGGGTTTTCCTCTACTTTGACAAAGCTCACCCTCTCCCAAGTAGAATCAAGTGAAGACAATCTCTCCTCACAAAGGCTCTAATGGAAGACCTAAATCCTGCAGCATTTACCCAAAGAAAATGTATAGCTCCAACCTCTTCTCCTTCTGGCTCAATGCCTTTATTTATAGTGCTGTAAAGAGGTTATTCAGGTCCACTATCAATGGGATCATCCCCCTCTTTGGGTGGGATAGCTCCCTTATTGATGGGATAAGTTCCCCCTTAATAGAGATACATGAACCAACTGGAGGCGCATCCATTTCATCAAACCGACCTCTAGAATGTTCTAGAAGTAACCACAAGTAACTTTTTCAAGATAAAACTCGCGCATTTTGCCTTTTACAGAGGGACGCACCTGTCCCTTAACATACAGAGCGTCCATGGACGCAGATTTTGTGAACAAGGTCAGCGTCCCCGCAGGTAAGGCTAGAGAGAACCTGCGACCCCAGAGATAAACATAGTTTTTACAAGACTTTCTCTCTTCTTTGAGTTTGAGATGGATAACAGAGGCATGAGACTTGCCTAAGAGGGTAGCATGACTGTTGATTTGAGCCATACTAACTGTAAGTAGTCAAGGTGACATTTTTTAGTGTAACAGATTGCCCCCTAAAGTGCGAAGCCTGGAATAGAGTAGGGTTTTGTAATTCTAGGAAGGGTGAAGCGCTTTATCATTTCAAGGATTGCCTTGTGGATGGCCTGGTTGGAACCTGCAATTTTCAACACAAAATACATGGATAAGATTATATCATCACTGAGGTAGGCATTCCCATACTCAGATTCAAAACTTTAACTAATGGACTAACTATTCTGATACAGGAATGATCTTGCAGTACATCATTTTTATAGACTTTTGTAGACACAGTATGGACGCAGCCATCTGTTTATGATTAGTCTACATAGATAATGAATACAAAACTCCTCGCAGCCTGGATGGTAGAAACTAGATCCAGGGTCTTCACTTCTACTTCCCGAATTGGTACGATTCTAGCATGTGATTAAATGATTCGATGTCGAACATGTTAGAAACCACTTGATTACCAGTCAATGATGTAAACTGTTAACAAGCGTGAGAGAAACCACCAGTAATGTCAATGGTCCTCAAAGTACCAAGCACAACCCGTGAAATGTGAATAGATGTTTTGATGTCGAACACTTCACGGAATCCTTTGATCGAAAGTCAATGATGTAAACTGACGTCAAAGGCGAGAAACCTGCCATTGATGCATGCAGACTTCAAGGTACTGTCGATTCCTAAGTCATCTTTCTAGATAATGTGTCGATGTCGATAGAAAGCGACCCGTTGCAGGCAAGCCCGCAACACGAAATCATTGTTCAAGTTGAAGAAATGTTGCTGTAAGGACTGACTCAGGGATGGTCAAATGGATGACAAGTATTTTGCAGATGAAAGTTTTTGCTTGCAGACCTCTTGAACACATAACGACACAACAGATGGCTTGGTGACGAATAACTCAAAGTTAATCCCCGGAACCCGGTTAAAGACTTTCAAAGTGGTTTGGTCAACTGTGAGGTAAAAGATTTCCCAACCCAGGTGAATAAAAAGTGTCGTGTTCAAGAGTGGTAATAAAGTTTCTTCTGAGACAAAAGGTGACAAACAGGTTCATTCTTCTCTCTTTTCCCCCACCATTTCTGGCAAGTACCTCTTTATTTTTAACAAGCTTGAGGAGGATAACATATGCTTGATTATAAGCTCATCCTTCGGACGAGTCCAACCTAGTTTAAATTCGAACCCTAGGAAGGAGTGGTTCGTTCCTGTTTGTAATTGAACAGGTCCTCTACTGTAAAAGTTTAACGAGCCCAGTATAGGAGAAACTCGGCGTTTTTCAATTTTAGAGAGTCTGAAAAAACTAAAGGAGACTCCACGTTGAACTTTTTCGTATATTTGTGTCCCTCAAGCCCGAAAAAGTATAAAATAATACCTGGGGGAACCGCTTGATCTTGCGACCAAGGAGTACTTTCATAATAGTGTCGTCAACCTGAAAAGTAAAAAGCGATCAAGGACACGTCGTTTTATTTCCTTATCGAGTTTGAAACGACAAAAACCCGGCAATCTTTTCCTGATTTTGCGGTCAGAAAAGAGCTAAAAGGGGACCGTCTTTTAATTCCGTTTTAACGAGTGTAAAAGAAACACTCGGCGATCTTTTCATGTTTTAGGAGTCAGAAAAGGGCTTAAAAGATGACTCTGATATTTTTGTTTGTGAAAAATTACAATTTCCCTCGAAATCCCTTTGTCCTGCACAAAAGCGACACATTACTCATACCTGTTTAAAATAGGCAAAAATACATTTAAAAACATCTTTTCATGGTAAAAAATGAACTAATTCATCCAAAAAACCTATAAAAAGACCTTTTACCATGTCATTTTTACCGTTTCACTGTTGAGGTTGAAAAAGGAGCTTTTGACAAGAAACTTCCCGTGGTCGCTGCGGAAAATCTGACCGTTGGAATCGAACGCCGTCTCATCCAGGTATTTTACACATCCTACTCTGCATTTCTATCCGTTTAGAATCAATTTTTAGGTTTTAGTTTCATTTTTTGGGGGGGTTTTGGTTTTGGAATGCGCCTCTCGGCGGACGCAGGTGCCCTTCGGGTGACCTGCGTCCCCCGACTTTTTCTCATACGGGAAAACGGTCGGAAGACGCAGCCCGCCTTCAGGCCAGCTGCGTCCGGGCGCCCTGTGCTACAAAGCCGGGGTGCGTCCTCCGAGAAACGCGCATTTCAAAACCCCAACTCTCTCAAAAAACCACCAAAAATTCCCAAATCAATTTCTAATTGCTATTTTTGATATGCAGGGCATTAATCATGTTAGACTGGAGAGAAAGAGAGCATGTAGAGGAAGATGAAGCTGCAATAAATCATCAACCTTCCCTGGATGCCCTAAGAGCATGCGGATTATACAAATATTGGACCATACCGGGCATGAGGGGCCAGGTAAGATTCTTGGAATGGCTGGTTGAGCGATGGAACGTACAAGAACAATGCTTTTACATAGGAGGGCACCAGCTCGAGATAGAGCCCTCGGATGTATACTTTCTCACTGGCTTGCCAAACAGAGGTGAGCAACTCAGTCTTGCGGGGACTAGGCCGGGTGGCCAATCCCTTGATAGTCTCCGCGAGGATTGGTGCACACGTGGGGCTCACCATTCAAAAGGCATAGAGATAAAACACATCACTCTACCGGAACTCAAAGTCATAGCGTTCACGGTTACCAGAATTTGCGGCGCGGCCGCTTTACACATTGCTTCCGGATCCCAAATGCGGATGGCAATTGACTGTTACCAAGGCACCATTTTCAACTGGTGTGAAGCTGTGTCGGCTCATATGAAGAGCCAACTGACCAAGGCAAAGAACGGACGACTAAAGACTTTTGGATATGGGCCTATAGTCGTGAGCTTTGCCTTGGAGAGAATTCCAATGCTGATCCCTCAGCAACTCACTGTTGATATCTTGGGTCCTCGGCAGCCAAAGCTGATACGATGGGTTGCGGTGATGGCCCGGCATCCTGACGAGGGCGCGACAGTAGTTCGATTCTCAGATAGTTATTTTGACTGGTTAGAGGGCCAGCTTTTTGTGATACAGGACTTTCCGTATGCCGGAATGGATTTCAGAGGTGATCCGGACATGGTTCTTCCACAGGGAGAACAATGGGACGACAGAGGTACTTTTATTTTCACAAGTTTTCTAGTTATGTATTTTTTGTATTTTTTTTATATATATCGTCTCAAAACTAATAGTAAATCTTTCAAAATGCAGATGTTGGTCCACAGCGTCCAGCCAACCTCCGGCCTTATGATAGACTACATCCAGCTGCACCGGTACCGGCCCCACAGGACGCGACAGCAGAAGTACTAGCTGAGTTGGAGCATGATCTAGAGCGTCTCACGGCAGATATACCTGAGACTACTATGGACGACATTCCTATCAGGCTTCAGCGCTTCGTAGTCGCGGTCCCTGGACCGTTTAGGAGATTTTTGCGTAAGGTAGCCCGCGCAGTGGTGTCGTACAGAGAGCACCACCAGTGATTGACTAGTCACTTTTGTAGTCACATGTGACATTTTTGACTTTTGTACTATCATTTTGCCGATCATAAGGTGTTTTAAACCTATGATCGAAGACGATGTATATATTTTTTGACACACTTCTATCTATATATATCACTATTACCGGCTTATCTTGTTTAACATATGTGATGAAATGTTTTTAAATTTACTTGCATGATTATCGTAAATGTCTGTCCAACATTCGAGAAGCAATTGCATCTGCTAATGTATTCAAAGACCTTGGAATATGTTGATATTCAATGTAATCAAATTCACGTTCCAAGAGACGCACTCTCAAAAACAACCTTAATAACACAGGATTTCTAATGGCATAAACTCTATTAAGCTGTAATACAACAAGTTCAGAATCTAACCTCACTATCAAACGTCGAATTCCAAATGAAATAGATTCGGATAATAATTCAACCACTGCACTGTATTCTGCAATGTTATTCGTTGTTTGACCGAGGCTTACCCCATGCATAGAAACTAACTCGTCAGAGGGCGAATAGATAACCCAAGCTGCGGAAGAGATATTCCGTGTATTACGACAAGCACCATCAGCAAATCCAATGTATGTTTGGAGAGGCGTCGACATCTACAATATCAAGAGTAAAACCAAGATAAGCCAGAATAATGACGAAAAACCACACTCGCTAAGCTAAGCACACTGACTAAACTAACACACTTGCTAGCTAGAAAGGAAATCTAACCTATCTAAAAATTTCTCCATACCCATCATTTTAAGCATAATACCTCTTTAGGTAAAGTCCATTTCTGGGTTTACCCAAAGAGTCCCCATCAAAATCAACTAACTCATAAGCCCCTTTTGCTAGCTTTCGCTTTACAATGTAGGGCCCATGCCACATGGGAACGAATTTTCCGGCACCTAGCTTATCGTTAGCTTGATCATATAATAGTACTAGGTCTCCTTCCGAAAAACTTCGAGGGGTTACATTTTTATCGTACTGAGCTTTCATTCGTTTCGCGTGAGTCTCGATAGCTAAAGTAGCGTCACGTCGAGTCTCATCTAATTTAGCCAAGTATAATAACCGTTTCTCCTCTTCGGAAGTAGCTGGAAGTAATTCGACAGCCATTTGAAGTGATGGGATTTCGCATTCAATAGGTAACACAGCTTCTAAGCCATAAACTAGCTGGAAAGGGGTGAAACCTGTTGAATTTTTCACTGAAGTTCGATATGCCCATAGCGCCGAAAATAACATGTTATGCCAATTCGTTCGATGGATACCAATGATCCGTCGAATCATGATGACTAGAACTTTGTTGATTGACTCAACCAAACCGTTGGCTTGCGGATAATAAGGAGTAGAGCTATCGTGGCGCAAACCAAGCTGGCTTGTAAGCTCAGTCATCATGACGTTTCGAAAATGGCTCCCATGGTCAGTAATGATTGCTTGTGGGACACCAAACCTAGTTATGATATGATTGAATACGAAAACTGCAGCTGTCTTGCCGCTTGCGTCGAATGTAGGCATCGCCTCGGCCCATTTTGTAAAATAATCAACCGCGAGGATGATATACGCATGCCCCCCGGCCGAGTGAGGGTTACAAGTAATAAAGTCAATGCCCCATTTGGCGAATGGACCAGCGGCAATTATAGGGTGGAGAGGAGCAGGTGGAGCGCGCATCTTTCGATCAAACACTTGACAGTTGTGGCATGTTCTGACGGCAAGGATACAATCTTTAAACATAGACGGCCAGAAATAGCCAGCGCGCAACACCTTCTGAGCTGTGGCATACCCAGACATATGACCGCCACATGCTCCAGAGTGACAATCATTCAAAACTCTCTCAGCCTCTTCGTGAGTTAAACAACGTCGAAAAACTAAGTCTGCCCCCCGGCGATAAAGTGTATCTCCAATAATTCTGTATTGCTGGGATCGAAACCGAATTTTTCGACGGTCTTCCTTGGAAGCTTCAGGCCGAAAGGTTTGGGTTTGGAGATAGATGATTATATCCCCATACCACGGATCTAAAGTGCTAATAAGAAACAAAGATTCGTCCGCAATGGACTCCTCTGCCACAGTCTCTGTGTCAGCACTCGGGAAATCACACATCAATTCCGCAAAAACTAAAGATTTCTTAGACTTGGACTTCTCGAACTCCAAGTCGAACTCTTGCAGGATAACAATCCATTTAGAGTACTTGCCCCCTAGCAGTTGTTTTGTCAAAATATAAATCATAGGGTTGCAATCCGAAATAACGTAGTTTTGCGGAGAAGAATGTAGTGACGAAAACGCTGGACAGCTTGAACGGCTGCCAGGGCCAATTTCTCCACATGCGAATATTTTAACTCAGTGGGATTTAAGGTTCTACTAAGATAATATATCACATGCTCTGCTTTGAATTCATCTTCTTGAACTAACACCATTCCAATGGTGGAATGCGAAGCTGCGAGGTATAAGAAGTAGTCCTGGTTGTAGTTGGGAGGATGCAATAACGGTGCATGGGTCAACGCGTGTTTTAATGCATCAAAAGATTGTTGGGCAATCTCGTCCCAAAAGAATTGTGCGTTCTGTTTCAACAACCGTGTAAAACCTTTAGTGACCTCGGCGTAGTTTGGGATGAATCGGCGTAAAAAGTTCGCTTTCCCTTGCAAACTTTGGAGTTGGCGCAAACTCGAAGGAGGAGGCAATTTGATGATAGCCTCGACTTTCGAGGGATCGACGCGAATGCCGGCTTTTGAAACAACAAATCCCAGCAATCGACCTGTTTCTATACAGAAAACACACTTGTGGGGATTCAACCGAATTCGATAATGCCTACACCTCATAAAGATTGCTCGTAGGTGGACAAGGTGATCAGCTCGATGTAAAGAATGAGCAGGCAAATCATCGAGATAGGGTTGCACAATGTGCTTGATGTCATGAAATGCATAAGACATCGCCCGTTGAAAAGTAGCGCCGGCATTCTTAAGCCCAAAAGGTAATTTGCAATAAGCAAATGTCCCCCATGGACAAATGAATGCCGTTTTTGGTTGATCGGCAGGTAGAATATTGATTTGATTATAGCCTGAGAAACCATCCATGAAGGAAAACATCTCACTTCCGGCACAATCATCAATTATTTGATCGATATAAGGCGTAGGATAGTTGTCTTTTGGACAAGCTCGATTGATATCCCTATAGTCGATACAGATTCTTATTGTTCCTTGTTTTTTATTGACGGGAACAATATTCGATACCCAATCCGTTAACGGGATCGGATAAATGAAACCTGCTTTCAACAGCTTTTCGACTTCTGCTTTAATCGCAGCCGCTTTTCGAGGGTGAATCTGACGCAACCGTTGCCGAATGGGTTTAGCATCCGGGTAGGTTTTGATTTCATGAACAACAATGGCAGGATCAATTCCCGGCATTTCCTCGTAAGACCAGGCAAACACGTCGCGGAATTCTTGGAATAGGGCCTTGTAAGTTTGGATTTCTTCTTCAGTACATGCGGCACCTATATGAATGTTCTCCTCGATTCCGGGCTTCACTGAAATATCAATGGGAATAGTACGAGAAATATTCCCTAAATTCAGCTCTGAATCAGAATGTTTCGTTGGATCCTGAGCGTCTTTGACATATTCAGCGGTAAAGATAGATGAAAAATCATTTTCAAATGCATCATCCTTAGGTAAAAACGAAGATCTGTGATGGAGATCTTCCCATGGTAGATCATCTACACTTAGGATTTCGCGAAGTTGTTCGTCAGATGACACTTCTTCGGGAAACGTTATCCGTTCTAAGGGTGAGGTGAAAAGTGACTCTTCACTGACCACATTCATTTGGTCGACTTCGGTTGAATGAAAGTCGGTAAAAGACATAAGAGCTTCATAAGCAATCTCATACGGACTCAACGGCATAACATCACCGAGTGAGTCTAGCTCAGAGTCAGATGGAACATACCAAGGATCATCATAAATAATGTTTTCTGACGTGATCATATGAATTGTTGCAAACGAAGGGTCTGCATTGAGTGGAGGGAGAGGAAAAGTTCCCAGTAAACCGGAATCCTTAACTAAACCTACACCAATGTCCCTATAAGGGATTGTCGTTTTACCAACATGCTGGATAGTTTCTGAAGAGGTTGGGTCGGATGAAAAGTATGTCAGCTGATCAATAGTCACGATCTTACCGTTATGTGGAAACTTAATGACTCTGAAGACCGATGAAACGACCGCTGTCATAGCATATGACCAACTTCGACCCAAAAGAAGGTTGTAGTCTAGAGGGGCATCAACCACTTCCACATCCAGACTAACGGTTTTACCTTCGACCCCTATAGGCAATTCTTGTAGAATACCAAACGGACGGAACCCACGGCCATCAAAGGCCTTAAGGATGGTGGGGGATTGGTTCAACGAAGGAGAACCAAGCGATCTCCAACATTGAATCGACATAATACACGTAGAAGCTCCCTCATCAATCACAGTCCGATGAATAGGCCTGTTTTTGACTATCACTGGAATTTGGAAAGCCATTTGATGGGGGAGACGCGGTGTACTATTTTCTAGATCAAAGATCATTAGGTTCGGGTCCTGAACATCGACAGCTCCAATAGCCGACAAAAGCAATTTTCGTTGCGCTGGACATGATTGCAGCACTTCGAGTGCCGACATTGCTGAAGGTGAAACAGCTAAGTCTTCAACAATGTTGTAATTCTGGGCTGCTCTCGCATGTGGATTGAAAGCAGACCTTCGAAGTACACCCTTGGCGGGCGGCTTAATCACTAAGTCTGGGTTAGGTTTTTCGATCTGTAGTGGATCGGAACCAGGAGCTGAGGTTGATGGGTTAGAGTGAGAAGATTCTGCTTCCTTACCATCAACAGGAGCCTTACTACCATAATCTTGCGATCGAGTCGCAATCCTGACATGAGACATCATCAAAATGGGTTCTTCACTGGCATTCGAAGAAGAACCTATCATCTTATTCTCCTGCTCTGGAAATGGATTTTTTAACACAGCAGGAGTGGGAGAACCTTTGACTATTTTCACTACCTCGGCCCGATGAGGGCAGTCTCTCGTAAAATGATCTTCTTCACAAATAAGACAAGGATATCGAGGTTTGCGTTTTTCGTCATTGGTTTCCGACTTTTCCGTTTTCTCCTTTGGAGCCTTGTCTGCTTTAGCCTTCTTCTTTCCTTTCTTCTTTCCACCGTTTTTTGATTTGGCCGTAGATGACTCTACAGCGTGAATGTCGGCGGTAAGTTCAGGAGGAGAAGACTCTCCTGTCGGAGAATCAGGCAAAGTGATAATTGGAGTATTGGAGGCCTTGGAAGACTTCTTCTTACTCTTCGTAGTCACGATACCGATCATACCATCAGCGGCATGAGATCCCGAAGGAGCAGCAGCGATTTGGTTTGACTTTGGAAGATCCGGAATTTTCTCGTGTAACGTACCCGACTGAGTGTAAACTAAGTCAAGGTATTGTGCCTGAGCAATGACTTGCTCCTCAGTAACTACTCCGGCCTTAGCTACATCTTCAGTAATTCTTGGTAATAATGATTTGACAAACCATTCAGCTAAGATTTGGTCCGGGATAAAAACTTTCACTAATCTTCTTCGACGTCTCCACTCATGGATGTGATCAGAAATGTACGTGGATGTCGATTGTTTTAGCGAAGTTAATAATTCTGTACCATTATCGTATCTGACTGGTAACTGAAAATGAGTTAAGAACGAGGTAGCTAACTGGCTAAAGTTGTAAAAAGAGGCCCGTGGTAACTCAATGTACCACTTGGCTGCGAGACCAATGAGTGTACGCTGGAAAAGACGTAAGCGGATGGAATCATCTGAGATGGAATTTGATGCACACCAGAGGTGGTAAGTCATCACGTGATTAGACGGATCCTCTCCAGACTTACCTTCGAACTTGGGTATATCGCTGGGCAACTTATTTGGCATTGGCGGCCAGAACTGAAGATATTGAATTGGATCGTTCGTTAGGCGCGTCAAGTCGGGTAAATCTAAAGTCGCAATAAACGGTAACTGCCGGTTAGGATCTCTAAAACTCTGAGTCACAATACCAGCCCCAGGAGGAGGATATCCAGGATAACTAGGAACAGGAGTCGCATTTGGGATATTATATCCTCCTGGAAAACCAGGATTAACCGGACCGTACTGGGGTTGCTGAGGTTGTTGATAAGTGTACCCAGGATACGGTTGATACTGGTAAACCGGTTGTTGGGCAGCTTGCCCAGGTTGATACTGTCCCTGGTACGGAGGTTGAACAAATTGAGGTTGAGTAGTAACAACCGTACTTGTACCAGGTTGGCCTGCAGGCATCTGGACTGTGGTTTGAACCGTGGGTCCAGACAACGGTACAGATGTCTGAGGAGTGGTTACAGGGACAGTAGAAACCGGAGCTGCCGATACTCCAGAAGTAAGCATGGTAGATGAAGCGGTAGTTGCTGCAGCCGTGTGAGGTGGAGTACCAGGTGCAATTGGCGGCTGAGTAACTACGGAAGTTACAGGGGTCTGAACACTTGACTGGACAGGTTGCGGTTGCTGGGGTGGACCAGGAACTGCAGGTTGTCCTGCTTGAGGTACCGACTGTATACTTGGTTGCGACATCTGTTGACCCTGTGACGGATCCCATGTTAACATTCCAGGGTATTGACTCGTAACAGGTTGAGGATACTGAGATCCATAGCCGTATTGAGGATAGGGTTGATAACTGTAAGGTGCAGTCCCATATGATTGCCCTTGAGGTGGTTGATAACCTTGACCAGGGTATTGACCCGTAGGTTGATAACCTTGAGGTAAATACGAATACTGGGGTTGACCTTGACCTTGAGGTTGGTATCCTTGAGGTTGATACCCTTGGGGTTGATACCCTTGGGGTTGCCATCCTTGAGGTTGCCATCCTTGAGGTTGATATTGATACTGAGGTTGACTTTGGGGTACATATTGAGGCTGGGGTTGATACCCTTGGGGTTGATACCCTTGAGGTTGCCCCCCAGTCACGAATGAAGTACCTTGAGGTTGCCCCCCAGGCATTAACGAAGGTTGCCCCCCAGGCGGTAATTGGCCACCTTGAGGTTGGTTAATGGGAGTTGAACCTGACATCATATAAACGTCACCTATACTCAATGGTACATTACCACTGTTTCCAACTAATAACCCATGATCAACGGGTTGAGGAGATGCTCCCGCAAAGGTACCAGAAAGTGATTGATACCCAGTAGGAACAGAAGGACCGCCATGTAAAAATGATTCAGGACTTTGTGAAAACACAGATGACTGACCAGACATATTTACAGGAGAATGAATTCCTCTAGGTGGAACCGGAGTACGAGGTGTAGAAAAACCTACTGAGTTGTCTAAAAAATTGGTTAATGCAAGGTACCAAGATTCACTTCTAGGAGGACTGTAAAAGATGGATTCACGCTCCCTTAGATCAAGGGTAATTAGATCTTCAGAATCAGAAACGCCTATTTCTTCCTCTGGAACAAGTTCTTCTATAGCAATTAATCCAACAGGAAGATTTTCGGTGATAATTCTTTCTATTCTTGGTGAATCAGGAACACTAGGAGTTGGAGTAACAGGTTCGGAAATTTCAGGTTCTTCGCCTGTTTCACTGGCAGATGAAAAACTACCAGCAAGCTCGGAAACTGTAACAGCTTCGGGATTGTAACCTGTTTCTAAACTTTGGTAATCTGGATGGACTACCAAGGAAAATTCTCCTTCTTCAGGTGATCCTACTCTACTGCCACTAGGAGGAGTTACAAGGACCTTTAACCCTTCTAAATGACCCGGAATGTCTTCAGGAGATTCACCCCGCGATTTACGGAGTTTTCTTAACAAATCTATTCCGGTAACAATCTCAGGAGACTTGCCCCGAAGTCTACGGGACTGTCTCGGTAATTCCGCCACAATTAAAGATTTTAACTACAACACACGAAAACAAAGTAAAAAATTTCAAATCAAACCACCTAAAGTCTTCTAAAGAAGCAAACAAATTTGAAGCACACGCCTAAATAATCTAGAGCGTCAAACCACACACAAACAGTAGTCTTCCGGACCAAAAGCGCTAGTTGGTGATTAGGCCCAACCTCGCAGGATTCAGTACAGAAATGGTGGGTGGAACAGTTACCCCGGCAACCTGCTTAATGAATAGACTGGACCAAGTTCCTCCACTTTAACCGTCTCGAAGTGAAGCGAACCCCCCAGAAAATCCAAGTGAGTATAACCGACGTCTGCTCCAGGTACAGTGGGACCTTCCCTCCACCGTCACCTTGGGTAGAATCCTAGATATTATGGCCACTAAGGTTACCAATCACAACAATTACACCTGGGGGAACAGTCTAAACTCCGACAGCACGCAAGGGCAGAGTAGCAAGCTCCAATCCCCTTACCGGCTCCTTGACAACAATCCAAGGTTTACCGATAAGTGACCCCTGGCTCCTCGACAATGGTTAATCCGAGGTTTACCGTTTGTAATACGTACTGCCTGGCGTCGTTCCCAACGAGGGAGGAATGATCCCCTCACTGGTTCGGACACGAGCTCGTGCTTCTCCTTTAAGAGGAGCTTTCCCAGAATGTAACTGAAACAATTGGATTTGTTCTACTCAAGATAGACTATCTGTTTGGTTTTGTAGTCTTGGAGAGTTAAGTACTCACCTACTCCAAGACCCTAGCCTAAGCTATGTTGGTGCTTCAGAGCCCTAGAAAAATAAAGATTACTAGATTGATTTTAATTTAAGCGTTACTTTTAAGGTTGTTTCTTAAGTCAAAAGGTGATGGAAGTGAAACCAGTGGTGTGTTGACTCGACTCGAAACCACTACAAAATGCACCTAGAATGATTTATCCACTACTTTACTTTTTCGATGAATTGCTTAACTAAAAAGTTGAGAGAATGCAATCTTTATAAAAGCAACTTCTTAATTGAAGACAATCAAAGAAACAATTCGTTTTTCTTTTCCAAGCATAAAAACATAACCTCTCTTTACATGCACGAAAAAAACTCTTTTCTTCTTTCAAAAACAAAAAGCTACTTGAAACAAGACTTTTTAAGAAGATGTTTTTGTATTTTTCTTTTAATAAAGCAAATAAATCTAATATAACCAAAAATCAATCTTAACAACTCTTAAAATCTATGAAAATGCACTCATAAGCAAACTAAAGGCAAATTTACTCTAAGCAATCTTAACGAGGCCAAAACTAACAATGATTATTTCTAAGGTGTTTTACTTGATCACAATCAAATCAAGGACTAGCTTATTGCAGAACCAAAAACTAGTCAAAACAAAATTCTAATCTTTTTGTTCTTTTTGTAAAATGGAAATCAATACTTTATAAACAAGCAATTCGAAATTTGACCCAAAACAACTCAAATGGCAAGTTGCTCACACAAGGAGACTTTACGACAGGCCCAACTTCTAAGAAGGTTGACTAACCAGAGAGATCTAAGGCTGGACAACTTTCTACTATCAAAGTCACTACAAAGCCTTTCCAAAAATCAAACCCTAGGTCTAAACTTCGTTGAAAACCACTAAAACACTCAAAGCTCACAAAACTAGTTCAGGTGAAAATTCTTGACAGGGTACTAAAGGATCTGGGCAGAAAACACTAAGGAAAAACAAAATCTAAAAGCAATTTAAAGCAAAAATGGAATTTTCTTAAGTTTTACAGGAAGACGCAGGCAACCCGTTGTCACAGGTGCGGCCCCGCTCTGTGCAGACGGCAACAGCGCGTCCAAAGACGCACTGTGCAGTACTCAGAGGGTGCGTCCTTCTGGAAAAATGAAGAAAAACCAAATCTAACTAAATCTAAAGCTAAGCCACCCAAATACTAATTCTCACAGTCAAAAACCAGAAAATAAAAATGATTTTCTCAAAGCAAAGTTCATATAAAGGAAAAGACTCTCTCATTAATGGATTCCCCAGTGGAGTCGCCAATTTGTCACACGGAATGGTCAAGGGTGCGGACACGACTGACCTTCCTAGAAGTCTAAGACATTCTAATGACAAACAAGACAAAATGGAGTGATCTTTCTCTAAATACACCTTTTACAACATGAAAACTACAAGTGTTTAGGCTTACCTTATTCCAAAACGCTGTTGTTGAAGTCCGTTCTTGACGATCCGGATGAGCTCCTCCTTCAAGTCAATTCCTGCAACCACAAACAATCAAACAATTACCAAGCACTTGCATTTCATATAATAAAACATATATTCAACATGCAGACCAAGGAACACATGAAATAACTCATTAACACAAGCTATTGAGAAAAATAAACCAGTTTGTATTAATAACGAAACAAAGAAACTCTTACAACCTGGCCTTGGTGTTGTGCAAGTTCCTCCCAGGGTCCATCAAGGGTTTTCCTCTACTTTGACAAAGCTCACCCTCTCCCAAGTAGAATCAAGTGAAGACAATCTCTCCTCACAAAGGCTCTAATGGAAGACCTAAATCCTGCAGCATTTACCCAAAGAAAATGTATAGCTCCAACCTCTTCTCCTTCTGGCTCAATGCCTTTATTTATAGTGCTGTAAAGAGGTTATTCAGGTCCACTATCAATGGGATCATCCCCCTCTTTGGTGGGATAGCTCCCTTATTGATGGGATAAGTTCCCCCTTAATAGAGATACATGAACCAACTGGAGGCGCATCCATTTCATCAAACCGACCTCTAGAATGTTCTAGAAGTAACCACAAGTAACTTTTTCAAGATAAAACTCGCGCATTTTGCCTTTTACAGAGGGACGCACCTGTCCCTTAACATACAGAGCGTCCATGGACGCAGATTTTGTGAACAAGGTCAGCGTCCCCGCAGGTAAGGCTAGAGAGAACCTGCGACCCCAGAGATAAACATAGTTTTTACAAGACTTTCTCTCTTCTTTGAGTTTGAGATGGATAACAGAGGCATGAGACTTGCCTAAGAGGGTAGCATGACTGTTGATTTGAGCCATACTAACTGTAAGTAGTCAAGGTGACATTTTTTAGTGTAACAAGGGGAAAATTGGGAAGTTAGACATGCTTCTCAGCTTGCTGCAACCTGATGGAGAAGAAGGACTTCTCAATTTCACTGATTTTGCTTTGTGAACAAGGCTAGCATACCTTCAATTTGTGGGAGTGACATTTCTGCAACCCCAACTGCCTACCCATCTACTTGCCTAGCATTTTTTGTTTCTTCTTGGAGGGTGCACTTGGACTTGCAGACCCTTATCTGCCTTTTCTTTTCTTTGGCTTTTTCCTTTTGTTTTTCTATCTACTTCTACCCTTATTTCTTCCAAGGTCCCAGATTAAGCTGTTGGGAGCCTTTCTTCTCTACCTAAACTGCTTTGTCTGCCAAGATTAAACAGTTTGGACAGACTTCTTTCTCTATTCTACAACTGAAAATTTAAAACATGGCATGATCCAGATTAGGCTGTTGGACCATCCATCAAAATTTGAGTCTACATCAAGCTATAAGCACAGATTGTATTCTCTTGGAAATATGTGATCTTTGCATTATCAAAGCAGAGCATATTTGGACCTTTTCATTGCCAATCATGAAATATGAAACCTATTGGTATAGGTAGCTAACAGGGTCTATGGCATGAAACAAACAACAGAGCATAAGTTCTTGCTCTGTGGAAGGGTCTAAATCCAGCTATCAAGAGGAACCTCCTCTCCATCTCGATCTTTGGAGACTCCAGACTAATTATATAGGCTATGAACTCTCAAAAGATTCCTTCTCAGGTGTAGTTAGCTCCCATCCTCAAAAAAAATCAGACTACTATTGCCCAAGTTCTACAAAATCTCCTTCTATCATGTTCTGAGGAAGTTAAGCTCATAGGCGGACTTGGAAGCCAACCTAGGCTCTCTCAGGAGAAGGAGATATTTGTTAGTAAATGATATTGAATCGGACTGTAGGATTCCTTAATTTTGGAGTTCTCTGGGCCTCTGTTCCCTTGAGCATTTCGTTGATTTAGATTCTCCAGACTTTGTGACCAAACCATTTTGAGCTGGCTACTGTTAGGAAATGCAGACTCATCCACAAGGGAAAATTCAGAACACAACCATGGAATTTTCGATCTCTGTTCATCGTTGGAACTCACTATTGCATCTGGGTAGGTGCTGGGGAGTTTACAAGGGCCTCATCAAGGCCAATTTACTACTCTTGGCATTCTTGAACACTATATAACACTCTGCCAGACATTTCAAAAATAAAACACAGTGATTCTTGGGATGATCTGGCACTCCGACGCGTTGGATCTTCTCTCTACAAGCTAGGAAGCAGAGCTACGTCACGGAAAGCAAAAGTAGTGGAATTTCAAGGCACCATTCTGAAACCAAATCAAGTTCTTTTTCAAGCCTCTATTTGCATTCATAGTGTAACTCATTTAGTAGACTATTCAAAAGCAAAATATTCTTTCCCCACCAACTGTAACAAGGAAATACAGGGTTTCAGTGTTAAAGTCTTCGGCAGATGATTTGCCAGATTTTAAATGAAAAACTAACCGTTTATGTCAAAAAAAATAAAATGGAGAGCGGAGCGCTTAGGGTTTGACACTGCTCTGCAACTGGTAGACCTTCACAGACTATGTCATTCTGCCATTGACCTTCATGAATAAGGCAGCTACAACACAATAAGGAACAACTATCATGTAATGGAATCCCCTCAGGGGGAGGACATGATGCCTCCCCCCGCTGATACGGAAAACGGCTTACAACAGACTGAAAATGTTAGGATGGACCATCTAGAAGATACAACAACAGAGAATGAAAATACGCCAACAAATAACAACATAAATGAAGAAGCACGAGTGATGTCAAACACCTGCAAGCCGGTAGCAGTTGACAGACCCAAAATCAAGCTCCCAAGTCAGCGCATCAACACGCATATCCAGTTTATGAGGGATCATTCATTGATAGGAAAGTTCATATGCCTTTGGCCAATAGAGAAAGCTTTGCAAGGTTCGATCACAACCAAATGGAAGCCAAAAGGGCATATAATACTGCAGTTAGGGCCTAAGGGCTTCTTTACTGTCATTTTCAATTGTCTGGAGGACCGAAACAGGGTATTGGATGGAGGACCATATTTCTTCAATGCAGTAGGGTTGTACCTAAGAGGATGGATCGAACACTTTAACTTGAACAAAGAAGATCTAAGCTGGGCCGCAGTGTGGTTGCACCTTTATTCTCTCCCTCTGGAGTATTGGGATGAAGACTCTTTGCAAGACATTGGGAATGGTTTAGGTGAATTCATCAAAGTGGAAGAGGAGACAAAGTTGAATCGATACACCTCCTATGTGTGGATTTGTGTATACATGCACCTTAGCAAAGCTCTCCCGGATGTGGTAAGCCTCTACCATGATGATTATGAATGGTTACAAATAATAGATTATGAGCATGTACCATTTTTCTGTCGAAAATGCCATGCCTTAGACCATTTATTCCAAGACTGTCCCTCCAATATGAAATCCATGACCACCCCTTCAAGGGAAAAATCCGACTCCGATGGCTTCACAAAAGTTCCCAATCGCAAAAAGACCCATAAAAAGCCCTCTACCTCAGTCAAACAACCTATCACCAGCACCTCCTTGCCTTCAACAACAACAAATTTGAAATCCTACACCAGCCAAAGGTTCATATTTTAGATAATCAGAAAAAACCTGACGCCATTCCTAAGACTTCTGCCCATTCTGCCCCATCAAGCTCAAAGAAAGCCCTCACTTCTATGCAACCCACGGACACCAAAACACCCTCTCCCAGTAACATGCAGAAAAGGACTACTCAAGATATGGAGGTAGATAGCACTCAGATGCATCTCACGATTGTAGATGATACAGAGGCAGAGCAAGAAATAGTATAGCACATGGAAGAGAAACTGGAGAGCTTCGACATCGGAGATCTAGTTATATCAGGACTTGAACAGGCTTGTAAGAAAAAGGAATATGACAAAATTCCTGAGCGATAGCTAGAGAACTTAGAAGTAATTCTCTTAAGAGCACATAAGCAAAGATAATTAGGCGTCCAAATTGGTAGTCAGTGGGATGGAAGAAATATCCTCAAATATAACAAGAAACGAGGATGGAAAACCGATCTTCAGAGAACCATCCACATAGGGGAGATGCTGGTGGAATCTGGAAGATACTCCAAGCTCACCAAATACTATAATCCCCTTCCCAATCGTGAATCATGAAGCTCATCTCATGGAACATCAGAGGGCTCAACAGCCCGGGGAAGGGACAATTAATGAAGAACATGCTACAACAGGAAAAGCCTCAAATTCTCATCTTGCAAGAGACCAAGTGTAATTCCACAACGTTGGATCAGATCCTTGCCAAAGCGTGGCCAGGAAGCAAAGAAGTGGCGGTGGAAGCCATGGGAGCCTCAGGAGGGCTAGCCATTGTTTGGGATGATAGAGATATAACACTTACCAACATACATGCCAGTAAGCACTTTATTCAGGCCAAGTTTCATTTAATAGGGACAAATGTTCATGGACACTTAACTAATGTCTACTTCCCCCAGGAGGTGACAAAGAAAGTAGACACACTAAACACCCTAACTCAAATCAACTCTGAAAGATCCCACCCACTTTGGATCACAAGAGGGGACTTCAACATGATTACAAGGTTGGAGGAAAAAAGAGGAGGACGGATCTAGTTGGACTGTGAAAGCATGCACTTCAAAAACTACATTCATAACAACGGGCTTATAGATATAGAATTCAACAATGGTGTTTATACTTGGAACAACAAGCATGCATCTATTAGAAAAATTCCTGATCTCTGATAATGCAATACATCTTGGCGGGGATCTCTTGGCCTCTATATTGCCACTCTCTCGCTTGGACCATTGGCCTATTATGCTTCACTAGCAAAGAATGGGAGACAATGTTCACATGCCCTTTCGCTTTGAAGCCTTTTGGCTGAATCACCCCAATTTTCATAACCTAATAACAGAGACATGGAGAAATTTCACACCACGAAAAAATGTACAAGCTCCAATTCGACCTTTTGATCGCATGTGAAATTTTGAACCGGAGCTCCCACGCCCCTGCAACCTCACCACCTACGGCCCTCTGCAGGCCTCCTGCCTGGTAGCCCCTACTGCTAGGCCTCCAATCTTCCTCCTTGGCACCCCCGCAGTTGGGCTCTGCACTCCTCCTCTAGCTAGTGCTGCGACTGGCTCCATTTTGGACTTTCCATGCTGGGATTGACCCCTCCTAGATGCAAGACAATGAAGACCAGGCTGAGATCTTCGCCTCTCTCATTTCTAAAAATGCTACCATCTGAAGCAAAGCCACAGCTTCAAAGTTCGTCAAGAAACTGGCTGAAATCCCAGAAATCTCCCTTCCCCCTAGTCTCCCAAGGAAGGCAGTGATCTCTCTAGCAAAGACAGGTCTGGTTGGACAATTTACTAGCTTATGACCCTCTCACAAAGCTGTACATAAATGGGTGGAGCACAACTGGAACGTGAACATCCAAGGAAAAATTGCAACAATATTCTGTGGAAGGGGTTACTACACATTCCTATTTGAAACCAAAGAAGACCAGAATCTCATCTTCAGAAATGGTCCCTACTTCATGGATTCGAGAGGTCTCTCTCTGAATAGATGGTCCCCTGACTTCGACCCAGAAATGGATATACCTAATGTAGTCCCAGTTTCGGTTCGCTTGCCCCATCTCCCTATTCATTGTTGGGGAGATGAATCGGTCAAAGCCATTGGGAACACTGTCAGAAAATACATCGATAGATGCGAACCAAAGGACAACATGCATGCATGTGCAAGGATCTGTGTTGAAGTCGACTTAGGAAGGGGTCTTCCGGAAGCAATCAAGATCAAAGTGGACCAATGGACCCATATTCAGCAGTTAGAATATGAACAAATCTCATTCAAATGTAAGGTATGCCATGAATATGGTCATTTTTCTAATAGGTGTAGCAAACTAAAAGAAAATGAAATGAATGAAAATGGTGAAGCCAGTGAAGACACATGGGAACAAGTCAAAAAAAAGAAAACAAACCCCAAATATTCAGCCCCAAAACCAAAGCCTCCCCTAGAAATCCAAGTTGCAGCCTTCTCCCTCCATCCCATCTTGACTTAGCCATTACCCTCTACATCAAACCCCTTTGAATCTTTGGAGGAAGAAGACCCCTCATCCCCCCACTCTCCTCCTGATCCCCAGGAGCCCCCTCTCCCTGAAAGCCAATGCCAAGACACTATCGAATCCTCATTTCCTCTTACTATTTCCTCTCAGCCTCTTCCTGATCCTCCCCTCAATAGAATCATGAGAAGCTCATCTAAATATCATGGGGATTCTAGTGAACCATCCAAGAAACTTGGCCCAGGCAGGATATCTGCTAAGCAGCACAGGGATGAGAACACACAAAAGGCCATAGCAATGGTAACGCAGACACCCATAGAAACTTATATCCTGGGGAAGCATGACAAAAAAGCAATCAACAAGGACCAAGTGGGGTGAGCACCTCCCCGCATACTGCATATCCCGATGAAAATATTATCTTAGAACATCAGGGGACTTAGTCACCCCTCTAAGGTAGCAGCCCTAAGGGACCTTATCATTTCTGAGAAGCCAGGAATTATTATGTTACAAGAAACAAAACAAAACCACAAGGAAATGAATAAAGTCATTGAGCAGCAGAGACAGTATAGAGGAAGCATTAGTGAGGCAAGAGGAGCCTTAGGAGGAATAGCAACAATTTGGAATCAAGGTATATGGAACTGTATTTTGGAAACAATAAATCAACACTGGATCAAAACGACTCTAGAAAATAAAGCAGATCAACAAGCCATTATCATCTACAACATCTATGTGTCGCATCACTGCAAAGATAAGGATAGTTTTTGGCATGATCTAAAAGACAGTCTGGACACAGAAGAGAACACTAAAATTATTCTAGGAGGTGACTTTAATTTAATCCTCCACACCAGATGAGAAAAGGGGAGGCAGTTTTACGCCTGATCCATATAGAATACAGTTGGAAAATATCATGCAGGAGCATGATCTTATGGATGTCCCTCCAAAAAACAGTAGATACACCTGGAACAACCACAGGATGGGTGTTGGTAACATCACGGAGTGGTTGGACAAAATTCTCATCAATATTACACTTCTCTCTGCTTTCTCCATTGGATATGCTAACATTCTAACGTGCTCTACCTCCGACCACTTCCCAATAACTCTAACGTTGGAAAATCATAGGCCACTTGGGCCCATTCCATTCAAATACAGTTCTCTCTGGAATGATATACCAGCAGTTGCAGGAATTGTTTACAACTCTTGGATCCAACACGTGGAAGGCTCTCCCGGTTTCATTTCGAAAGAAAAACTACGGAAAACAAAACAAGCCATCAAAGAATGGGCTAAAACAAAGTATCAACAACCAGAGAAGGTAAAAAAAGAAATTAAGAACAATCTAGATAGTATCCGAAGAGCAATAGAGGATAATGGCCTTTCCCAAGAGAACAAATAGGAGGAAAATGAACTCTACTTACAGCTATATCAAGTTAACAGAGAAGAGGAAACAAAATGGAGGCTCAAGTTGAGATAATTATGGTTACAAGGGGATGAAAAGAACTCAGCTTTTTTTTCACAAGAAAACGACAGCCAGAAAGATAAGGAATAATGTTAGCTCCATCCTAGATGCAGAAGGTTATAGACAAAGCACTTAGGAAGCCATTCGAAGAGCTACTACATATCACTATCGGGACGTGCTAATGGAAACAAAGGAAGCAGAGGATTATACAGATTTATTGTAGCATTTCCCAACAGGGATAAGCAGGGAAATGAATGAAATTTTAAGCAAGGAAATAGATGAGGAGGAAATCAGGAGATCAATCTGGACTCTTCAACCTTATAAATTCCTGGGACCAGATGGCTTTCCCATCTGCTTTTATCGATAATTCTGGGGAATTATTAAAAAGGACTTGACAAAAATGCTCAATTGGATCCAACGAAAAGGCAAAATAAGAGGATATACCAATGCTACTCATCTAGCACTCATCCCCAAAGAAAACAGGCCATCTTCCTTTGCTCGTTTGAGACGCATATCACTCTGTAACTCCTCCTATAAAATCTTGACAAAAATCATTGCTACCTGCCTAAAGCCTTCGCTACCTTCTCTCATTTCCAAAAATCAAGGGGGATTCTTAGCCAACATAAACATAACTGATTCCATTTTACGTGTGCAAGAAGCCATCCATTTGAGTCAAACCAAAAATGAGAAAGGGTTTATCCTCAAGCTTGATCTGGCCAATGCATTTGACAGAGTGAGACACTCCTTCCTCTTGGCAGCTTTGAAGAAGATGGGATTTGATGACCGCTTTATCAACCTCATTCGAGCCTTCATTTCAGGGCCATGGATCTCCCCTCTCGTAAATGGCAGACCTGGAGAATTTTTCCAATCCTCCAGAGGTCTCCGATAAGGTTTCCCCATCTCACCTTGTCTCTTCATTCTAATGGTTGAATCCTTCAGCAGAGCATTGGACTTCAGCCGAAGGGTTGGCTTAATCACAGGAATAAAATTTGGGGACAGGGTCAAGAACATAAATCATTCACAATTTGCTGACGACAGCCTGCTGATTGGAGGGGCCTCCACCACAATAGCCAAGCACTTCAAATCTCTCCTTGACAAATACATGAGCTACTCTGGCGGAATGGTAAATAATTTGAAAAGCTACATATATGGCTAGAACAAAATAGTACAGGAGCTTCACAATATCGCCATCATCTTTGGATTCACATGCAAGTATGATTGGACTCACTTCTCTTACTTGGGCATGCTTGTAAGTGCTGGACCTTTGAGAGAAGAAATCTAGGACACAGTAGTTGACAACATGAAAAGAAAAGTGCAACAGTGGGGATCTATTTGGCTCAGCAATGCTAGTCACCTCACTCTTCTTAAGTTAGGGATATCTTCTCTCCCCTATATCATTTTTCTCTTCTTTAAGCTCCGGCCTCCTTCCACAACAAAATGGAAATCGTCCTTCACCAATTCCTATGGCAGGGGGGAAAAATGATAAAAATAAACTCAACTTGATTAATTGGAAGTAGGTGATCCAGCCCCAAGACCGAGGAGGTATTGGAATTAGATCTCCTAAATTTCTCAATTTAGCCTTTGGAGGCAAAATTGTCTGGAGACTCATTACTGGACTCCCAGCATGGTGGAAAAAAGTTCTAGAAATTAAATACCTCAATTTTCCTAGACAACAGCTTCTTGATCGAGATATCCCAATAGAGAATCCTCCAAAATTTCGCGATTATGCAAGAGAGAAATTCCACTAATTGCTCAAAATACTCCAAAAATCCCCAAGGGAGGTGCAAGCATCAATATTGGAGCAGACAGAATCATTGGTCAGCAGCCAATAAATAGACATGGGGGGGTCTACCCTATCCTTTCCTCTTTTAAAAGAATAGGCATTCATTACCTGGATCAGATCTCCCAATGGGATCCTCACACCCTTCTTTGGTTAGGTTGGGCCTTCCCAACCATACCCAATAGCCTTAACACAAGTCTTTTTGTCGTTCAATCCCTTTTGCAAAGTATAGCCCCTTTAAAAAGGAACGATCTTGATGTGTTTCGTTGGGACCCATCCGGATCCTCTTACACCATCCAAGCTACTCACCATTATATTTGCAACATCAGCTACCCCATGCCAAGTTGGCACCACCGGAAGGTATGATAGAATATTAGGACCACATGAAGACCAAGAAACCCAAAGTATGATAGAATATTAGGACCGCTTGAAGACTCCATCTGATGCATAACCCTTTGGAGGCTAGGTATGGAAAACAAAGCACGTCTTTTGAAATACACCTCTTAATGTAGCTTAAAAGTTTGCATATCATTGTCGTATCATTCCGTCTTCAATGACATTAATGGTTGCAAGAAATGAAAGTCATTCCATGTGTTTGATCTACATGTCTTTCTCCCTTCCACTTGTTTATTACATAGCTTAGAAGATGAAGAGTATTACCACTTGTTTATTTAAGCTATTGAGGTTGTGACCAAGATGAGCTTATGACTAACCAGGCACGATGCAAGGCATCCTAAGTGGGATGAAAGATGTTTGATGATATGTATGTAGTCAGTACACTCCTATGCATTACACCTTTACATTAATCCTTTCTTTTTATCTTGCATGTACCCTCACTGCTTGTCAGATTTGGCTACCTGCTCCCATTAGTCTCTTAGATATTTCTTGACAAAGCAGGTGAAGGAATTTCCTTCAACCTGATTTCTTCAAGGCTCTTCATAGAAATTATAGATCTAAGAGAAGGAGACGTGGAATCTCACTATCAAACTCTTGAAAATACTTTGCATGTTCGAATATGTCCAAACAATTAATCTACCACTCAACAACGTTTTCAATCTTGGAAGACTCAAGAAAGATCACATATCTAGAGATTATAAACTTCTTATTCACTTCATCATAGAGATGGTATGCTTTGGAGGTATGAGTGCCCAAAGAAGATACATTTGTGATTCCTTGCACTGAGTTTTTTTATCTGTTCCTTAGTATGAAGGCATAATATGAGGAACCAAAACACCTGAGATGCCTCACTGAAGGAAGGTGGCCATACCACATTTCATAGGGAGTCTTGTTTCTAATAGCAAGGGTTGGACACCTATTATTTATATACACAACACATAGCATCACATCAACCCAAAATTTTATGAACTTACCATGTGAACTATGCCAAGTTCATAGTGAAAGTAATACATTCCAATGAACTATGTGTTGAAAAAAGCAGTAAGAAATTCTCAATTTGATTTTTCCTTGATTAAATTGAAAAAATTCAAATTTCCACATCAACAGACAACTTGGATGATGTTAAATTGTGTGAATTAACTTCGAGAGAGAAATAGAGTAGGTTTGTGTCTTGTGATTTTGATTAAAACTTCATAAGTAGTTGCAACTCTACACCATAATTTCTACAAGGATGCTGGAGGCAAATTATAGAATATTTGTTAGTAGAAAATATCCCTACTTAAAAGTATCTATGACAACTTTTGCGAGAAGAAGATGTTGAAGATAAAATATTGGATTGTGGAAGAATTAGTGACAAAATTCACAAGGGCAATAGTTTTGGTTGCAAGTGTGGATGTAGATGGATTAAATGTAATTGTGTAGTAGACAAGTCACAGCTACTCCTTTGATATTTGTCGATGATGTGTTACTATTTGGTAGATTGACCTCTTTTGATCATTATCTACACTCCTTATGAATAATAATAAATCTCATATGATTTCTGCTTACCGAGATGATGCATTAGTACTGGATATTTATCATAATTTTGGTGTTATCTCCACTGCATTGGATATAGATTTTGAAAATCTTAGATTTATGCTCCAACCTAATTGTTATGGAATTAAGGATTGGAGTTTACACAGAGAAAATCCACTGTAAACTTTTATCATGGGCAGAGAGGTGGCTCTCCCTAGGAGGTAAGTTGACTCTAGTTCAAGCAGTCCTTCAGAGAATCTCTATATATTGGCTTCATATTTTCGCTCTTCTTAAGAATATCAGTAAGTGTATATTTTTCACTTCATCTTGGCATGAGACAATGTGTCGTAAAGGACAGAGTGGGCCTGGTTGTTGTTTACTATGTATGGAGGCGATGGATAGCCAGACTCATCTATTTCTTTGATTCTCCTCAGAAAAATCATTTTGGAATGGTGTATTTAATATGTTGCATTTAGAAGCATATTATAACTACTCTTTTGTGGTTGATTGTATTCAAGACTGGATTATTGAATATAAAACATTTGGACCACTTCCAATATACATTGGGGTTTTGACCCAAACAATGCATTATTGTCTTGAGCTCCTTTGTTGTGATACATCCACCTCCATCCTTGTCAAAGAAGCTAAAAGCCTCCCTGAACTTAGACATAACCTACATCCCATATTCATTTAGTAGATAAAACCCTTCTCTCATTTTTTGACCATGCCAATCTACCCTCCATCCCATATTCTCTCATGAGCCCTATGTAAACCACCATTTCATTCAAGGATGGGGATTTTGAGCGTACTCTAACCATATTTGTTAGATACTTTCCCCCTTTTCTTGCTTATTCATTCATTGCCAAACACTATACCACTAGTTCTAAGAATCTTGTGGATACTTATGACATCATTTTACATCAGTATGGCCACCTTTAATAGGTATACAATAGATTCAAGACATGACATATAGACACATGAGTATGTGACTTCATTATATCTTATGTTGGATTAGATCACTAAAAAATCACTTTTTATATGATTAAACAATATGGTTATGGTACTTTTCTTTTTTATTCATTTCAATAATTTTTAGCTCTAAGATCCCTCCTTCTTCACCTTGTTTCTTCAATTTAGAGCAAGTGGGTGGTTGGTTCATTGGTGGTTGGTTGGTTCATATCAATTAGTGAGTAAAGAGATCAACTACCTCAAATATAAACTATGGGGAAATCAAATTCTCATGGAGTAGGAATAAGTCACTCCTTCTTTAATGATTGAAGAAAAAGAAACTCAAGGAAATCAGCACCAATGAAGGAGAGACACTAAGTCCAAATGAAAAGATCAAAGAAGTAGCATATAACCCCTATGCCACCCTATATATTGAAACTAGGAGCCAAGATATCTTGAGTACAAATATTATGCATGAAAATAATCCATTTGTGTCTAAAATCATTGCTAATATATCAAAAAGTATACTCCCTAAGATTATCTTAGAATCCCGAGGTGATTTTGTGAGGAAGAGACAAATTATGGAAAATATCATCCTTATACATGAAGTTATCCCCTTTAGTATGAATAATGAGGAAACCTAGATGATCCTTAAGTTGGATATGGAAAATGTCTTTAATTGTGTCAAGCATAGCTTCATGTTTGGGTTCCTTTAGAAATTTGGGTTTAATACAGGATTCATTGCTTGGATATCCACATGTATCAACAATTTGTTGGTTTATCCTTTATGCAATGGGTTCTATATGCATTTTTTTGTGTTAGGACTTTTTTAGGGTTGGCCCTTATCAACTTTCATGTATATCATCATGGTAGAATCCCTTATCTAGAAATGGAATATAAATTGTTTTGATAGCTTATTTCAAGTATGTATGATTGGTGGAATCGAGTCATTCATAAGAAGAATCTAGGAGTGTGACATCATTTCCTTGATCAGGTCATAAAAGTTAGAAAAGGTTCACAAGTCTAGAGGATTATCAATGTTGTTTTCCCTCCTTAATATTAACTAACTTTATTTCCAATAAATAATGAGCATATCAACATTTGGCATGAGAGTATCATGGGGAGGACTCCTTTATCTCAACATTAAAACCTTGTCACCCCTAAAAAATTGTGGAACACCATGGGTCGTCATATATTTTGTTTCGCTTTACATATCTAAAGAGGAAAGGCTGTGATTTCAAATTCAATCATCTAATCTATTTGTTGCAGGTAGATTTAAGCCATATTTTAAGAAAATTGAATTCATCTTTAGCCATTTCCTCCTTCACACAAATGGCTAGGGTTTGAAGTATCAACCTATATTTTAAAATGAGATTCTATTAAGACCCATCTAATATTTTGTTTGGATTTTGGGCCTAAGCTTGATTCAAAATATATTTTGAGGAGGCTAAGAGGGTTTTAAAGTTTATTTATAGCTTCAAAATTGATTTGTTTTTTTAATTTATGGAGCTAACTCGATTTACTTACAGGCTTAGGAGTTTTAGACACCAAATTCATTTGAAAATTTTGTCAAATTTTATTCAAGCTTTTCATGGGATTTTTGACGTGGTTTTGATTCAGCTTTTGGAAGTACTCTGGACATTGACTAAATCACATTTTGGGGCTTGTATTAGCATAAACATCATGCATATTATGCTTCTGAGGTTTCATCGATCTTGAGGATGCAACAATGTTCAATGTTGATTGCTTTAAGCATATGGAGGAGGATTAACTAGATTTTCCTTCATAAGTGAATATTTGCCACTAATGCAACCAATGTTTTCGCTAATGTAATAAACACAACACTCCAAGAGAGGGTATAAGGATTATTTCCACGTATAAAATCTTAGTTAGCACAATATGAATTATGTAATTCCCCAACACCACAACCTGAACAATGAGTGACGATACATACCAAAACATGTATTGCAATAAAATTTATTATGAAAGTGTAAGCTCCCCAAGAAAATATCATATAGAAGTAGGATAAAGCATTTAATTTTGACGTTTCCTTATCCGCATTGGCTTTTGGAAAACCTACAGTCAAGGTGTTTGGATTTCTTTTCTGGCCTCTAAAGTGGTTACGAGGAAAACGAGCCCCTGGCCTCGCCAAACATCCGGTTAAGACCACAATCTCATGATGTACTGTCATAACCCCATTTCTCAAGAAACATAAGGTTTTACATACCCGGGATTACCCTTTGGAATTATATTTACAATTTCCTATGATTCATTTACCTTATGTCACTTTATGCACGTCAATTGTCATACAGGTATGGTTTAAGGGATTGGTGTACTGCTTTTTAACTTTAATAAAAATCTCTGTAATATGGTTTGGACACATGTTAACCACGTGACAATAGTTCTGGGGGTAACTTTATGTTTTCCCTTTAGCCATCACGTGGCACCCCTTATACATTACTGTGAGAATTATCTCCTCCTCTGCTTCGTACTGTATGAGGCTGGTAGGCTGTCTAGTATTTTCGCGCTGCATCAACGGTGGAGGGAACACTTCGTAATCCAATGGTGGCAGATCGTCTCCGCGGCCTGTTGCCTAAACTAACACTTGCCTTGGGTGATGGGAACATTTTTTTGGGAACTTTCTCTATGGCTTTGCTCTAGTTAAGTCCATGTGTTTCATCTTGGAGACCCTAGCTCGCAGAGCCTGTTCAAATACTGGAGGATTCATTTCCAAAGCCTTCAGGTAGATAACCGTACAATGTCTTGTTCCTTTTGTAAGCTTTTGGCTATGCGTTCTTTTCGATTTACTGATAGACTTCTCGATTATGCTCATGAATCATGTGTTTGTGGGTTTATCCGGCAACGGGGTCCTCCTACAGCACTGGAACGAGTGATGTTCATTCGTTGGCTGAAGTTTTCTTTAGTGGTAAGTTTATTGGCAAGCATGAGGATAAATTCCTTGAGTTTTTGTTTTACTGTGGTTTGCATTACTTCTATTGTTGTCTAACATGTGATATTCGGGTTGCTCCTTGTATAGATTAGGCACCCATTCCTCACACGGCCTAAAGACTAAGGAAAACCCCACCCCCGTTCTGTTCTAAGTTCCAGGTATGGGGAATCCTATTGGCTGTGGCTATGTCTGTTTTGCTTTAGAGTTTTTCTTGTGTTTAGAGGAGGATAACCCTCTAGGTCACCTTTATTTTTTATTGAACCAGGGTGGGGAGGGTTATTTGTTCCCTCCAGGCTCCAATTACCATGGACATGACAAATGTAATTTTAGACTGTTGAATTTGGTTGTCCGACTGCAATTCCTCTGCTCGGACAATTGTAACTTTATATATATTTTAACACACACCTGTTCTTATTTTGTTCACAACATATTAGGCTCCTTGTTTACTAGACTATAATTTATTGTGAGGGTATACTGCTCTTAATGACATAATATTTTTTCCTCGTTTGTGCTTGTTTAAAGGTTACCGGACCGCGGCCTTTCTGTATAGGAATTTGTACTCGTTTTTGTTTGATGATTTCATAGTATTGCACAGCTTTTATCTATGTCACGTTTTTTGTTTGGTTTAGTTGCACATTCCTATACAGTTTATATGATGTTTTATGTAATTGAGTGAAGAGGTTCTTATCCCCTAAGCTTACAACCTCCCTCGTTGAGAGGGTCCGAACCCTGCCCCTCAATTACAGTGTTCCTTTGAATTAATTCCTGATTGCTTCCAGGTTATTAATACTTGTATGCTGGAAAGAGTTAAAACTTGGACAAGATAATAATCCTACCAGCCTGCTGTCCCATTCTATTCCAAACCCAATTTTCCTTTTTGGGTGTTCCATTTGGCTTAGATAATGTCCACAGAGCGGGTCTCCAGCTGCACCACTCCGCTTTCTGGCCTTCCTTATTACAAAGGAAATGCTCTACCACATCTTAACACAACCTGCAATAATCTCTACCTTATATTAGGGTCGATACAATTTGCGGCAAAGTCATTACTAAGTAACGTTGATCTTGAGTTAATTCCATTCACTAGTCTAATTTCGGGTCTACCTAAGCATTTATTTGTTTCCTTCTTATTTACTGATTGGGATTTTGTTCGTTGTAGTATTCATGGGCAATGTGAAGTTGTCATGTTTGATGTTACTACACGATTGACTTACAATAATGTCCCAACGTGGCACAAATATCTTTGCAGGTATCTCTTTTACAGAGGGGTTGGATCTCTAAGTAGAAATGAAGGTTCCTTAATTGTGTGGTGGCACAACTGCTTGAACCAATTAACTAAATATCTTTGTGAATTTTAGGGTGTGTGAGAACATTCCTATTGCTCTTTGTGGAAACAAGGTTGATGTGAAGAATAGGCAAGTGAAAGCTAAGAAAGTTACTTTTCATAGAAAGAAGAATCTTCAGTACTATGAGATATTTGCAAAAAGTAACTACAACTTTGAGAAGCCATTCCTGTACTTGGCACGGAAGCTCTCAGGGTGAGCCTTTAATCTAGTTTCTGATGCTCCCTAATATGAATGTTATATTAAAAAAATTGCATTGATTCTATAATGGGTTATTTTTATAGGGATCCAAACCTTCATTTTTTGGAGTCACCTGCTCTTGCTCCTCCTGAGGTTCAGATACACCTTGCGACCCAACAAAAGTAAGTAGAATGCTAATTTCTTATTATTTTTTGTTAACTTTTATTGAAATAATTTGTTCCATTTCTAAAAGATTGAAACTTTGGCTTACAATAGTTTATGTTGTCACGTACGAGGCAAAACTTGTAGAAGCTGTGGCCCAACCCCTTCCAGATGACGATGATGATGCTTTTGAATAGCTTTGTTAAGATGCTTTTGCATATTTAGGGATTGGCGGATTCAATTAGTTTTGTATCATTGGAGTTTTCTCTTGAGTTCCGACATTTAATTCTGATTTGTATTTGGGGCTTAGAATAGCATTATCGCATCTCTCTATATGTGATTTGGGTACTGTGCATATGTTTTCATCGGTGGAGTTGGCTAAGCTATCTTAGTTCAACTCCATTACAAAGCTATTTTTATATGCTAAGATAGTTTTTTCCGTTATATACTCTTGCACATTTTGCACAAGAACTTTTTGTACTCTTCAAATATTTCAAGAATGCTCAAGTGCCTTTCGTTGTGTACTGTTGGGGAAATTCTAGTTGCGATGATTGTTGCTTGTAATATATTATGGCTTGTTAAAACTTTCTCTGAAAATTCTAGCTATGTTTGAGGATTTATTTTAACTCTGAAATTGGTTTACATAGTCGATAATTGTGGCTATCAAGCCTGCCTGGGTATTCTTGTGGGTATTTTGTTTGTCGAACACATAAAGGTATCGTCATTTCTTTAATTGGGCTCTCGATTGATTTCTGCATAAAGATTCGCATTGTCTAAATCTAAAGTCGTTTCCATTCAACACTCTACAGATCTTCTTTAACTATAGTAAAACTGGGAGATGGAATGCTTATCAAAGCTAAGGTGACATCTTAATTCCAAACTTCTGACTCTCATTTGAAGTAGATATTAAAGCTTTATAAGATGGCATGTTGTTGAAAATTTGACAGTAATTAAATATGCTAGCTCGACATTGCATTTATATATGGGTGGCCATGTTAAGCTCATGTCATATATCCCGCTGTAATTTTTTTTTTATATATATACATATACACACATCTATAACTTATTGGAATTGATTTACAATGGAATATTTTATTTTTTACACTTTATGATATTTGTTATCCTCCCTAACGAGTAAGTAATTTAAAGTATTTATAAATTTTCAAGTGTTTTTCAAATTATGCTTTTGCCATAAGTTTGGAACCCTTGGAAATGTTAGAAAGAGTTCGATTTTTATCACTTTACCTTTTTGAGATAGAAAACCTAATAAAGTTTATCCAAAACAAATTATATATTTTATTGCAAAATTACAGTATTGGAATAAGAAAATAATCATTATTATAGCTATATAATTACCAACACATAGACGTGCTTTATAAGGTTGACAGTCTTGTATCATGTGTACATAATTGTCAACACATGAGTTATTCTCTATACGGTTGACAGGTTTGCAATTCCTATTCTTCTGTACGCTCACATAATGGCTCACTTTAAAACTTGCATGAAACAAGTCCTATAAGTGTAAAACTACCCAACCGGTTGGACAAGAGTGCGATGATTCCCACGCAGTTCTCCATGACTTGAACCTATTAGCAATTGACACGATCTCCACCCGATGATTCGTGTAATCCCCCAGGGCTATGAAATTAGCAATGTTGTGGTTTTTGTGTTGTTTGATACACATTGATTTGGGTTAACATTAATTGAGCATTAACTTGTCTGTCCCACCCTCGGTACGTGGCATGGGTAGTCTCCAGCGGCCGCCTCAGGATCCTTCATGTATCAACGGCTACGAGACGAGAGAGGCGATCCTATGGCTGCCATGGATGCTTGCCGACTTACACTACTCTTGGCACCGGGTTGTAGTCCCATTCTTCCGCGGGAGGACCTAGAAGTTAATCTGCCTCCTGCCTTAGTTGAGGGCTTGACAGCCTCAGATCTATGGTTTGGTTGCAGAGAACATGTGCGCGAGGTTTCGGAACCTAATCCCACCACGAGAATTTATCGACCGTGTAATTATTTGACAGTTTGCTTTCCTAGTTCATCGATTTATAATCCTTTTATTTGCAGATAGATCCATCATATACACGATTTTACAATTCTTTAACCACAGTGTTTTTCTCACACGCAGGTACCCCCACTCCTTCTGTCTAGGTTGCAGATGGCATTGGACGGAGTGGTGAGCGGATAACCATCTTGGCTTCCACTGGCATGATGAAATTCCACTTGCTTTTATTTGTAGGAATGGGATCTGGACCTCGTTTACAAGTTATTACACCTCATTTGTGTCTACCGCTTGCCAAACCTCGTGGATAGGTGGCCCAGTTTTGGGTTCTGGTGAAGTTATCCCCGAGAGGGCTTGGGTTGTTCTAGTTAAATGAATATGAGGCTTCGTTCCTCGTGGTTTGCTTTCTCTGAGCCATGCTCGCTGTGCGTGTTGTTCTGATTGTTTAACAGATGATGAGATATTGGATTCCTACTTATGGTCAGAAGAAGATCATCCCATTGAACAGCTAGGAGACTATGGAGAAAATGGTACTGCAATTTTTTTATTGATGGGGAAAAATCGTTGGACCTTCCTGCTTAGTGCTTAATTCTGTATCGTTCAACTTAGTTTTTCATTCGAATTCACCCACAGGGAACTTGCTAGTGCACATGTCAAGGTAATTACTCTCTGGTCTAAATTACTCGAATATTCTTTTGTCAACTGTGGTTCTCGGCTATTTTATTATTCTTCTTTCCAGTGATAATTCATTTTCCATCATTACTTTTGCCTCTAATTATATATTTGGTTAGGGTTTCAAAGGGGAAGCCCTAGACTGGTTTTCTATAAATAATGCCTCTAACTTCAAGGCGTATGTGGTTTCGTTTGACTCCCGCCGGGCAAATTTTGTTTGAGTTCTAGTTTTCTCTTTGCACAGAGGGATTTCTTTGTCGGCAACACTCACCGCTTATATATATATATATATATATATATATATATATATATATATATATATATATATATATATATATATATATATAATTTCATTTGGAACAGGGTTCTGTGTCTTTGTCTTCGTGCTATATGAACATGTATAACTCTTACTTTCTTTGTCTCAACTCATTATAGTGCTCATAATAATTTTTTCGAAGGCCTTCTCATATACCCTAATTGATGTTTGCGTATATTTTTGTTTGCAGGTGTGTTATGAACACGGGTATCCTATGAGACCCCCTTGTTCTAGACAAATTATACACAATCTTTTCATCTCAACTATGCCATTTGCAAGTTCTTACAAACGTTTTATTTTCTATAAAATTGTACAGGTTCTTAAACTTGATGGTCGAGACCACTTTAGGATTCCAAGCTCAGGGTTTAGATGCATTCAAGAGGTCTTTGCACTGGCCAGCTTTATGCAATTTTTGCCATAATACCTTAAGAACCATAATTGTATGTTTCTAGCATCAGTTGGTTCACTATAATTATTCATCTCACCACTTGGAACTATGTTTATTTATTTATAAATATTGTTTTGTTATAGCTTTATTTGGGTTTGTTGTATTTGCATTTCTCTGTATGTGGTTAGTCTTGCATGGTCAGATTATATAAACTCTTTATGTTTATATATATACACTTCGGGTCTATGAGAAAACTATATACTGAATTCAAATCGAACCCTTTATGGTTATTTATGGTTAATATTTGATAAAGCCCAACTATGCATTTTCTTTGTTTATTTTAATGCTATGTATAATTACAAGGTATGTTCATGGTATGTTCATGATCTTAGTCTAAATAAGAAGGTATTTTGAAATATTTATTTGATAATGAAGAAGCATTGATTTTGTATTTCCTCCACATGGAAAATAATATTTTGTAGCTTACATTTTATATCTCACTTTTTTTCCTTAATCTATGATATTTCTATTGTATTCTATGATATTTTTTTGTTTTCTTTTCTTCATTTCACATTTGCAATTACTTTACATGTTTTTTGATTCAGTGATCGGAGAATCCACAGTATGAACATTTTTACATGTTATCTAAATGGTTTACATACTTTTCCAATCATAGAAACAAAGTTTTATTTTATATTTATTTACTCCCCCACAATAGTGTTAGGCCAAAGGCTTCACAAATCTTGTTAATGGAATCTCTAGACTTCTTCTTAGCTCTAATCTCCCCAGTATTTAGGACTGATATTCTTGGGTTAGATAAATAGGGTTCCCCTAAACTCTGGAGCTTCTAAGATGAATGCACTCTTATCTAGGATGACCCTAGAGACCCTAATATTAATGTAATTAATTATATTTTATTCAAAAGTAAACTCCAATCTATGAATATTATATTTTTCTCAATGCTAATTCTACTACTTGTTTTGTCCATAACACTCCCCATAATTTTCACAAACCAATTAACTCTTCTAGAAAAATTCAACAATTCCAATTTAATAATCCTATCGGCCTCTCTTTGTACCTTTTGGGACAATTGCTAGTAATAACCCATATGCGTTGGTTTCTATCAGACAACAATTTCTGTGGTGGTTTCTCTCATACATGAGTACTATTTGTGAACTTTGAATGTGAAACTACTTTGAAAGAACATTCAAAATGATTTTATTTATTTTTTTTTAAATAATTTTTTATATTGTCTCTAGAGAGACAATATTTTGAATTATGGACATTTATTTTTTTTAGATAATTTTTTATATTGTCTGTAGAGAGACAATTATGGACATTTATTTTTTTTAAATAATCTTTTATATTGTCTCTAAAGAGACAATTATGGACATTTATTTATTTTTAAATAATTTATGGACATTTATTTATTTTTAAATAATTTTTTATATTGTCTCTAGAGAGACAATTATGGACATTTATTTTTTTTTAATAATTTTTTATATTGTCTCTACAGAGACAATAGTTTGAATTATGGACATTTATTTATTTTTAAATAGTATTTTATATTGTCTCTAGAGAGACAATAATTTGAATTATGCACATATTGTCTCTATAGAGACAATATGTTTTTAATCTCAGCTATTGTTTCTAAAAAGACAAAAATGCAATTGTCTCTAAAGAGACACAAATGAAGTTGTCTCTAGAGAGACAAACGAAATTGTCTCTAGAGAGACAAATCAAATTCTCTCTTAATAGACAATAATTCTTGTCTTTATAGAGACAATAATAATATGTGTTCTATATTGTCTTTATAGAGACAAATTCAATACTTAAGACAATACACAAGTTTCTTTTTGTCTTAAGTTAAGACAATTGACTCAAATATTGTCTTAAATATTGTATTAAAACCCCCCTACATGTAGTAGTGCCCACAGCATATTGGTATTTCAGTATTGGGGGGATCGTCGATTGGATGTAGCCTTTCCGAGGTGCCCTTTACATGGTCGTATACCGTTACTACAAGTAGGACGGGAATCTTGATATCTCTTTGAACCAGGCAAATAAGCTGCTCGCTTGTCCCAAATTTCTTCCTGTCACCATAGAAAGTAGGGCTACTCAGTATAGCCTCCCAGCGTTTGCACACAGCTTTCAGAGTATCATGTGATTTGTAAGGCATTTTCAGCAAACACTTTCGAGCAACATCCTCCAGAATAACCTCCATTAGGACACTTTAAACACACTAATTTTCTGATCGATCGAGTTTACCGAGAGTTTTACCACATATAAAGAAATAAACAAGAAAGTGAACCACGGAAAAGTGCAGTTAAATATATAGTGGAGATGTGGAAAACCTAATTTCAAGCCAACAAGAAACGGAGTTCGTTATATCCATTCATAAACTACATTAAATGTTATTTATTAGTAATATGAAAAATATATAAATTTTGAATTCACAATATAAGGAAGCATTAAATATTAGTCAATACTTTTAAATGGAAATGTTTTATGTAACAACGATTATGACCGGACTTCCCTTGGGGAATATATATATATATATATATATATATATAAATAAATAACTTTTAATATATATATATATATATATATATATATATATATATATATATATATATATATATATATATATATTAAAAGTTATTTATTTATATTATGAAAAATATATAATTTTTTAATTCATAATATAGTGAAGAATTTAATATAAATTTGACATGTCAATGTTTTATGTAAAAGATCATGACCTCCACATGAGCTTTTATGGAGGAAAATTATATACATATGTGGGGCATGAAATGGGTTTAGTTAGTTTTGCAATTTAAAGTTTTTAAATGAATTAAGTATTTCATTTTACTACAACATATTTTTTAATATATTTTTAACTCATTCAATGTTAATTTATTATCAACTTTTTATATTTAGAGTTTTTAATTTGAGGTTTTGTATTTTATTTATGGCTATTAATTATAATATGATGATGATAAAATATTAATAATATAAAATGTGAATTTGAGTTCTATTAACTTGAGGTACCCTACAGCTTGAGAAGCCTTTTTTCTTCTATCCTCCTCATGACAAGTGAGTGGTTAGATGCTTTTCTCACCTTAAGCTTGCCATCAAACATATGAATGGAGTGACCTTGCTAGTGGATGTGGACCAAGGATAGCAAGTTTCTCTTCAGCTCTGGGAGATACAGAACATCACGCAGCATGAAGTCTGGAAGGCGAGACAATTTAAGCGTAATTGTGCCAAGCCCTGATGGCTTGAGTTTTGATATACTGCTCCATCAACATTACGAGTAAATTCTTCAAAAAATTATTTTCTATGAGTCATGTAGCAATTTGCTCCTAAATCAAGCAACCAATCATTTTTCCAAGAAGCAAGTCAAGCATTAAATAAGTCTTCATTTACTCCAATATTACATTGTGCCACAACATAAAGAGCAGATTCACGTGCTTTACCTTTGTCTATGTCATTAGTTTTACCTTTGGTTTGGTTTCTTTGTTGCGCAATTTTGTCCCAAGGTAACTTGCATGTGGAGGCATCATGAGATCCATTTCTTTTGCAGTGTATGCAATGCAAATCTAAATTTTCTCCTTGAGAGTGTCTGCCCCCTATACCTCTAAGATATATTCCTCTTCCTCCTCGACCACCTCTTCCTCTGTAAAAATCTTGGGCAAGATTATTTTCTTTATGAGTAAGGCACACAATCTCTTCAAAAGATTCAAGGGTTGTCTTCTTTCCAAAATCTTTCTCTCTTTCACTAAATTTTTTCAAAATAGACTGAAAGGTAATATCTTTGAGATTTCCATTTGCTTGCAATCACTCAAGATAATTGGAGTAAGTAGGATAAAGTGCCTTGAGAAAAGCTATCAGAGGAATATCTAGTTCAACATTAGTGACTTTGATATCATGCATTATGGATTTTACTTCTGATGCAAGAGCAAGAGGATCATTGTTTTTTAATTCAAGAGTGAAGAGTTTAATCATGAGTTGAACAACTTCAAGTGCAAAATGTGAGTCATAGAGTTCTTTTGGCATTTGTAAGGATTTGAAAGCATTTGAAAATGGCGAAATATGTTGACTCACCTCTTCACTTACAAATGTTGCAATTAATGAATAGGCTTTGCTGTTGTTATTTTTCCAAATGGCGAACTCCTTGTATGAGCTAGGTTGTTCTAGCTCTTTGTCTCCATCTCCAACACACACTCCTTTCCACAACTCATTGAAAATGAGGGTGTGTTTTATCTTCTAAGACCACTGATGATAGTTCTCCTTACGAGTGAGAACTACTCCCACAATAGATATGATTGAATGCATTGTAAAATCTGAGTGATGTAAAAATACTTCCCCTGGAAAAAAATGTGCTTTTGTCAAGAAGAAAAAAAAAATTGCTGCTAAAAGATAACTGATTCTGATAGAGGTATTAGAGTGGATATCACTTTTAGATCTTTTCTTTATCACTTCTTAACCTGATATAGAAAGCACAAATGGAAGCAACCTACTGAATCATCAAAAGCAACCTATTCTTAACCATAACAGAAATGCATCTAACAGCACCCTAATCTACAAAATGAAATGAAACATACAAATACAAGTAAATAGGAGCTTGGCTACTTGGATTTGGCCCTAACCCAAGAGCTTCAGCCCTCTGAGGTAACACAGTGCTAACCCAAAAAGGATTCAATCTTTATTCCCAAAACAATAACAAGATTACATGAATTGTGAAGATAATCAGCTCGAAGTTGAGCAGAGTTTACATAAGAAAATCTACAACAAAAATCGAACCTTAATGAGGCCTTAGGCCTCTCTACTTATACAAGTGAAGCTACCAACAGCTTCCTTAAAATCAGGGAGGCTTGGCTCCCAAAACTCGAGATAATCATCAGTCATCCTCCACTTGCTCTGCCGCATTCTAGTGCATGACTTGGCTCTTGTTCTCCGAGCTAAATGAAGGGGAATTCGAAGTGAGCAATAATAAATGAGGGGGATTCCCTCCTATAAGTCCTCTTCTTTTTCCACTTCGAGTTATTGCTGCCATTTTTCCACTGCATCCTTGACATTGACCACAAAATTCATCAATAATATGCATTAAACACATATTAGACCACATGGCATCATAAGTAACTCAACTCACTCTCTAAGCATAAATATAATCAGAAAATCATACACTAAGCTAAGAGAATGGTTGATTTGACTTGGTTAGGAGGTAAAATGAGCCCATATAATTACCCATTTATGAGGCTCATCACAATGTACCAACGGCTTCATTGCTACTACACCATATTTGGTTCATCATTGTACCCTAGCTAGAAACATCATCATGCTCACTGTGAGTAGTAGAGAGTGTAATTTATGAAAAAAGTGCCAAGACAATGAGGGCAACGATAGAATCAATGTTTAAGCCGATACAGTGAGACCGAGGCAATATGAAGACAGTAAGGATTCCAAGATTCTTTCTATCACATATATGCATTGACTGCCATGAATTAGGTTCACCGAAATTGTGATTACTTTCTTTCGTGCACTGAGATATTACTTTCCATTTAAGACGAGACTGTAATGATTATTGTTGCTCCTTATTATGTCGATATTGTAATGGTTATTGTTGCTCCTTATTATGTCGAGATTGTAATGATTATTGTTGCTCCTTATTATGTCGAGATTGTAATGATTATTATTGCTCCTTATTATGTCGAGACTGTAATAGTGTGCGATCACTGAGATACACATATATATGCCTAGATCAAAACTACAAGGATATATGTGAGGGCTTTACAGTCACTATCACAGCTTACTGTGCCACCTAAAGTTATTGTTGTCTGCAATTACGGTGATCTGAGAACTGCACCTTACAGTCATGCAAAGGGTCTCATAGATATGTCGAGACCCTGTCCTCACCTGGAGTTGTAGAATTGGCTGAGATTCCTCCTTCCTATTCCATATACCTGAGATCATGACTGCACCTAAAACCCAAATGAGGTGCAGTCAAACCATACTATGGATCTGCTCCTATATGTGAAATTTCATAGGCGTGCAAGATTTTTTCTTCATGTATTTTTGCTAACCCTAGCTGTGTATTTTTAGTGGTTATGTCCATACATGCAAGACGACATAAAATCATGAACTGTTGTGACTATTTTATTGAGCTGACGTTACTTCCATTTCTTTAATTTAATTCATTTTCGAGCTGAAATGAAGATCTTCATTATTCTATTTACAAACTTCGGTGTTCTTGCTTTTGGAGAAGTGTTCTTGCATTTGGGGATTGCTCTTGGTTTTGGAGGGATATTACATTCAGTTGAAGATTTGTATACATCTAAATGACAGGGAATGCAAGTTCTGTGTCACTTAAATAGAATGCGAGTTGAAGATTTGCAATCATTTTTTCTTTGAAATGGCTTCACGAATGCAAGGAGATCCATATGATATATGGGTTATCTTGTACAGAATAAAGGGGATTGACATAATCCTTATAGGGAAGGGAAGTCAGTGAACAGGTCCCCTTTAAGCTCATGAGAAGGAACTCTTAAAAGTCCTCTCATCTTTATGTAGCAAGAAAGGATATAAATAAGAGATATATACAAATTAGAGAAGGAAATCTCCAACATGAAGTAAAGAAGAAATATATTCATGAGATCTCATTTGAGAGATCTAAGAAAGATGATATTAAAATAATCATCTACATTCTTAATAAGCAAGATGTCAGGTGTCCTCAGGATATGGAAATTTCCTAGTGTAACAATTTGAGGTCTCTATGCTAGGTAGAGAAAGACAACTTGAAAGGACTCAAATATGTGCGGAAAGGAAAGGGAAGGTTGACAAGAAATAACAATACTATATTTCCAAAAGGGTGAAGGAGGCTGAAGAAAGGATCAGGGAAAAGGGAGTAATAGATCTCCATTATGAATGAGATGGTGTCCCTCTCAAAAGGATCCTATTAAAAGTCCTTGCATATATGATCATGGTAAGAAGACGCATTGTGGCATCATGGAAACAAGATCTTTTATGAATCATGGAGAACATAGCTCTTGGGAATCTCGTTCAATATCAAAGGAAAGGAAGAAGTCATCTAGGTCAAAGGGAACATTTTCCAAATAGGAACATTCTAGATGATAAAGAGCTTATGATAGAAACCTTAGCGGAGGATCCCCTAGTTTAGAAAGGCAACAAGAGTTTCATTAGGATTTCCAACTTACGGAAATCATGAGACAAAGGACTGATGACATGATGAAGACGATCAAGGGATTGAAGATCCGTTCAATCAAGAAAGTTGTTAAAAGATACAAGAAGGAGAAATGAGGTTTGTATGATTGTATTTTTATTTTCATTTGATCTTGTAATGTCATGATATATGGTTGCACATAAAATGGATCAAGCATGATCAAAAGGGAAAGGATCTCCTCCTATGAAAGGATGTAGAAAGACATAAGTATAACTAGATGAAATCAACATAATATGCCTTCATATGAAGTATGAGGTAGTTGACTACAATTGAAGAACTCTAAGATCTCTTGTGAATGAAAGATATGAGGATGGAAGAGATCGTGAAGTATGAAACCTTGATGAAGGAAATCAACGTCCAAAAGATCAGGAAGACTTGACCAAGAAACCTCTTGGAAATATGTGAAGACTTTGATGGAAGTTTGAAAGGATGAGGACACTTGACAACATATATCATTGGAAGATGTTTCAACATCTATGCAGGATGATTGATACCTACAAGAATATATCACTCAAAGAAGGCCATCACCAAAAGGTAATATGTAATTTGTTTTCGGTATATGACCTCTTGGAAAAAGTCTAGGTATGTGTGCAGGATTAAGAAAAGGAGAGTTGTGAAATATGTCACAACTATGTACCTTGTGATCTAGAGCAATCACTGTTGAAGGAAAGTGAGGATAGATGAGCTTATGAAGGAATCCTCAGATGTAAAGCCAAGAAGGATACTTTCCGGGAAAGAATGAATGACATCATGGAGGAGAGTTATGGATGACTGAACCATACATATGATGAAATTGGTGACATCGAAGTCTTGAATCGTCAGTCAACTAGAAGACCGTATAAAGAACTAATGATAGAGCCCGAGGGAAAGAGGGAGATATGGGAAGTTCCTATGAGAAAAGGAACTCGTGCAAGTTTCTGAGTAAGGATAAACTTGGAACTCTTCCCTAGTTAAGAGGGATAGTTATAGAGGACATTCTTGTCTTTAGTTTGGAAGAAATAATGGAGGATTGTGTAGTCATATGGCATCTGACACTCTTTGAGGATGTGGTAGGGAATCCAAGGCAAGAGTGAGTAAGAGGGTCAATATTGGTGAGGGTTGGGAACCCATGATGAGAATAGTCCAAGTAGGGCATACTCCCCCAGGTGGGTATGACCCTAAGAGCAATAATGATGATGTGTGTCTATGAGTCATTGGTCTCACCAACATTTTGCTCTAATCTAAGTGAGAAATGGAGTTGTTAGTCAAGGCCTTGGTAAATGGAAACAATGTTGGTTGAAATGATGCTATAATAGATGGATTGCAAATGTTATTCTTCTTATGAGAAATTCTTTAAATTGAGAATGACCAAGTACCATTATGAATACCTCCCTAGTTAAGAGGGAGTGTTGAAGAAAGTGTAACTATGTTTGGTCTTCATATTGACTTGATCTTTGTATTTGTAATAAAAGGAAATAAATTATATTTGTAATCTTTCCACATGGGTTTCATGAGTAAGAAGTGTCACTAGGTGAAATACTTGTTCTTTATGTCTTTAGGATTTATTTATGTATCAAAGAGTCATGTTATGTGTATAGAAACTCATCATGACTTTATGTAAATATAATCAAGTCCACAAAGATGTGTAGAAGCCCTCCAACGGCCAAGCATAATCCTCCAAAGAAGTCTGCTAGTGAAATCAAGAAGAAGATATTCATGTTGGCTACAATATCAAATTAATTAAGAAAATGAAAGTCATGTTGGGTCAAGAAAGAGTCATGACGGCTCACAAAATCATGTTAGCTTGCATATATGGGCAAACTATTATAAATTCCCACGAGAGGGTCACCAAAAAGAACATAAGAAAGTTCGCATTTATGTCTCTCTAAATTTTCAAGTGAAGGAAAGACAATCAAGAGACCATAGAGAACACAATCAAGGAAGAAGATCTCACTCTCAAATCTCGCATGGAGAAGAAATTCTGCACTAGGGCCTCACTGCACCTCAGCTAGGATATTAAGTGTGGTCATGATAAGAAATTGGAGGTATAAAGTGGACATAGAACTGATCAATGTATTGGGCTAAATACTCTCGGCATATCTATGAATCAATACATGGATTGATGAAGAAGTGACCTCATGCTAGTAGATCTGAGATGGATGAAGAGGATTGTGTATTTATTTTAGTCTCAACTTTATGGAGATCATGCTAGCTCAATCTCGACATACGTGTATATGTATATCACATTCTCGACATAATAAGGAGCCACAACATCACTCACAGTCTTAGCTTACATAAAGGGTAAGGATCTCAGGGAAAGAGTCTAATCACAATCTCAGTGGACCTATTCCATGACAATGAATACATGTGATGAAGGAACCTCAGAATCCTGATTGTCTTCATATAGTCTTAGTCTCACTATCTCGGAACTTCTATTATAACCTATGCTCTCTACTGCTCACAGTCAACATGATGATTATTCTAGCTAAGGTTCAATGATGATTCAATAATGGTGTAGCATTAATGAAGCCGTTGATAAATTGATCAAAGGGAGAGAATTAATATCAAAATCAAATAAAGTAGATAAACAATGCAAAATTTATTTAAAAACTAGATATTTATTACATTTTAGCAAAAAAATAATAAAGAAGATAAACAACACAAAGCCTGATTTTCCTAGTTTGGGAGGTTGGCTTTGCTTGCAATTTCCCGATTTCCTCAGCTGGAGGTTGGATTTAGTTGCAATCGCCCCAAATTCCTGGTTTGCAAATTGAGGGCATGGTTGAATTTAGGGGATTCTCCTACATAAATTATATAATCTCCATTCGTGTAGCTCGTGACTCATTTTTTAGCAAGAGACTCAATCTCCATTCGTGCAGGTTGTGATTCGTTTTCAAGCAAGAGACTTAGTCTCCATTAGTGCAGGCCGTGACTAGTTTTTGAGCAAGAGACTCAGTCTCCATTCATGTAGGTCGTGACTCATTTCGAGCAAGATACCTAGTGTCCATTTTTTCTAAGAATGACTTCTATTATAACTTATGGAACTAGAATGGTTGTTCTAAATTTCTCCCCCTTGCATGCAGTTCTTGAGACTTAAGATCTTTCTTATTAATGAGACTCTTCAAGCAACTTTTACTCACATATTTTTGATTTTATAGTAAGTGCAGATGTTTGTGGCAGAAGTCATGGAGCTCTTAGAGCTCACTCCTCTGAGAGATGCTCCTGTAGGGCTTCCTGGAGTGACTGGTCTTTCTACAGAGCAAAGGAAGAGACTTTTCATATCAATTGAACTAGTTTCCAACCCTTCTATAATCTTCATGGATGAGTCAACTTCACGACTAGATGCCCATGCTGCAGCAATTGTTATGCTTATTGTTCACAACAAAGTCAATACAGGTCGAACTATTGTTTGTACCATCCATCAGCCCAACATTGATATCTTTGAAGATTTTGATGAGGTGAATTCAAACACTTTCATGATCAATCTATGCAATGTGAAACAAAAGGCCTACTCTATGTTTATTTGCTTGGCTTAACAACAAATAAAGGGTTGCAAAGGGCTGGAACAAGTCACGGAATAATTGCTAAATTTTCAGTTTTATTGGTTTTCTAAACTACAACTCTTTTTATAATCATGAGACTTATTTCCTTAAATTTTGTCCAATTCTTGGTTGTTTGGCCACGTCGTTCTAGAAATACCACAGATTAGCCATAGCTATTGAGGAAAAACTTGTTGTAGAGTTTGCTCAGATCTACAGAAAATTAGCACTCTATGAGTATGTCTAACATCTAACATAATTGTAGGAATTTGTTTTATAACTTTGAGCTTTTTTGTTTTGCATCTGTAATTTATTTACTCTATCTTTAGTTACATAATTTATTTACCTTAATTTCTCCCAAGAAACTGTAATTTTTTTAAAGCCCTATTTGACAGTTATGTTGTTCTGTTTTCAGATGGAATCAAGACATTATTCAAGAGCTAAGCACCCCTGCTCTTGGCTCGTAGAATCTGAGTTTGCCAACACAATATGCAAGGTCCTTCAAGGTTCACTGGGTGGCATGCGTTTGGAAGCAATAATGTTTCCCAAGAAACTGTAATTTTTTTAAAGCCTTATTTGACAATTATGTTGTTCTGTTTTGAGATGGAATCAAACCCTTATTCAAGAGCTAAGCACCCCTAATCCTGGCTCATAGGATCTGAGGTTTCCAACACAATATGCACGATCCTTCAAGGTTCAGTGGGTGGCATGCATTTGGGAGCAACATTGGTCATATTGGAGGAATCCAAACTATAATGTTGTGAGATTTTTCTTCACTATAGTCGTTTCCCTACTGTTTGGGACCGTATTTTGGGACCTTGGAACAAAGAGGTTGGAAACTCTCTTGACAGGCATAGCAGACTTATTTGCAAAACTGGTCCCGCCTCACTTTGACATTTTATTTTCTCTACCATTGATTAGCTTATTTTCTATTACATATTTGAATCAACAAAGTGACTTAGCATATTGAGAAATCAAAGCATTATATGGGTAATATATCAAAGCATTATATGGTATTTGAATTCACATTTATTCCAGAAATACCACAAATTAGCGAAGGATACAATCGAGCGACATGGGCGCACCAAGTGAGTTCCATAGCTCTTGAGGACAAACTTGATGTAGAGTTTGCTTAGATCTACAGAAAATTAGCACTCTATAACTATGTCTAACATAATTATAGGAATTTGTTTCAGAACTTTGAGCTTTTTTTTATTGTGCATATCTAATTTTGTTACCCTATCTTTAGTTACATAATTTCTCCCAAGAAACTGTAAATTTTTTTAAAGCCCTATTTGACAGTTATGTTGTTCTATTTTCAGATGGAATCAAGACCTTATTCAAGAGCTAAGCACCCTTGCTCCTGGCTCGTAATCTGAGTTTTCCAACACAATATGCATGGTCCTTAGTGGGTGGCATGCCTTTGGAAGCAATAATTTTTCCCAAGAAACTGTAATTTTTCTAAAGCCCTATTTGACAATTATGTTGTTCTATTTTGAGATGGAATAGCCCTTATTCAAGAGCTAAGCACCCCTAATCTTGGCTCACAGAATTTTCCAACACAATATGCACGGTCCTTCAAGGTTCACTGTGTGGCATGCCTTTGGAAGCAACATTGGTCATATTGGAGGAATCCACACTATAATGTTGTGCGATTTTTCTTCACTACATTCATTGCCCTACTATTTGGGACCATCTTTTGGGACCTTGGAACAAAGAGGTTGGACACTCTCTTGACAGGCACAACAACCTTATTTGCAAAACTGGTCCCACCTCATTTTGATACATATTTGAGTCAAGAGAGTGACTTAGCATATTGAGAAATCAAAGCATTATATGGGTAATATATCAAAACATTATATGGTATTTGCATTCACATTTTTTATTTGATAGCGTGAGCTTAGACAAAAAGAACAATTTACCCATTGTTAATTTGGTCAACTCATTCAAACATTTTGATTTCTGGCACTTCTATAGATTCACATTCTTCCCAATTATAGCCTTTTCATTTGAAGACCTTGTTTGACTCTCTTGCTCTCGAAGAGCGAGCAAGTTAGCAGGGAAATTTTGGTTTTAGAGAAAGGCAATTTCCTGTACCGACACGTGATTTCTGGCACTTCTGTAGATTCACATTCTTCCCAATGATAGCCTTTTCATTTGAAGACCTTGTTTGACTCTCTTGCTCTGGAAGAGCGAGCAGGTTAGAAAGGAAATTTTGGTTTCAGAGAAAGGCAATTTCCTGTACCAAACAGGTTGTTTAGGAGTGTTCATCAATATGTAACGGTAAGTTATGAATGGGGAGGTTACAATACAATATGCCACTTTGAGGAACTTTTCAGAGTGAAATGCAATTAGGTAGATAGACAACCAAGTGAGAAACATGAATGAACTACATAACTTCTCTGTAACACATTCTCTCAGACAACTGCGTGAGAGACATTAGAAAACCTTTGTGTTGATCTTGAATTAGGCTCAAAAGAACTCGTTTTGGTTTTTCTTAAAAGAAAAGATGAAAATATTGAACTATAAAGATTGCAATCTATAAAATAACCTATTCACATCCAAATCTTTGAAAGTATATGATAAAAACACGCACTATTCTTTCATATATTTAATAATTTTTTCATTCATGTTTACTTGTTAGAGAGGAGAGATAATATAACCTATGAAGACAATTCTACACCTGGTATAGAATTCAATGTCACTCATGTCTCCACACAATAGAAGAAAGGAATGATCCTTCCTTTCAGGCCATTGTCGATGGCTTTTGAGAACATAAACTATTATGTTAACATGCCACCGATATGTGTATCTATAAATCCTTCAATTGAATTGGTAATGTGAGAGTAATTTGACATACCTATGTTCTCTTCAATGGAATATTTGGAAATAATGTTTAGTTTAGTAAAAGGAGATGAAAGGTGAAGGGTTCGGTCAAGACAGGCTACAACTTCTTTCCAATGTAAGTGGATCCTTTAGACTAGGGGTACTTAGAGCCTTGATAGGAGTTAGTGGTGCTGGAAAAACTATCCTAATGGATGTCTTAGCAAAGTATATCCCATAATGAAAATATATGTTCTTATATCCTTCCATGTCTTGGTGTGAACCCATACCTTACCTTTAATGAAGATATTTTGGAACTTGAATCTGAAAAGAAATGAAGGACACTAGTTGAAATCAAAAAGCTAAATTCAAGAACTTCATTTAACTACATCAACATGGCTGCAAATGATCAAATCATCCGCCATGATCAATTTGCAAGGGAAAGGGATGGGACCCCAAATTACACCGCACAAACATGGAGAGTGGAAACAAAGATTCCTGAGCAATCAGATGAAGTTATAAACATGAAAGGTGATGCAATCAAGAGAGAAAAGGCACGCCATAAGAGGGCTATTTAGAAGTTTGAATGACAAATACAACCAAGGAAGATTCCTAAACAATGAAATGAAGCTATAAACATGAACAGTGATGAAATCAAGAGAAAAAAGGCACGTCATAAGAGGGCTACTTCTAAGCTTCAATCTCAAATACAACCAAGCAAGTCTGCTGAAGCAGAAAACACAAGTTTGGAGATGATATTGAATAAATTAATGGTCATTCTAGACATTATTTACCAGCAGGAATTAATGACAATACAATCTATGTTGCCAAATGCTTCTTCTGAAGCCTCTCTAGAAAATTTTGAACCTGAATTTAGATGTCATGCGATGGTGGTAGGTAAAATGACAAAGGCGGATTCAAGGACAATATTTAGAAGTAGTCGAGACATATTCTTTATATGGGGGAGTTAATGGTCACATTGCCAAAAATTTCCACTATAGCCTGTGTATAAAACTTTAAGGTGGATATTTTGGAACCTAAACCTGGATGTAAAGAAAGGATGGTAGGTGAAATGGAAAAAGTCGATTTACATTCAGTCCCTAAATCTCCATTCACCATATTCATAAATTACCATCTACCTTTTATCCATACCGACACTTCTACCTAGCATCCATTTCATTCCAAACTATATTCTTAACTGCATACCGACACTTCTACCTAGCATCCATTTCATTCCAAACTATATTCTTAACTGCAAAAGTATGCATCTACAACTCTTCCCAATGAGAATTCTACAGAAGTGTCTACTTCTAGCATCATACAGGAAACTTAGGGGGTTTATCAAACAAATTTTGTTCTAATTATAAATGGTCTACTAGAATTTTATGAAGAGACTATATGTTAATGTTTCTTACAAATTTCAAGTGTTTAACCCTCAGTGATTATTTTTTGTCAAAGTGGCTTTGTTTTAGTGAGATTATTCTTTTAGGAACTCTAATTCCTAGTTAAGAGGACATGTATTAGGTGAAGAATTTTGATTACAATGTTTCTTTAGTATTGATAGATTTGGTCAAAAATTTTGATAAATTTGAATCACATTTTGATAAGATTAAATAAAGGTTTTTTTAACAATTCTTGGTTACAATATACTTAATTGGATAAAATATTAGGGTGATCATATTTACTTTAATGATATACTTTATTGAATCTACATTATAAGATTTAAGATTTCAATAAAGTTTATAAGAATGATTAGTGTTTTGATCAAAGATGTTTCTACTCATTTGGAAGTTAATGACAAGTTATTGATAATGTTTATCTTTAAAGTTCAATCAAACAATGTTGTCTTATTATTTTAGTGTTCTGTTTCATATGTTGAAGCTCCACATTATGTCACAAGAGATATACTTTTAGGGCAGTTTATTCTTACCTAATGAACTATTTTATTTGAAATTGGGTTGTTTTGTTAAAATTTTCTGGGTCTCCACCTCTCTCGAGAAAGGCTCTTGGATACTTGTTAGATTGGAAAGTTCACTAGGAGAGGTGAAAAAATATCTATTTCTTGGGTCAAATATCCAAGACCTAAGTCATGGTCACTTTGGAGATGATCCCCCTTCCTCACAAGAAAAAGGAGACTTCCTCACAAGAAAAAGGACACTGAGTGTTTAAAAAATGTGATGAAACTCCTAGATATCTTTCATATATCCCTACCTTTTGAAGATTCCATGGACCAAAACTATGTCATATAAACAATGCTAATGAGATTCTAAATTAATTAATGTAAGTTGGTTGTAGATTCAATTTAGGTATATCTTTAAATTTCTAGGTATCCCTTTCTTTTAGGCCCCAAAAAAAGATTTGTGGCAAGTTCTATTTCAATGAAAGGAATAAAATGTGACAAAATATATTATGAAGCATATGTTCTGAGTAGTTAGACATCAAATTTATATGAATGTCCTAGCTCCCACACGTTTATTATTCCCTATGCTAGTGTTCCAAGGCCTTGATTTATAGTATATTGAAAAAGGTTATGAGATATTTTACAATCTTAAGCCCAATGCATGCCTTGTCATATAAAAATCACATTGCCCAAGATAAATCAACTTCTTAGATAAATTTTGTATCTTTTGGGTGAATTATGTTAGGGCATGTATAAATTGTCATGCATAGCTTCTCTTGAAATATTCTACACACAACCTTAAATAACTAAGCTGGAAATATCGTCTATGTCAGTGTGATATGATCACATGATGTGTCACCATTGGCATACCCCCTAACAGCACTCCATTATGCAAATTTTTAGCAACACTATACTCAATGCAACCCCTATTACAAATCTTATAAATTTGTTCTGAAGCCAGCTCATAAATTACTATGAATTGCATAGCCATTACCTTGCTTCATATCATCTTATAAAATTTTAATATGCTATCAAAGAGGATATATTGAAATTCTAGGAAGATGCTATATTTGGTGGCATTTTGACTAGAGGTTTTAATAAATATATTCCCAAGCCATATGATGGATTAGTTAATGTTTACAAATTTCAAGTGTGTAACCCTCGGTGATTTTTTTGTCAAAGTGGCTTTGTGTTTATGACATTATTCTTTTAGGAACTCTGATTCCTAATGAGGAGGAAATGTATTAGGTGAAGAATTTTGATTAAAATGTTGCTTTAGTATTGATAGATTTTGTCAAGAATTTTGATAGATTTTGAATAACGTTTTGATAAGATTAAATAAAGTTGTTCTTTAACAATGTTAGGACACAATATACTTAATTAAGAAATATGCTGACCATATTTACTTTAAGGATAGACTTTATTGAATCTAAAATATAAGATTTAAGATTTGAAGAAATTTTATAAGAGTGATTAGTGTTTTGTTTGAGGAACCAATTGTGCCACTTATCATTGACTTCTTAAATGATATTTTCATGAACAAGGATTATGATGCAAATATCATCATGGTCAAACAATAAATAGAATGGAGAATTTCATAAGTGGGGAGAAATTTAAAACTATTATCCATTGCATTTTGAATTAAGGTGATATGAGATTACTTTGTTATGAAATATTTGATTTAAATCATTTAATTATAAAGGTTCCAAAAGAGGAAAACAAATTGGAAAAAAAAATCAAAGAGGAAAATGGGGTACTGATTTTGATTGAGTTTCTCCTTATAATTTTTATATAATTGATATTGAAAGTTTTTGATTGGTTGTTTGTGTCCATAAATGTCTTAGTGGTGTATGCCACTTTTCATTTGGTTTTCAAGAAAGCTTAATCTTCTTTTCTAATGCCCTTTTCCCATTGAGGTTATTCCAGTTCTTATGTTTTTTTAGTTGCAACATGATTTGGTTAAGAATGAGTTTCATTAATTTCTAAATAAATTACATGTTCAAGTATGATAATAAACATACCAATGATATTTGGATCTCTTGTCTTTTGGTTTTGAACTTTAGATATGTTTTGATGAGGGCTCATTTTTAATAATTTATGATAATTTTGAAATACATACTGAAGATTACAAGGTTAATATTGCAATAAAGTCTCATGTAAGAGACTACTCTATTAGGATATTTTTGTCTTCAATTTGGATGCTTTAGACTGGGCTTCATTAATTTATTTGAAAGTGGATGTTTAAGTGTATGAAATCCTTATTACTAGTGTCTTGTATTTAGAAAATAAAAACTTCCATGTGTAAGAGGTTTACAATGCATTCTGATAGATAGCTACAAGAAGCATTCTGATAGTTGCATGAAGTGCACTTTTTGGGGAGTTTTTTTGGTTATTCTAATCACAATTTTCTATGGGTTAGGATGAATGCTTTTATATGTATTTTTGTAAAGCCCTTCATTTTATGTCTTTGTTTAGCTTCAAGCTGTGGTGGATGACACAGAAGATGGGCTCCTATTGGAGATGTCTCATTTGAGATGTTGACATATTGAATAGATAAGATATATGTTTGTTGGGACGCGGTCGTCGTTCTCCCACTCCGCTCACAAAAAATTGGTCACGCCACTGTGTACCGCACGTTAAAAAGAAGTCAATATCGTGGGGAATGGGAAGAGTAGATACAACACTCCAAGTGTCCTTCCCCACATCATACTTCTCCACCTGTTCGTCTTCGGTGAACACGTACAACTCCCCCCACCATTAGAAGAAGAAATGACACAACTTCCCCACAGTTCTCCCCTGAAATGTGCCATTCTCCACGTTCCCTCACTCGGATCGAAAACTTCTGCACTTTGCCCTTCCTCGTCTAACACCATGAACTTACCTTCCACAAATCCACCGCGGCTTCCCTGCCCGTGCACTTCGATCATAGGACGCAATATTTCCCACTTGTCTTTCTCCACATCATATGCTTCTGCAGAGGCAAGAGGGTTGTCATGCTCGTCGATCCCGCCAGCCACGTAGACAAGTCCGGTGGAAACAGAGACAGAGCACGCAAAGGATGCTCGAGGTGTCGGCATGTCAGCTCCACGACGCCATCTCTCAAACTCAAAGTCGTAAATATAAACACTCTTCATCAAAGTTGCTGATTGGAATCCGCCTATGAGAAGTAGCTTGCGATTCACAGCAACGCACTGACAGCATATTGGTATTTCAGTATTGGGGGGATCATCGATTGGAGGTAGCCTTTCCCAGGTGCCTTTCACAGGGTTGTATACCGTTACTACAAGTAGGACGGGAATCCTGTTATCTCTTTGAACCAGTCAAATAAGCTGCTCGCTCGTCCCAAATTTTTTCCTGTCACCATAGAAAGTACGGCTACTGAGTATAGCCTCCCAGCTTTTGCACACAGCTTTCAGAATATCGAGTACGGCTACTGAGTATAGCCTCCCAGCTTTTGCACACAGCTTTCAGAGTATCGTGTGATTTGTAAGGCATTTTCAGCAAACACTTTCGAACAACATCCTCCGGAATAACCTCCATTAGGACACTTTAAACACACTAATCTGCTAATAGATCAAGTTTACCGAGAGTTTTACCACATATAAAGAAATAAACAAGAAAGTAAACCACGGTAACTAAAAACGGAAAAGTGCAGTTAAATATACAGTGGAGATGTGGAAAAACGTTAAATATATAGTGGAGATGTGGAAAACCTAATTTCAAGCCGACAAGAAATGGAGTTAGTTATATCCATTCATAAACTACATTAAATGTTTTATTAGTAATATGAAAAATATATAAATTTTTAATTCACAATAGAAGGAAACATTTAATATTAATCAATACTTTTAAATAGCAATGTTTTATGTAACAACTATTATGGCAAGATTCCCCTTGGGGAATTTTATATATATATATATATATATATATATTAAAAGTTATTTATTTATATTGTGAAAAATATATAATTTTTTAATTCATAATATAATGAATTATTTAATATAAATTTGACATGTCAATATTTTTACATGTTAATGCTTTAGGTAAAAGATCATGACCTCCACAGGAGTTTTTTTTATATACATATGTGGGGCATGAAATGGGTTTAGTTGGTTTTGCTATTTAAAGTTTTTAAATGAATTAAGTATTTCATTTTATTACAATATATTTTTTATTATATTTTTAACTCATTTAAATGTTAATTTATTATCAACTTTTTATACTTAGAGTTTTTAATTTGAGGTTTTGTATTTTATTTATGGCTATTAATTATAATATGATGATGGTAAAATATTAATAATATAAAATGTGAATTTGAGTTCTATTAACTTGAGGTACCCTACAACTTGAGAAATTTTTTTCTTCTATCCTCCTCATGACAAAGACAAGTGAGTAGTTAGATGCTTTTCTCACCTCAAGCTTGCCATCAAACATATGAATGGAGTGAAGTTGATGGCCGATGTGGACTAAGGATAGCAAGTGCAGCAGTAAGTCTAGAAGGCTAAGCAATTTAAGCCTAATTATGCCAAGCCCTAATGGCTTGAGTTTTGATATATTGCTCCATCAACATTGTCAGTAAATTCTTCAAAAAAATCTTTTCTATGAGTCATGTGGCAAGTTGCTCCTAAATCAAGCAACCAATCATTTTTCCAAGAAGCAAGTGAAGCATTAAATAAGTCTTCATTTACTCCAATATCACACTGTGCCACAACATAATGAGCGGATTCAGGTGCTTTACCTTTGTCTATGTCATTAGTTTTACCTTTGGTTTCGTTTCTTTGCTGCTCAATTTTGTCCCAAGGTAACTTCCATGTGGAGGCATCATGAGATCCATTTCTTTTGTAGCGTATGCAATGCAAATTTGACTTTTCTCCTTGAGAGTGTCTACCCCCCATACCTCTGAAATACCTTTCTCTTCCTCTTAGACCACCTCTTCCTCTGGAAAAATCTTGGGCAAGATTCTTTTCTTTATGAGCAAGGCACACGGTCTCTTCAGAAGATTCAAGGGTTCTCTTCTTTGCAAAATATTTCTCTCTTTCAGTAAATTTTTTCATAAGAGAGTGAAAGGTAATATCTTTGAGATTTCCATTTGCTTGCAATGACTCAAGATAATTGGAGTAAGTAGGATAAAGTTCCTTGAGAAAAACTATGAGAGGAATATCTAGTTCAACGTTAGTGACTTTGATATCATGCATTATGGATTTTACTTCTGATGCAAGAGCAAGAGGATCATTTTTTGTAATTCAAGAGTGAAGTGTTTAATCATGAGTTGAACAACTTCAAGTGCAGAATCTGAGTCATAGAGTTCTTTTGGCTTTTGTAAGGCTTCGAAAGCATTTGAAAATGGCGAAATATGTCGACTCACCTCTTCACTTACAGATGTTGCAATTAATGCATAGGCATTGCACTTGTTATTTTCCCAAATGGCGAACTCTTTGTCTGAGCTAGGCTGTTCTAGCTCTTTGTCTCCGTCTCCAACACACGCTCCTTTCCACAAACTCATTGAAAATGAGGGTGTGTTTTATCTTCTGAGACCACTCATGGTAGTTCTCCTTGCGAGTGATAACTACTCCCACAATAGATATGATTGAATGCGTTGTAAAATCTAAGTGCTGTAAAAATACTTTTGCTGGCAAAAAATTTTCTTTTGTCGAGAAGAAAAAAAAAACCTATGCTGCTAAAAAAAAACAAATTCTGATAGAGGCGTTAGAGTGGATATCAAAGTGTGTTTGGGCAGTCAAACGAAGGAGCGTTAACTATGTTAGCTACTTTGAATACAATGTTATGAAAACAACATTATGGGAGGCCAACAACGTGTTATATATGGGATATCGTTTATATGAAAACAACATTGTGGTGGATACAACCTTATATATACCAGCATATATATGAAAAAAACATTCAATTTACCAAATGAATCCCTTCAAAAAATCCAATGTATTTGAGTTTACCAAATGAATCCCTTAAAAAATTATGATGCTTCACGTCAGTGCACAGATTTTAGTGGTGAGAGTCCCACAGTGATCACCAAGAGTATGTCAACTCAAAGAAACGCAAAGCGAAGGTATGCAAGATAAAACCAGTGGTGTGGGCCACACCATTTCGCACCTCTGTCATACAATATAGTCTTCAAAAAAATTTCGCACCTCTGTCATACAATATAGTCTTCAAAAAAATTTCGCACCTCTCATTCCAAATTCAACATTGTAGGCTGTATACCAAGGGTCAAGGTATAAGAGGGCAGTGTATGGAGGAGGGCTATGGAGGAGGGTTGTCGATGGAGCTGAAAGTTCTAAAAGCCGTCTTCTAATATTGCAAATAGAGCCCATACATAGCTCTAGGAGTGGTATGGTGCATTCAAGCTTAGCATCGACTTCAATTGCAACATCGAGCTCTCCATTTCATGATGGGGTGAGTTATAATCCAGAAAATGCACCTAATAACAGTGTAGGTGGCAGTCCAGATGAAGAAAACCGTGAGGGTGCTAGGTTTGTATGGGTATGGAAACCAGTGTGGAAAGCATAGAAAGGCTGAGTGTTTTGTATGTAGGTGGAGCAGCAAGAAGAGCAACGTAGCAGATAAGGCATCAGAGGTAGGATTGATGATTATGGAGGGTGCCAGAATCAGTACAATAGTAGTCAGTCGTAGGGGAATAATGATGTGTTCAGGCCAGTGGAAGCATCAGAGCTGCCAGGCTAGCCAGTCTACGTAGGATTCATAATACCATAGGAAAAATAGGGAGCTACAAAGAAGAGGGAAGCCAAAAATGGCACTAACTTTGATACCATGTCAGACTAGGAGGTAACTCCTCAAAACAATTCATTCATATTCATTCAGGTTAGTCTTTATTATATACATGAGGGAGATAGTAGAAGAAAGGCTTCTCAAGCTATAGGGTACCTCTGCTCGTGCATAACATTTATCATACAATTCTCATTATGAAGAAGGTACACTTCCATCAAGTTTATTATGGCATGCTAGATTTGGGCATTTGAACTATGACACCTTCTGCTTGTTGAATAAGAATAGTGTTACTGGTTTGCCTACAATTCCTAGGAAACTTAGGCAATGTGATGCTTGCATTCTATGAAAGCATAGAAAACAGTCTTTTCATGATTCACATTCAAGAGCACATAGAAAACTTGAATTCGTTTAGATTTATGTGGTCCAATGCCTCTTCCTTCTGCAAATGGAAATAAATATATGATGACATTTATTGATGACTACACCATAATGTGTTGGGTTTATTTATTGAAGAACAAATCTGATCCTTTTCAAACATTCAAGAAATTTCATACATGGATGGAAAATGATGCACAATCTCATATTGGCTCCATTCGCATTGATAATGGAAAAGAATACACTTCAAATGAATTTGAAAACTATCTTCACCAACATGGGATCAAACATCAAACAACTATGCCTTATAATCCCCAATAGAATGGTGTAGTTGAAAGAACGAATAGGACAATCTTAAATATGGTGTGCTCCATGTTGTTTTTCAAAAAAGTGAAATTGATGTTTTGGGTTGATGCAGTTCTATGTGATGTATATATAAAGAATAGATGTCCATCTAATGCTAATAGAAACAAGACTCCCTATGAAATGTGGTATGGGCGCATTCCTTCGCTAGAGCATCTCAGGGTCTTTGGTTCCACCTGTTATGCCTTGATACCAAATGTACATAGAAACAAACTTGGTGCAAGAAGTCGTAAGTGTATCTTCCTGGGGTATTCAAACACCTCCAAATTATACCGTCTCTATGATGAATTCAATAAAAACTTTGTTGTATCTAGAGATGTAATCTTTCTTGAAACATCCAAAACTGACAATGTTGTTGAGCGGCAACTTGATCGCTTTGATAGATTCGCAAATGAAAAATCATTTCAAGAATTCGATAATCAAATTCCACATCTTGAAGGGGGGATTCCTATATTATATCAACCTATTGATTCTTCTTCTGAAGCACTCTCTCCGCCGCATGAAACTTCAACAACGAATGATACTTTAAGTGATGTGATTGATAGAATTGGGAGACTCAATCTTGATTCAATCCCAACTCAATCAACGGAGCATCCTCGACCATCTGAGAAAGGTCCCCAAAAGTGGCTAACAAAGAGACTTGAAAGTGTTCATCCTGATGAGGTTGGAAAGACTGGAACTAGAAATTCAAACAGGAAAAATGGAGGTGATGTAGATGACTCTACTTCACCTGTTGATATGGATGTTTCTTATGATTGTGAATTGAATTTGTCTACAGATTCCAAACCAACTTCCTCCAAAGTAGATGCTTCTCATGATGAATGGAAAGAAGCAATGAAAAAGGAGTATGATGCCCTAAAAAATAATGGCACTTAGAAGTTTGTTGATCCCCCATTAGGAACCAAACCAATTGGCTGCAAGTGGGTCTACAAGAACAAGTTTAAAGTTGATGGCTCACTTGACAACCACAAAGCTAGGCTTGTGGAAAAATATTTTGCATAGAAGTAAGGGGTCGATTATGAGGATAATTTTGCCCCCACAGAAAAATGGGCTACCATCCAGACACTCTTTGCCCTAGTAGCTCAGAACGGTTGGAAAGTCCATCAAATGGATGTAAAAATTGCTTTCTTGAATGGAGATTTAAAAGAGATGTTTTTATGACCCAACAGCCTGAAATTTTTGCTATGAAAGGACATGAAAATAAAGTATGCAAACTTGTGAAATCCTTTTATGGCCTCAAACAAGCACCACGAGCCTGATATGAAAAAATAACTAAGAATCTTCTAAAACTCAATTTCAAACATTATGATCTTGATGACACAACTTTATTTGTGAAGAAATTTGGCAAAATTGTTGTGTATCTTGTGGTATATGTAGATGATCTTTTGATGACAGGAACAATGAAATCTACATTGCATCCATAAAGAAGGAATTGGGGAAAGGTTTTGAAATGACTAATTTGGGCTATGTTCATTAATATATTGGGATTGAAGTAACTCAACATCCGAAGTCCATATTCTTTTCTCAAAATAAGTACATTGGAGATGTGTTGAACAGGTTTGGCATGACAAAATTCAATCCTCTTACTACTCCAATGGAACATAACATAAAGCTCACATCCATTGAAGGAAAATAATTTGAGGATGCAACAAAGGATAGACAGCTTGTAGTAAGTCTCAACTACCTAACTACTACTAGACCAGACATTTCATTTGTTGTTGGAATCCTCTCTAGGTTTATGCAAAAGCCTTGTGAGGGACATTGGTTTGCTACAAAAAGAGTTCTAAGGTACTTGAAGGGAACTCAAGACTTTGGAATCAAGTAAACACAGGTGGACAACTTCAGCTTGATTGGATACTCTGATTTAGACTTCGATGGAGACAAATAAACTAGGGTATCTACTTTAGGTTATGCTATGAGTCTTGGATCAGGAGCTGTCCCCTGGAGATCACACAAACAATCAGTTCTAGCAGATTCCACAACAGAGGCATAATATGTGGCAACAGTTGAGGAAACAAAAGGAATTGTGTGGCTCAGGAAAATTCTTAAATATTTGTAGGTGAAACAAGTACAATTGACTCCACTCATGGTTGACAATACCTCAGCAATAAAGTTGACCAAGAACCCAAAGTTTCATGATTGAACGAAGCACATCAATACTAAATATCATCTGACTGGACATCACGTTGGGGCCAAAACAATCCATCTCCACCATTGTTCCACTAATGAGAAAATTGCAGACATCTTCACCAAAGCGCTTGGAAGAGAAAAGATTAAAAGATTTAGAACAATGCTTGGACTCACCGACATCCCTTCAGACTAAGGGGGGGAATGTTGACACCTAATCATTAAGGATTGTGTAAATAACTAAAATTGATGTAAATAAGTAATAGAAAATATGAAGAGCCACCAGGAGATGAAATGAACAGTCTCTCCCTCATGTATATAATAAAGGCCAACTTGAATGAATATCAATGAATTGTATTGAGGAGTTACCTCTTGGTCTGACGTTAACAATAATAACAAAAAAAATTGATGGATGAGAGTCCCCTTATTATGAGATTAACCAATTGGTGTATGAAATCCCATTGGTTGTTGCACCACCATATTGGTCCATGAGGGCTCCTTGTTTGTGGCATGAAGGACCCATATTTTGGTAGCAATTTGAGTGCTAAAGTCTATTGTGGTGTACAAACTCTACCTCCCTTTCGAATAGAACCTATGAGGTTATAAATGAGTACAAAGAGTGGACAATTTAGAAATCCTTCAACACAAGTTATTGATGGGTATAGATTGTTTGAGAGCCAAGTTATATTTTTCTAAATTATTCACAATAGTGAACTAATAAACAAGGGCACAGAAATGAATGGATATGCCAAAAGGGAAATAAGTGTAACACCTTTCTCACATTGTCTAGGGAAATGGAAGGGAGTGCCATAGCTCTTGGAGCACTAGATCATATACCTATAATTCTCTATATTGAGTGGATCAACTAAGCCATGAGAGAAATGAGTTGCTTCAAGTGAGCTTTTCCCCCACAGTGGTAACTACTTTGAGAGACACCCTCTCATTTGGTTTTCCAACTTGAATGAGCTCTCTTGCTCATATATTTATAGAATACTTTCTCCTAGTTCTCCATTAGAGGTATGATAATCTCATCTCACATTAGTTCTCCTCAATTTTTTTACATGCTTCAACCATGATATGTCAACTACTATATAGTACATCATAGAATGGAAATGCACTTACATATGACACACTAGACTTTCACAACATGGTAGTATGTTATATTGGTTTATCTTGTTCACTTTAGTTTATCTAATATGGTTTCATGTATGAGTTTCTTTCTTCAACATGGTGTTAATGTTTCATAGGTGTGCTTTGGATGTGGTGGGAATTCAATGTAATTTAATAATGTATAACAATAATCTTGAATTTTACCTTCTGTTTCCCATGGTCGGTCATGGTTTTCTTGTAGATACATTATCACTTCACGAGTCATACCATACTAATAGAGAACTCGATAGAACATATCATACTTCATATCACAACCATATGTTTTACTTTCCATCTTTCGTTTCCACTTTGATTCCATAAATCATATTTTCAGTGAATTATTAAATTATCATAAGTCATCCATCTAGGTCCTAATAAGAGTAATTAAGACTCATGTGTAAGATCCTTTAAAGTCAAAAAGTGAAAGTGCTTTAGGTAGTAGCATCTCTAAACAAATTAAAAGCCCAAAAATAATAATGTCGAAACTATGTTAGTTCAGTAAAAATCCCTAACCCCTATTTATATGCATAATAATACATACTAGCCCTTCAAATGGACCTCTCACTGCTTATGTAGCAGATGAGTTAGGGTTGTAAAGCACTTCATAGAGTTCATTAGGGAAAAATAAATGAACCTACCCTATTTTCTAGCTCTTTCCCATTTGCCTTCTTTTTCAGATTGGAATTTCCCCAAATAGTTTGATTTTTGGGAATTCCCTTGCTTTTTTTGAGAAAATTTAGGGATAAATATCTAGATAGTTATGAGCAGATTCGTTGGTTTGACCCATTGAACTTCCCTTAGCTTCACTAACACTACCCCTGGTCTAACAACTTGAGTTAGCTGGGTCGCTAATGCACCCTTAGGCTTGGTAAAAAGCTTTATAAAGAAGGTTTATAGTGTGCAACCAACATTAGTGTAGATTCAAGGCCTGCAATTGTGGTATTTGCTTTAGTCATGCTGTCTTTCACCTCTGAGTTGATGAGGAGGTCATTTTGTTGTATAACACTTGCTTTCTTTGAGGCTTTTCCTTATTGACTGTTCTTTCATCTTCCTAATTAGTATGTGACGTTTGGTTATCAAAACATTCAAGTCTTGTTTGTTTGGTTTCCTTCCATCACTTTGGCATAGAACACATTGTTGTCCGATCAGCTAGAAATCTTTCAAGCTTTTGCAAAAGGAAACATATTCTTTGTTTTAAGTCTTTGATTAGTTTCTGAGTGGAATATTTCTCTTTACTTATTAAATGATTTCATTTGGAAAGGACTTAAAACTAGCATTGTTTTGAGTTTTGCATTTGGTTGCTTGTCATCTATTCGAATAAATGAAAAATCGCATTCATTTATCTCTTTGAACCAGGCAAATAAGCTGCTCGCTCGTCCCAAATTTCTTCCTGTCACCATAGAAAGTAGGGCTACTGAGTATAATCTCCCAGCTTTTGCACACAGCTTTCAGAGTATCGTGTGATTTGTAAGGCATTTTCAGCAAACACTTTCGAACAACATCCTTCGGAATAACCTTCATTAGGACACTTTAAAAACACTAATCTACTGATCGATCGAGTTTACCCAGAATTTTACCACATATAAAGAAATAAACAAGAAAGTGAACCACGGTAACTCAAAACGGAAAAGTGCAGTTAAATATATAGTGGAGATGTGGAAAAACGTTAAATATATAGTGGAGATGTGGAAAACCTAATTTCAAGCCGACAAGAAAAGGAGTTCGTTATATCCATTCATAAACTACATTAATGTTTTATTAGTAATATGAAAAATATATAAATTTTTAATTCACAATATAAGGAAGCATTTAATATTAGTCAATACTTTTAAATGGCAATATTTTATGTAACAACCATTATGGCCACACTCCCCTTGGGGAATAATATATATATATATATATATATATATATATATATATATATATATATATATATATATATATATATATATATATATATATTAAAAGTTATTTATTTCTATTATGAAAAATATATAATTTTTTAATTTATAATATAATGAAGTATTTAATATAAATTTGACATTTCAATACTTTTACATGTCAATGCTTTATTTAAAAGATCATGACCTTCACACGAGCTTTTATGGAGGAAAATTATATACATATGTAGGGCATGAAATGTGTTTAGTTAGTTTTGGGATTTAAAATTTTTAGATGAATTAAGTATTTCACTTTATTACAACATATTTTTTATTATATTTTTAACTCATTCAATGTTAATTTATTATCAACTTTTTATATTTAGAGTTTTTAATTTGAGGTTTTGTATTTTATTTATGGTTATTAATTATAATATGATGATGGTAAAATATTAATAATATAAAATGTGAATTTGAGTTCTATTAACTTGAGGTACCCTACAGCTTGAGAAGCCTTTTTTCTTCTATCCTCCTCATGACAAGTGAGTGGTTAGATGCTTTTCTCACCTCAAGGTTACCATCAAACATATGAATGGAGTGACCTTGCTGACCGATGTGGACCAAGGATAGTAAGTTTTTCTTCTACAGAACATGATGCAGCAGGAAGTATGGAAGGCCAGACAATTTAAGTGTAATTGTGCCAAGCCCTGATGGCGTGATTTTTGATATACTGCTCCATCAACATCGTGAGTAAATTCTTCAAAAAAATCTTTTCTATGAGTCATGTGGAAAGTTGCTCTTAAATCAAGCAACCAATCATTTTTCCAAGAAGCAAGTGAAGCATTAAATAAGTGTTCATTTACTCCAATATTACATTGTGCCACAACATAATGAGCGGATTTAGGTGCTTTACCTTTTTCTATGTCATTAGTTTTACTTTTGGTTTGGTTTCTTTGCTGCTCAATTTTGTCCTAAGCTAACTTGCATGTGGAGGCATCATGAGATCCATTTCTTTTGCAACCTATGCAATGCAAATTTGACTTTTCTCCTTGAGAGTGTCTGCCCCCCATACCTCTGAAATATCTTCCTCTTCCTCTTCGACCACCTCTTCCTCTGGAAAAATCTTGGGCAAGATTCTTTTCTTGGTGAGTAAGGCACATAGTCATATCGACACAATATTTCCCACTGGTCGTTCGCCACGTCATATGCTTCTGCAAAGGCAAGAGGGTTATTATGCTCGTCGATCCTCCCAGCCACATAGAGAAGCCCGGCAGAAAAAGAGATATAGCGCGCAAAGAATGCTCGAGGTGTGGGCATGTCAGCTCCACGACGCCATCTCACAGAGTCAAAGTCGTAAATATAAACACTCTTCATAAAAGTTGCTGATTGAATCCACCTATGAGAAGTAGCTTGTGATTCACAGCAACGCACTGACAGCATATTGGTATTTCAGTATTGGGGGGATCATCAATTGGAGGTAGCCTTTCCCAAGTGCCCTTCACAGGGTCGTATACTGTTACTACAAGTAGGATGCACTACTACACCAAGGGCACTTTTAAGACATTTTTTTAAGACAAAAGAAATCTTTTGTCTCAAAAACTTATATTTTATTTTAGTTATTTTACATTAAAAATTAATATCTATTGATTTGTCTTAAGTATAGACTTTAAGACAAAAATAGGTTGAGACAAAAATATTTTAAGACAAAACTTTATATTTAAGACAAAAATAGTTTAAGACAAAAATATTTTAAGACAAAAGTAGTTTGAGACAAAAATATTTTAAGACAAAACTTTATATTTAAGTCAAAAATAATTTAAGACAAAAATATTTTGAGACAAAACTTTATATTTAAGACAAAGGTAGTTTGAGACAAATTTAAAGACAAAACTTTATATTTAAGACAAAAATAGTTTAAGACAAAAACAACTTAAGACAAAATTATTTTAAGGCAAAACTTTATATTTAAGACAAAAGTAGTTTGAGATAAAAATTTAAATACAAAACTTTATATTTAAAACAAAAATAGTTTAAGAAAGAATTATTTTAAGACAAAACTTTATATTTAAGACAAAAGAATTTCGAGACAAAAATATTTTAAGACAAAACTTTATATTTAATACAATGACCACTTTAGATCAAACCTATGTTTAATAGGATATTTCACTTCGAATGAAAATGGAGGGTAATGATGAGTTTCAAGCTGATCTGCGCGCGCGTTCTGAACTGGAGCTCACACGCCCCTGCTTCCTCGGCCCCTGCAGCCCTCTGCAGGCCCCCTGCCTGGTAGCCCTTGCTGTTGGGCTCTCAATCCTTCCCGACATCCACGCTATCGGGCTCTGCCTCTCTCCTTCGGCTAGTGCCGCTTCTGGCACAACGTCCATGTCTGGGTTTTGTGATCGCAGAGGAGCATACCCACCGCCATGAGTGCGCCTGGGGCTGGGGAGCCTTCTCCCACCCCACCAATCTCTTCAGAAGAAGAATTCATAATATTGCTCTCGCGAAAAGGGAAGAAACATTTGATTCCAGAAGTCCCAGAATTCATCAAAAAACTGGAGGAAATTCCTTAGATCACCCTGCTAGAAGACCAACTGATAAATATCGCCCTAGCCCTGGCTGACAGAGGGTTGGTAGAACAATTTATGGGACGCTGGCCCTCTAAAAAAACAACAGATGACTGGATCCAACGCAACTAGAGGCCGTAGCTAGAAAACAATGTGATCTGCTATGTTTTCGAAAGAGGGTATTTCATTTTCTAGTTCACCTCCAAAGAAGATTAAGATTTGGTTTTTAGAAACAGTTCGTATTTCATGGGAAATTAGGGTTTGTATCTTAATAAGCGGGCCCCCGACTTCAATCCCTCAATCGATACCCCTAAAGAGGTCCGAGTCTGGGTCCGACTTCCCAATCTTTTGATCCATTGCTAGAGCTATCACAGCTTGCAAAAGATTGGAAATGGCCTAGGCCATTTCATTGACAAAGAAGATAACAAGGGCCAATATACCTGTGCAAGAATCTGTGTGGAAGTCAATCTGGAAGTTGGACTGCCCGAAGCCGTAAAACTTATAGTCATAGAATGACATCACTATCAGAAATTGGATTACGAGCAACTGACTTTCAAATGCAGAACCTGTCACGAACATGGACACTTTCAACGGAATTTCCCAAAAGCTCAAACCAAGGAAAAAGTGGATGAAGAAGGATGGAAAGAAATAAAAAAGGGCAAGGCAGTTCCAAAACCAACTGAGAACAGAAATTTAGGCCCATTAGTGAAGCCCCGACCTAAACCAAAAGCCAAAGAAGTTCCAAAAGAGGGTTCTTCCTTTGGGGTGAAGATAGATGCCATTGGAATCTAAGAGGAACCAGAAGACCCGTCGGAGAAAGTGAAAGAAGTAGAGGCAAACTCAACTCTTCCTCCATCAGAGGATGAACAAGGGAAAAAATAAGAAAACGAGGAGCACATCAGTCTGGGCTTCGATTCTGAGGGAGATTTAGAAGATGGAGTCTCAGATTTAGATAGCTCACAAGTCACTCCTATCAAGTTGGCCAGGGGTCGAAAGTCCAAGAAGAAACAGAGAGAGGAACAAACTTATTTGGATGTTCTCCAAGGCTCTTAGAAAACTCTCAAAGGAATGATGAATACTAGATCTAGGCTCAAGCATGGTCAGGCTCCAAAAGGAGCCATAACCTTCCAAGACAGTCAAAATGAAATACGTCTCCTGGAATTGGAGAGGGTTAGGTAGCAGGTTGAAAGAAGAAGCTCTGAAAGATATTGTAAGGATATACTAGTCTGAAATCCTTTTCATCCAAGAGACAAAACTGGAGGACCTTCTACTCCTCCAAGCAAGCAAAGCATTCTAGCATAAAGCCCAAGGGAGAGCAGTCAGCGCTAGAGGCACCTCTGGAGGGATTGCCTCCTTTTGGGACAGCTCCAAATATGATCTGATTCACGAAGAATGTTGCCTCCATTGGCTACTCACTAAGCTCCTCCATAAAGAATCTGGCCACCAAGTAAGTATGTTTAATCTTTATGCTCCAGTGTTACCATCTGAGAAAAAAATTTGTTGGGACTCGCTCCAGTCCTATCTTTTCTTTCAAAACCAAGAAAATATTATTATTGCAGGTGATCTGAATGTTACACTAGCTGCAGAAGAGAAAAAGGGGGGCTCGCTGGTCAGGGACCTAGCTAGAGAATGGGTTGAAGACCTCATTTTAGATTGGGAATTGGAGGATATCAAGCCCACATTTGGGAAATTCACTTGGTCAAACAAAAGGATAGGCCCTGACCACATTACTGCTCTTCTGGACAGATTTCCAGTCTAATCCTCCTTCTTGACTTGTGGTCTAATGGCCACCTCTAAAATTCTGCCGAACTACTCCTCTGACCATAAACCCATTCTGCTTGAGCTCTCCTTGGATGGAAATCTTGGCCCCATTCCCTTTAGATTCAGTTCTATATGGATTCATCAAGAAAGATTCCAGGAGGTGGTCTCTGAGGCTTGGAACTGGCAAGTTCATGAAGGATCCCGTTTCTTTGTGTGGGAATAAAAAATGAGGAGACTTAAAAGGGAGCTCAAGGAGTGGGCTAAAAGGTTGAAAATGCCCATTGCCAAAAGAAAGGAGATGTATGACAGTTTAGCAGGCCATCAATTAACAATGGAGAATTCCAATGTAACTCAAATGCTTCTTAAAAAAGAAGTAGAGCTACAAAAAGATCTCCATAGAGCAAGTAGGGATGAAGAAGAGTTCTAGAGACAGAAGTCCAAAAATATTTGGTTATAGGCCAGAGACAAAAATACAAGCTACTTTCATAAGCAAGCTCAAGCACGCAAACACTTCAAAACTGTAAATGAAATTCACTATCAAAACACTGTGGTTAAATATTCTGAAGGCATAAAGTGAGCAGCCCACTCCTTCATCAAAGATGTTTACTCTGTCCCGGAAGACCCTCCTATCAATTCTCAAGCCTATCCGATTGATCTTATTCCTAACTATGTTCAAGATTCTCACAATATTATGCTGACTGCTCCGATCGGTATGAATGAGATTAAAGAAGCTTTGGATTACATGGATCCGGATAAAGCCTCGGGCCATAATGGGCTCACTGCAAGGTTCTACCTGACTTTCTCGCCTACAATTAAAAAAGACCTTCTGAGAATGATCCGTAAATCTTAGGCTTGCACCAAGATTGGAGGTAGTACCAACTCGACCTTCCTTGCCTTGATTCCGAAAGACAAAGGCGTCACCGATTTCAGTAGATTCAGGCCCATCTCTTTGTGTAATACAAGTTATAAGCTAATTACAAAAATAATATCCAACCGTATTAAGAAAATTTTGCCGGTCATCATCCCTGAAAACCAAGGAGGATTCATAAAAGGGAGAAAGATTCTTAACAATATTGTGTTGGTGCAAGAAGCAATTCATTCAAGCTTTCATTGAAAAGAGAAAGGCATGGTGATTAAGCTAGATTTGACAAATGCCTTTGACAAGGTGAGCCATGATTTCCTATTTTTGTGATGGAGAAATTTGGCTTCTCAAAAGTTCTCATAACTTGGGTGAAAGCCTACATTTCCTCCCCTTGGATAGTGCCTCTAGTTAATGGTCGTTCAACGGAATTTTTCCAAGCCTCGAGGGGGCTACGAGAAGGTTGCCCTTTGTCCCCACTTCTTTACGCCATTCAAGCTTCGGTGCTCAGTTTCTAGCTAGACTATTGTCAACAGATCCAAACTTTGCTAGACCTAAGAATGGCTCACAATGTTAAAGACATAAATCATGCCTAGTTTGTTGATGATACATTATTGCTTAGAGGAGCTAGCAAAAATTCTGCTAAAACCTTCAAGAAGGAGCTGGACATTTATAGGGAGGTTTCGGGCAACAAGATTAACTATCTAAAAAGCATGATCTATGGCTCGAATTGCTTGATCAAAGATTTGACAAACATAACAAGGCTATTAGAAATGGAAAAGATCCCTGACCTGGGAGTCATTTAAGTATCTTGGGATCCCAATCTTCAAATCAAATCCTAAGGTAGTTCATTGGATGCCCCTACTAGACAAGCTAAAACTCATAATACAAGCTTGGGGAGCCTCATGGTTGAATAATGCTGGGAAGGTAATCCTTATGAAATCTGTTCTCATAAGTCTCCCAGTTTATCAAAACTCCATTCTACTAGACCCTAAAACCTTTATTAGTAAAGTGGATGGTCTCTTGAGAAGATTTCGGTGGCAGGGAGGGAAAAATAATGAAATAAGGCTCCATTTAGTTAATTGGGACACTACTAAGAAGCCATTCTTGGAAGGAGGTCTCCAAATGCGGGATCTAGCAGCCCAAAATCTTGCTCTAGGCTCCAAGCTCCTTTGGAACATTGTTTCTAGGAATCCTAATTTGGAGCAAGAGAGTTCTGTGGAAAAAATATTTTCATGGGCAACATTTGAGGTGCTTGGACGAGCCTCCTAGAATTTCCAAAGGATCACCAATTTTCAAACTCTATCTCACATCTTTGAAACTTTTCAGTCATAAGCTTTATTGGATCCCAGGTAATGGGAAAAAAAATAAAAATTTGGGAATATTCAATTCGTGGAGATCATCCCTTGAATCAGATGGCAGAACTGGAAAATATCAGAGCTTGGCTTTAGGCCAGCAATCTGGAAACCCTTTGGTACATCTCCAATTGGACAAATGATGCAGAAAGTCTATGGGATGGTTGGAATTTGGGGGAGGTCCCTCATTGGCTAGATGGTGAAGCCAATTTATTGTTGGATTTGCTCCAAGGAAAATCTCCCTTAAAGGCCTCTTTTAAGTCCAAAAGAGGGTGGCGTTCTCTTTCAGGTTCTTACTCAGTAGCAGAAGGTTACAAAAGTATGATGGTTGTCCTTAGCATCCCCCAGAGCCAACTCAATGGAAATTTATTTGGTCTTTTCCTGGTCTCCCCAAAATTGACTTCTTTTGCTGGACTCTGGCGCATAAAAGTATGCTCACTAGAGATAACCTGAGGAAGCATGGAATGGAAGGTCCCTCGAGGTGCCCTCTTTGTGCATCGGATGAAGAAACAGCTAACCACCTATTCGTATTGTGCCCCTTTGCTCAAGAAGTTTGGAAGGGTGTCTTGATGTTAGGACCTAACAAAATAGAGCTTCCAGGAAATATTCACGACTTGCTAAGAAACTAGGCCAAGTTATCCACGTTCTGCCTCTCCAAAAAAAGCCTTCTTAAGACTGGTTGGATGGGGATCCCCAAATTCACATGCTGAAAATTGTGGTTGGAGAGGAACAACAGACTATTTAGGGAGGAGAGTTGTAGCCCGATCAAAATTATCACTAAGATCAAAGATCTGTTGGAGGAGACCTTAGAAACCAAACTCACCATAAGAAATGGCATGATTTTGGATAGTGAGGAAGATCAATGGTTAAAATAGCTTGTTCCAAATCATTAGAATAGATCCATTCCTCCTACTAAAGCCCCTTCTGATTGGGAAATTCATTTGGAGGAACATGAATTCATCAAATGGAGATCTGCTTTGGATGATCACTGCCTATTCTTCAAGGGGGCCTCTGAAGGTAACCCAAGAAAGGCAGGTGGTGGGAGAGTTATCTTAAGCCCAGGTGGCTCAACTGAGCTGTGCTTTGCTTGGGGTCTGGGGCATGAAACGAACAACAGAGTAAAGGCTCTTTCTCTGTGGCAGGGTCTAAATCTGGCTATCAAGAGGAATATCCTCTCCATCTCAATCTTTCGAGACTCTAGACTAATTATACAAGCTATGAACTCTCAAAAGATCTCTTCTCAGGTGTAGTTAGCCCCCATCCTCAAAAAAATCAAACTACTGTTGCCCAAGTTCCACAAAATCTCCTTCTATCATGTTCTGAGGAAGTTAAACTCACAGGCGGACTTGGCAACCAACCTAGGCTCTCTCAGGAGAAGGAGATCTCTGTTGGTAAATGATGTTGAATCAAAGTGTTGCATTCCTTAATTCTGGAGTTGTCTAGGCCTCTGTTCCTTTGAACATTTCACTGATTCAGATTCTCCACACTTTGGGACAAAACCATTTTGAGCTGACTGCTGTTAGGGAACAGGGATTCATCCATAAGGGAAAATTTAGAATGCAACCATGGCATTTTCGATCTCTGTTTGTCATTGGAACTCACTGTTGCATCTGGGTAGGTGCTGGGGAGTTCACGAGGGCCTCTTCAATGCCAATTTACCGCTCTTGGCATTCTTGAACACTATATAACACTCCACTAGACATTTCAAAAAGAAAACGCAGTGATTCTTGTGATTATCCGACACTCCGGCATGTTGGATCTCCTCTTTGCAAGCTAGGAAGCAGAGCTACATCATGGAAAGAAAAAGCAGTAGAATTTCAAGGCACCATGCTGAAACCAAATCAAGTTCTTTTTCAAGCCTCTATCTGCATTCACAGTGTAACTCATTCAGCGGACTATTCAAAAGCAAAATCTTCTTTCCCCGCCAACTGTAACAAGTAACTCCAGGGTTTCAGTGTTAAATTCCTCGGTTGCTGATTTGCCAAATTTTAAATAGAAACTAACTGTTTATGTCAAAAAAATGAAAATGGAGAGCGGAGCGCTTAGGGTTTGACGCTGCTCTGCAATTGACATACCTTCATAGACTGCGTCGTTCTGCCATTAACCTTCAACCATAAGGTAGCTACAGCACAATAATGAACAACTATCATGCAATGGAATCCCCTCAGGGGGAGGACATGATGCCTCCTACCGCTGATACGGAAAACGGCCTGCGACAAACTGAAAATGTCACGATGGACCATCTAGAAGATACATCAACAGAGAATGCAAATACACCAACGAATAACAACACAAATAAAGAAACATGAGTAATGTCAAACGCCTACAAGTCGGTAGCAACTGACAGACCCAAAATCAAGCTCCCAAGTCAACACATCAACACTTAGATCGAGTTTATGAGGGATCATGCTTTGAAAGGAAAGTTCATAGGACTTTGGCCAATGGATAAAGCTTTTCATGGCTGGATTGCAGCCAAATGGAAGCCAAAAGGGCATATAACACTGTAGTTAGGGCCTAAGGGCTTCTTTACTACCATTTTCAATTTTCTGGAGGACCGAAACAATGTATTGGATGGAGGACCATATTTCTTCAACACAGCAGGGTTGTACCTAAGACGATGGATCGAACGCTTTAACCCGGACAAAGAAGATCTGAGTTGGGCCCCGATGTGCTTGCGCCTTTATTCTCTCCCTTTGGAATATTGGGACAAAGACTCTTTGCGAGACATTGGGAATGGTTTAGGTGAATTCATCAAAGTGGTAGAGGAGAGAAAGCTGAAGCAATACACCTCCTATATTCGGATCTCTGTATAGATGCACCTCAGGAAAGCTCTCCCGGACACGGTAAGCCTCTACCATGATGATTATGAATGGTTACAAACAATAGATTATGAGCATGTACCATTCCGCTGTCGAAAATTCCACGCCCTGGGCCATTTATTCCAAGACTGTCCCTCCAATATGAAATCCATGACCACCCCTTCAATGGACAAATCCAACCTGGATGGGTTCACAAAAGTTCCCAATCACAAAAAGACCCATAAAAAGCCCACTACCCCAGTAAAAAAACCTATCACCAGCACCTCCTTGTCTTCAGCAAGCAAAAGCTTTGAAATCCTGCTCCAGCCGAAGGTTCATATTTTAGATAATCAGAAACAACCTAAAGCCATTCCTAAGACTTCCTCCCATTCTGCTCCATGAAGCTCAAAGAAATCCCTCACTTCTAAGCAACTCGTGGACACCAAAACGCCCTCTGCCAATAACATGCAGAAAAGGACTGCTCAAGGTATGGAGGTAGATAGCACTCAGATGCAGCTCATGATTGTAGATGATTTAGAGGCAAAGCAGGAAATAGTACAACACATGGAAGAGGAACCATAGAGCTTTGACATCGGAGATCTAGATATACTGGGACTTGAACAGGCTTGTAAGAAGAAGGATATGACAAAATTCCTGAGCGACAACTAGAGAACTTAGAAGTAATTCTCTCAAGAGCACAAAAGCAAAGATCATTGGGCCTCCAAACTCATAGTTAGTGTGATGAAAGAAATATCTTCAAAGACAACAATAAACGAGGACAGAAAACAATTCTTCAGAGAACCATCCACATAGGGGAGATGTTGGTGGAATCTAGAAGATACTCCAAGCTCACCAAATACTATAATCCCTTTCCCTATCATGAATCATGAAGCTCATCTCATGGAACATCAAAGGTCTTAATAGCTCGGGGAAGGGACGATTAATAAAGAACATGCTACAATAGGAAAAGCCTCAAATTCTCTTCTTGCAGGAGACCAAGTCTAATTCCACAACCTTGGATCAGATCCTTGCCAAAGTGTGGCCAGGAAGAAAAGAAGTGGCGATGGAAGCCATGGGAGCCTCAGGAGGGCTAGCCATCGTTTGGGATGATAGAGCTATAACACTTACCAACATACATGCCAGTAAGCACTTTATTCAGGCCAAGTTTCATTCAACAGGGACAAATGTTCATGGACACTTAACTAATGTCTACTTCCCCCACGAGGCAACAAACACAGTAGACACACTAAACACCCTAACTCAAATCATCTCAGAAAGATTCCACCCACTTTGGATCACACGAGGGGACTTCAACATGATTACAAGATTGGAGGAAAAGAGAGGAGGATGGATCAAGCTGGACTGTGAAAGCATGCACTTCAAAAACTACATTGATAACAACAAGCTTATAGATATGGAATTCAACAATGGAGTTTATACTTGGAACAACAAGTGTGTAGATGCCCACCAAAATGCATCTTGGTTAGACAGATTCCTGATCTCTGATAATGAAATACATCTTGGTTGGGATCTCTTGGCCTCTATATTGCCACTGTCTGGCTGGGACCATTGGCCTATTAGGCTTCACTTGAAAAGAATGGGAGACAATGTTCGCAGGCCCTTTCGCTTTGAAGCCTTTTGGCTGAATCACCATGATTTTCATAACCTAATAACAGAGACATGGAGAAATTTCACACGACTAGAAGGCGCAAAAATGTACAAGCTCCAAAGTCGACCTTTTGATCGCGCGTGAGATTTTGAACCGGAGCTCCCACGCCCCTACAACCTCACTTCCGGCGGCCCTCCGCAAGCCTCCCACCTGGCAGTCCCTACCGCTGGGCCTCTAGTCTTCCTCCTTGGCACCCCCGCAGTCGGGATCTGCCCTCCTCCTTCGGCCAGTGCTGCAACTGGCTCCCTTCTAGTTTTTCCATGGCTGGGATTGACATGTCCCAGATGCAAGACAATGAAGACGAGGCTGAGATCTTTGCCTCTCTCATTTCTGAAAATGCTACCATCCGAAACAAACCCACAGCTTCAAAGTTCGTCAAGAAACTGGCTGACATCCCATAAATCTCCCTTCTCCCTAGTCTCCTAAAGATGGCAGCGATCTCTCTAGCAGAGAGAGTTCTGGTTGGACAATTTACTGGCCTATTGCCCTATCCCAGAGCTATACAGAAATGGGTGGAGTGCAACAAGAACACGAACATCCAAGGAAAAATTGCAATAAGATTCTGTGGAAGGGATTACTACACATTCCTCTTTGAAACCAAAGAAGACCAGAATCTCATCTTCAGAAATGGTCCCTACTTCATGGATTCGATAAGTCTCTATCTAAACAGATAGTCCCCTGACTTCGACCCAGAAATGGATATACCTAATGCAGTCGTGGTTTGGGTTCGCTTGCCCCATCTCCCTCTTCATTGCTGGGAGATGAATCGGTCAAAGCCATTGGGAACGTTGTCGGAAAATACATCGACAAATGCGAACCAAAGGACAACATGCATGCATGTGCAAGGATCTGTGTTGAAGTCAACTTAGGAAAGGGCCTTCCGGAGGCAATCAAGATCAAAGTGGACCAATGGACCCATATTCAGCAGCTGGACTACCCACAAATCCCATTCAAATGTAAGGTATGCCATGAATATGGTCATTTTCCTAATAGGTGTAGTAAACTAAAAGAAAATGAAATGAATGAAAATGCTGAAGCCAGTGAAGACACATGGGAACAAGTAAAAAAAAAAAAAAGCAAACCCCAAATAGTCTAGCCAAAACCAAAGCCTCCACAGAAATCCAAGTGTTACACTAAAATTTGTCACCATGACTATTTGCAGTCAGTATGGCTCCATCAATAACCATATTGTCCTCCTTGGCAAGTCTTATACTTCTGCTCCTCATGTCAAACTCCAAAAGAGAGAGAAAGCCTTTAAAAAATCAATATAACTCTGGTTCCGCACTTTCTCTTACTCTTACCTGTGGGCCCGCACCTCAAGTTCATAATACCTGCGTACTTGTACGCTCTGTCTGTAAAAGGGTGGGTGCGTACCCCCGTAAAAGTCAAAAGGCGCAAGTTTTACTTCAAAAAACTTACTTGCGGCCGATTCTAGAGCATTCTAGAAGATGGTTTGACGTGGATTGAGCGCCTCCAGATGGTTCATGCATCCCAATGAAGGAGGAACTTATCCCATGAAGATGGGAGCTATCCCTTTGAAAGAGGGGCTTATCCCATTGATGGTGGACCTGTTTAACTTCCTCCAGAGCATTATAAATACAGACATTGGGCCAGAGGCAAGTGAGGTTAAAAGCTGAACATTCCTAAGGGTAGATGTTGCTGAAATTAGGACTCCCTTATAGAGCTTGAGAGGAGAGATCACATTCCTTTCTTAGCTTCATTTGAAAGTGGGTGAGCTGATCAAAGTAGAGGAGAAATCTTGCTGGACCCTGGGAGGGACCTGCACAACACCAAGGCGTTGGTTGTAAGGTTTCTTTTGTTTCCAATTAATACAATTAAGTTCATTTTTCTCAACAAGTTGTTATATATAATTTGTTTCATAAACTCCTTGGTCTTTATGATGACTATGTTTTATTATATGAGTTATTCAGGTGCTATGTAATCGTTTGCTTGTTTGTGTATGCAGGCTTCAAGGAGAGGAGCTCATCTGGATCGAAGAGGCTTGGCCGCTACAAACAGCGTTGGACTAAAGGTAAGCCTTAAACACCTGGTTGCTTTTATTTTAAATGCATATTGAGGGAAAGATAGTGCTTGATTGTTTTGTTTGTCACTAGAAAAGCCTTAGTTTCTAGGGAGGTCGGTTTTGTCTGCAAAATTGACTCTTTCCGCATGACAAAATGGCGACTCCACTGGGGAATCCATGGATTTGATTGACTTCTCTTTTGATTGATACTTTGATTTGAGAAACGTTGATTTCTTTCTAGTTTTTGACTGATTGACTGTGAATTTGGGTAGAATAGCTTAGGATTGAGTTAGTTTTTATTTTTCTTGTTTTGAGAGAAGTACGCGCCCTCTAAGTTAAGCACAATGCGTACCTGTACGCACTTCTGATTTGCACACAAAGCGGGGCCGCACCTGTGCAAATGGGTTGTCTGCGTACCCTGTCAAAAGTTTAGAAAATTTCAATTTTTTTCCTTTTTTACCTATTAGATCTTGTTTATAGCTTATTTATTGCTGCCCAGATCCACTGGTTACCTGTCAAAAGTTTTCATCTAGGCTTGTTTCATTACCATCAAGGGTTTTAGGGAAGTTCATAGAAATTCTAGCCCTAGGTTTGATTTTTGTATTGGTCTTGTAGTGACTCTGGATTTAGAAGTTGTAGAAACCTTGGATATCCCTGGTCTTCTCAGTCTTCTTAGGAGTTAGACCATTTGTAAAATCCACCTTTGTTTGAGAAACCTACCGTTGTGTTGTTCCTTTGCAGAATTTCGAGAAGGCTTGTTTGTTAAGCTGTGAATTTCATTCTTAAGAAAAAGAACAAGAGCTTTTTATTTTTGTTTTTGACTGATTTATGATTCTGCATGAATTAGTCCTTGGTTGAATTGTAACTGAGTAAAAGAACCTGGAATTATATTTTGTAGGCTTTTACCTCAATGGATTTGATTTTAGGTAAATTTCTCTTAGATTTTTATAGATCTTAAAATTGATTTTTGTTAAGTAGTTTTACATGCTTTGTTAAAATAGGAAAAATATAAAATCTCTTTTGAAGAAAGTTTGTTTTAGTAGTGTTTGAAGTCTTTGAAAAGAGAAAGGAAGTTTTCGTGAAATAATTAGTGGTCTTGTGTTGTGTGCTTTGGAAAAGATAAAGAGATTTTTTCTTTGATTTTCATTGCTAAGAAAGTTGTCTTTATAAATTTTGCATTTTCCAACTCTCTTAGCTAGGGAATTCATTGAAAAGGAAAGATTTTATTTTTTTTTCATCCTAGGTGCATCTTTTTTTTTGGATTTGAGTTGAGTCTACACATCATAAGTTTCATCTCCGCTACCTTTTGTCCTAAAGAAAAGCCATAAAAAAATAACGCTTAAAGTAAAATTAACTTAGTAACTTTTTATTTACCAGGGCTCTGATACACCAACATAGATCACGCTAGTGTCTTGCAGTAGGAGAGTAATTAACTCTCCAAGACAGTAAAAACAAACAAGTAGCTTATCTTGCGGTAGGATAAATCTAATTGTTACATTTATGCTCTAGGAAAGCTCCTCTTAAAGGAGAAGCACGAGATTGTGTCCGAACCAGTGAGGGGATCAATCCTCCTTCATTGGGAAGGACGCCAGATATGAACGTACTACAAACGGTAAACCTCAGATTAACCATTGTCGAGGAGCCTGGGGTCACTTGTCGGTAAACCTTGGATTATTGTCAAGGAGCTGGCAAGGCGATTGAGCTTGTTACTCTGCCCTTGCATGCGTATCGGATCGTAGACTGTTCCGCTAGGTATATTTGTTGCTGTTGGTGACCTTAGTGGCTATTATCTTTAGGATTCTTCCTAAGGTGACGGTGGAGGGAAGATCCCACTGTACCCAGAGCAGACGTCAGCTAGACTCACTTGGATTTTCTGGGGGGTTCACTTCACTCGAGACGGTTATTAGTGGAGGAACTTGTGCTAGTCTATTCATTAAACAGGTTGTCGGGGTAACTGTTCCACCCGCCATTTCTGTATTGAACTCTGCGATGTTGGATTTCATCACCAACTAGCGTTTTCAGTATGGAAAGTTACTATTTGTGTGTGGTTTGACGCTCTAGATTCTTTAGGTGTGTGATTCGAATTTGTTTGGTTCTTTAGAGACTTTAGGCGGTTTGCTTTGAGATTTTACTTTGTTTGCGTGTGTAGTAGTTAAAAGCTTTTAGCTGTGGCTGAATTACCAAGACAGTCCCGTAGACTTCGGGGCCAGTCTCCTGAGGTTGTAACCATGGCTGACTTGTTGAGAAAGTCTCGTAGACTTCGGGGCCAACCTCCTGAAGAAGTCTCGATCCATTACGAAGGCTTGAAAGTCCTCATGACTACTAGTGAAAGTAGAGTTGGATCACCTGAAGAAGGAGAATCCTCTGTGATAGTTCATCTTGATTATCAACCGTCAGTAACAGAGTATAATCCACAGTCAGTGTTTGTCTCTGAAGTAACTGGTAGCTTTTCGTCTACTAGTGATTTAGGTGAAGAACCTGAAAGTGAATTTTCTACCACTCCTGTATCGTCGGTAGCTTCTCCGACTTCTAGTGCTCCTGATTCACCCTGGGTAGAAAGAGTAATTACCCAAGATCTTCCTTCTGGGCTTATTTCTATTGAAGAACTTGCTTCTCCAGAAGAGGAGGAAGGTTTATATATCCCTGAATATCAACCTATTATCGAACTAAGGGAGCGTGAATCAATTTTTTACAGTCCACCAAGGAGTACTACTTGGCATCTTTCTTTAACAAATTTCTTAGAAAAGCCAGGGTTAAGTTTTTCACCACCTCGAGCTCCTTTTCACCCGACACCTAGAGGTTTTTATCCTTCGTCTAATATATCGATACAGTCAGTCGTGATGTCACAAGCATCAGAATCTTTTATTCATGGTGGTCCCTTTGTTCCCGTTGGGTATCAGTCCCTTGCTGGTACTTTTTCGGGAGCATCTCCTCAAACTAGTCAACAAGGGTTATTAACTGGAAATGACGGAACTAGACCGTTAAGTGTAGAGGACATTCTTATGATGTCAGGTACCATTCCTAGTCAGCAACCTAAAGGTGGTCAGTTACCGCCTGGGGGGCAGCCTCAAGGTCTTCAAGTCATGCCTGGGAGGCAACCTCAAGGTACTCAATTTGTGTCTAGGGGGCAACCTCAAGGCCAGTACATACCTACGGGACAGTACATACCTCAAGGTCAACCCCAAACCGAATATGTACCTCAAGGTCAACCCCAGTATCAATATATACCTCAAGGTCAACCTCAGTATTAGTATATACCTCAGGGTTATCAACCCCAAGGTTATCAATCAACTTCCGTTCAATCTTTTGTTCAAGGACCCAAAAATGTACCTTTGAATTATCAACCCTACCCTCAACCAGGTTATGGTCCTCAATATGGTCAACCTACTATAAGTCCATACCCCGGAATGACGTTATTGTGGAATCAATCTCAACCAGTATTGCAACCGAATGTGCAATCGTCATCTTCAACTGGACAACCTTTAGTTTCTGGTTCAACCCAGCAACCTGTCCAGTCTACCGTTCAAACCTCTGCACCTTCTGTGGTTTCACAGCTAGGGCCTAGTACACCTCGTACTCTGCCCCAAACAACTGTTGCAACTGTTGCAACATCTACTCCATCTACCACACTTACGTCCGGAGTATCTACAGCCCCGGTTTCTACTGCTCCTGTATCAGTCCCTCAAGCATCTTTGCCTCAGTCTGGACCTACAGTTGAGACTACGGTTCTGATACCGGTAGGGCAACTTGGTCCAAGTACGGTTGTAACAAGTCAACCTCAGTTCACTTATCAACCGTACCAGGGGTAGTACCAATACGGTCCTGCTGTGCAACAACCAGTATATCAGTATCAACCGTACCCTGGGTATATATATCAACAACCTCAGCAACCCCAGTATGGTCTGGTTAATCCTGGTTTCCTAGGAGGATATAATATCCCTAATGTGATTCCCATTCCTAGTTATCCTGGATATCCTCCTCCTGGGGCTGGTATAATGACTCAGAGCTTCAGGGACCCTAACCGTCAGTTACCGTTCATTGCAACTTTGGATTTACCTGACTTGTCACGCCTAATGAACGATCCAATCAATTATCTTCCGTTTTGGCCGACAATGTCGAATAAGTTGCCTAGTGACATACCCAAGTTCGAAGGTAAGCCAAGAGAGGACCCATCAAATCACGTGATGACTTATCACCTCTGGTGTGCCTCTAATTCCATCTCGGATGATGCGATCCGCTTACGTCTTTTCCAACGCACTCTCATTGGTCTTGCGGCCATGTGGTATATTGAGTTACCACGGGCCTCTTTTTATAACTTTAGCCAGTTAGCTACCTCGTTTTTAACTCATTTTCAGTTGCCGGTCAGATATGATAATGGCACGGAGTTACTAACTTCATTAAAGCAATCGATGTCCACTTATATTTCTGATCATATTCATGAATGGAGACATCGAAGGCGATTAGTGAAAGTTTTTATCCCAGACCAGATCTTAGCTGAATGGTTTGTTAAATCATTGTTACCGAAGATTACTGAAGACGTAGCTAAGGCTGGAGTAGTTACTGAGGAGCAAGTGATTTCTCAAGCACAGTACCTTGACTTAGTTTATACTCAGTCAGGTACGTTACATGAAAAAATCCCAGATCTTCCCAAGGGGAATCAAATAGCTGCTGCTCCGTCAGGGTCTCATGCTGCTGATGGCATGATTGGTACGGTGAACATTAAAAGCAAGAAGAAATCCTCTAAGAATTCTTCTCCTATTATAACCTTACCAGATTCCCCGACAGGAGATTCTTCCGCTGAACTCTCCGCCGATATTCATGTTGTAGAGTCATCTATAGCTAAATCAAAATCCGGTGGGAAGAAGAAAGGGAAGAAGAAGAATAAAGCAGATAAAACTCCAAAGGAGAAAACTGAAAAGTCGGAAACCAATGACGAAAAATGAAAACCTCGATATCCTTGTCTTATTTGTGAAGAGGAACACTTTACAAGAGACTGTCCACATCGAGCAGAGGTTGCGAAGATTGTCAAAGGTTCCCAAACTCCTGTTGTCTTGAAGGATCCTTTTCCAGCTCAAGACAGTAAAATGATAGGTTCTTCCTCAAATTCCAATTGTTAACACCCAGGTTGTTCCCTTTGACTCCCAAGGGAATACGGCCGGGGTAACCACTAACCAATCTTTGGATTACAGCTTCTAGCCAGGCTGTAATCAGAGAGGGCTCTCTCTTTAAGGTTTAGCTCTGTTTGTGTAGAAATTTTAGGCTAGCTATGATGCTCAAGATTTGTTTTTGGACTTGGTTGGATAATGTTTCAGTCAAGATATATATGTTCTCACTAGAATGTTATAGGTCATTGGGCATGGAGTCAGTGGTCCTTTAGTTGTTTGGTGTGCTGTGTTGATACAATAGTGATGCTGCAGAGCTGGATAAATGTCTGGGAAACAACGCTTTGAAATTTTGATTAAGTGTGATGTATTCAGTTCATGAAAGGCAGTTAAGAATCTTTCAATAAAATGATATGTAAAGAAGTGAGAATATTATTTAGAAGCAATGAAGAATTTCTAGATAACATTCACATTTATAGAATTAATGCAAACATGAGCATTCAAGATTTCATGTCCATGGTTAATTCTGAAGAAAACATTTACAGCAATAAAAGATTGAGCACAGGGTGTGATGAAACATATCCTGTACTATCCCTTTTCTCTATTGCTAGATTTAGTGAAAACATGAGTATGATTTAATAACATAAGAAGACAAAACAGAGATTAAGAAAACTTATTATTCCATCAGACAGCACAAGAATTCTGCAACAGCACGCAGGTCATCAGCAAGACATCAAATTTTCAGGAAATCACTGAGCTGGTCCAGCCCTTTGTATTAGACAATCTGAAAGTGTACAATACATTTGCCTCAGAGTGAAAATTACCAACCCCTTATGTGTTACTAAGGGGGGTATATATACAAAATTTACATAAGAAAAATATCAAGGAAATGAGTTAATGGCTCATTGATGTTATGCCAACTCCTGGAGCATTGTAGCTGAGAAAGTTAATGCTGTAATAACTCTGCAGTGCTTTAGCTGTCAAAAATAGTCAGAGATTGTTGACTTGGTGGCTGTTGGAGTCAGCTGAGGATACGCTGTCAAAAATATGCGTATTTTCTTATCCTTTGGGCTAGCTGTCGTTATCCATGTGCTGAGTCACCTTTCAGCTGCCTTAAAAGCTAACTTTATTCTGCTGTTTGTCTTCTAGTGAGTTGGAGCTGGCAGTGACCAAGCAACTGAGGCTACCGTGGCAAAATTTGAAGCATTGCCTGCCACCAATCTTCCTTAGGCATTTGATGTCTTCGAATCTTTATTAAAGTTTCATCGGCCTCTGTATATCTGTAAAAATTTGGAGGAATTTCAAAAAGGTGCTTTACCTCATTTTCAATAAAAAACAGGCCTTCAAGTTTATTATATAAGCTTTGTCCTGTTGGAGGCCCTGTTTCCTCAGAAGTACTTCCAGATGCAGTATTTGGTTTTCAATATAAGTTGTCATCCTGCTGGCAAATTGATCTCGAGAGATCAGTCTTCCTGTACCGCTTAGTAGGCTGGGCAGTCCTTTTGCTTGCAGTGCTGCCATTTTGTGTTGGTACTCATCCACCTCAGCCTGTATTTCATAGCACTTTCTCTCCACAGTTTGTACATAGTTCCTAAGAGTGAGTACCTTCTTGGCTGTGAGGATGGTTGTTGTGGGGAAAAGTATCCGACTCGGATGACCCTATCCCTACTCTAAAGGTGACAGTCTTTAGCAACAACTGAAAGTAAAGCTTTGATATTTTCCTTTATGAAAGTACAGAGAGAAGGAAGAAAAGATTAACCAACCTGGTGTCTTTCGCTTAGTCGATCCTTATCCTCTCTCTTTGTCTCTTGTTCCCAGCTCCTTGCTCTCTTGGCCGGTCCAGCTACACACAGATCCTGCACAAAACAAGAGAGGAAACTACAAGATACATGTACTCATAACTGATGCATGGATTAGAGTGAATCAAATATACAAGTAAATACAATACATCAATGCAATACAAGTATATAGGAGAACATGCAAAACTTTATTGATAGAAGTAACAGGGTTCTGAGAAGGTTACAACCATTGATGGCTCCAATCCAGCAGCACCTCCCCAGCAGCAAGAACTCTCCTCTTCACCTCTAGTAAAACAATCACCCAATAGCTCTAACTGTAAACCAACAGCACCTCTTTGCTTTACATAAAATTCCATTCCCCATAGACCTCATAGAAGAGTTCTATATATAGGAAAGAAGAAGAGAGGATGAGTCAGCTTGAGGCTGGCATAGAGCTGACTAGTGTCCTCTCCCTCTTCAGTTAATCTTCAGTTCTTGAGTCCACTTGGAGATCCTTGCTTACACATGGTGATCAAGTACCTCTTACTCATCACAGGGCGAATCTCATGAACCAAGTGTCAGTTTGGAAGCTTCCTGGGCAGTTGACACCTTGCAGAATGACTGTGCCACTTGGCCAATCTCGCCCAGCGCAGGTAGCCTTCATTAGATTTGACTTCCAGCGCAGGTACAAGGAGGAGCAGTTGCATTCCAGCGCAGATGCTCAGTGGAGCAGCTGACATGATCCAAAATTAGCCTGTTTTGAAGTGTTTTCAGGTGGAGAACTGATTGGAAGTGCTGTTGTTTGATGACCTTGCTCTTTTAGGGGTAAGAACAACATGTTTAGGGACTGAGGATCCCTGTAATTATTGACATTTTATGCTCCATGTCGCGAGGCACAAAAATGTCTATAACAGTTGCCCCCTAAAGTATGAGGCCGTTTATCGGGTGAAATGCTTTATCTAGAGGGTCCGAAGTTCATTCCAGTGCTGAGGAGGCGCCCTGTAATACAATACAATACAATACATTATTTTTCATTCTATTTTCATGATCTAGCTGAGGCGGGCATTCCCATGCTCAGCTTTTATAAATACATTTTGGTACATATGACAGATGATCGTCTGAAGGTAGACTGATAATTTTCTGCTGAAATTATCATCCTTTGAATAGGATGATCATCTGCTGCAATGATGTACATGGCAAATGCTTTTATATTTCCTGAATATATATCACAGCCCGGATGGATGGAACTAGATCCGGGGTCTTCAAACTCGTTCGATCTTCACTCTAAGTACAAGTCGATCCATGTGAGAATTTCGCTGAAGTCGAACATGGAAAGACATCGCTTGATTACCGGTCAATAATGAAAACCGTTAACAAGCGCGAGAGGAATCACCAATAATGATGATGACCCTCAAGGTACTGCAGTATAATTCATGTGGCGTGAATAAAGGACTTGGCGTCGAACGCCACGCAAAATCTTCTGGTCGAAGGTCATTGATGTATACCTGTCGCCGGAAGTGAGAAACTCGCCATTGAGGCATGCAAGCTTCAAAGTACTGATGGGGGTGTTCCTAGATCAACTTCTTGGATAATGAGCTGAAGTCGACAAGAAGCGATCCGTCAAAGGAGGGCCTTAATGAATCCCACATCAATGACTCGGAACGGAGCTAATGATTTTAGTGGAGGTGAAAACAAACTGTGACATATGATTCAGGGTGGCGATCATGAATGGATGAAGGATAATGTATGGCAGTGGATGGGACACGGTTGACACTTTCAGAATGACCCCTCTTGAACATATAACGACACTGATGCGATGGATCGGTAGCATTACCCCAAATGTGGATGGTTTGGCGAGGACCATGGCGATGAGACCGGTGAATGAAACAACCCAACCCGATGTGGAATGGAGGAAAAGTGTCATGTTCAAGAGTGACTTGCTACCATTAAACTTTGATGTTCTCCCAATTTTTCCCCAGTCATTTCTGACCAGTACCTCTTTATTTTTGTCAAGCTTGAGGAGGATAACATATGCTTGTTCTATAACCTGCCCTTCGGGCAAGCCCATCGCTATGATTTAACGAGCTTAGCGATAGGGAAACTCGTTCTCGTCTAAAGACAAGTTTGTCGCTATTTAGTCATTTTAACGAGTCTAACGACAAGGAAAACTCGGTCCTTTTCATTTTTAGAGAGTCTGAAAAGGTACAGAAAGTTAACTCCATAATTCCTTTTTCGTCATCTAATCCCTTAAGTCCGAAAAAGTACAAAACAATACAGAAGGGATGAATTTTCGATTGCTTTAACGAGCCGAACAAGACAAGCGCTCGATCTTTTTGTGCAATAATCCCTCAGGTCCAAAAAGATTAAAATCCAGAGGAGGGATAGCGTTCCGGTCGTTTAACGAGCTGGAAGGCCAAAACTCGGCAAACTTTTCATATTTTACGAGTCAGTGAAAAGAGCTCAAAGAAGACTCGTCTTTTGAGGAACGAGTGATAAACAGGGATAGCAACTGATTCCAGGTACAAATTGGAATTTTCCAATCACGGTAGTGTCACAAGGATGGCTAGGTGAAATCACTCTTCGCAGCTGTTCCTCAAAATGGGTAAACACACATATGGGGGTGAACGACCGGCCAAATGAAATGGAGGTGATGGATGAAAACACGACCAAGGATTTTAAGGCTGATAAATTTACGATCGCAATGGTTATTTACCGAGATAGGTTCATTTTTTAATGAGCTTGAACTCTGGTGGAAACTTTTGCTCACACTTTTCTATTTTTTAACGAGCATAAATTCTGTGGTAAAACTGCTCGATTCATGGTCAAATTTAATTTTTTACTTTTACTAGCTTTTCTCTTTTCAAATGTAGTACTTCATCTTCAATTGCTGCAACAAATTTTGTTAGAAATGGACAATATTTGCATGAAAACGAGATTATAACCCTAATATTTAACTTTAAACTGTGTAAAAAGTCATAAAAAGGGATTTTTACCTCTCATTTACCATTTCATTTGCATTTTGCTTGTTGGAGCTCTGGAGGTGCCTCTTCTTCCTTGATTTTCACCAGCTGATTCCGGGAGATTCTGTGGACGATTTTCGGCGCCGTTTGGACCAGGTAGGAGCTAAACCTTAGCCCTTCACTTTCATGGTTTCCTTTTTCAGTTTCATGCATGTTTTTCAGGGTTTCTGAGCCCCAGGGGTTTCATCAGGGCGCCCTGGCATCAACGCAGGTTCCCCTTTCGAAACTTGCGCTGTATTTCAGGCAGCCTTATGGCAGACTGACTCTCAGCGCAAGGGGAAGACTCTCTGCCTGCGCTGGGCCTAGAAAAGCTGATCCTGCATGAGTTTTTTGATGATTTTTCGCCAGATTTTCATCAAAATCAGGAACTTACTCCTTCTCTTGTTTGATTGTAGGGAACTTTGGACAAAATGTCCCTTACATGGCGAGAACGAGAACATGAAGCAGAAGACATGGTTGCGCTCCACGACCCGGTCACGGTGAACGCGCTTCGGAACTGTGGCCTACTGAAGTTCTTCCGTATCTCTAGCATGAGAGCACAGATTTCTTTACTGCAGTATATGCTTGATGCTTGGGATCCTGTTAACCAAGTATTCCAGATTAGGGGGAAGACCATCCCCTTGACCATAGAGGACATGTACTTCTTGACTGGGTTGTCAAGGCGGGGTGCCCCCATTTCTTTGTCAGGTACGGTCCGAGGGACTAATTCCACCAGAGATTACATTCGTCAGTATTGCCGGGAAGGTTCACAGCCGAGCAAAGACGGCAAGATCAATATCCGTGACATCACTGACAGGTCTCCCAGGTCCATTCTATTTACCATTGGTCGGATGGCCGGTAGCGCAGCTTTACATGTTGCCAACAGATCTTATATGCAGCACGCCTTGGAGTGTCTCCAACCGAAAGTGTTTAACTGGTGTGATGCAGTACTTGTTCAGATGAAAAGTCAATTGACCAAGGTAAAGGACGGGGGGCTGAAGAACTTTGGATTTGGTTCTGTTCTGACTGCCTTTGTCTTGGAGAAAATCCCATCGATGCAACCTCAGTACATCATGCTTGATTTGCCTTCTCCGACCGAGCCACGCATGCAGAGGTGGGTTGACCATATGTCCCGGCATGCTGGTCAACCTCATATTACTTTCACTGAGTCCTTCTTTAGGTGGTTCGAGCGTCAGGAGATGGCATTTTCTAAGTATCCATATGTGGGTATGGACTACCGAGGTGATCCGGACTTGGTGCTTCCGGATGGCGAGCAATGGGGCGCTATTGGTAAAATCTCTGACCATATCACTATTTATTGTTTTTATTCATGATGTTACTGTTCAAAGCTGATCAAACTCTTGGGTGCATGCAGATGTTGGTCCTGTTCGTCCAGTAGTTCGTCCACGATCGCCAGTTGCTGCCCCAGCAGCAGAGCCTGCTAGGAGAGTTGTTATTCACGACCTTGGTGATACTGAGATACTTGCAGCTGTGCAGGAGAAGGTTGAGAGCCTTACTCGTGGTCTTCCGGATGTACAGATTGATGAGTTACCTTTACAGTTGCAGCGGCACACTATTGGCGTGCCTAGACGATGGACTCGTCTCTTGCGCATGATCGCACAGACCGTGACGTACTTTCATGAGCACCACTAGGCTAGGGTGCCCCCTAGCACCTTTTTGAGTTTTAGGTCATATGACCAATTTTGTTTTGATTACAGCACATTATGTACAAACTATAAACAGCTTTATATATTTTGATTTTCGGAGTTTATTTCAGTTTATTTGTGATCCACTTGCATAGCACCGATGCATCTCTTTTTATATATGTTGTAAATGTCTATCTAATACATAGTTTGCTAATGAATCTGTTAATGTGTTCAAGTTTCTGGAAATATGTTGGTATTGAATTAAATCAAACTCTCTTTCCAAAATCTTAACCCTTAGAAACATACGATAAATAGCTGGATTGCGGACTGAATATATACCAGTGAGTTGTAGTATCACAAGTTGTGAGTCTAGCCTAACAATTAGTTGGCGTATACCATGAGCGATGGTATCAGAGAGGAGTTCAATCAACGCGCTATACTCAGCGATATTGTTCGTTGACCGCCCAATACACACACCTCTGAAACTCACTAACTTGCCGCTTGGATCAAAAATGGCCCAGGCTGCGGAGGACAAATTCCGCGTACTACGACTCGCTCCGTCAGCATATCCCACATATGTCTCAGAATAATTCGACATCTGCAACAAATGAGAAGGGCGGATTACTTAACCGAAACAAACATTTTAGCGAAAACAAAATACAACAAAAGCACTCAGGTTACTATTTAGGCATAGTAACGCTTGAGGTACAACCCGTTACGGGGTTGCGCCAGTGGTATTCCGTCATAATCCATTAACTCGTAGGCTCCTTTTGCTAACACCCTTTTAACAATATAGGGACCCATCCATAAGGACTGAAATTTTCCTGCTCCTAATTTGTCGGATTCTTGGTCGTAAAGCAAAACCAAGTCACCCTCAGAGAAGATGCGAGGTTTGACATTCCTGTCGAACTGTGCTTTGACTTGTTTCTTATGGGCTTCGTTCGCCAAAGCGGCGTCACGACGGTTTTCATCCAATTGGATTAACTCCAAGAAACGAGTCTCTTCTTCTGAGGTTCCGGGGAGGAGGTCAATTGTGAGTTTAAGAGACGAAATTTCGCACTGGATCGGTAATACTGCCTCTAGGCCATACACCAATTGGAATGGTGTGAACCCAGTGGCGTTTTTTACCGAGGTTCGGTAAGCCCATAATGCTGAGTACAGGATTAGATGCCATCTTCTCTTGTGAACCCCGATCATCCTTTGCAACATACGCTTCAGGACCTTGTTGATTGCCTCAACTTGTCCGTTGGCTTGTGGATAATATGGGGTAGAGCTGTCGTGAGATAGCCCTAGTTTGGCAGCTAATTCAACCATCATGTGATTGCGAAAATGCGATCCATGATCTGTCACTATAGCTTGCGGAACGCCGAACCTGGCGACTACATGATTGAAAAAGAAAAGGGCAGCTGTTTCACCAGTGTTATCCAATGTAGGCATCGCCTCGGCCCATTTGGTAAAATAGTCAACAGCGACTATAATATACCCATGCCCCCCGGTCGAGGTGGGGTTACATTGCATGAAATCGATGCCCCACTTGGCAAAAGGCCCAACAGCAACTATAGGCTGCAAGGGTGCGGGTGGTCTCCTGGTTTTGCTATCAAAGATCTGACATGAATGGCAACTTCTGACAGCTATTATGCAATCTTTAAACATAGTTGGCCAGAAGTATCCTGCTCGTAAGATTCTTTGTGCTGTTGCATATCCAGATTGATGCCCCCCGCATGCGCCTGAATGGCAATCATTCAGGGCTTTTTCGGCCTCCTCATGGGTAATGCACCTCCTCAGAACCGTATCGACACCACGACGGTAAAGTGTATCACCGATGATCATGTAGTCTTTAGATTGGTATCGTATACGCTTTCGTTCCGAGTGTGAGGTATTAGGCCTAAATTTTTGGGTTTGGAGATAAACAATGATGTCTCCATACCACTCATCGCTTACTGATATCAGAAACAAATGTTCATCCACGATTGACTCTTCTGATGTTTCATCGTTGGACGACGATGGGAGATCGCATAATAATTCCGCGAAAACTAGAGCTTTCTTCGATTTGGATTTTACAAAATCCAAATCAAACTCTTGAAGGATGGCTATCCATTTTGAATATTTGCCCCCAAGCAACTGTCGCGACAGTATATACGTCATGGGGTTACAATCTGACAGAATGGTAGTTTTCCTAAAGAGGACATAATGTCGAAATCTTTGAATCGCTTGAACAGCAGCAAGCGCTAGTTTTTCAACATAGGAATATTTACTTTCTGTGTCATTTAAGTTTTTACTTAAATAATAAATAGGATGTTCAATTCCATCGACTTCTTGCACTAAGACCATCGCAATGGTCGTATCTGCTGCAGCTAGATACAGGTTAAAATCTCTTTGATAGTCCGGGGTGTACATTAATGATGCTCTTACTAGAGAATTTTTCAGAGCGTCAAAGGAAGCTTGCGCAACCTGGTCCCAGACAAAAGGCACATCCTTTTTCAAAAGACAAGTATAACCTTTGGCAAGTTCTGCGTAATTTGGAATGAACCTCCTCAGAATGTTTGCTTTCCCTTGGAGTTTCTGAATCTGAAGCAAATTTGAAGGTGGAGGCAAATTAATGATTGCCTGAACCTTACAGGGGTCGAGACGAATCCCATCCTTAGAGACTACAAAGCCAAGTAAACGACCAGAACCGACGCAAAACACACACTTGTGCGGATTGAGTCTTATCTTGTAGTGCCGGCAACGTAGAAATATTGCTCTCAAATGACGCGGATGATCAGTCCGCTTCCGCGAATGAGCCGGAAGATCGTCGAGGTAAGGTTGAACGATGTTCTTGATGTCATGGAAGGCATAATTCATTGCCCTCTGAAACGTTGCCCCTGCGTTCTTTAAACCAAAGGGTAATTTTCGATAAGCGAATGTGCCCCACGGACAAATAAATGCAGTCTTAGACTGGTCCTGTGGGCGGATATTTATTTGATTATAGCCGGAAAATCCATCCATAAAGGAAAAGATTTCACATCCGGCGCATTCATCAATTATCTGGTCGATGAAGGGTGTAGGGTAGTTGTCTTTTGGACAAGCTTTGTTTACATCCCTATAGTCGACGCACACTCTTATCGTCCCTTGTTTTTTCATAACAGGGACAATATTCGATACCCAATCGGTTAAAGGAACCGGGTAGATGAATCCAGCATGGAGAAGTTTTTCAACTTCTGCCTTAATGGCAGCGGCTTTCTTGGGATGTACCTGTCGAAGCCGTTGTCTTACTGGTTTGACATCAGGATACATTTTAATCTCATGTTCAACTATGCTCGAGTCAATGCCTGGCATTTCATCATATGACCATGCAAAGACATCTCTAAATTCGCGAAAGAGAGCGCTATATATTTCTAGTTCTGAAGGGGAACAACTTTTTCCGACATGAATATTCTTTACAACATCAGATTTTGTCGAGATGTTTACGGCTACGGTCTCTTCAATATTGGATAGGTTTTTCTCTGAATCCACCGTATTTACAGTATTTGTTAGGAATTCAAACACTGAAGGGTGATATAGGTCGTGATGAGTTTCTTCTTCACATTCTGGAAGAAGGGAACGATGGTGGTGATCATTCCATGGTGCCCCCTCAATCATTAATGATTGTAAGATCCCTTCGTCAGTCCCATGAACTTTTGACCATGGGTCTAATGGGGTACCATATTCTTCGGACCTATCTACCCAAACGCTTGACGAGCGTTGATTTGGGCTCGCCTTCCATGCCTGAAACATTGATTGCTACAATATTTCAATAGGGCTAGGTGGCAAAACCACTTGATAATCCATGACGACTTTGTCTTCTGCGACTTTTGACGAAGATACCATGTTGCATGTTGCTACAAATGGGATATTCCCTTCATGGAAAGGAGGTGGCAACGCGAAAGTTCCCATCATTGTGGGATCTTTTAGCAAGCCTACTCCGATATCTTTTATTGAATGGTCGCTCCCATGGATCAGGGGAATGCTTCCAGTAACTTGTGAACCATTAGGGAGGAAATTCTGTTGGTCGACGGTCGTAATCCCTCCTTCAAATGGGAATGCGATCTTCCTAAAATATGTCGACACTACAGCTGCCATGGCATATATCCATGGTCTTCCCAGTAGGATGTTATAGTCAAGATTGCCATCAATGACTTCAACATCAATTTCCACTGTTTTTCCTCCTAGTTCAACCTTAAAGTTATTTAGGATTCCGTACGGAGTGTACGACCTACCGTCAAATGCTTTCAATGTCGTCGAAGATCGCGACAAGGTTGGAGATCCAAGAGTTTTCCAGCAACTCATCGACATGATACATGTCGATGCTCCCTCATCAATAATTGTTCTATGAACAGTTTTGTTGAGTGCTTTCACTTGAATAAGGAAAGCTAGTTGCGCTGGTAACTGAGGATCATATCCTTTGTGGTCAAAGGATACAAGATTGGAATCTTTAGGATCCACTCCACCAATTGCTGATAACAATGCCTGCCTTTGGGATGGACAATTTTGCAGTACCTCAAGAGTCGACATAGCAGATGGCGATTGGGCCAAATCCTCCACTATATTATAGTGTTGCGCCGCTCTGGCGCGAGGGTTAAATGTCGACTTGTGTACTACTCCCTTAGGTGGCTTTATTGTTAATTCATGCGTGAGGGGGGGTACAACTTCTGCCGAAGTTGTTGTCGAACTACTGGGTTGATCTTTCCCTTTGTCGTTCGACACCGGAGGATTCCCATAATCTTTATTCCTAGTCGAGATCAAAGCATCATTTTGCTTAGAAACCGACAACATAAGCACTTGAGACGGGGAAGCATTTCCACTATCAACCATATTCTGACCTGGGGTGGGAAATGGATCAGTCAACACAGCTGAAGTTTGGGAACTTTTAAAGAACCTCTTTAACTCAGCTTTGAACGGACAGTTCTTTGTTGAATGATTTTCATCACATATTTGACATGGATAAAATTGTTTCCCTTGTCCAGGAGGGTTTGAAGAAGTTTTTTGAGGGGATGACCCACCTTGTTTCTTCTTCTTCCCTTTGTTTTGTTTCTTCTTGCTTCCTGGTTGATTGGAGTTTTTGTCTTTATCCGTAGATACAGCATTTACCTCCGAAGTAAGAATCTCTTGATTTGCTTTTTGATTCGAAGTCTTACGGGCTTTCTTATTCGAATCCCTTGTCGACTTAGCATTTGCAGTTCCAATCACGCCATCACCGGCATGAGAGTCACTATTCGATCCGGGAGGAGGAGGGATTGAAAATTCCGGTCTGGGGGCGTCAGGTATCTTATCATAGAGCGTGCCCGACTGAGTATATACTAAGTCCAAATATTGAGCACGAGCAATAACTTGCTCCTCCGTTACGACGCCTCCCTTGGCCACATCTTCTGTTATAGCAGGCAGAAGCGACTTTATAAACCACTCAGCTAATAGCTGATCTGGAACATAGGTTTTTACCATTCTGCGCCGACGACGCCACTCATGTATATGATCTGATATATGTGTGGCCGTTGTCTGCTTAAAATTGGTCAAGATCTCTGTTCCAGTTTCGTACCTTATAGGTAACTGAAAGTGTGTTAAGAAAGTCGTGGCTAGGGAACTAAAATTGTCGAACGAGGCTCTAGGTAATTCAATATACCATTTAGCCGCCGGACCAGTCAATGTCCTCTGGAAAAGGCGAAGCCTTATCGAATCATCATTCAAGGTATTCGACGAACACCACAGATGGAATGTCATCACATGATTCGACGGGTCTTCGCCAGGATTTCCATTGAATTTAGGAATGTCCGAAGGAAGTTTGTGAGGAATCGCTGGCCACCAATGGGCATAGGCGATTGGATCGTTCGTTAATCTATGTAAATCTGGTAATTCCAGGGTCGCCACGAATGGCAACTGCTGATTCAGGTTTGGCGAGGCATACCCAGGATACGATGGGATCGTCTGAGCAGTAGGCCTTTGCATACCAGCATAATGCAACTGATGTTGATATGACTGATACGGCTGGTGGGCTTGGCCACTGTAAAGTGGTTGGTTTAACCCGTTCTGAATATAGGGTTGCCCACTATTCGCAAAGATCTGTTGCTCAGATCCCTGGTACACCTGTTGAAACTGAGGTTGTTGGTATTGCACCATCCATGGTTGTGAAGCCATGTTTTGCTGTGCGACACTAACCGACGGACCAAGATGCGGGGTTATGGTTCCCGTTTGTATCTGTGTCGTCCCGGCAGTTGGCGATTGTGGTTGTGTTGCAGGGTCAATAGGCTGTTGCATTACAACTTGGGGTTGACATACAACAGGCATCGATTGAACTTGCGACACGGTTACAATTGCTGGCGTCGTCGGGATACTAGACATAGGTACACACTGTTGCATTGAATATACAACTCTTGGTTGTTGGGGTACCATAGGTACCCAACCACTCGTCGTTACTTCAATCAAACCTGAATGTTGTTGAAAACTGCCGTATGGGTATCCCCCCGGAAGGGGAAGTGAAAGGGCATATTGCCCCCCATACGGTAACAATCTGGAGCTCAAGGGTATAGATGGCCTTTGAGGACTGGATGGCCCAAACTGATTCCCAAAGGGATCAATTTGTCTAGTTTCAACATAAGAATTACCGGGTATTATACCGGAAGAACAAACTGGAATAGACCAAGTTGTCATAATAGTCCCTGGGTGGACTCCTTCTAGCTGATGAGAGCTAGTCGGGACGGCTGGTATGCCGGCAAACATCGTTGGGTTGGCAGCAGGAGCTTCTGCTGTCGCTGTGTCGTTTGGCACAGTTCTAGATGTCGATGGTTGTTCAGACATTTTAAGTCTATCCAATAAACTGCCTATCGATTCTACAGGAACTTCCTGTGGCGATGGACAAACTTCTGATGCAGAAGGAAAAAGAGTGGTGCCTACTCCAAAATGAGTTGGAGTATTTGCTTGCTGGTCCTCTACGATTTCCTCTATTGCAATCAGACCAGGAGGAAGAGGAAGACCGTCAGGTACGTAAAAGATTTCTGGTGCCGAAGAAGGGGTTGCTTCGACAGCAACAGTTGTTTGAACAACAAGACTCTGTGGACCGCTTTCAGATGGAACTGGTTCAGTTATGCAAGTACTTGTCTTCAGACTAGGATCAGTACAACTATCCTTCTGTTGCTGTTGAATTTCTTCAATAGAGGCAGGGATTCCAGAAATATTGGGAGTGACCAGAATCTCAGATGTTGTTGGAACTTCCGTTCTAACTTTAAAAGGAGATTTTGACCTGGTCCAGCGAGTTCGCTTCGTCCGTACTACTCTCGGTTCCGGAGACAAAGGCGGTTGACTCGCAAGTCTCCCCGAACGACGGAGTTTTAATTGACTTTCCTCCACGGTTGCGGATTACTTGATCAACTAAAATACAAAAAGGGGAATTATGTTTCCGTATTGAATGAATTTTATTAGACGCTTTTAGACACAACTTTGCTTTTTCATGTTTTAAGAGTCGAGAAAAAGCTAAAGATGACTCTAGTCGCCTTCGATGTATTAACGAGCCCGAAGTGACAAATGCTCGGTTGGACCTTTTCAGTTATAGAGTTTGAAAAGGGCCAAAAGAAACTGCTCTGGAGATCTAGGCAGAGGGTGTGCCAAACCTTTCGCGAAACCACAGAATACGTTTTACGGTACGGGTGGTCGATCTTCGTGAATGCTGTGTTCACTGCATCGCGATCAGTAGGGCGGCCGACACGGCTTCCTAAGGATAAAGGATAATTGCCTATAGGGGTCTCCCAATATACGCGACGGTACGCGGGAGCACAAGTCCGTATTAGTGCTATCGTCCCTCAGGAGGAATCACCCACCTTCGTAGAGATCGACAGTCACTACGTTTAACGACGCCGGAACACGTCTCTACCTAGACCTCTATTGTGAGCGTTATGTTACAATGCGTTTTTAGATTCATTCAATATATTTTAAGTTGATCTTGTTTAGCAGTTTGTCTTTCAGGATCACCACGAGATGTATTGGTACAAATTCCTAAATGCAGCTAAAATGATAAGCAAGCTTTCACAATCTTTTTAGCTTTGAAAATCCTAACTACTGAGGGGAGAGAAAAACAATATCTTTCCACACAGAGCACAAAGCACAAACTAATGCACTTTTTCCTAGATCAGACACGCAAACTTATCAAAAATGCAAATGCAAGATGCATGTATTTCTTTTCTTTTCCTTTAATGTTGATGTAGACAAAAGGAAATTGTTGTATAATTTTCGAATTCAATTTGAAGTGTAAACAAACAAGTTTCGTCTAAAATGAAAAGACACCTTACATGTACTTGTTTCAACACTAAAAATATATGAATTCAAACCATAATATGAAAAACAAACAAACTCAAACAACCATGAACAGTAAAAAAACTAGCTCATAAGATCACAAAGACACTTTTACAGTTCAGGATCTAAGAGGCCACAGCTATACTGGTTTGATTTTCACAAAGGGAAACTATAACTGAAACAAGAAATACTGAAAGAACAATCACAGTTTCATCACACAACTGAGCCGGAATAATGTCAAGGAAAGTTGGTTTACAGCAAGTACAATGACCAGCAATCAGCAGCAAAAATCAGTGAAAACAGGGCTAAGACACAGTGGAAAACCTCTGGGAGACACTGGCTAACAGGTCCAGCGCAGGCTCTGGTCTGTCAAATTGACTTCCAGCGCAGTTCCCGAAGGGAGTACCTGCGCTGTAATGCAGACTGCCTGTGGACAGCCTGCTCTGGGACACGAGAGTTGCGTTTACAAGGATTTCCGGGTCATAAAAAGCTCAAAAATGCACTGTTTTTGCTGAAATAAAAAGCTATAGGTCAAGTACAGGCTAAGGGATGATCAAGAGGATGAAAAGCTATCACAAAGAGTAAAGAGTCTTCTGTAGATAAGCTCTTCAAATCTTGAATTTGCTCAGCAAATGAGCAAGAGTAGCAATCCCTCTACTTCGCTTTTGATATAGTCAAAAGCTTTTCGATTTGGTACTCTTTTCTTCAAGAAATGAATAGCAAAATACTACAAACACCAACAAGATACTAGGCTCCCCAGCGGAGTCGCCAGTTTGTTGTGGGGAAAAGTATCTGACTCGGATGACCCTATCCCTACTCTAAAGGTGACAGTCTTTAGCAACAACTGAAAGTAAAGCTTTGATATTTTCCTTTATGAAAGTACAGAGAGAAGGAAGAAACGATTAACCAACCTGGTGTCTTTCGCTTAGTCGATCCTTATCCTCTCTCTTTGTCTCTTGTTCCCAGCTCCTTGCTCTCTTGGCCGGTCCAGCTACACATAGATCCTGCACAAAACAAGAGAGGAAACTACAAGATACATGTACTCATAACTGATGCATGGATTAGAGTGAATCAAATATACAAGTAAATACAATACATCAATGCAATACAAGTATATAGGAGAACATGCAAAACTTTATTGATAGAAGTAACAGGGTTCTGAGAAGGTTACAACCATTGATGGCTCCAATCCAGCAGCAAGAACTCTCCTCTTCACCTCTAGTAAAACAATCACCCAATAGCTCTAACTGTAAACCAACAGCACCTCTTTGCTTTACACAAAATTCCAGCCCCCATAGACCTCATAGAAGAGTTCTATATATAGGAAAGAAGAAGAGAGGATGAGTCAGCTTGAGGCTGGCATAGAGCTGACTAGTGTCCTCTCCCTCTTCTTAATCTTCAGTTCTTGAGTCCACTTGGAGATCCTTGCTTACACATGGTGATCAAGTACCTCTTACTCATCACAGGGCGAATCTCATGAACCAAGTGTCAGTTTGGAAGCTTCCTGGGCAGTTGACACCTTGCAGAATGACTGTGCCACTTGGCCAATCTCGCCCAGCGTAGGTAGCCTTCATTCGATTTGACTTCCAGCGCAGGTACAAGGAGGAGCAGTTGCATTCCAGCGCAGATGCTCAGTGGAGCAGCTGACATGATCCAAAATTAGCCTGTTTTGAAGTGTTTTCAGGTGGAGAACTGATTGGAAGTGCTGTTGTTTGATGACCTTGCTCTTTTAGGGGTAAGAACAACATGTTTAGGGACTGAGGATCCCTGTAATTATTGACATTTTATGCTCCATGTCGCGAGGCACAAAAATGTCTATAACAACGGCCTCTGTTCTATTGACTATGCCAATGGCTGCCAGCTCCTCCTTTTCTTGCCTATTCAAAAAATCTATCATTCTATTGTCCTGCCCAGGATTGTCTCCTAGCATTGTTTTGGCCCTCTGAATCTCTGTCTGTGCTTGGCCAATTAAATCCATCTGCTCATGTATAGTTTTAATTGACCTCCATTGTTTATTGATGGATTGGCCAATTTTGGCCCATAGAATTCTTCTTATTTCAGCCATGGCACTTTCCAGATTCAGCTCTTTTTCCAAGGCCTTTATCTTTTCTTTTAGGGCCTTTATTTCTCTGCCTTGTTCTGCCACAGTCATTTTTGATTTATCATACTTGGCATCTAATTCTGCCAATTTTTCCGTGGCCTGTTTTATTTCATTTGCCTGGAGCTCCATTTCTTTGATGGCCTTAGTCAATTATTCCACGGTTGTGCTGGAATTTGGAGCTGTTGTTGTTGTTGCTGCTTCTGTTGTGGGAGCCACTGCTGCCTCTGTAGTTGTTGCAGTGGTTGAAGTAGTTGGAGGAGCTTGGGATGTGGATTCTCCCTGTTTATCTTGTAATGCCCCTTCAAGCTCTTTCTCCAAGTCAAGGATCTTCTGGTTTAGCTGCATTATGAGGTCCAGCTGCTCATCGACCTGCTTTTCCTTCTGTAGCTCTGTTGTTTGAGGATGCTCTGTGGGCAGCAGCTTTAACCTCTTCTTTAATGCATTGAGGTCATCCTCCTTTTTCTTCATAAGGGCCCTTACACCCTTTGGATCCTTAGGATCATGTCCTAGGTCAATAATAATGTCCTCAAGTGATTTTATTCTGTTATCTTTGGCTAGGGAGGACATTCTTTCAAAATCCAACTGAGTGTTGGTATTTTTGAGTGACTCTTTTAGTTCATGGGCCATGGTTGCCCTCTCCACCAAGGTTGCATAGACCATTTCTCCAGTCTGTTTGTGGAGTTCAATTTGGTCCATGGGATGGATGTCTTTGGCTAGGACCTCCATCCTTGTCTTCACATAATCTGCCGCTGATTTTGGATGGGGCACTGTAGGTTTGAAATGGCTGAGGATCATTTTCTCCTCTTGAATGTCATATACAGACATTAGCCTTTCCTTTTGGGCTGGTGTTTCATTGAGAAATTGTTTATAAACTTCCACCCTCAACAAGTCATTCTGTGCCTTTATTTGCTTGAAAAAGTCCTTAGTGCTTTTGGGCTTCTTGCTCTGCTAAGAGGAGGAGGACACCTCCAAACAAAGTTGTAATCCTTGCTCCTGCTGAAAGCAGCTTATACCTGTATGCTGGTTGCCCTCCCTGTCTTTCCTTGAACTGTCAAGGACTTCTTCAGTGATGTCTTCTACCTCTGGGGAGTCAGCCCTTGGCCTTTTGGTCTGGGGTTGCTGGGAGGATCCACTAGCAGGAGTGGACTCTTCTCTGTCTCTTTTCGTACCCCTGTCCTCTTGTGCTGGGGTCTGCAAAATTGGAGCTGTTGGTGGCTCAATTTGTGGAGGGGGAGTCTGCTCTTTTTGCTGCACTGGTTGCTGCCCTTGTTGCTGCTCACTTGAAGGGGCAGGCTTTTCTTTCAGGGTTTCTTCTTCAGCACCCATTATCCCTTTCCCTTTGTTTGTAGCTGGTGCTGCTGTAAAAGGTGCCTGTGTGGCTTGTGCAGTCCTTGAGGCCGAGGTCCCTTCTCCTGCTGAGTGCGGCCATTTGAAGGGTACCTGCTGCAGGGAATCTAGGTCAAGGGTCTTTTCCAGTTCCTTGACATTCTTTAGCATTGTCTCTTCTTCAGTTAATTTTTCAATTAAAGTATCCTGCTGCCATTCTCGCTGGTTGGCATATTTTTCAATGTGTGGATATTTGCAATGCTTATAACCTAGAAGCCTGTACTTGACTCTTCTAGCAGTAATGAAGCCTTCAGGGTCGTAAGGGACCCACCGAAAACTATATGATAGCTTGTATTTGTCTTTGAGGATTAGGTCAGCATCTTCCCATCCTTCTTTTTTATTCATGATGAAGGGGCCCACCTGGTGTTTGAACTTGAGATGGGCTTTCTTTTTGGAGCTGTGAAAGTGAGTGAGGTCAGACTGAATCAACTGCCTATAATACTCCAAGGCAAATATCCTCATAGGCACATATTTTGGGAGCCTGTATGGACAAAGCTCACAGCCATAGACTCTGATGACTGTATGATTCTCATATAGGTACCAATCACCTATTTTGTAATTCTTGGAAAGCTGCAGAGCTTTCTGTATTTCAGTTGATATTCTGGGAGGAGGGGACCTCATCAATAAGCAAGAGACAGGGTATACAAATTGGTCAATAAATTCACAATAGGAATAGGGTGAATTTTGGACTTTGTGATAGACAGATGTCTAGAAGATAACAGATCTTCTTTCCCCTCTATAATCCAGCTTTTTTATGTAGCATGGAAAAACCTCGGACTAATAGTACATGAAAAGGTGGTAGATGTAGGATGAGTACTTGAAGACACCCTGTCTGTCCACTGTGCCCAACTGATCATGAATCTTGTTAGCTATAAACTTAGCAAAGTTATATTTGCGGGTAGGGGGTTGGCCTGGGCTATAAGCAGCTAGCAATACGAGCATTGTTTCATCCACATGCTCGCTGGTTCTGTATCCCAATACATAAGAAATCATGTCCAGCAATAGTCTGCCTACCTCAGTAAAATAGACATCCAAGTAGGGAGGTGGCCCTGTGGGCTGGCATTCAGGTCTCATAAATGTTTTGGTGATCTTCTGAATCTCCTCACTGGTCATCTTGGCACCAGTGTCCAGCAGATAATTCATGGAAAATGGGAACAGCAGCTCAGTCTGATCAAAGTGGAGCATCTTATTGATGGATTCAGGATTAATGTGAAAGAGGATGCTCCCAGATGGAGACTTTATAGCTCTGTGCTGCACATCATAGTTTTCAGCACATAGGCGAATAATTTCAGGGAAAACATTGACAGAGGGGAGATAGTAGTATGGCAGATTTGACTCCCATATCCCATATGCATCCTGACCATTCAGGTAGTCATTTCTTAATTGCCTGAAGGTCTGCAAAAAGTCCCTGTTACCCACAAAGTCTTCAATGAGGTAGTCCTTGTCAGCAAGAGGCAAGGACTCCAGGTCTTTATTTGGTGGATTCAATGGAGCAACACTGAGGGCTGAGGGTGCAGGAGCAGCCATTGTGTAATCTGATTGTGAGCAAGGTGAGTGCAATGGTTTGCAAGGTTCCTCAGAGCTTAAGTGACAGGCTCACTGTAGATAATGCTTGGAATTTTCTTCAAAGTGGGACAAGCAGGCTTGGCAGACTTGTCTCTGCTGTTTTTTGGTAAATTCACAGGGATTGTGAATTGGTCAGGATGATTGCAGAGGGTGTGCAGGCTTCAATTTGGTGACATGCAGACTTGGGCCTCCACCCGGCAAAAGAGAACAATGCCGGGCAACTTCGAGGCCGAATTTGTAATTTTCAACCGTGAATTATCGTTTTGATACCGAATTCTCGGGGCAAAGGGTAATGCAGGTGGATTTAATGGCAAATTAAGTAGCAGACAGTGTGTAATTTAGGATTTAACCAATGCTTATGGGAGAATTCGCATAAAAATGGCCTGCATAGGGGCGAAACAAAGGACTTGCGGTGAATACCTGGAAAAATAACACGGAACGCCTTCGGGCCGAAGAGGGAGAGCTCACTGCAGCTGAATTGCCGAGTTATAGCGGCCGCAACTTTGAATTTGATGGCTGGGAGGCAATTTCGCGGCGAACAGGTTGACAATGGCTGCGTCGTTTTCACGTGAAAATGACAATAAACGGCTAGTTTGGGCATTTTTAACGACAAAATTGGACAAAACGGGTCATTGGCGCCTTTTCCGCCAATGACGTCAGCATGACGTCACGGCGGGCCCGGGTACGGAGGGTGACGTGGACGCTGAGCTGGAGGCCAGCGTGGCTGGACACGGTGGCGGGCGGATGCGGTGGCAGGGCTACGTGGAGGGCCACGGGGCGCGGGGGCGGGCGGAGGCGACACGACGTCAGGATGACGTGAGGGTGACGTGCGCCGGATGGGCGGTATCAGGGAGGCGGTAAGTGGTCTCCCCGCACCACCTTTGGTGATAGGCGGTATCGGGGAGGGGGGCTCCGAACAACCCCAGCGCATGCCACGCGTCCTGGGTACGGCCCCCAATACCGCCATTCCCCGGACGTTAAAGGGAGGCAGGTTGGGCTGTGAAATTGACCGCCCACCATTGGATCGGGGGCGGCGGACGATCAACGGCTGGCGGGTACTGCCGTCTGTCGCGTAGCTTTGGGTTGGGCCTGGCCCGACCATTTAAATATTTAATTTAATATTTGGGCGCGAGACTATAGTTTTTTGGGTTTTTTGGGTTAATTTGCGGGGGAAAAGGATTAAAAGGGTTTAATCAGAGGGAAAAGGGGTTTTTTGATGAAAATTTTTTGAAAAGAGGGGAAGTGAGGGCTTAGGGGGAGGTTATTACTCCTAACCAGAGGTTAGAGTAATCCATGACAGTGTTGACCATAGTCCCTGGTGGACTAATGTCTCCCTTAAACAACTTATTTAGTTATAGTGCTAAAAGGGAGGATATTTATACAATGCTTGGGATTTATACACCATGGTGTTATGATAGTAGGGGGGAGGGAAACATAATGGATTCAGTGTAGATAAAGTAAGTAGTTAGTACTGGGGGGAATGAGAATGGAAAATGGTGTTTACTAAGATTTTTGGGGCTTAAACTTAGTTAGGAAGTAGATCAAAATGAAAAGAGTTTTTTACACAGGAAATGTGGCTTCTTTTCAGGAGTAAGAACCAACATAACACCTTAGATTCTTTCATGAATTACAACTGATGAAGGGATGTTAGTAATGAATGTGAAAAGGGAGAAAAGGGAGTTAGACATGCTTCTTTACTTTGTTGCAACATGATGGAGAAGAGGAGCTTCTCTATGCACTGATGTTTGCTTTGTGTTAGACCAGCAAGATTTATTTGAAAGAAATTATATTTCTGCAACCCCATCTGCCTACCCATCTACTTGCCTAGCATTTTTTTGTTTCTTCTTGGGGGCTGCACTTGGAATTGAAGACCCTTATTTGCCTTTTCTTTTCTCCTGGCTTTTTCCTTTGATTTTCTATCTAGAACTACCCTTATTGCTTCCAAGGTCCCAGATTAAGTAGTTGGGAACCTTATTTCTCTACCTAGCTACTGGTCTGCCAAGTTTAAACAGTTTGGACAGACTTCTTTCTCTATTCTACAACAGAAAATTGAAACATGGCATAATCCAGATTAGGTTGTTGGACCATCCATCAAAATTGGGACAACATCAAGCCATATACACACATTGTCTTCTCTTGGAAATATGGGATCTTTGCATCACCAAAGGAGAGCATATTTGGAACTTTCTTTGCCAATCATGAAATATGAAACCTATTGGTATAGGTAGCTAACACCAATGAAGAACCCATATTGATGATGTCACATGTTAGGATTGCGACTCAATCACATGATTATGGTAGTAAAAGTCCTGTTGATGGAAAAGAAGTAGAATCTTCTCAACCGAATCCATCAACCTCAGCTCCCGGTTCCGATCCACTACAGATCGAGAAACCTAATCCAGACTTGGTAATCAAACTGCCCGCCAAGGGTGTACTTCGAAAGTCCGCTTTCAATCCACATGTGAGAGCAGCTCAGAATTATAACATTGTTGAGGACTTAGCTATTTCACCCTCAGCAATGTCGGCTTTGGAAGTGCTCCAATTGTGTCCAGCACAACGCAAATTACTCTTGTCGGCTATAGGAGCTGTTGACGTTCAGGACCCGAACCTAATAATCTTTAATCTAGAAAATAGTACACCATGCTTACCTCATCAAATGGCTTTCCAGATTCCAGTGATAGTAAAAAACAGGCCTATTCATCGGACTGTAATTGATGAGGGAGCTTCAACGTGTATTATGTCGATACAGTGTTGGAGATCTCTTGGCTCTCCTTCACTAAATCAATCTCCGACGATTCTTAAGGCCTTCGATGGCCATGGGTTTCATCCATTTGGTATTCTACAGGACTTACCTATAGGGGTTGAAGGAAAAACCGTTAATCTAGATGTGGAGGTGGTTGATGCCCCTCTAGATTACAACCTTCTGTTGGGTCGAAGTTGGTCTTACGCTATGACAACGGTCGTTTCATCGATTTTTCGAGTAATAAAATTTCCACATAACGGAAAGATCGTAACACTAGACCAGCTGGCTTATTTTTCAGCCGACCCAGCCTCTTCAGAGAGTATTCAGCATGTTGGCAAGACGGTTATCCCGTATAAGGATGTTGGAGTAGGACTAGTTAAAGATGCCGGTTTACTGGGAAATTTTCCTCTTCCTCCAATCAACGCATCATCTTCATTCGCTTCCATTCATATGATTACATCAGATACTATTTTTTATGATGATCCTTGGATCATTCCTTTTGAATCTGAGATAGACTCATTTGGCGATTCTATGCCTTTGAGTCCATATGAAGTTTCCTATCAAACTGTGCAATCGTTTACCGACACTTTTTCAACCAAAATCGACCTAATGAATGTGGTCCGTGAGGAATCACTTTTCTTATCAACCTCGGAGTTAATAGCGTTTCCCGAAGTTGTTTCATCTGACGAGCAACTTCGTGAAGTCCTGTGTATAGATGATTTACCATGGGACGATCTCCATCATAGATCTTCGTTTTTACCCGAGGATGATCATTTTGAAAATGATTTCTCATCAATTTTTACAGCTGAATATGTCAAGGAAGCTCAGAATCCCATGAAACATCCTAATTCAGAGCTGAATTTGAGAAATATTTCTCAAACTATTCCTATCGACATTTCGGTTAAGCCTGGAATTATTGAAAACGTTCATATAGGTGCCTCGTGTACAGATGACGAAATTCAGATATACAAGGCCCTATTTCAAGAATTCTGCGACGTGTTTGCCTGGTCCTATGAGGAAATGCCATGAATTGATCCCGCGATTGTTGTTCATGTGATCAAGGCTTTCCCAGACGCTAAACCCATCCGGCAATGTTTGCATCAAATTCACCAAAGAAAAGTTGCTGCAATTAAAGTGGAAGTCGAAAAATTATTAAAAGCAGGGTTCATTTATCTGATCCCGTTAACGGATTGGGTATCGAATATTGTTCCGATTAATAAAAAACAGGGAACAATAAGAATATGCATCGATTATAGGGACATTAACCGATCTTGTCCAAAGGAAAACTATCCAACTCCTTATATTGATCAAATAATTGATGATTGTGCCGGCAGTGAAATATTTTCTTTTATGGATGGATTCTCCGGATACAATCAAATCAACATACTACCTGTCGATCAGCCAAAAATGGCTTTCATTTGTCCATGGGGGACATTTGCTTATTGCAAATTGTCTTTTGGGCTCAAGAATGTCGGAGCAACGTTTCAACGGGCCATGTCTTACGCATTTTAGACATCAAGCACATTGTGCAGTTGTATCTCGATGATTTGCCTGCTCATTCATTACATCGAGCTAATCACTTTGTCCATTTACGAGCAACCTTTATGAGGTGTAGGCATTATCGGATATGGTTGAATCCACACAAATGTGTTTTCTATATAGAAACGGGACGATTGCTAGGATTTGTAGTTTCGAAAGCTGGCATTCGCGTCGATCCCTCGAATGTCGAAGCTATCATCAAATTGCCTCCTCCTTCGAGTCTTCGCCAACTCCAAAGTTTGCCGGGGAAACCAAACTTTTTACGACGATTCATTCCTAACTACGCTGAGGTTACAAAGGTTTTTACCCGGTTGTTGAAACAAAATATTCCATTTTATTGGGATGAGAGAGCTCAGAAATATTTCGATGCACTCAAACACACGTTGACCCATGCGCCGTTATTGCATCCTCCCAACTACAACCAGGATTACATCTTGTACCTCACCGCCACTCATTCCACCATAGGGATGGTCTTAGTTCAGGAAGATGAATTCGGAAATGAACATGTGATATATTACCTTAGTAGAACTTTAAATCCTACTAAGCTAAAATACTCACATGTGGAGAAATTGGCACTGGCAGCTGTTCAAGCTGTCCAACGTTTTCGTCACTACATTTTACTACGTAAAACTACAGTCATTTCGGATTGCAACCCTATGACCTATATCTTGACTAAACAATTGCTAGGGGGCAAGTACTCTAAATGGATCGTTATCCTGCAAGAGTTCGACTTGGAGTTTGAAAAATCTAAGTCTAAGAAATCTTTAGTCTTTGCGGAGTTAATGTGTGACTTCCCGCGTGCTGATACAGAAACTGTGGCGGAGGAGCCCATCGCGGACGAATCCTTGTTTCTTATCAGTACTTCAGATCCGTGGTATGGAGATATCATCGTTTATCTCCAGACCCAATCCTTTCGGCCAGAGCTTTCAAAGTCTGAACGTCGAAAAATACGATTTCAATCCCAACAATTCAAAATCATTGGAGATACTCTTTATCGCCGTGGGGCGGACTCTATTTTTCGTCGTTGTTTAACTCACGAAGAAGCTGAAAGGGTTCTAAATGACTGCCACTCTGGAGCATGTGGCGGTCATATGTCTGGGTTTGCCACAGCCCAAAAGATATTGCGCGCTGGCTATTTCTGGCCGTCTTTGTTCAAAGATTGTATCACTGCGGTCCGAAAATGCCACAACTGCCAAATATTAGATCGAAAGATGCATGCTCCACCTGCTCCTCTCCACCCTATAATTGTCGTTGGTCCTTTTTCCAAATGGGGTATCGACTTTATTACATGTAACCCTCACTCGGCCGGGGGGCATGCGTATATCATCCTTGCGGTAGATTATTTTACTAAGTGGGCCGAGGTGATGCCTACATTTGACGCAGACGGCAAAACAGCTGCAATTTTTGTGTTCAATCATATAATTACTAGGTTTGGTGTCCCACAAGCGATAATCACTGATCATGGGCGTCATTTTCGAAACGTTATGATGACTGAACTTACAGGCCAGCTTGGTTTACGTCACGATAGTTCAACTCCTTATTATCCACAAGAAAATGGTCTGGTTGAGTCCATCAATAAAGTTTTAGTCATCATGATTCGACGAATCATTGGGATTCATCGATCGAACTGGCATAACATGCTATTTTCAGTGCTTTGGGCATACCGAACTTCAGTAAAAACATCAACAGGGTTCACTCCTTTCCAACTAATTTATGGTTTGGAAGCAGTGTTGCCCATTGAATGCGAAATCCCGTCACTGCAAATGGCCGTCGAGTTACTTCCAGCCACTTCCGAAGAGGAAAAACGTTTGTTATACTTAGCTCAATTGGATGAGAATCGATGTAGTGTTGCATTAGCGATCGAGACTCACGCAAAACGCATGAAAGCTCAGTATGATCGAAATGTGACCCCGCGAAATTTTTCGGAAGGCGATCTAGTCTTGGTTTACGATCAAGCTAATGATAAATTAGGAGCTAGAAAATTTGTTCCTATGTGGCATGGTCCCTTTGTTGTCAAACGAAAGATAGCCAAAGGGGCTTATGAACTGGTAGACTTTGACGGGGACTCTTTGGGTAAACACAGAAATGGACTTTACCTAAAGAGGTATTATGCTTAAAATATGGGTATGGAGAATTTTTAGTTAGGATAGTTTTTCTTTCTAGCTGGCGTGTTTGTTAGTTTAGACAGTGTGCTTAGCTTAGAGAGTGTGTTTTCGTTGTTATTTCTGCTTATCTTGGTTTTACTCTTGATGTTGCAGATGTCGATGCCTCTCCAAAGATACATTGGTTTTGTTGATGGTGCTTGTCGTAGTACACGGAATATCTCTTCCGCAGCTTGGGTTATCTATTCGCCCTCTGACGAGTTAGTATCTATGCATGGGGTGAGCCTCGGTCAAACAACGAACAACATTGCCGAATATAGTGCAGTGATTGAGTTATTGTCTGAATCTATTTCATTTGGGATTCGGAGTTTGATAGTGAGGTTAGATTCTGAACTCATTGTATTACAGCTTAATAGAGTGTATTCCATTAGAAATCCAGTGTTATTAAGGTTATTTTTGAGAGTGCGTCTCTTGGAACGTGAGTTTCATTATATTGAATATCAACATATTCCAAGGTCTTTAAATACATTAGCAGATGCAATTTCTTCTCGAATGTTAAATAGACATTTGCAATAATCATACATGTAAATTTAAAACCATTTCATAACATGATTTACAAGATAAGCTGGTAATAATGGTATATATATATATATATATATATATATATATATATATAGGAGTGTGTCAAAAATACATCGTCTTCGATCATAGGTTGAAAAACACCTTATGATCGGCAAAAATGATAAGTACAAAAAACCAAAATGTCACATGTGTCTACAAAACAACCATCCAATCACTGGTGATGATCTCTATATGACACCACTGTATGGGCCACCCTACACAAGAACCTCCTAAAAGATCCTCGGACCCCGACTACATAGCGCTGAAGCCTGATTGGAATATCATCTATGGTAGTCTCCGGTATATCTGTTGTAAGACGCTCTAGGTGACTTTCCAACTCAGCCAAAGTCTCTGTGGCCTTGTCCTGTGGGGCCGGTGCCAATGCAGCTGGTAGTGTCCTCTCGTAAGGCCAGAGATTGGCTGGACGTCATGGGGCTACATCTGCATTTTGAAAATTATTACTATCAGTTTTGAGACGATATAAAACAAACAAAAATAATAGATAGTTTAAAAAACTTGTGAAAAATGAAGTTACCTGTATCATCCCATTGTTCTCCCGGTGGAAGAACCATGTCCGGATCTCCACGAAAATCAACTCCGACATAAGGAAAATCCTGTATAGCAAAGATCTGGTTTTCTAACCAGCGAAAGTACTCCGGAGTAAATCGGACGACCTCCGTCTCCTCATTAGGATGAAGGGCCATAACCGCAACCCATCGCATCAATTTGGGCTCTCGAGGAAGCCCAACCTCAACAGTGAGCTGCTATGGGATCAGCAGTGGAACCCTCTCTAAGCCAAAACTTACAACTAAAGCCCCATAATGAAAGGTCTTTAGTTGTCCGTTTTTGGCTCTAGTCAGTTGGACTTTTACATTGGCCAACACAGCATCACACCAGTTGAAAATGGTACCTCGATAGCAATCAACTGCCATCCGCATCTGGGATCCAGTGGCAATGTGTAAAGCGGCAGCCCCGCAAAGTCTGGTAACTGTAAAGGAAATCACCATAAGTTCAGGACGGGATATAGTTTTGATATCTATCCCCTTCTCCTAAGACTGAGTGTTACACCACTCTAGTCAGAGACTAGCGACAGACTGGCCACCTAGCCTAGTCCCGAACAGAGTCAAGTGTTCGCCTCTCTTGGGAAAACCAGTGATAAAGTAGATATCTGTCGGCTCCATCTCAAGCTGGTGCCCTCCAATATAAAAACACTGGTCCTGAACGTTCCATCTTTCTACCAGCCACTCCAGAAAGCTCACTTGGGCCCTCATGCCAGGTATGGCCCAATATTTATAATGGTCGCATGCCTTCAAAGAATCAATTGACGGTTTTCTGATTAATGGTGGCCAAATCAACATCTTCGTGCTCTCTCTCGCGTCAATCGAGCATGGTGAACAATCTATATGACATAAAACATCCATTAGATTCCATAAAATCAAAAAAATTTGGTCAATTTTGGAGAATTTAGGTTTTAAAAACTCGTTGCGCGGGGTACGCACCCCGCCTTTAAGAACAGAGCGTAGGTACGCAGGGTCCCTGAAGGCAGGGTGTGGACCCCTGACATTTTTCCAACTGAGAAAATGTCGGGGGTCCGCGGGTCCCTAGTGTGGTGCCTACGTACCCCGAGAGGCGGTTTTTGAAACCATAAAACCTCCCAAAAATGAAATCTGGGGCCTAAAAAAGAATTCTAAATGGATGAAATTGAAGAGGAGGATGTTGTAGGTTACCTGGAAGAGACGGCATTCGATTTCGACGGTCGGATTCCCCGCAATGTCCACAGGAAGTTTCTTTCCAAAAAACCTTTTTCTCTCCTTCAATAGTAAAATGGTAAAAATGAATTGGTAAAAGCCCTTTTTATTGGTTTTTTGGGTAAATAAATGGTAAATTTGTTTATTTCTCACCATGAAAAGGTATTTTTTCAAAGTATTTTTATCTATCTTCAACATGTATGAGTAATGTGTTGGTTTTTGTGTAGGATAAAGGATTTTCAGGGAAAATTGTCATTTTTTACAAACAAAAACATCAGAGTCATCTTTAAGCTCTTTTCTGACTCCTAAAAAGTGAAAAGATTGCCGAGTTTTCTTTTTAGCTCATTAAAACTGAATTAAAAATATGGTCCTCTTACATCCCTTTTCTGACCGTAAAAACATGAAAAGATTGCCGGATTTTTGTCGTTTCAAATTCGATATTGGAAATAAAAAGATGTGTCCTTGATCGCTTTCTACTTTTCAGATCAGAGACACTAATCATGAAAGTACTCCTTGGTCGTAAAGATTAAGCGGTTCTCTCAAGTATTATTTTATACTTTTTTCGGGCTTGGGAGACACAAATTTACGAAAAAGGTCAACCATGGAGTCTTCTTAAGTTTTTCAGACACTCTAAAATTGAAAAACGCCGAGTTTCTCCTATACTGGACTCATTAAAATTTCACAGTAAAGGACCTGTTCGATTACAAACAGGAACAGACCACTCCTTCTTAGGGTTCGAATCTAAACTAAGTTGGACTCATCCGAAGGATGAGCTTATAATCAAGCAAATGTTATCCTCCTCAAGCTTGTAAAAAATAAAAAGGTACTTGCCAGAAATGGTGGGGGAAAAGAGAGGAAAATGAGCCTATTTGTTATACTTTGTCTCAGAAAAACCTTATCACCACTCTTGAACACGACACTTTTCATTCACCTGGGTTGGGAAATCCTTTTCCCAACAGTTGATCAAACCACATTGAAAGTCTTCAGTCGGTTTCCGGGTATTAACTTTGAGACAATTGTCATCAAACCATCTATAGTGTCGTTATGTGTTCAAGTGGAGTCTTGCAAATAAACCATTCATCTGCAAAATATCTGACATCTATCTTGACCATCCCTGAGTCAGTCCTTACAGCTACATTTCTTCAACTTGATCTATGATTTCGTGTTGTGGGCTTGCCTTCAACGGATCACTTTCTATCGACTTCAGTTCATTATTTAGAAAGATGATCTAGAAATCCTCAGTACCTTGGGATCTGCATGCCTCAATGGCAGGTTTCTCGCCTTTGACGACAGGTTACATCAATAACCTTCGATCAAGGGATTCTGTGACATGTTCGACATCAACACATTCATTCACATCTCATGGATTGTACTGGCTACTTTGAGAGCCATTGACATCACTGGTGGTCTCTCTCACACTTGTTAACAGTTTACATCATTGACTGGTAATCAAGTGGTTTCTACCATGTTCGACATCAACTCATTTATTCACATGGATAGAATCATACTATTTCTGGAAGCAGAAATGAAGACCCTGGATCTAGTTTCTACCATCCAGGCTGTGAGGAGTTTTGTATTCATTATACAGTAGACTAATTATAAACAGATGGCTGCGTCCATACTGTGTCTACATGTGTCTATGATTATGATGTATTGCGAAATCATTCCTATATCAGAGCAGTAGTTAGTTTGTTCGTTAAGTTTTTGATCTGAGTATGGGAATGCCTGCCTCAACGATGATATGATCTCATATATGTATTTTGTGTTGAATATTTGTAGGTTCCGACTGGGCTCTCCACAAGATAATTCTCGAAATGATAAAGTGCTTCACCCTTCATAGATGATATAAAACCCTGATCTACTACAGACCTCGCAGTTTAGGTGGCAATCTGTTACACAAAAATTTGTCACCATGACTACTTGCAGTCAGTATGGCTCCATCAATAACCATATTGTCCTCCTTGGAAAGTCTTATACCTCTGCTCCTCATGTCAAACTCCAAAAGAGAGAGAAAGCCTTTAAAAAATCAATATAACTCTGGTTCCACACTTTCTCTTACTCTTACCTGCGGGCCCGCACCTCAAGTACATAATACCTGCGTACTTGTACGCTCTGTCTGTAAAGGGGTGGGTGCGTACCCCTGTAAAGTCAAAAGGCGCAAGTTTTACTTCGAAAAACTTACTTGCGGTCGATTCTAGAGCATTCTAGAAGATGGTTTGACGTGGATTGAGCGCCTCCAGATGGTTCATGCATCCCAATGAAAGAGGAACTTATCCCATGAAGAGGGGAGCTATCCCTTTGAAAGAGGGGCTTATCCCATTGATGGTGCACCTATTTAACTTCCTCCAAAGCATTATAAATACAGGCATTGGCCCAGAGGCAAGTGAGGTTAAAAGCTGAACATTCCTAAGGGTAGATGCTGCTGAAATTAGGACTCCGTTATAGAGCTTGAGAGGAGAGATCACATTCCTTTCATAGCTTCATTTGGAAGTGGGTGAGCTGATCAAAGTAGAGGAGAACTCTTGCTGGACACTGGGAGGGACCTGCACAACACCAAGGCGTTGGTTGTAAGGTTTCTTTTGTTTCCAATTAATACAATTAAGTTCATTTTTCTCAACAAGTTGTTATATATAATTTGTTTCATAAACTCCTTGGTCTTTGTGATGAATATGTTTTATTATATGAGCTATTCAGGTGTTATGTAATCGTTTGCTTGTTTGTTTATGCAGGCTTCAAGGAGAGGAGCTCATATGGATCGAAGAGGCTTGGCCGCTACAAACAGCGTTGGACTAAAGGTAAGCCTTAAACACTTGGTTGCTTTTATTTTAAATGCATATTTAGGGAAAGATAGTGCTTGATTGTTTTGTTGGTCACTAGAAAAGCCTTAGTTTCTAGGGAGGTCGGTTTTGTAAGCAAAATTGACTCTTTCCGCATGACACCAAGCTGCATCCTTCTCCCCCCCCCCATCTTGACTGAGCCATTACCCTCTACATCAAACCCCTTCGAATATTTGGAGGAAGAAGACCCCTCATCCCCCCACTCTCCTCCTAATCCCCAGGAGCCCGCGCTCCCTGAAAGCCAACGCCAAGACACTATCAAATCCTCCTTGCCTCTTACTATTTCCTCTCAGCCTCTTCTTGATCCTCCCCTCAACAAAATACCCATAAGCTCATCTAAAGATCATGGGGGTTCTATTGAACCCTCCAAGAAACCTGGTCGAGGCAGGAAATCTGATCAGCAACATAGGGATGAGAACGCACAAAAGGACATAGCAATGGGAACGTAGACACCCATAGAAACTTATATCCTAGGACAACATGACAAAAAGGCAATCAACAAGGACCAAGGGGGGCAAGCACCTCCCCGCATACCGTATATCCAATGATGAAAATATTATCTTAGAACATCAAGGAACTTGGGCACCCCTCTAAGGTAGCAACCCTAAGGGATCTTATCTTTTTTGAGAAGCCACGAATTATTATGTTACAAGAAACAAAACAAAACCACAAGGAAATGAATAAAGTCATTGAGCAACAGAGACAATATAAAGGTAGAATTAGTGAGGCAAGAGGAACCTCAGGAGGAATAGCAACAATTTGGAATCAAGGTATATGGAACTTGCCTCTCTAAAGGATAACTTAAGCAATAGTATATATGCAAAGGATGTACATTACAAAAGTACATAAAATCCACATTCCATGATTAGGACAACAAAGCACCTGCAGTCCTAGAAAGGATCCACTATGATGTTTATGGACCTTTCTCGACAACCTACACTGTTAGACACAAATATTTTGTCACTTTTATTGATGACTTCTCACGGAAGTGTTGGATCTTCTTCACGTGGAATAAATATGAGACATTCTCTGAGTTCGTAGAATTCAAGACACTAGTTGAAAACGAAGCTAGCAAGAAGGTGAAGGCTCTGTTGTATAGGTTGCAACACCCTCCAAAATTTTTGCCTGCACTTAGATTTCAGAGCCTACTATGGATATTGTGATCAATTGTTCCTTAGTCACTTATTGGTAAGTTGATGATCTCAAGCTCCCCTTTTTGATCTTAAGAGTCATTTATGCTTTTATCTTTACATAGAATATGTCATCTTTGGGCATGGGGGTAATCACTTGTCATGCAAAGGGAGGTTTGTTTTGCTTCAAGGGGAAATATTTATGAGAATGAGACATGTTTAACACTCATTTCACACATTCTTACACAAGTGTCACCTTTATCGTCCCAAATTCTATAATCGAAGCCACACTTGCTGTAAGCTACCACAAAGGTTGTTGCATTAAGTGAAGTATGTGTTATATATTCTAGATGGTCTATGTTGTATCGATAAGTTTTCAAGTGTGTGATCGTAGTGAAGTTTTATCACTATTCATATTAGTTCCACTGATCCCACACTTAGCTAAATTTCAGAGTTTCCTTAGCAACCTAGCCTCACCCAACTTTCTTGAACTACACACTTCACATATGTAACCCTCAAGCTTTTCCATTGCTTGTTCAAATCGTGCAATGCGCATAAATCCCAAACTCCCTTACCATTCAAAAATGTGCAGTGGTTTCCTCCAGTGTCCTTCCCTCAGTCAAAACTCACTGTCTCCAAAAACTGTGAAATTTTGTCCCTTGACTACCCAGTCTCCCTTGCAGCCTGGAATTGCATAGATGTGTCCTCCGAGGGCCTCATCCCAAGTAGGGCCACAAAGAAAGATGACATGATAGATGACTCTCAAGGAGGTGAGGAGAAAAATAAGGAGACCAAGAAACCCAAGGTATGATAGAATATTAGGACCACATGAAAACTCCATCTCATGCATAACCCTTTGGAGGCTAGGTATGGAAAACAAAGCATGTCTTCTGAAATACACCTCTTAATGTAGCTTAAAAGTTTGCTTATCATTTTCATATCATTATGTCTTCAATGAAATTCATGGTTGCAAGAAATAAAAGTCATTCCATGTGTTTGATCTACGTGTCTTGCTCCCATTATTTTGTTTATTACATAGCTTAGAAGATGAAGAGTATTACCACTTGTTTATTTAAGCTACTAAGGTTGTGACCAACATGATCTTATGACTAACCAGGCATGATGCAGGGCATCCTAAGTGGGATGAAAGATGTTTGATTTTATGTATGTAGTCACTACACTCCTCTCCATTACTCTGCATTAATCCTTGCTTTGTATCTTGCATGTACCCTCACCGCTTGTCAGATTTGGCTACCTGCTGCCAATAATCTCTTAGATCTTTCCATACAAAGCAGCTGAAGGAATTTCCTTCAACCTAATTTATTCAAGGCTCTTCATAGAAATTATAGAGATAAGAGAACGAGATGTGGAATCTCACAATCAAACTCTTGAAAATACTTTGCATGTTCGAATATATCCAAACAATTAAGCTACCACTCAACAACATTGTCAATCTTGGAAGACTAAAGAAAGATCACATCTCTGGATATTATAAACTTCTTATTCACTTCATCATAGAGATGGTATGCTTTGGAGGTATGAGTACCCAAAGAAGATACATTTATGACTCCTTGCACTCAGTTTTTTATCTGTTCCTTAGGTATGAAGGCATAATATGAGGAACCAAAAACCTTGGGATGCCTCACCGAAGGAATGTGGCCATACCACATTTCATAGGGAGACTTGTTCCTAATAGAAAGAGTTGGACACCTATTATTTATATACACAACACATAGAACCAAATCAGCCCAAAACCTTATGAACTTAACATGTGAACTATGCCAAGTTCATAGTGAAAGTAATACATTCCAATGAACTATGTGTTGAAAAATGCAGCAAGAAATTCTCAACACTCCAAGAGAGGGTATAAGGATTATTTCCACGTAGAAAATCTTAGTCAGCACAATATTAATTATGTAATTCCCCAAGGCCAAAAACTAAACAACGAATGATGATACATAGCAAAACATGTATTGCAATAAAATTTATTATGAAAGCGTAAGCTCCCCACGAAAATATCATATAGAAGTAGGATAAAGTATTTAATGTTGACGTTTCCTTATCGGCATTGGCTTTTGGAAAACCTACAATCAAGGCATTTGGATTTCTTTTCTAGCCTCTAAAGCAGTTACGAGGCAAACAAGCCCCTGGCCTCGCTAGACATCTAGTTAAGACCACAATCTCATGATGTACTGTCATAACCCCATTTCTCAAAAAGAAATTATATATATATAGTCATAAGGTTTTACACACCCAAGATTACCCCTTGTAATTATATATACAATTTCCTATGATTCATTTACCTTATGTCACTTTATGCACATCAATTGTCATATGGGTATGGTTTAAGGGATTGGTGTACTGCTTTTTAACTTTAATAAAAATCTCTGTAATATGGTTTGGACGCATGTTAACCACACGACAATGGTTCCGAGGGTAACTTTACATTTTCCCTTTAGCCATCACGTGGCACCCCTTATCCATTACTGTGAGAATTATCTCCTCATTTGCTTCGTACTGTATGAGGCTGGTAAGCTGTACAGTCTTTTTGCCTTCCATCAACAGTGGAGGGCACACTTCGTAATCCAATGGTGGCAAATCGTCTCCGTGGGCTACCGCCTAAAGTAACACTTGCCTTGGGTGATGGGATCATTTTTTTGGGAACTTTCTCTGCGGCTTTTCTCTGGCTCAGTCCATGCATTCCGTCTCGGAGAGCCTAGCTTGCAGACCGTGTTCAAATGCTGGAGGAATCGTTTCCAAACCCTTCAGGTAGATAACGCACAATGTCTTGTTCCTTATGTAACCTTTTGGCTATGCGTTCTTTTTGATTTACTGATAAAATTCTTGATTATGCTCATGCATCATGCGTCTGCAGGGTTATTTGGAAATGGGGTCCTCCTACAACACTAGAATGAGTGTTGTTCATTCGTTGGCCATAGTTTTCTTTAGTGGTAAGTGTCTTGGCAAGCACGAGGATAAATTCCTTGAGCTTTTGTTTTACTGCAGTTTGCATTACTTCTATTGTTGTCTAACATGTGCTATTCGGGTTGCTCCTTGTACAGATTAGGCACCCATTCCTCACATGGCCTAAAGACTAAGAAAAACCCCACCCCCGTTCCGAGTTCTAGGTATGGGGAATCCTACCAATCGTGGCTATGTTTGTTTTGCTTTAGAGTTTTTCTTGTGTTTAGAGGAGGGTAACCCTCTAGGTCACCTTTATTTTTGATTGAACGAGGGTGGGGAGGTTTATTCGTTCCCTCCATGCTCTATTTACCATGGACATGACAAATGTAATTTTAGACTCTTGAATTTGGATGTCCGACTGCAATTCCTCTCCTCGGACAATTGTAACTGTATATATATTTTAATGCACACCTCTGCTTATTTTTCTCATGGCATATTAGGCTCCCTGTTTACTGGACTATAATTTATTGTGAGGGTATACTGATTTCAACAATAGAATATTTTTCCTCGTTTGTGCTTGTTTAAAGGTTACCTCACCGTGGCCTTTCTGTACAGGAATTTGTACTTGTTTTTGTTTTATGAGTTCATAGTATTGCACAACTTTTATCTATGTCAATATTTTTTTTGGTTTAGTTGCACATTCCTATACAGTTTATATGATGTTTTATGTAATTGACTGAAGAGTGTCTTATCCCCTAAGCTTACAACCTCCCTTGTTGAGAGGGTCTGAACCCTGCCCCTTAATTACAGTGTTCTTTTGAGTTTATTCCTGATTGCTTCGAGGTTATTAATACTTGTATGCTGGAAAGAGTTAAAACGCAGACAGGATAATAATCCTACCAACCTGTTGTTCTATTCGAAACCGAATTTTCCTTTTTGGGTGTTCCATTTGGCTTAGATAATGTCCACAGAGTAGGTCGCGAGCTACCCCACTCCGCTTTCTTGCCTTCCTTATTACAGACGAAATGCTCTACTCCATCTTAACACAACCTGCACTTAGATTAGGGTCGATACAGTTTTTGGCAAGTTTTACTTTTATTTTCTCTAATTATATACACCTATGTCTCTTAAAGAAAGGGGTTTGGCCCAAAGGGTGCAAGCCATTATTGAGTAATGCTGGTCTTGAGTTGATTCCATTCACTCCTCTAATTTTTGGTCTGCCTAAGGATTTATTTGTTTCCTTCTTATTTAATGATTGGGATTTTTTTTGTTGCAGTATTCAATGGCAATGTGAAGTTATCATGTTTGATGTTAATGCACGATTGAATTACAAGAATGTCCCAACGTGGCACAAAGATCTTTGTAGGTATATGTTTTATAGAGGGCTTGGATCTCTAAGTAGAAATAAAGGTTCCTTAATTGTGTGGTGGCACAACTGCCTGAACCAATTAGCTAAATATCTTTGTGAATTTCAGGGTGTGTGAGAACATTCCTATTATTCTTTGTGGAAACAAGGTTGATGTGAAGAATAGGCAAGTGAAAGCTAAGCAAGTTACTTTTCATAGAAAGAAGAATCTTCAGTACTATGAGATATCTGCAAAAAGTAACTACAACTTTGAGAAGCCATTCCTATACTTGGCAGGGAAGCTCTCAAGGTGAGCCTTTAATCTAGTTTCTCATACTCCCTAATATGAATGTTATATTAAAAAAATTTGATTGATTCTATAATGGGTTATTTTTATAGGGATCCAAACCTTCATTTTGTGGAATCGCCTGCTCCTCCTGAGGTTCAACCCAGCAACAGTAAGTAGAATCCTATTTTCTTATTATTTTTGTTAACTTTTATTTAAATAATTTGTTCCATTTCTAAAAGATTGAAACTTTGGCTTACAATCTTTTATGTTGTCAGGTACGAGGCAGAACTTGTAGCAGCTGTGGCCCAACCCCTTCCAGATGATGATGATGATGCTTTTGAATAGGTTTGTTAAGATGCTTTTGCATATTTAGGGATTGGCATATTCAATTAGTTTTGTATCATTGGATTTTGATATTGAGTTCTGACATTTAATTCTGATTTGTATTTGGGGCTTAGAATAGCATTAACGCATCTCTCTATATGTGATTTGGGTTCTGTCCAAATGTTTTCATCTGTGGAGTTGGCTAAGCTATCTTAGTTCAACTCCATTACAGAGCTTATTTTATACCCTAAGATAATTTTTTCCGTTATATACTCTTGCACATTTTGCACAAGAACTTTTTGTACTCTTCAAATATTTCAAGAATGCTCAAGTGCCTTTAGTTGTGTACTGTTGGGGGAAATGCTAGTTGCGATGATTGTTGTTTGTAATATATTATGGCTTGTTAAAACTTTCTTTGAAAATTCTAGCTATGTCTGAGGATTTATTTTAACTTTGAAATTGTTTTACATAGTTGATAACTGTGGTTATCAAGCCTTCCTGGGTATTCTTCTTGGTATGTTGTCTGTGCAACACATAAAGGTATCGACATTTCATTAATTGGGCTCTCAATTGATTTCTGCATAAAGATTCACATTGTCTAAATCTAAAGTCGTTTCCATTCAACAATCTATAGATACTTCTTTAACTATAGTAAAACTGGGAGATGGAACACTTATCAAAGCTAAGGTAGCATCTTAAATCCAAACTTTTGACTCCCATTTGAAGTAGATATTAAAGCTTTATAAAATGGCACTTTGTTGAAAAGTTGACAGTAATTAAATATGCTGGCTGGACAGTGCATTTATATATGGGTGGCCATGTTAACCTCATGTCATATATCTCGCTACAATTTTTTTTTTTAATATATACATATACACAGCTATATAATTACCAACACATAGACATGCTTTATAAGGTTGACGGTCCTGTATCATGTGTACATAATTGTCAGCACATGAGTTATTCTCTATACCGTGCAATTCCTATTCTTATGTACGCTCACATAATGGCTCACTTTAAAACTTGCATGAAACAAGTCCTATAGTTGTACAACTACCCAACGGGTTGGACATAACTACAATGATTCCCACGCAGTTCTCCATGACTCGAACGTGTTAGCAATTGACACGATCTCCACCCGATGATTTGTGTAATCCCCCAAGGCTATGAAATTAGTGATGCTGTAGTTTTTGTGTTGTTTGATACACATTGATTTGGGTTAACATTAATTGAGCATTAACTTGTGTGTCCCACCATGGGTATGTGGTGTGGGTAGTCTCCAACTGTTGCCTCACGATCCTTCATGTATCGATGGGCTTGACAGTTTCGACTCTATGGCTTTGTTGCAGAGAACATGTGCGCGAGGTTTCGGAACCTAATCCCACCACCAGAATTTATTGACTAGGTAATTATTTGACAGTTTCATTTCCTAGGTCGTTGATTTACAATCGTTTCCATCATATACAGGATAAGTATTTACAATTCTTTAACCACAGTGTTTTGCTGACAGGCAGGTAACCCCACTCCTTCTTTCTAGGTTGCGGATGGCATTGGATGGAATGGTGAGAGGATAATCATCCTCGCTTCCACGAGTATGATGATATTCCACTTGCTTTTGTTTGTAGGAATGGGATTTGGACCTAGTTTGCTTTTGTTTCTAGGTATCCCTTTCTTTTAGGCCCGAGAAAAAGATTTGTGGCAAGTTCTATTTCAATGAAAGGAATAAAATGCGACAAAATATATTATGAAGCATATGTTCTCCGTAGTTAGACATCAAATTTATATGAATGTCCTAGCTCCCACACATGTTTATTATTCCCTATGCTAGTGTTCCAAGGCCTTGATTTATAGTATATTGAAAAAGGTTATGAGATATTTTACAATCTTAAGCCCAATGCATGTATTGTATCTTTTGGGTGAATTATGTTAGGGCATGTATAAATTGTCATGCATAGCTTCTCTTGAAATATTCTACACACAACCTTAAATAGCTAAGCTCGAAATATCGTCTATGTCAGTGTGATATGATCACATGATGTGTCACCATTGGCATACCCCCTAACAACACTCCATTATGAAAATTTTTAGCAACACTATACTCAATGCAACCCCTATTACAAATCTTATAAATTTGTTCTGAAGCCAGCTCATAAATTACTATGAATTGCATAGCCATTACCTTGCTTCATGTAATCTTATAAAATTTTAATATGCTATCAAAGAGGATATATTGAAATTCTAGGAAGATGCTATATTTTGTGGCATTTTGACTAGAGGTTTTAATAAATATATTCCCAAGCCATATGATGGATTAGTTAATGTTTACAAATTTCAAGTGTGTAACCCTCCGTGATTTTTTTGTCAAAGTGGCTTTGTGTTTATGACATTATTCTTTTAGGAACTCTGATTCCTAGTGAGGAGGAAATGTATTAGGTGAAGAATTTTGATTAAAATGTTGCTTTAGTATTGATAGATTTTGTCAGGAATTTTGATAGATTTTGAATAACTTTGTTTAACAATGCTAGGACACAATATACTTAATTGAGAAATTTTTATGGTGACCATATTTACTTTAAGGATAGACTTTATTGAATCTAAAATATAAGATTTAAGATTTGAAGAAATTTTATAAGAGTGATTAGTGTTTTGTTCTAAGATGTTTCTACACATTTGGAAAGTTAATGAAAAGTTATTGATAATGTTTATCTTCAAAGTTCAATCAAACAATGATGTCTTCTTATTCTAGCTTTTTGTTTGAGGAACCAATTGTGCCACTTATCATTGACTTCTTAAATGATATTTTCATGAACAAGGATTATGATGCAAATATCATCATGGTCAAACAATAAATAGAATGGAGAATTTCATAAGTGGGGAGAAATTTAAAACTATTATCCATTGCATTGTGAATTAAGGTGATATGAGATTACTTTGTTATGAAATATTTGATTTAAATCATTTAATTATAAAGGTTCCAAAAGAGGAAAACAAATTGGAAAAAAAAAAATCAAAGAGGAAAATGGGGTACTGATTTTGATTGAGTTTCTCCTTATAATTTTTATATAATTGTTATTGAAAGTTTTTGATTGGTTGTTTGTGTCCATAAATGTCTTAGTGGTGTATGCCACTTTTCATTTGGTTTTCAAGAAAGCTTAATCTTCTTTTCGTATCCTATTTTGCAGGATGTCTTTAATGCCCTTTTCCCATTGAGGTTATTCCAGTTCTTATTTTTTTTAGTTGCAACATGATTTGGTTAAGAATGAGTTTCATTAATTTCTAAATAAATTACACGTTCATGTATGATAATAAACATACCAATGATATTTGGATCTCTTGTCTTTTGGTTTTGAACTTTTGATATGTTTTGATGAGGGCTCATTTTTAATAATTTATGATAATTTTGAAATACATACTGAAGATTACAAGGTTAATATTGCAATAAAGTCTCATGTAAGAGACTACTCTATTAGGATGTTTTTGTCTTCAATTTGGATGCTTTATTTGTTGTCAAGAGTGGGCTTCATTGATTTATTGAAAGTGGATGCTTAAGTGTATGAAATCCTTATTACTAGTGTCTTGTATTTAGAAAATAAAAACTTCCATGTGTAAGAGGTTTACAGTGCATTCTGATAGATAGCTACAAGAAGCATTCTGATAGCTGCATGAAGTGCACTTTTTGGGGAGTTTTTTTGGTTATTCTAATCACAATTATTTTCTATGGGTTAGGATGAATGCTTTTATATGTATTTTTGTAAAGCCCTTCATTTTATGTCTTTGTTTAGCTTCAAGCTCTGGTGGATGACACAGAGGATGGGCTCCTATTGGAGATGTCTCATTTGAGACTCAATTTTTCCTAGTTGGTGATAGTGAAGGTTCACCTCTGAGAACTGGTGTGGGCAATGACACTTAAGAGCCAAAAATCTATATTGTTTTCTTGTTATTGCAGAAGGATCTTTTTAAGAAGTTTTGCAAGGAAATGAAAATAATGAGTTTGAAATCTATCTAGAAAGCAGTAAGAATTGCAGGTATTATGAATTTATAAGCTACATTCTTTGTTTAGGAATTAGTCGATATATTTAAACTATAATTTATATACTACTTACCTCCATAAGCTACATTCTTTGTTTAGGAATTAGTCGATATATTTAAACTATCATTTGTATACTACTTACCTCCATAGTTGATTTGGCATGCCACTTTGTTATGAATTTATATTAAATTTGTTTTAAATTTTCAACGAATTAAAAACAAATTCATATTCGATTTCTATAAACAATTTAATAAATGGTGGCGAAGGTACCGGTAATTGGATAGCGATGGGAAGACGATGGACGTAATGGAGTTTGTTTCAACAGATTATATGATAGATAGTTTACGCTCAGCAGAAGGTCCTGCCCAAAGAACCATGATTTGACGCTACAGAACAATCATTCATGCAATAACCTCGTTTTTGTCAGATAATTTTATTATGCTTATGGTACTTAAAAGAGAAATAGATTCAATAGTTGAACATAATTAAATTCTATTTTACAGTAAAACTTAAAAAGAAATAGATTTAATAGTTAATTATTAAACCCACTTTTAAAAATGTATACACAATTTTTGAACAAACAAAAACAGTTCAAGAAAAAACCATTTCCTGTATTGACAACTCTAAATCTCCAGGGTTGCTGCAGATAGGATCGTGCCCTCAAAGCGCTCCCCACCATAACCGTGAAGTTCCATCAACTGCCTGGTTGACATATTGAATAGATAAGATATATGTTTGTTGGGACGCGGTTGTCGTTCTCCCACTCCGCTTACAAAAAATTGGTCACGCCACTGTGTACCGCACGTAAAGAAGAAGCCAATATCGTGGGGAATGGGAAGAGTAGATACAACACTCCAAGTGTCCTTCCCCACATCATACTTCTCCACCTGTTCGTGTTCGGTGAACACGTACAACTCCCCCCACCGGAAGAAGAAGAAATGACACAACTTCTCCACAGTTCTCCCCTGAAATGTGCCCTTCTCCACGTTCCCTCACAAGGATCGAAAACTTCTGCACTTTCCTCTTCGTCGTCTAACACCATGAACTTACCTTCCACCAACCCACCACGGCTTCCCTGCCCGTGCGCTTCGATCATAGGACGCAATATTTCCCACTTGTCATTCTCCACGTCATATGCTTCTGCAGAGGCAAGAGGGTTGTCACGCTCGTCGATCCCGCCAGCCACGTAGACAAGTCCGGTGGAAAAAGAGACAGAGCACGCAAAGAATGCTCGAGGTGTGGGCATGTCAGCTCCACGACGCCATCTCGCAGACTCAAAGTCGTAAATATAAACACTCTTCATCGAAGTTGCTGATCTGGACGGCTGGAATCCGCCTATGAGAAGTAGCTTGCGATTCACAGCAACGCAGTGACAGCATATTGGTATTTCAGTATTAGGGGGATCATCGATTGGAGGTAGCCTTTCCCAGGTGCCCTTCACAGGGTCGTATACCGTTACTACAAGTAGGACCGGACTCCTGATTTCTCTTTGAACCAGGCAAATAAGCTGCTCGCTCGTCCCAAATTTCTTCCTGTCACCATAGAAAGTAGGGCTACTGAGTATAGCCTCCCAGCTTTTGCACACAGCTTTCAGAGTATCGTGTGATTTGTAAGGCATTTTCAGCAAACACTTTCGAACAACATCCTCCGGAATAACCTCCATTAGGACACTTTAAACACACTAATCTGCTAATAGATCAAGTTTACCCAGAGTTTTACCACATATAAAGAAATAAACAAGAAAGTAAACCACGGTAACTAAAAACGGAAAAGTGCAGTTAAATATACAGTGGAGATGTGGAAAAACGTTAAATATATAGTGGAGATGTGGAAAACCTAATTTCAAGCCGACAAGAAATGGAGTTCGTTATATCCATTCATAAACTACATTAAATGTTTTATTAGTAATATGAAAAATATATAAATTTTTAATTCACAAGAGAAGGAAACATTTAATATTAGTCAATACTTTTAAATAGCAATGTTTTATGTAACAACCATTATGGCAAGATTTCCCTTGGGGAATTAATTTTATATATATATATATATATAAAAAGTTATTTATTTATATTGTGAAAAAATATATAATTTTTTAATTCATAATATAATGAATTATTTAATATAAATTTGACATGTCAATATTTTTACATGTTAATGCTTTAGGTAAAAGATCATGACCTCCACACGAGTTTTTATGGAGAAAAATTATATACATATGTGGGGCATGAAATGGGTTTAGTTGGTTTTGCTATTTAAAGTTTTTAAATGAATTAAGTATTTCATTTTATTACAACATATTTTTTATTATATTTTTAACTCATTCAAATGTTAATTTATTATCAACTTTTTATATTTAGAGTTTTTAATTTGAGGTTTTGTATTTTATTTATGGCTATTAATTATAATATGATGATGGTAAAATATTAATAATATAAAATGTGAATTTGAGTTCTATTAACTTGAGGTACCCTACAACTCGAGAAGCCTTTTTCTTCTATCCTCCTCATGACAAGTGAGTAGTTAGATGCTTTTCTCACCTCAAGCTTTCCATCAAACATATGAATGGAGTGACGTCACTCGCGGATGTGGACTAAGGATAGCAAGTGCACCAGTAAGTCTAGAAGGCTAAGCAATTTAAGCCTAATTATGCCAAGCCCTAATGGCTTGAGTTTTGATATATTGCTCCATCAACATTGTTAGTAAATTCTTCAAAAAAATCTTTTCTATGAGTCATGTGGCAAGTTGCTCCTAAATCAAGCAACCAATCATTTTTCCAAGAAGCAAGTGAAGCATTAAATAAGTCTTCATTTACTCCAATATCACACTGTGCCACAACATAATGAGCGGATTCAGGTGCTTTACCTTTGTCTATGTCATTAGTTTTACCTTTGGTTTGGTTTCTTTGCTGCTCAATTTTGTCCCAAGGTAACTTCGATGTGGAGGCATCATGAGATCCATTTCTTTTGTAGCGTATGCAATGCAAATCTGACTTTTCTCCTTGAGAGTGTCTACCCCCCATACCTCTGAAATACCTTTCTCTTCCTCTTAGACCACCTCTTCCTCTGGAAAAATCTTGGGCAAGATTCTTTTCTTAATGAGCAAGGCACACAGTCGCTTCAGAAGATTCAAGGGTTCTCTTCTTTGCAAAATCTTTCTCTCTTTCAGTAAATTTTTTCATAAGAGAGTGAAAGGTAATATCTTTGAGATTTCCATTTGCTTGCATTGACTCAAGATAATTGGAGTAAGTAGGATAAAGTGCCTTGAGAAAAACTATGAGAGGAATATCTAGTTCAACGTTAGTGACTTTGATATCATGCATTATGGATTTTACTTCTGATGTAAGAGCAAGAGGATCATTTTTTGTAATTCAAGAGTGAAGTGTTTAATCATGAGTTGAACAACTTCAAGTGCAGAATCTGAGTCATAGAGTTCTTTTGGCTTTTGTAAGGCTTCGAAAGCATTTGAAAATGGCGAAATATGTCGACTCACCTCTTCACTTACAGATGTTGCAATTAATGCATAGGCTTTGCACTTGTTATTTTCCCAAATGGCGAACTCTTTATCTGAGCTAGGCTGTTCTAGCTCTTTGTCTCCGTCTCCAACACACGCTCCTTTCCACAACTCATTGAAAATGAGGGTGTGTTTTATCTTCTGAGACCACTCATGGTAGTTCTCTTTGCGAGTGATAACTACTCCCACAATAGATATGATTGAATGCGTTGTAAAATCTAAGTGCTGTAAAAATACTTTTGCTGGCAAAAAATTTGCTTTTGTCGAGAAGAAAAAAAAAACCTATGCTGCTAAAAAAAACTAATTCTGATAGAGGCGTTAGAGTGGATATCAAAGTGTGTTTGGGCAGTCAAACGAAGGAGCGTTAACTATGTTAGCTACTTTGAATACAATGTTATGAAAACAACATTATGGGAGCCCAACAACGTGTTATATATGGGATATTGTTTATATGAAAACAACATTATGGTGGATACAACCTTATATATATCAGCATATATATGAAAACAACATTCAATTTACCAAATGAATCCCTTCAAAAAATCCAATGTATTTGAGTTTACCAAATGAATCCCTTAAAAAATTATGCTGCTTCACGTCAGTGCACAGATTTTAGTGGTGAGAGTCCCACAGTGATCACCAAGAGTATGTCAACTCAAAGAAACGCAAAGCGAAGGTATGTAAGATAAAACCAGTGGTGTGGGCCGCACCATTTCGCACCTCTGTCATACAATACAGTCTTCAAAAAAATTTCGCACCTTTGTCATACAATATAGTCTTCAAAAAAATTTCGCACCTCTCATTCCAAATTCAACATTGTAGGCTGTATACCAAGGGTCAAGGTATGAGAGGGAAGTGTATGGAGGAGGGCTATGGAGGAGGGTTGTGGATGGAGCTGAAAGTTCTAAAAGTCGTCTTCTAATATTGCAAATAGAGCCCATACATAGCTCTAGGAGTGGTATGGTGCATTCAAGCTTAGCGTCGACTTCAATTGCAGCACCAAGCTCTCCATTTCATGATGGGGTGAGTTATAATCCAGAAAACGCACCTAATAACAGTGTAGGTGGCAGTCCATATGAAGAAAACCGTGAGGGTGCTAGGTTTGTATGGGTATGGAAACCAGTGTGGAAAGCATAGAAAGGCTGAGTGTTTTGTATGTAGGTGGAGCAGCAAGAAGAGCAACATAGTAGATAAGGCATCAGAGGTAGGATTGATGATTATGGAGGGTGCCAGAATCAGTACAATATTAGTGAGTCGCAGGGGAATAATGATGTGTTCATGCCAGTGGAAGCATCAGAGCTGCCAGGCTAGCTAGTCTACGTAGGATTCATAATACCATAGGAAAAATAGGGAGCTACAAAGAAGAGGGAAGCCAAAAATGGCACTAACTTTGATACCATGTCACACTAGGAGGTAACTCCTCAAAACAATTCATTGATATTCATTCAGGTTAGTCTTTATTATATACATGAGGGAGATAGAAGAAGAAAGGTTTATCAAGCTATAGGGTACCTCTGCTCGTGCATAACATTTATCATACAATTATCATTATGAAGAAGGTACACTTCCATCAAGTTTATTATGGCATGCTAGATTTGGGCATTTGAACTATGACACCTTCCGCTTGTTGAAGAAGAATGGTGTTACTGGTTTGCCTACAATTCCTAGGAAACTTAGGCAATGTGATGCTTGCATTCTATGAAAGCATAGAAAACAGTCTTTTCATGATTCACATTCAAGAGCACATAGAAAACTTGAACTCATTCGTTTAGATTTATGTGGTCCAATGCCTATTCCTTTTGCAAATGGAAATAAATATATGATGACATTTATTGATGACTACACCATAATGTGTTGGGTTTATTTATTGAAGAATAAATCTGATCATTTTCAAACATTCAAGAAATTTCATACATGGATTGAAAATGATGCACAATCTCATATTGGCTCCATTCGCACTGATAATGGAAAAGAATACACTTCAAATGAATTTGAAAACTATCTTCGCCAACATGGGATCAGACATCAAACAACTATGCCTTATAATCCCCAATAGAATGGTGTAGTTGAAAGAACAAATAGGACAATCTAAAATATGGTGTGCTCCATGTTGTTTTTCAAAAAATGTGAAATTGATGTTTTGGGCTGATGCAGTTCTATGTGATGTATATATAAAGAATAGATGTCCATCTAATGCTATTAGAAACAAGACTCCCTATGAAATGTGGTATGGGCGCATTCCTTCGCTAGAGCATCTCAGGGTCTTTGGTTCCACCTGTTATGCCTTGATACCAAATGTACATAGAAACAAACTTGGTGCAAGAAGTCGTAAGTGTATCTTCCTGGGGTATTCAAACACCTCCAAAGTATACCGTCTCTATGATGAATTCAATAAAAAGTTTGTCGTATCTAGAGATGTAATCTTTCTTGAAACATCCAAAACTGACAATGTTGTTGAGCGGCAACTTGATCACTTGGATAGATTCGCAAATGAAAAATCATTTCAAGAATTCGATAATCAAATTCCACATCTTGAAGGGGGGATTCCTATATTAGATCAACCTATTGATTCTTCTTCTGAAGCACTCTCTCCCCCGCATGAAACTTCAACAACGAATGATACTCTAAGTGATGTGATTGATAGAATTGGGAGACTCTATCTTGATTCAGTCCCAACTCAATCAACGGAGCATCTTGGACCATCTGGACTTCAAAAGAATTTGAAAACAGGTAAAATGGAGGTGATGTAGATGACTCTGATTCACCTGTTGATATGGATGTTTCTTACGATTGTGAATTGAATTTGTCTACAGATTCCAAACCAACTTGCTCCAAAGTAGATGCTTCTCATGATGAATGGAAAGAAGCAATGCAAAAGGAGTATGATGCCCTAAAAGTAATGGCACTTAGAAGTTTGTTGATCCCCCATTAGGAACCAAACCAATTGGCTGCAAGTGGGTCTACAAGAACAAGTTTAAAGTTGATGGCTCACTTGACAACCACAAAGCTAGGATTGTGGAAAAATATTTTGCATAGAAGTAAGGGGTCGATTATGAGGATAATTTTGCCCCCACAGAAAAATGGGCTACCATCCAGACACTCTTTTCCCTAGTAGCTCAGAACGGTTGGAAAGTCCATCAAATGGATGTAAAAATTGCTTTCTTGAATGGAGATTTAAAAGAGATGTTTTTATGACCCAGCAGCCTGAAAGTTTTGCTATGAAAGGACATGAAAAAAAAGTATGCAAACTTGTGAAATCCTTTTATGGCCTCAAACAAGCACCACGAGCCTGATATGAAAAAATAACTAAGCATCTTCTGAAACTCAATTTCAAACATTATAATCTTGATGAAGCAACTTTATTTGTGAAGAAATTTGGCAAAATAGTTGTGTATATTGTGGTATATGTAGATGATCTTTTGATGACAGGAATAATGAAATCTACATTGCATCCATAAAGAAGGAATTGGGGAAAGGTTTTGAAATGAATCATTTGGGCTATGTTCATTACTATCTTGGGATTGAAGTAACTCAACATCCGAAGTCCATATTCTTTTCTCAGAAGAAGTACATTGGAGATGTGTTGAACAGGTTTGGCATGACAAAATTCAATCCTCTTACTACTCCAATGGAACATAACATAAAGCTCACATCCATTGAAGGAAAATAATTTGAGGATGCAACAAAGGATAGACACCTTGTAGTAAGTCTCAACTACCTAACTACTACTAGACCAGACATTTCATTTGTTGTTGGAATCCTCTCCAGGTTTATGCAAAAGCCTTTTGAGGGACATTGGTCTGCTACAAAAAGAGTTCTAAGGTACTTGAAGGGAACTCAAGACTTTAGAATCAAGTAAACACAGGTGGACGACTTCAGCTTGATTGGATACTCTGATTTAGACTTCGATGGAGACAAATAAACTAGGGTATCTACTTCAGGTTATGCTATGAGTCTTGGATCAGGAGCTGTCCCCTGGAGATCACACAAACAATCAGTTCTAGCAGATTTCACAACAGAGGCAGAATATGTGGCAACAGTTGAGGAAACAAAAGGAATTGTGTGGCTCAAGAAAATTCTTAAAGATTTGTAGGTGAAACAAGTACAATTGACTCCACTCATGGTTGACAATACCTCAGCAATAAAGTTGACCAAGAACCCAAAGTTTCATGATTGAACGAAGCACATCAATACTAAATATCATCTGACTGGACATCACGTTGGGGCCAAAACAATCCATCTCCACCATTGTTCCACTAATGAGAAAATTGCAGACATCTTCACCAAAGCGCTTGGAAGAGAAAAGATTGAAAGCTTTAGAACAATGCTTGGACTCACCGACATCCCTTCAGACTAAGGGGGGGAATGTTGACACCTAATCATTAAGGATTTTGTAAATAACTAAAATTGATGTAAATAAGTAATAGAAAATATGAAGAGCCACCAGGAGATGAAATGAACAGTCTCTCCGTCATGTATATAATAAAGGCCAACTTGAATGAATATCAATGAATTGTATTGAGGAGTTACCTCTTGGTCTGACATTAACAATAATAACAAAAAACACTGATGGACGAGAGTCCCCTTATTATGAGATTAACCAATTGGTGTATGAAATCCCATTGGTTGTTGCACCACCACATTGGTCCATGAGGGCTCCTTGTTTGTGGCATGAAGGACCCATATTTTGGTAGCAATTTGAGTGCTAAAGTCTATTGTGGTGTACAAACTCTACCTCCCTTTCGAATAGAACCTATGAGGCTATAAATGAGTACAAAGAGTGGACAATTTAGAAATCCTTCAACACAAGTTATTGATGGGTATAGATTGTTTGAGAGCCAAGTTATATTTTTCTAAATTATTCACAATAGTGAATTAATAAACAAGGGGACAGAAATGAATGGATATGCCAAAAGGGAAATAAGTGTAACACCTTTCTCACATTGTCTAGGGAAATGGAAGGGAGTGCCATAGCTCCTAGAGCACTAGATCATATACCTATAATTCTCTATATTGAGTGGATCAACTAAGCCATGAGAGAAATGAGTTGCTTCAAGTGAGCTTTTCCCCCACAGTGGTAACTACTTTGAGAGACACCCTCTCATTTGGTTTTCCAACTTGAATGAGCTCTCTTGCTCATATATTTATAGAATACTTTCTCCTAGTTCTCCATTAGAGGTATGATAATCTCATCTCACATTAGTTCTCCTCAATTTTTTTACATGCTTCAACCATGATATGTCAACTACTATATAGTACATCATAGAATGGAAATGCACTTACATATGACACACTAGACTTTCACAACATGGCAGTATGTTATATTGGTTTATCTTGTTCACTTTAGTTTATCTAATATGGTTTCATGTATGAGTTTCTTTCTTCAACATGGTGTTAATGTTTCATAGTTGTGCTTCGGATGTGGTGGGAATTCAATGTAATTTAATAATGTATAACAGTAATCTTGAATTTTACCTTTTGTTTCCCATGGTCGGTCATGGTTTTCTTGTAGATACATTATCACTTCACGAGTCATACCATACTAATAGAGAACTTGATAGAACATATCATACTTCATATCACAACCATATGTTTTACTTTCCATCTTTCGTTTCCACTTTGATTCCATAAATCATATTTTCAGTGAATTATTAAATTATCATAAGTCATCCATCTAGGTCCTAATAAGAGTAATTAAGACTCATGTGTAAGATCCTTTAAAGTCAAAAAGTGAAAGTGCTTTAGGTAGTAGCATCTCTAAACAAATTAAAAGCCCAAAAATAATAATGTCGAAACTATGTTAGTTCAGTAAAAATCCCTAACCCCTATTTATATGCATATTAATACATACTAGCCCTTCAAATGGACCTCTCACTGCTTATGTAGTAGATGAGTTAGGGTTGTAAAGCACTTCATAGAGTTCATTAGGGAAAAATAAATGAACCTACCCTATTTTCTAGCTCTTTCCCATTTGCCTTCTTTTTCAAATTGGAATTTCCCCAAATAGTTTGATTTTTGGGAATTCCCTTGCTTTTCTTGAGAAAATTTAGGGATAAATATCTAGATAGTTATGAGCAGATTCGTTGGTTTGACCCATTGAACTTCCCTTAGCTTCACTAACACTGCCCGTGGTCTAACAACTTGAGTTAGCTGGGTCGCTAATGCACCCTTAGGCTTGGTAACAAGCTTCATAAAGAAGGTTTATACTGTGCAACCAACATTAGTTTAGATTCAAGGCCTGCAATTGTGGTATTTGCTTTAGTCATGATGTCTTTCACCTCTGAGTTGATGAGGAGGTCATTTTGTTGTATAACACTTGCCTTCTTTGAGGCTTTTCCTTATTGACTTTTCTCTCATCTTCCTAATTATTATGTGACATTTGGTTATCAAAACATTCAAGTCTTGTTTGTTTGGATTCCTTCCATCACTTTGGCATAGAACACATTGTTGTCCGATCAGATAGAAATCTTTCAAGCTTTTGCAAAAGGAAACATATTCTTTGTTTTAAGTCTTTGATTAGTTTCTGAGTGGAATATTTCTCTTTACTTATTAAATGATTTCATTTGGAAAGGACTTAAAACTAGCATTGTTTTGAGTTTTGCATTTGGTTGCTTGTCATCTATTCGAATAAATGAAAAATCGCATTCATTTATCTCTTTGAACCAGGCAAATAAGTTGCTCGCTCATCAAAAATTTCTTCATGTCACCATAGAAAGTAGGGCTACTGAGTATAACCTCCGAGCTTTTGCACACAGCTTTGAGAGTATCGTGTGATTTGTAAGGCATTTTCAGCAAACACTTTCGAACAACATCCTTCGGAATAACCTCCATTAGGACACTTTAAACACACTAATCTGCTGATCGATCGAGTTTACCCAGACTTTTACCACATATAAAGAAATAAACAAGAAAGTGAACAACGGTAACTCAAAACGGAAAAGTGCAGTTAAATATATACTGGAGATGTGGAAAAACGTTAAATATATAGTGGAGATGTGGAAAACCTAATTTCAAGCCGACAAGAAAAGGAGTTCGTCATATCCATTCATAAACTACATTAATGTTTTATTAGTAATATGAAAAATATATAAATTTTTAATTCACAATATAAGGAAGCATTTAATATTAGTCAATACTTTTAAATGGCAATATTTTATGTAACAACCATTATGGCCGCACTCCCCTTGGGGAATTATATATATATATATATATTTATTTATTTATATTAAAAGTTATTTATTTCTATTATGAAAAATATATAATTTTTTAATTTATAATATAATGAAGTATTTAATATAAATTTGACATTTCAATACTTTTACATGTCAATGCTTTATTTAAAAGATCATGACCTTCACACGAGCTTTTATGGAGGAAAATTATATACATATGTAGGGCATGAAATGGGTTTAGTTAGTTTTGGGATTTAAAATTTTTAGATGAATTAAGTATTTCACTTTATTACAACATATTTTTTATTATATTTTTAACTCATTCAATGTTAATTTATTATCAACTTTTTATATTTAGAGTTTTTAATTTGAGGTTTTGTATTTTATTTATGGCTATTAATTATAATATGATGATGGTAAAATATTAATAATATAAAATGTGAATTTGAGTTCTATTAACTTGAGGTACCCTACAGCTTGAGAAGCCTTTTTTCTTCTATCCTCCTCATGACAAGTGAGTGGTTAGATGCTTTTCTCACCTCAATATTACCATCAAACATATGAATGGAGTGACCTTGCTGACCGATGTGGACCAAGGATAGCAAGCTTTTCTTCTACAGAACATGATGCAGCAGGAAGTATGGAAGGTTAGACAATTTAAGTGTAATTGTGCCAAGCTCTGATGGCGTGAGTTTTGATATACTTCTCCATCAACATCGTGAGTAAATTCTTCAAAAAAATCTTTTCTATGAGTCATGTGGAAAGTTGCTCCTAAATCAAGCAACCAATCATTTTTCCAAGAAGCAATTGAAGCATTAAATAAGTGTTCATTTACTCCAATATTACATTGTGCCACAACATAATGAGCGGATTTAGGTGCTTTACCTTTTTCTATGTTATTAGTTTTACTTTTGGTTTGGTTTCTTTGTTGCTCAATTTTGTCCTAAGCTAACTTGCATGTGGAGGCATCATGAGATCCATTTCTTTTGCAGCCTGTGCAATGCAAATTTGACTTTTCTCCTTGAGAGTGTCCGCCCCCCATACCTCTGAAATATCTTCCTCTTCCTCTTCGACCACCTCTTCCTCTGGAAAAATCTTGGGCAAGATTCTTTTCTTGATGAGTAAGGCACATAGTCATATGGACGCAATACTTCCCACTGGTCGTTCGCCATGTCATATGCTTCTGCAGAGGCAAGAGGGTTATTACGCTCGTCGATCCTCCCAGCCACGTAGACAAGCTCGACAGAAAAAGAGATAGAGCGCGCAAAGAATGCTCGAGGTGTGGGCATGTCAGCTCCACGACGCCATCTCACAGAGTCAAAGTCGTAAATATAAACACTCTTCATAAAAGTTGCTGATTGAATCCACCTATGAGAAGTAGCTTGTGATTCACAACAACGCACTGAGAGCATATTGGTATTTCAGTATTGGGGGGATCATCAATTGGAGGTAGCCTTTCCCAAGTGCCCTTCACAGGGTTGTATACTGTTACTACAAGTAGGACGCACTACTACACCAAGGGCACTTTTAAGACATTTTTTTAAGACAAAAGAAATCTTTTGTCTCAAAAACTCATATTTTATTTTAGTTATTTTACATTAAAAATTAATATCTATTGATTTGTCTTAAATATAGACTTTAAGACAAAAATAGGTTGAGGCAAAAATATTTTAAGACAAAACTTTATATTTAAGACAAAAATAGTTTAAGACAAAAATATTTTAAGACAAAAGTAGTTTGAGACAAAAATATTTTAAGACAAAACTTTATATTTAAGTCAAAAATAATTTAAGACAAAAATATTTTGAGACAAAACTTTATATTTAAGACAAAGGTAGTTTGAGACAAAAAATTAAAGACAAAACTTTATATTTAAGACAATAATAGTTTAAGACAAAAACAACTTACGACAAAATTATTTTAAGGAAAAATTTTATATTTAAGACAAAAGTAGTTTGAGATAAAAATTTAAAGACAAAACTTTATATTTAAAACAAAATAGTTTAAGACAGAATTATTTTAAGACAAAACTTTATATTTAAGACAAAAGAATTTTGAGACAAAAATTTTTTACGACAAAACTTTATATTTAATACAATGACCACTTTAGATCAAACTTATGTTTAATAGGATATTTCACTTCGAATGAAAATGGAGGGCAGTGCTGAGTTTCAGGGTGATCTGCGCGCGCGTTCTGAACTGGAGCTCCCATGCCCCTGCTTCCTCGGCCCCTGCAGCCCTCCGCAGGCCCCCTGCATGGTAGCCCTTGCTGTTGGGCTCTCAATCCTTCCCGACATCCACGCTATCGAGCTCTGCCTCTCTCCTTCGGCCAGTGCCGCTTCTGGCACAGCGTCCGTGTCTGGGTTTTGTGATCGCAGAGGAGCATACCCACCGCCATGAGTGCGCCTGGGGCTGGGGAGCCTTCTCCCACCCCACCAATCTCTTCAGAAGAAGCATTCATAATATTGTTGTCGCAAAAAGGGAAGAAACATTTGATTCCAGAAGTCCCAGAATTCATCAAAAAACTGGAGGAAATTCCTAAGGTCACCCTGCTAGAAGACCAACTGATAAATATCGCCCTAGCCCTAGCTGACAGAGGGTTGGTAGAACAATTTATGGGATGCTGGCCCTCTAAAAAAACAAAAGATGACTGGATCCAATGCAAATAGAGGCCGCAACTAGAAAACAATGTGATCTGCTATGTTTTTGAAAGAGGGTATTTCATTTTCTAGTTCACCTCCAAAGAAGATTAAGATTTGGTTTTAAGAAACGGTCTGTATTTCATGGGAAATTAGGGTTTGTATCTTAATAAGCGAGCCCCCGACTTCAATCCCTCAATCGATACCCCTAAAGAGGTCCCAGTCTGGGTCTGGCTTCCCAATCTTTTGATCCATTGCTAGAGCTATCACAGCTTGCAGAAGATTGGAAATGGCCTAGGTCGTTTCATTGACAAAGAAGATAACAAGGGCCAATATACCTGCACAAGAATCTGTGTGGAAGTCGATCTGGAAGTTGGACTGCCCGAAGCCGTAAAACTTACAGTCAGAGAATGACATCACTATCAGAAATTGGATTACGAGCAACTGCCTTTCAAATGCAGAACATGTCACGAACATGGACACTTTCAACGAAATTTCCCAAAAGCTCAAACCAAGGAAAAATTGGATGAAGAAGGATGGAAAGAAATAAAAAAGGGCAAGGCAGTTCCAAAACCAATTGAGAAGAGAAATTTAGGGCCATTAGTGAAGCCCCGGCCTAAACCAAAAGCCAAAGAAGTTCCAAAAGAGGGTTCTTCCTTTGGGATGAAGACAGATGCCATTGGAATCCAAGAGGAACAAGAAGACCCGTCAAAGAAAGTGAAAGAAGTAGAGGCAAACTCAACTCTTCCTCCATCAGAGGATGAACAAGGGAAAAAAGAAGAAAACGATGAGCACATCAGTCTGGGATTCAATTCTGAGGGAGATTCAGAAGATGGAGTCTCAGATTTAGACAGCTCACAAGTCACTCCTATCAAGTTGGCCAGGGGTCGAAAGTCCAAGAAGAAACAGAGAGAGGAACAAACTTATTTGGATGTTCTCCAAGGCTCTTAGAAAACTCTCAAAGGAATGATGAATACTACATCTAGGCTCAAGCATGGTCAGGCTCCAAAAGGAGCCATAACCTTCCAAGATAGTCAATAATGAAATACGTCTCCTGGAATTGCAGAGGGTTAGGTAGCAGGTTGAAAGAAGAAGCTCTGAAAGATATTGTAAGGATATACTAGTCTGAAATCCTTTTCATCCAAGAGACAAAACTGGAGGACCTTCTACTCCTCCAAGCAAGCAAAGCATTATAGCATAAAGCCCAAGGGAGAGCAGTCGGCGCTAGAGGCACCTCTGGAGGGATTGCCTCCTTTTGGGACAACTCCAAATATGATCTGATTCACGAAGAATGTTGCCTCCATTGGCTACTCACTAAGCTCCTCCATAAAGAATCTGGCCACCAAGAAAGTATGTTTAATCTTTATGCTCCAGTGTTACCATCTGAGAAAAAAATTTGTTGGGACTCGCTCCAGTCCTATCTTTTCTTGCACAACCCAGAAAATATTATTATTGCAGGTGATCTGAATGTTACACTAGCTGCAGAAGAGAAAAAGGGGGGCTCGCTGGTCAGGGACCTAGCTAGAGAATGGGTTGAAGACCTCATTTTAGATTGGGAATTGGAGGATATCAAGCCCACATCTGGGAAATTCACTTGGTCAAACAAAAGGATAGGCCCTGACCACATTACTGCTCGTCTGGACAGATTTCCAGTCTAATCCTCCTTCTTGACTTGTGGTCTAATGGCCACCTCTAAAATTCTGCCGAACTACTCCTCTGACCATAAACCCATTCTGCTTGAGCTCTCCTTGGATGGAAATCTTGGCCCCATTCCCTTTAGATTCAGTTCTCTATGGATTCATCAAGAAGGATTCCAGGAGGTGGTCTCCGAGGCCTAGAACTGGAAAGTTCATGAAGGATCCCCTTTCTTTGTGTGGGAATAAAAAATGAGGAGACATACAAGGGAGCTCAAGGAGTGGGCTAAAAGGTTGAAAACGCCCACTGCCAAAAGAAAGTAGATGTATGATAGTTTAGCATGCCATCAATTAAAAATGGAGAATTCCAATGTAACTCAAATCCTTCTTAAAAAAGAAGTAGAGCTACAAAAAGATCTCCATAGAGCAAGTAGGGATGAAGAAGAGTTCTGGAGACAGAAGTCCAAAATCTTTGGTTATAGGCCAGAGACAAAAACACAAGCTACTTTCATAAGCAAGCTGAAGCACGCAAGCACTTAAAAACAGTAAATGAAATTCACTATCAAAACACTCTGGTTAAATATTCTGAAGGCATAAAGCGAGCAACCCACTCCTTCTTCAAAGATGTTTACTCTGTCCCGGAAGACCCTCCTATCAATTCTCAAGCCTATCCGATTGATCTTATTCCTAACTGTGTTCAAGATTCTGACAATATTATGCTGACTGCTCCGATCGGTATGAATGAGATTAAAGAAGCTTTGGATTACATGGATCGGGATAAAGCCTCGGGCCAATGGGTTCATTGCAAGGTTCTACCTGACTTGCTCGCCTACAATTAAAAAAGACCTTCTGAGAATGATCCGTAAATCTTAGGCCTGCACCAAGATTGGAGGTAAAACCAACTCAGCCTTCCTTGCCTTGATTCCGAAAGACAAAGGCGCCACCGATTTTAGTAGATTTAGGCCCATCTATTTGTGTAATACAAGTTATAAGCTAATTACAAAAATAATAGCCAACCGTATTAAGAAAATTTTTCCGGTCATCATCCCTGAAAACCAAGGAGGATTCCTAAAAGGGAGAAAGATTCTTAACAATATTGTGTTGGTGCAAGAAGCAATTCATTCAAGCTGTCATTGAAAAGAGAAAGGCATGGTGATTAAGCTAGATTTGACAAATGCCTTTGACAAGGTGAGCCATGATTTCCTATTTTTGTGATGGAGAAATTTGGCTTCTCAAAAGTTCTCATAACTTGGGTGAAAGCCTGCATTGCCTCCCCTTGGATAGCGCCTTTAGTTAATGGTCGTTCAACGAAATTTTTCCAAGCCTCGAGGGGGCTACGAGAAGGTTTCCCTTTGTCCCCATTTCTTTACGCCATTCAAGCTTCGGTGCTCAGTTTCCAGCTAGACTATTGTCAACAGATCCAAACTTTGCCAGGCCTAAGAATGGCTCACAATGTTAAAGACATAAATCATGCCCAGTTTGTTGATGATACATTATTGCTTAGAGGAGCTAGCAAAAATTCTGCTAAAACCTTCAAGAAGGAGCTGGACATTTATAGGGAGGTTTCGGGCAGCAAGATTAATTATCTAAAAAGCATGATCTATGGCTCGAATTGCTTGATCAAAGATTTGACAAACATAACAAGGCTATTAGAAATGGAAAATATCCCTGACCTGGGAGTCATTTAAGTATCTTGGGATCCCAATCTTCAAATCAAATCCTAAGGTAGTTCACTCGATGCCCCTGCTAGACACGCTAAAACTCAGAATACAAGCTTGGGGAGCCTCATGGTTGAATAATGCTGGGAAGGTAATCCTTATGAAATCTGTTCTCATAAGTCTCCCAGTTTATCAAAACTCCATTCTACTAGCCCCTAAAACCTTTATTAGTAAAGTGGATGGTATACTGAGAAGATTTATGTGGCAAGGAGGGAAATTAATGAAATAAGGATCCATTTAGTTAATTGGGACACTATTAAGAAGCCATTCTTGGAAGGAGGTCTCCAAATGCGGGATCTAGCAGCCCAAAATCTTGCTCTAGGCTCCAAGCTCCTTTGGAACATTGTTTCTAGGAATCCTAATTTGGAGGAAGAGAGTTCTGTGGAAAAAACATTTTCATGGGCAACATTTGAGGTGCTTGGACCAGCCTCCTAGAATTTCCAAAGGATCACCAGTTTTAAAACTCTGTCTCACATCTTTGAAACTTTTCAGTCATAAGCTTTATTGGATCCCAGGTAATGGGAAAAAAATAAAAATTTGGGAATATTCAATTCTTGGAGATCATCCCTTGAATCAGATGGAAGAACTGGAAAATATCAGAGCTTGGCTTTAGGCCAGCAATCTAGAAACCCTTTGGGACATCTCCAATTGGACAAATGATGCAGAAAGTCTATGGGATGGTTGGAATTTGGGGGAGGTCCCTCATTGGCTGGATGGTGAAGCCAATTTATTGTTGGATTTGCTCCAAGGAAAATCTCCCTTAAAGGCCTCTTTTAAGGAAAAAAGAGGGTGGGGTTCTCTTTCAGGTTCTTACTCAGTAGCATAAGGTTACAAAAGTATGGTGGTTGTCCTTAGCATCCCCCAGAGCGAACTCAATGGAAATTTATTTGGTCTTTTCCTGGTCTCCCCAAAATTGACTTCTTTTGCTGGACTCTGGCGCATAAAAGTATGCTCACTAGAGATAACCTGAGGAAGCATGGAATGGAAGGTCCCTCGAGGTGCCCTCTTTGTGCATCGGATGAAGAAACAGCTAACCACCTATTCTTATTGTGCCCCTTTGCTCAAGAAGTTTGGAAGGGTGTCTTAATGTTAGGACCTAACAAAATAGAGCTTCCAGGAAATATTCAGGACCTGCTAAGAAACTAGGCCAAGTTATCCATGTTCTGTCTCTCCAAAAAAAGCCTTCTCAAGACTGGCTGGATGTGGATCCCCAAATTCACATGCTGAAAACTGTGGTTGGAGAGGAACAACAGAATATTTAGGGAGGAGAGTTGTAGCCCGGTCAAAATTATCACTAATATCAAAGATCTGTTGGGTGAGACCTTAGAAACCAAACTCACCATAAGAAATGGCATGATTTTGGATAGTGAGGAAGATCAATGGTTAAACGAGCTTGTTCCAAATCATTAGAATAGATCCATTCCTCCTACTAAAGCCCCTTCTGATTCGGAAATTCATTTGGAGGAACATGAATTCATCAAATGGAGATCTGCTTTGGATGATCACTGCCTATTCTTCAAGGGGGCCTCTGAAGGTAACCCAAGAAAGGCAGGTGGTGGGAGAGTTATCTTCAGCCCAGGTGGCTCAACTGAGCTGTGCTTTGCTTGGGGTCTGGGGCATGAAACGAACAACAGAGTAAAGGCTCTTGCTCTGTGGCAGGGTCTAAATCTGGCTATCAAGAGGAATATCCTATCCATCTCAGTCTTTGGAGACTCTAGACTAATTATACAAGCTATGAACTCTCAAAAGATCCCTTCTCAGGTGTAGTTAGCCCCCACCCTCAAAAAAATCAAACTACTGTTGCCCAAGTTCCACAAAATCTCTTTCTATCATGTTCTGAGGAAGTTAAACTCACAGGCGGACTTGGCAACCAACCTAGGCTCTCTTAGGAGAAGGAGATCTCTGTTGGTAAATGATGTTGAATCAAAGTGTTGCATTCCTTAATTTTGGAGTTGTCTAGGCCTCTGTTCCTTTGAACATTTCACTGATTCAGATTCTCCACACTTTGGGAGAAAACCATTTTGAGCTGGCTGCTGTTAGGGAACACGGACTCATCCACAAGGGAAAATTTAGAATGCAACCATGGCATTTTCGATCTTTGTTTGTCATTGGAACTCACTGTTGCATCTGGGTAGGTGTTGGGGAGTTCATGAGGGCCTCTTCAAGGCCAATTTACTGCTCTCGGCTTTCTTGAACACTATATAACACTCCACTAGACATTTCAAAAAGAAAACGCAGTGATTCTTGTGATTATCCGACACTCGGGCATGTTGGATCTCCTCTTTGCAAGCTAGGAAGCATAGCTACATCACGGAAAGCAAAAGCAGTAGAATTTCAAGGCACCACGCTGAAACCAAATCAAGTCCTTTTTCAAGCCTCTATCTGCATTCACAGTGTAACTCATTCAGCGGACTATTCAAAAGCAAAATCTTCTTTCCCCGCCAACTGTAACAAGGAACTACAGGGTTTCAGTGTTAAATTCCTCGGTTGCTGATTTGCCAAATTTTAAATAGAAACTAACTGTTTATGTCAAAAAAAAGAAAATGGAGAGCGGAGCGCTTAGGGTTTGACGCTGCTCTGCAACTGATAGACCTTCATAGACTACGTCGTTCTGCCATTAACCTTCAACCATAAGGTAGCTACAGCACAATAAGGAACAGCTATCATGCAATGGAATCCCCTCAGGGGGAGGACATGATGCCTCCTACCGCTAATACGGAAAACGGCCTGCGAAAAACTGAAAATGTCAGGATGGACCATCCAGAAGATACATCAACAGAGAATGCAAATACACCAACGAATAACAACACAAATAAAGAACCATGAGTAACGTTAAACACCTACAAGCTGGTAGAAATTGACAGACCCAAAATCAAGCTCCCAAGTCAGCACATCAACACTTAGATCGAGTTTATGAGGGATCATGCTTTGAAAGGAAATTTCATAGGACTTTGGCCAATGGATAAAGCTTTTCATGGCTGGATCACAGCCAAATGGAAGCCAAAAGTGCATATAACACTGTAGTTAGGGCCTAAGGGCTTCTTTACTACCATTTTCAATTTTTTGGAGGACCGAAACAATGTATTGGATGGAGGACCATATTTCTTCAACATAGTAGGGTTGTACCTAAGAGGATGGATCGAACGCTTTAACCCGGACAAAGAAGATCTGCGTTGGGCCCCGGTGTGATTGCGCCTTTATTCTCTCCCTTTGGAATATTGGGACAAAGACTCTTTGCGAGACATTGGGAATGGTTTAGGCGAATTCATCAAAGTGGTAGAGGAGACAAAGCTGAAGCAATACACCTCCTGTACGCGGATCTGTGTATACATGCACCTCAGCAAAACTCTCCCGGACACGGTAAGCCTCTACCATGATGATTATGAATGGTTACAAACAATAGATTATGAGCATGTACCATTCCGCTGTCGAAAATTCCGCGCCCTGGGCCATTTATTCCAAGACTGTCCCTCCAATATGAAATCTATGACCACCCCTTCAATGGAAAAATCCAACCTGAATGGGTTCACAAAAGTTCCCAATCACAAAAAGACCAATAAAAAGCCCTCTACCCGAGTCAAAAAACCTGTCACCAGCACCTCCTTGCCTTCAGCAAGCAACAACTTTGAAATCCTGCTCCAGCCGAAGGTTCATATTTTAGATAATCAGAAACAACCTAAAGCCATTCCTAAGACTTCCTCCCATTCTGTTCCATCAAGCTCAAAGAAAGCCCTCACTTCTAAGCAACTCGTGGACACCAAAACACCCTCTCCCAATAACATGCAGAAAAGGATTGCTCAAGGTATGGAGGTAGATAACACTCAGATGCAGCTCACGATTGTAGATGATTTAGAGGCAAAGCAGGAAATAGTACAACACATGGAAGAGGAACCATAGAGATTTGACATCGGAGATCTAGATATACTGGGACTTGAACAGGCTTGTAAGAAGAAGGATATGACAAAATTCTTGAGCGACAACTAGAGAACTTAGAAGTAATTCTCTCAAGAGCACGAAAGCAAAGATCATTAGGCGTCCAAACTCGTAGTCAATGGGATGAAAGAAATATCTTCAAAGACAACAACAAACGAGGACAGAAAACCAATCTTCAGAGAACCATCCACATAGGGGAGATGTTGGTGGAATCTAGAAGATACTCCAACCTCACCAAATACTATAATCCCTTTCCCTATCATGAATCATGAAGCTCATCTCATGGAACATCAAAGGTCTCAATAGCTCGGGGAAGGGATGATTAATAAAGAACATGCTACAATAGGAAAAGCCTCAAATTCTCTTCTTGCAGGAGACCAAGTGTAATTCCACAACCTTGGATCAGATCCTTGCCAAAGTGTGGCCAGGAAGCAAAGAAGTGGCGGTGGAAGCCATCGGAGCCTCAGGAGGGCTAGCCATCGTTTGGGATGATAGAGCTATAACACTTACCAACATACATGCCAGTAAGCACTTTATTCAGGCCAAGTTTCATTCAACAGGGACAAATGTTGATGGACACTTAACTAATGTCTACTTCCCCCAGGAGGCAACAAACAAAGTAGACACACTAAACACCCTAACTCAAATCAACTCAGAAAGATCCCACCCACTTTGGATCACACGAGGGGACTTCAACATGATTACAATATTGGACGAAAAGAGAGGACGATGGATCAAGCTGGACTGTGAAAGCATGCACTTCAAAAACTACATTCATAACAACAAGCTTATAGATATGGAATTCAACAATGGAGTTTATACTTGGAACAACAAGTGTGTAGATTCCCACCAAATTGCATCTTGGTTAGACAGATTCCTGATCTCTGATAATGAAATACATCTTGGCTGGGATCTCTTGGCCTCTATATTGCCACTGTCTCGCTGGGACCATTGGCCTATTAGGCTTCACTAGAAAAGACTGGGAGACAATGTTCGCAGGCCCTTTCGCTTTGAAGCCTTTTGGCTAAATCACCACGATTTTCATAACCTAATAACAGAGACATGGAGAAATTTCACACCACTAGAAGGCGCAAAAATGTACAAGCTCCAAAGTCGGCCTTTTGATCACGCGTGCGATTTTGAACCGGAGCTCCCACGCCCCTACAACCTCACTTCCTGCGGCCCTCCGCAAGCCTCCCACCTGGTAGTCCCTACTACTGGGCCTCTAGTCTTCCTCCTTGGCACCCCCGCAGTCGGGCTCTGCCCTCCTCCTCCAGCCAGTGCTGCGGCTGGCTCCCTTCTAGCTTTTCCATGGCTGGGACTGACCTGTCCCAGATGCAAGACAATGAAGACGAGGCTGAGATCTTTGCCTCTCTCATTTCTGAAAATGCTACCATCCGAAACAAACCCACAGCTTCAAAGTTCGTCAAGAAACTCGCTGACATCCCATAAATCTCCCTTCTCCCTAGTCTCCCAAAGATGGCAGCGATCTCTCTAGCAGAGAGAGGTCTGGTTGGACAATTTACTGGCCTATTGCCCTATCCCATAGCTATACAGAAATGGATGGAGTGCAACAAGAACACGAACATCCAAGGAAAAATTGCAATAAGATTCTGTGGAAGGGATTACTACACATTCCTCTTTGAAACCAAAGAAGACCAAAATCTCATCTTCAGAAATGGTCCCTACTTCATGGATTCGAGAGGTCTCTATCTAAACAGATATTCCCCTGACTTCGACCCAGAAATGGATATACCTAATGCAGTCCCGGTTTGGGTTCGCTTGTCCCATCTCCCTCTTCATTGCTGGGGAGATGAATCGGTCAAAGCCATTGGGAACGTTGTCGGAAAATACATCGACAAATGCAAACCAAAGGACAACATGCATGCATGTGCAAGGATCTTTGTTGAAGTCAACTTAGGAAAGGGCCTTCCGGAGGCAATCAAGATCAAAGTGGACCAATGGACCCATATTCAGCAACTGGACTACCAAAAAATCCCATTCAAATGTAAGGTATGCCATGAATATGGTCATTTTTCTAATAGGTGTAGTAAACTAAAAGAAAATGAAATGAATGAAAATGCTGAAGCCAGTGAAGACACATGGTAACAAGTAAAAAAAAGAAAGCAAACCCCAAATAGTCTAAACAAAACCAAAGCCTCCCCAGAAATCCAAGTGTTACACTAAAATTTGTCACCATGACTATTTGCAATTAGTATGGCTCCATCAATAACCATATTATCCTCCTTGGCAAGTCTTATACTTCTGCTCCTCATGTCAAACTCCAAAAGAGAGAGAAATCCTTTAAAAAATCAATATAACTCTGGTTCCGCAATTTCTCTTACTCTTACCTATGGGCCCGCACCTCAAGTACATAATACATGCGTACTTGTACGCTCTGTCTGTAAAGGGGTGGGTGCGTACCCCTGTAAAAGTCAAAAGGCGCAAGTTTTACTTCAAAAAACAGAGCGGGGCCGCACCTGTGCAAACGGGCTGCCTGCGTACCCTATCAAAAGTTTAGAAAATTTCAATTTTTTTCCTTTTTTACCTATTAGATCTTGTTTATAGCTTATTTATTATTGCCCAGATCCACTGGTTACCTGTCCGAAGTTTTCATCTAGGCTTGTTTCATTAGCATCAAGGGTTTTAGTGAAGTTCATAGAAATTCTAGCCCTAGGTTTGATTTTTGTATTGGTCTTGTAGTGACTCTGGATTTAGAAGTTGTAGAAACCTTGGATATCCCTGGTCTTCTCAGTCTTCTTAGGAGATAGACCATTCGTAAAATCCACCTTTGTTTGAGAAACCTACCATTGTGTTGTCTCTTTGCGGAATTTCGAGAAGGCTTGTTTGTTAAGCTGTGAATTTCATTCTTAAGAAAAAGAACAAGAACTTTTTATTTTTGTTTTTGATTGATTTATGATTATGCATGAATCAGTCCTTGGTTGAATTGTAACTGAGTAAAACAACCTGGAATTATATTTTGTAGGCTTTTACCTCATTGGATTCGCTTTTAGGTAAATTTCTCTTAGATTTTTATAGATCTTAAAATTGATTTTTGTTAAGTAGTTTTACATGCTTTGTTAAAATAGGAAAAATATAAAATCTCTTTTGAAGAAAGTTTGTTTTAGTAGCGTTTGAAGTCTTTGAAAAGAGAAAGGAAGTTTTTGTGAAATAATTAGTGGTCTTGTGTTGTGTGCTTTGGAAAAGATAAAGAGATTTTTTCTTTGATTTTCATTGCTAAGAAAGTTGTCTTTATAAATTTTGCATTTTCCAACTCTCTTAGCTAGGGAATTCATTGAAAAGGAAAGATTTTTTTATTTTTTTTTCATCCTAGGTGCATCTTTTTTTGTGGATTGAGTCGAGTCTACACATCATAAGTTTAATCTCCGCTACCTTTTGTCCTAAAGAAAAGCCATAAAAAAATAATGCTTAAAGTAATATTAACTTAGTAACTTTTTATTTACTAGGGCTCTGATACACCAACATAGATCAGGCTAGTGTCTTGGAGTAGGAGAGTAATTAACTCTCCAAGACAGTAAAAACAAACAAGTAGCTTATCTTGCAGTAGGATAAATCCAATTGTTACATTTAAGCTCTGGGAAAGCTCCGCTTAAAGGAGAAGCACGAGATCGTGTCCAAACCAGTGAGGGGATCAATCGTCCTTCATTGGGAACGACGCCAGATATGCACGTACTACAAACGGTAAACCTCGGATTAACCATTGTCGAGGAGCCTGGGGTCACTTGTCGGTAAACCTTGGATTATTGTCAAGGAGCTGGCAAGGGGATTGAGCTTGTTACTCTGCCCTTGCGTTCGTATCGGATCGTAGACTGTTCCCCCAGGTATATTGGATGCTGTCGGTGACCTTAGTGGCTATTATCTTTAGGATTCTTCCTAAGGTGACGGTGGAGTGAAGATCCCACTGTACCCGCAGCAGACGTCGGCTAGACTCACTTGGATTTTCTGGGGGGTTCACTTCACTCGAGATGGTTATTAGTGGAGGAACTTGTGCCAGTCTATTCATTAAGAAGGTTGTCGGGGTAACTATTCGACCCGCCATTTCTGTATTGAACTCTGTGATGTTGGATTTCATCACCAACTAGCATTTTCAGTATGGAAAGTTACTGTTTGTGTGTGGTTTGATGCTCTATATTCTTTAGGCGTGTGATTCGAATTTGTTTGGTTCTTTAAAGACTTTAGGCGGTTTGGTTTGAGATTTTACTTTGTTTGCGTGTGCAGTAGTTAAAAGCTTTTAGCTGTGGCTGAATTACCAAGACAGTCCCGTAGACTTCGGGGCCAGTCTCCTGAGGTTGTAACCGTGGCCGATTTGTTGAGAAAGTCCCGTAGACTTCGGGGCCAACCTCCTGAAGAAGTCCCGATCCATTACAAAGGCTTGAAAATCCTCATGACTCCTAGTGAAAGTAGAGTTGGATCACCTGAAGAAGGAGAATCCTCTGTGATAGTTCATCCTGATTATCAACCGTCAGTAACAGAGTATAATCCACAGTCAGTGTTTGTCTCTGAAGTAACTGGTAGCTTTTCGTCTACTAGTGATTTAGGTGAAGAACCTGAAAGTGAATTTGCTGCCACTCCTATATCATCGGTAGCTTCTCCGACTTCTAGTGCTCCTGATTCACCCAGGGTAGAAAGAGTAATTACCCAAGATCTTCCTTCTGGGCTTATTGCTATTGAAGAACTTGCTTCTCCAGAAGAGGAGATAGGTTTATCTATCCCTGAAAATCAACCTATTATCGAACTAAGGGAGCGTGAATCAATTTTTTACAGTCCACCAAGGAGTACTACTTGGTATCTTTCTTTAACAAATTTCTTAGAAAACCCAGGGTTAATTTTTTCACCACCTCGAGCTCCTTTTCACCCGACACCTAGAGGTTTTTATCCTTCGTCTAATATATCGATACAGTCAGCCGTGATGTCACAAGCATCAGAAGCTTTTATTCATGGTGGTCCCTTTGTTCCCGTTGGGTATCAGTCCCTTGTTGGTACTTTTTCGGGAGCATCTCCTCAAACTAGTCAACAAGGGTTATTAACTGGAAATGACGGAACTAGACCGTTAAGTGTAGAGGACATTCTTATGATGTCAGGTACCATTCCTAGTCAGCAACCTCAAGGTGGTCAGTTACCGCCTGGGGGGCAGCCTCAAGGTCTTCAAGTCATGCCTGGTGGGCAACCTCAAGGTACTCAATTTGTGTCTCGGGGGCAACCTCAAGGCCAGTACATACCTACGGGACAGTACATACCTCAAGGTCAACCCCAAACCGAATATGTACCTCAAGGTCAACCCCAGTATCAATATATACCTCAAGGTCAACCTCAGTATCAGTATATACCTCAGGGTTATCAACCCCAAGGTTATCAATCAACTTCCGGTCAATCTTTTGTTCAAGGACCCAAAAATGTACCTTTGAATTATCAACCCTACCCTCAACCAGGTTATGGTCCTCAATATGGTCAACCTACTATGAGTCCATACCCCGAAATGACGTTATTGTGGAATCAATCTCAACCGGTATTGCAACCGAATGTGCAATCGTCATCTTCAACTAGACAGCTTTTAGTTTCTGGTTCAACCCAGCAACCTGTCCAGTCTACCGTTCAAACCTCTGCACCTTCTGTGGTTTCACAGCGAGGGCCTAGTACACCTCGTACTCTGCCCCAAACAGCTGCTGCAACTGTTGCAACATCTACTCCATCTACCACACTTACGTCCGGAGTATCTACAGCCCCGGTTTCTACTGCTCCTGCATCAGTCCCTCAAGCATCTTTGCCTCAGTCTAGACCTACAATTCAGACTACGGTTCAGATACCGGTAGGGCAACTTGGTCCAAGTACGGTTGTAACAAGTCAACCTCAGTTCACTTATCAACCGTACCAGGGGCAGTACCAATACGGTCCTGCTGTGCAACAACCAGTATATCAGTATCAACCGTACCCTGGGTATATATATCAACAACCTCAGCAACCCCAGTATGGTCTGGTTAATCCTGGTTTCCTAGGAGGATATAATATCCCTAATACGATTCCCATTCCTAGTTATCCTGGATATCCTCCTCCTGGGGCTGGTATAATGACTCAGAGCTTCAGGGACCCTAACCATCAGTTACCGTTCATTGCAACTTTGGATTTACCTGACTTGTCGCGCCTAACAAACGATCCAATCAATTATCTTCCGTTTTGGCCGACAATGCCGAATAAGTTGCCTAGTGACATACCCAAGTTCGAAGGTAAGCCAGTAGAGGACCCATCAAATCACGTGATGACTTATCACCTCTGGTGTGCCTCTAATTCCATCTCGGATGATGCGATCTGCTTACGTCTTTTCCAACGCACTCTCATTGGTCTTGCAGCCAAGTGGTATATTGAGTTATCACGGGCCTCTTTTTATAACTTTAGCCAGTTAGCTACCTCGTTTTTAACTCATTTTAAGCTGCCGGTCAGATATGATAATGGCACGGAGTTACTAACTTCATTAAAGCAATCGACGTCCACTTATATTTCTGATCATATTCATGAATGGAGACGTCGAAGGCGGTTAGTGAAAGTTTTTATCCTGGACCAGATCTTAGCTGAATGGTTTGTTAAATCATTGTTACCAAAGATTACTGAAGACGTAGCTAAGGCCGGAGTAGTTACTGAGAAGCAAGTGATTTCTCAAGCACAGTACCTTGACTTAGTTTATACTTAGTTAGGTACGTTACATGAAAAAATCCCAGATCTTCCCAAGGGGAATCAAATAGATGCTGCTCCGTCAGGGTCTCATGCTGCTGATGGCATGATTGGTACGGTGAACATTAAAAGCAAGAAGAAATCCTCTAAGAATTCTTCCCATATTATAACCTTACCAGATTCCTCGACAGGAGATTCTTCCGCTGAACTCTCCGCCAATATTCATGTTGTAGAATCATCTCTAGCTAAATCAAAATCCGGTGGGAAGAAGAAAGGGAAGAAGAAGAATAAAGCAGATAAAACTCCAAAGGAGAAAACTGAAAAATCGGAAACCAATGACGAAAAATGAAAACCTCGATATCCTTGTCTTATTTGTGAAGAGGAACACTTTACAAGAGACTGTCCACATCAAGCAGGGGTTGCAAAGATTGTCAAAGGTTCCCAAACTCCTATTGTCTTAAAGGATCCTTTTCCAGCTCAAGACAGTAAAATGATAGGTTCTTCCTCAAATGCCAATGAAGAACCCATATTGATGATGTCACATGTTAGGATTGCGACTCGATCACATGATTATGGTAGTAAAAGTCCTGTTGATGGCAAAGAAGCAGAATCTTCTCAACCGAATCCATCAACCTCAGCTCTCGGTTCCGATCCACTACAGATCGAGAAACCTAATCCAGACTTGGTAATCAAACCGCCCGCCAAGGGTGTACTTCGAAAGTCCGCTTTCAATCCACATGTGAGAGCCGCTCAGAATTATAACATTATTGAGGACTTAGCTATTTCACCCTCAGCAATGTCGGCTTTGGAAGTGCTCCAATCGTGTCCACCACAACGCAAATTACTCTTGTCGGCTATAGGAGCTGTTGACGTTCAGGACCCGAACCTAATAATCTTTAATCTAGAAAATAGTACACCATGCTTACCTCATCAAATGGCTTTCCAGATTCCAGTGATAGTAAAAAACAGGCCTATTCATCGGACTGTAATTGATGAGGGAGCTTCAACGTGTATTATGTCGATACAATGTTGGAGATCTCTTGGCTCTCCTTCACTAAATCAATCTCCGACGATTCTTAAGGCCTTCGATGGCCATGGGTTTCATCCGTTTTGTATTCTATAGGACTTACCTATAGGGGTTGAAGGAAAAACCATTAATCTAGATGTGGAGGTGGTTGATGCCCCTCTAGATTACAACCTTCTGTTGGGTCGAAGTTGGTCTTACGCTATGACAGCGGTCGTTTCATCGATTTTTCGAGTAATAAAATTTCCACATAACGGAAAGATCATAACAATAGACCAGCTGGCTTATTTTTCAGCCGACCTAGCCTCTTCAGAGAGTATTCAGCATGTTGGCAAGACGGTTATCCCATATAAGGATGTTGGAGTAGGACTAGTTAAAGATGCCGGTTTACTGGGAAATTTTCCTCTTCCTCCAATCAACGCATCGTCTTCATTCGCTTCCATTCATATGATTACATCAGATACTATTGTTTATGATGATCCTTGGATCATTCCTTCTGAATCTGAGATAGACTCATTTGGCGATTCTATGCCTTTGAGTCCATATGAAGTTGCCTATCAAACTGTGCAATCGTTTACCGACACTTTTTCAACCAAAATCGACCTAATGAATGTGGTCCGTGAGGAATCACTTTTCTTATCAACCTCGGAGTTAATAGCGTTTCCCGAAGTTGTTTCATCTCACGAGCAACTTCGTGAAGTCCTGTGTATAGATGATTTACCATGGGACGATCTCCATCATAGATCTTCGTTTTTACCCGAGGATGATCATTTTGAAAATGATTTCTCATCAATTTTTACAGCTGAATATTTCAAGGAAGCTCAGAATCCCATGAAACATCTTGATTCAGAGCTGAATTTGAGAAATATTTCTCAAACTATTCCTATCGACATTTCGGTTAAGCCTGGAATTATTGAAAACGTTCATATAGGTGCCTCGTGTACAGATGACGAAATTGAGACATACAAGGCCCTATTTCAAGAATTCTGCGACGTTTTTGCCTGGTCCTATGAGGAAATGCCATGAATTGATCCCACGATTGTTGTTCATGAGATCAAGACTTACCCAGACGCTAAACCCGTCCGGCAACGTTTGCGTTAGATTCACCCAAGAAAAGCTGCTGCAATTAAAGCGGAAGTCGAAAAATTATTAAAAGCAGGGTTCATTTATCCGATCCTGTTAACAGATTGGGTATCAAAGATTGTTCCGATTAATAAAAAACAAGGAACAATAAGAATATGCATCGTGTATAGGGACATTAACCGAGCTTGTCCAAAGGACAACTATCCAACTCCTTATATTGATAGAATAATTGATGATTGTGCCGACAGTGAAATATTTTCTTTTATGGACGGATTCTCCGGATACAATCAAATCAACATACTACCTGTCGATCAACCAAAAATGGCTTTCATTTGTCCATGGGGGACATTTGCTTATTGCAAATTGCCTTTTGGGCTCAAGAATGTCGGAGCAACGTTTCAACGGGCCATGTCTTACGCATTTCATGACATCAAGCACATTGTGCAACTGTATCTCGATGATTTGCCTGCTCATTCATTACATCGAGCTAATCAATTTGTCCATTTACAAGCAACCTTTATGAGGTGTAGGCATTATCGGATACGGTTGAATCCACACAAATGTGTTTTCTATATAGAAACGGGACGATTGCTAGGATTTGTAGTTTCGAAAGCCGGCATTCGCGTCGATCCCTTGAAGGTCGAAGCTATCATCAAATTGCCTCCTCCTTCGAGTCTTCGCCAACTCCAAAGTTTGCAGGGGAAAGCAAACTTTTTACGACGATTCATTCCTAACTACGCCGAGGTTACAAAGGGTTTTACCCGGTTGTTGAAACAAAATATTCCATTTTATTCGGATGAGATAGCTCAGAAATCTTTCGATGCACTCAAACACGCGTTGACCCATGCACCGTTATTGCATCCTCCCAACTACAATCAGGATTACATCTTGTACCTCACCGCCGCTGATTCCACCATTGGGATGGTCTTAGTTCAGGAAGATGAATTCGGAAATGAACATGTGATATATTACATTAGTAGAACTTTAAATCCTACTAAGCTAAAATACTCACATGTGGAGAAATTGGCACTGGCAGCTGTTCAAGTTGTCCAACGTTTTCGTCACTACATTTTACTACGTAAAACTACAGTCATTTCGGATTGCAACCCTATGACCTATATCTTGACTAAACAATTGCTAGGGGGCAAGTACTCTAAATGGATCGTTATCCTACAAGAGTTCGACTTGGAGTTTGAAAAATATAAGTCTAAGAAATCTTTAGTCTTTGCGGAGTTAATGTGTGACTTCCTGCGTGCTGATACAGAAACTGTGGCGGAGGAGCCCATCTCGGACGAATCCTTGTTTCTTATTAGTACTTCAGATATGTGGTATGGAGATATCATCGTTTATCTCCAGACCCAATCCTTTCGGCCAGAGCTTTCAAAGTCTAAACGTCGAAAAATACGATTTCAATCCCAACAATTCAAAATCATTGGAGATACTCTTTATCGCCGTGGGGCGGACTCTATTTTTCGTCGTTGTTTAACTCACGAAGAAGCTGAAAGGGTTCTAAATGACTGCCACTCTGGAGCATGTGGTGGTCATATTTCTGGGTTTACCACAACCCAAAAGATATTGTGCGTTGGCTATTTCTGGCCGTATTTGTTCAAAGATTGTATCACTGCGGTCCGAAAATGCCACAACTGCCGAATATTTGATCGAAAGATGCGCGCTCCACCTGCTCCTCTCCACCCTATAATTGTCGTTGGTCCTTTTGCCAAATGGGGTATCGACTTTATTAAATATAACCCTCACTCGGCCGGGGGGCATGCGTATATCATCCTTGCGGTAGATTATTTTACTAAGTGGGCCGAGGCGATGCCTACATTTGACACAGATGGCAAAACAACTGCAATTTTTGTGTTCAATCATATAATTACTAGGTTTGGTGTCCCACAAGCGATAATCACTGATCATGGGCGTCATTTTCGAAATGTTATGATGACTAAACTTACAGGCCAGCTTGGTTTACGTCACGATAGTTCAACTCCTTATTATCCACAAGGGAATGGTCTGGTTGAGTCCATCAATAAAGTTTTAGTCATCATGATTCGACGAATCATTGGGATTCATCCATCGAACTGGCATAACATGCTATTTTCAGCGCTTTGGGCATACCGAACTTCAGTAAAAACATCAACAGGGTTCACTCCTTTCCAACTAGTTTATGGTTTGGAAGCAGTGTTGCCCATTGAATGCGAAATCCCGTCACTGCAATTGGTCGTCGAGTTACTTCCAGCCACTTCCGAAGAGGAAAAATGTTTGTTATAGTTAGCTCAATTGGATGAGAATCGACGTAGCGCTGCATTAGCGATCGAGATTCATGCAAAACGTATGAAAGCTCAGTATGATTGAAATGTGACCCCTCGAAATTTTTCGGAAGGCGATCTAGTCTTGGTTTACAATCAAGCTAATGATAAATTAGGAGCTAGAAAATTCGTTCCTATGTGGCATGGTCCCTTTGTTGTCAAACGAAAGTTAGCCAAAGGGGCTTATGAACTGGTAGACTTTGACGGGGACTCTTTGGGTGAACCCAGAAATGGACTTTACCTAAAGAGGTATTATGCTTAAAAGATGGGTATGGAGAATTTTTAGTTAGGATAGTTTTTCTTTCTAGCTGGTGTGTTTGTTAGTTTAGACAGTGTGCTTAGCTTAGAGAGTGTGTTTTCGTCATTATTTCTACTTATCTTGGTTTTACTCTTGATGTTGCAGATGTCGATGCCTCTCCAAACATACATTGGTTTTGTTGATGGTGCTTGTCGTAGTACACGGAATATCTCTTCCGCAGCTTGGGTTATCTATTCGCCCTCTGACGAGTTAGTATCTATGCATGGGGTGAGCCTCAGTCAAACAACGAACAACATTGCCAAATACAGTGCAGTGATTGAGTTATTGTCTGAATCTATTTCATTTGGGATTCGGAATTTGATAGTGAGGTTAGATTCTGAACTCGTTGTATTACAACTTAATAGAGTGTATTCCATTAGAAATCCAATGTTATTAAGGTTATTTTTGAGAGTGCGTCTCTTGGAACGTGAGTTTCATTATATTGAATATCAGCATATTCCAAGGTCTTTAAATACATTAGCAAATGCAATTTCTTCTCGAATGTTAAATAGACATTTGCAATAATCATACATGTAAATTTAAAACCATTTCATAACATGATTTACAAGATAAGCTGGTAATAATGATATATATATATATATATATATATATATATATATATATATATATATATATATATATATATATATATATATATATATATATATATATATATATATATATATATATAGTAGTGTGTCAAAAATACATCGTCTTCGATCGTAGGTTGAAAAACACCTTATGATCGGCAAAAATGATAAGTACAAAAAACCATAATGTCACATGTGTCTACAAAAAAACCATCCAATCACTGGTGATGATCTCTATATGACACCACTGTACGGGCCACCCTACACAAGAACCTCCTAAAAGGTCCTGGGACCCCGACTACATAGCGCTGAAGCCTGATTGGAATATCATCTATGGTAGTCTCCGGTATATCTGCTGTAAGACGCTCCAGGTGACTTTCCAACTCAGCCAAAGTCTCTGTGGCCTTGTCCTGTGGGGCCGGGGACGCTGCAGCTGGTAGTGTCCTCTCGTAAGGCTAGAGATTGGCTGGACATCGTGGGGCTACATCTGCATTTTGAAAATTATTACTATCAGTTTTGAGACGATATAAAACAAACAAAAATAATAAATAGTTTAAAAAACTTGTGAAAAATGAAGTTACCTGTATCATCCCATTGTTCTCTCGGTGGAAGAACCATGTCCGGATCTCCACGAAAATCAACTCCGACATAAGGAAAATCCTGTATAGAAAAGATCTGGTTTTCTAACCAGTGAAAGTACTCCGGAGTAAATCGGACGACCTCCGTCTCCTCATCAGGATGAAGGGCCATAACCGCAACCCATCGCATCAATTTGGGCTCTCGAGGAAGCCCAACCTCAACAGTGAGCTGCTGTGGGATCAGCAGTGGAACCATCTCTAACCCAAAACTCACAACTAAAGCCCCATAATGAAAGGTCTTTAGTTGTCCGTTTTTGGCTCTAGTCAGTTGGTCTTTTACATTGGCCAACACAGCATCACACCAGTTGAAAATGGTACCTCGATAGCAATCAACTGCCATCCGCATCTGGGATCCAGTGCCAATGTGTAAAGCGGCAGCCCCGCAAAGTCTGGTAACTATAAAGGCAATCACCATAAGTTCAGGACAGGATATAGTTTTGATATCTATCCCCTTCTCCTGAGACTGAGTGTTACACCACTCTAGTCGGAGACTAGCGACAGACTGGCCACCTAGCCTAGTCCCGAACAGAGTCAAGTGTTTTCCTCTCTTGGGAAAACCAGTGATAAAGTAGATATCTGCCGGCTCCATCTCAAGCTGGTGCCCTCCAATATAAAAACACTGGTCCTGAACGTTCCATCTTTCTACCAGCAACTCCAGAAAGCTCACTTGGGCCCTCATGCCAGGTATGGCCCAATATTTATAACGGTCGCATGCCTTCAAAGCATCAATTGACGGTTGATGATTAATGGTGGCCAAATCAACATCTTCGTGCTCTCTCTCGTGTCAATCGAGCATGGTGAACAATCTATATGCTATAAAACATCCATTAGATTCCATAAAATCAAAAAAATTTGGTCCATTTTGGAGAATTTAGGTTTTAAAAACTCGTTGCGCAGGGTACGCACCCCGCCTTTAGGAACAGAGCGTAGGTACGCAGGGTCCCTGAAGGCAGGGTGTGGACCCCTGACATTTTTCCAACTGAGAAAATGTCGGGGGTCCGCGGGTCCCTAGTGTGGCGCCTACGTACCCCGAGAGGCGGTCTTTGAAACCATAAAACCTCCCAAAAATGAAATCTAGGGCCTAAAAAAGAATTCTAAATGGATGAAATTGAAGAGGAGCATGTTGTAGGTTACCTGGAAGAGACGACGTTCGATTTCGACGGTCGGATTCCCCGCAATGTCCAAAGGAAGTTTCTTGCCAAAAGCCCTTTTTCTCTCCTCGAATAGTAAAATGGTAAAAATGAATTGGTAAAAGCCCTTTTTATTGGTTTTTTTGGTAAATAAATGGTAAATTTGTTTATTTATCACCATGAAAAGGTATTTTTTCAAAGTATTTTTATCTATCTTCAACAGGTATGAGTAATGTGTTGGTTTTTGTGCAGGATAAAGGATTTTCAGGGAAAATTGTCATTTTTTACAAACAAAAACATCAGAGTCATCTTTAAGCTCTTTTCTGACTCCTAAAATGTGAAAAGATTGCCGAGTTTTCTTTTTATCTCATTAAAACAAAATTAAAAAGACGGTCCTCTTACAGCCCTTTTCTGACCGTAAAAACATGAAAAGATTGCCGGATTTTTGTCGTTTCAAATTCGATATTGGAAATAAAAATGTGTCCTTGATCACTTTCTACTTTTCAGATGAGAGACACTAATCATGAAAGTACTCCTTGGTCGTAAAGATCAAGCGGTTCTCTCAAGTATTATTTTATACTTTTTCGGGCTTGGGAGACACAAATTTACGAAAAAGGTCAACCATGGAGTCTTCTTAAGTTTTTCAGACTCTCTAAAATTGAAAAACGTTGAGTTTCTCCTATACTGGACTCGTTAAAATTTCACAGTAAAGGACCTGTTCGATTACAAACAGGAACAGACCACTCCTTCTTAGGGTTCGAATCTAAACTAAGTTGGACTCATCCAAATGTTATCCTCCTCAAGCTTGTAAAAAATAAAGAGGTACTTGCCAGAAATGGTGGGGGAAAAGAGAGGAAAATGAGCCTATTTGTTATACTTTGTCTCAGAAAAACCTTATCACCACTCTTGAACACGACACTTTTCATTCACCCAGGTTGGGAAATCCTTTGCCTAATAGTTGATCAAACCACATTGAAAGTCTTCAGCCGGTTTCCGGGTATTAACTTTGAGACAATTGTCACCAAACCATCTGTAGTGTCGTTATGTGTTCAAGAGGAGTCTTGCAAATAAACCATTCATCTGCAAAATATCTGACATCCATCTTGACCATCCCTGAGTCAGTCCTTACAGCTACATTTCTTCAACTTGATCTATGATTTCGTGTTGTGGGCTTGCCTTCAACGGATCACTTTCTATCGAGTTCAGTTCATTATCTAGAAAGATGATCTAGAAATCCTTAGTACCTTGGGATCTGCATGCCTCAATGCCAGGTTTCTCGCCTTTGACGACAGGTTACATCAATGACCTTCGATCAAGGGATTTTGTGACATGTTCGACATCAACACATTCATTCACATCTCATGGATTGTACTGGGTACTTTGAGAGCCATTGACATCATTGGTGGTCTCTCTCACACTTGTTAACAGTTTACATCATTGACTGGTAATCAAGTGGTTTCTACCATGTTCGACATCAACTCATTTATTCGCATGGATAGAATCGTACTATTTCTGGACGCAGAAATGAAGACCCTGGATCTAGTTTCTGCCATCCAGGATGCGAGGAGTTTTGTATTCATTATATAGTAGACTAATTATAAACAGATGGTTGCATCCATACTGTGTCTACATGTGTCTATGATTATTATGTATTGCGAAATCATTCCTATATCAGAGCAGTAGTTAGTTTGTTAGTTAAGTTTTTGATCTGAGTATGGGAATGCCTACCTTAACGATGATATGATCTCATATATGTATTTTGTGTTGAATATTTGCAGGTTCCGACTGGGCTCTCCACAAGATAATTCTCGAAATGATAAAGTGCTTCACCCTTCCTAGATGATATAAAACCCTGATCTACTATAGACCTTGCACTTTAGGGGGCAATCTGTTACACTAAAATTTGTCACCATGACTATTTGCAGTCCGTATGGCTCCATCAATAACCATACTGTCCTCCTTGGCAAGTCTTATACCTCTGATCCTCATGTCCAACTCCAAAAGGGAGAGAAAGCCTTTAAAAAATCAATATAACTCTGGTTCCGCACTTTCTCTTACTCTTACCTACGGGCCCGCACCTCAAGTACATAATACCTGCGTACTTGTACGCTCTGTCTTGTTGTAGGGAAAAGTATCCAACTCGGATGACCCTATCCCACTCTAAGGGTGACAGTTCCTTAGCAACAACTGTAAAACAAACTACTGAAGGTTTACTTCTTTATGAAAGCAAAAGAGAATGGAGAAAGCACTAACCGTTGCCTTGCGCTTAATGTCAAATCCAAACTCTTCTCTTTGGCCGCTTGCTCCTAGCTCTTTGTTCTTCTGCTCGCCCAGCTACAATGAGATCCTCCACAATAACAAAGAAGGAAACTACAAGAGGCATGCAATCATAACTGGTTCATGGATTAGTGTAAACCAAACATGCAATCATCACAATATATAATTGAAACAAGAGCACATAGAAGAACCTCAATAGCTTTTATTAATGAAGAAATAAAGGTTCTGAGAGTATTACAACCATTGCAAGCTCCAACCCAGCAACACCTCCCAGCAGAAAGAATTGCTCTTCTTCACCTCTCTCAAACAATCACCCAATAACTCAATAATGAAACCAACAACATATCATTACTTTGCACAAAATTCCAGCCCCCTGAGCTCATAGGAGAGAGCTCAATATATAGATGAATTGAGAAAGGATGAGTCAGCTTGCAACTGATGTGTAGCTGCCTTGTGTCCTCTCTCTCTTCGGTTAATCTTTAGTTGATCTTCAGTTCTTGAGTCCACTTGGTGAACCTTGCTTCCACTTGTAGAAACAAAGCCTCTGACTCATTACAAGGCGAAATCCTTGATCCAAGTGTCATTTTTGGAAGATTCCAAAGCAATGACTCAGTGTGCCACATGTACAAACTCGCTCAACGCAGGTGGGCTTTGTTCTACCTGCTTTGCAACGCAGGTACACCATAGAGCAGTTGTGTTTCAGCGCAGAAGCCTAGTGGAGCACCTGCTTTGATTTCAGGATTGCTTGTTTTTGAGTGTTTTCAGGTGGAGAACTGATCTGAGAGCTGTTGGTTTGCTGACCTTGTTCCTCTAGGGGTAGGAACATCATGTTTAGGGAACTTTGGATCCCTTGGATTATTGACAATTCATGCTTGTTGCTGTAAGGCACAAAATTGTCTATAACATGTCTGTAAAGGGGTGGGTGTGTACCCCTGTAAAAGTCAAAAGGCGCATGGTTCATGCATCCCAATGAAAGAGGAACTTATCCCATGAAGAGGGGAGCTATCCCTTTGAAAGAGGGGCTTATCCCATTGATGGTGGACCTGTTTAACTTCCTCCAAAGCATTACAAATACAGGCATTGGCCCAGAGGAAAGTGAGGTTAAAAGCTGAACATTCCTAAGGGTAGATGCTGCTGAAATTAGGACTCCCTTATAGAGCTTGAGAGGAGAGATCACATTCCTTTCTTAGCTTCATTTGGAAGTGGGTGAGCTGATCAAAGTAGAGGAGAACTCTTGCCGGACCCTGGGAGGGACCTGCACAACACCAAGGCGTTGGTTGTAAGGTTTATTTTGTTTCCAATTAATACAATTAAGTTCATTTTTCTCAACAAGTTGTTATATATAATTTGTTTCATAAACTCCTTGGTCTTTATGATGAATATGTTTTATTATATGAGTTATTCACGTGCTATGTAATCGTTTGCTTGTTTGTGTATGCAGGCTTCAAGGAGAGGAGCTCATATGGATCGAAGAGGCTTGGCCACTACAAACAGCGTTGGACTAAAGGTAAGCCTTAAACACTTGGTTGCTTTTATTTTAAATGCATATTTAGGAAATATAGTGCTTGATTGTTTTGTTGGTCACTAGAAAAGCCTTAGTTTCTAGGGAGTACGGTTTTGTACGCAAAATTGACTCTTTCCGCATGACACCAAGCTACATCCTTCTCCCCCCCCCTTTAAGGGATTGGTGTACTGCTTTTTAACTTTAATAAAAATCTCTGTAATATGGTTTGGACGCATGTTAACCGTCCGACAATGGTTCCGAGGGTAACTTTACATTTTCCCTTTACCCATCACGTGGCACCCCTTATCCATTACTGTGAGAATTATCTCCTGTTTTGCTTCGTACTGTATGAGGCTGGTAGGCTGTCGAGTCTTTTTGCCTTGCATCAACAGTGGAGAGCACACTTTGTAATCCAATGGTGGCAAATCGTCTCCGTGGGCTATCGCCTAAAGTAACACTTGCCTTGGGTGATGGGATCATTTTTTTGGGAACTTTCTCTGCGGCTTTTCTCTGGCTCAGTCCATGCATTCCGTCTCAGAGAGCCTAGCTTGCAGACCCTGTTCAAATGCTGGAGGAATTGTTTCCAAACCCTTCAGGTAGATAACGCACAATGTCTTGTTCCTTATGTAACATTTTGGCTATGCGTTCTTTTCGATTTACTGATAAAATTCTTGACTATGCTCATGCATCATGCATGTGCAGTGTTATTTGGCAATGGGGTCCTCCTACAGCACTAGAATGAGTGTTGTTCATTCGTTGGCGAGAGTTTTCTTTAGTGGTAAGTGTCTTGGCAAGCACGAAGATAAATTCCTTGAGCTTTTGTTTTACTGCAGTTTGCATTACTTCTATTGTTGTCTAACATGTGCTATTCGGGTTGCTCCTTGTACAGATTAGGCACCCATTCCTCACATGGCCTAAAGACTAAGAAAAACCCCACCCCCGTTCCGAGTTCTAGGTATGGGGAATCCTACCAATCGTGGCTATGTTTGTTTTGCTTTAGAGTTTTTCTTGTGTTTAGAGGAGGGTAACCCTCTAGGTCACCTTTATTTTTGATTGAACGAGGGTGGGGAGGTTTATTCGTTCCCTCCAAGCTCTAGTTACCATGGACATGACAAATGTAATTTTAGACTCTTGAATTTGGATGTCCGACTGCAATTCCTCTGCTCAGACAATTGTAACTGTATATATATTTTAATGCACACCTGTGCTTATTTTGCTCACGGCATATTAGGCTCCTTGTTTACTGGACTATATTTTATTGTGAGGGTATACTGATTTCAACAACAGAATATTTTTCCTCGTTTGTGCTTGTTTAAAGGTTACCTCACCGCGGCCTTTCTGTACAGGAATTTGTACTTGTTTTTGTTTTATGAGTTCATAGTATTGCACAACTTTTATCTATGTCATTTTTTTTTTTTGGTTTAGTTGCACATTCCTATACAGTTTATATGATGTTTTATGTAATTGACTGAAGAGTGTCTTATCCCCTAAGCTTACAACCTCCCTTGTTGAGAGGGTTTGAACCCTGCCCCTTAATTACAGTGTTCTTTTGAATTTATTCCTGATTGCTTCCAGGTTATTAATACTTGTATGCTGGAAAGAGTTAAAATGTAGACACGATAATAATCCTACCAACCTGTTGTTCTATTCCAAACTGAATTTTCCTTTTTGGGTGTTCCATTTGGCTTAGATAATGTCCACAGAATAGGTCTCCAGCTACCCCACTCTGCTTTCTGGCCTTCCTTATTACAGACGAAATGCTCTACTCCATCTTAACACAACCTGCACTTAGATTAGGGTCGATACAGTTTTTGGCAAGCAGACGTTGTTTTACTTTTATTTTTTCTAATTATATACACCTATGTCTCTTAAGGAAAGGGGTTTGGCCCAAAGGCTGCAAGCCATTATTGATTAATGTTGGTCTTGAGTTGATTCCATTCACTCGTCTAATTTTTGGTCTGCCTAAGCATTTATTTGTTTCCTTCTTATTTAATGATTGGGATTCTTTTTGTTGCAGTATTCAATGGCAATGTGAAGTTATCATGTTTGATGTTAATCCACGATTGAATTACAAGAATGTCCCAACGTGGCACAGAGATCTTTGTAGGTATCTTTTTTACAGAGGGCTTGGATCTTTAAGTAGAAATAAAGGTTCCTTAATTGTGTGGTGGCACAACTGCCTGAACCAATTAGCTAAATATCTTTGTGAATTTCACGGTGTGTGAGAACATTCCTATTGTTCTTTGTGGAAACAAGGTTGATGTGAAGAATAGGCAAGTGAAAGCTAAGCAAGTTACTTTTCATAGAAAGAAGAATCTTCATTACTATGAGATATCTGCAAAAAGTAACTACAACTTTGAGAAGCCATTCCTATACTTGGCACGGAAGCTCTCAAGGTGAGCCTTTAATCTAGTTTCTCATACTCCCTAATATGAATGTTATATTAAAAAAAATTCATTGATTCTATAATGGGTTATTTTTATAGGGATCCAAACCTTCATTTTGTGGAATCGCCTGCTCTTGCTCCTCTTGAGGTTCAGATAGACCTATCTTGCAACCCAACAACAGTAAGTAGAATCCTATTTTCTTATTATTTTTGTTAACTTTTATTTAAATAATTTGTTCCATTTCTAAAATATTGAAACTTTGGCTTACAATCTTTTATGTTGTCAGGTACGAGGCAGAACTTGTAGCAGCTGTGGCCCAACCCCTTCGAGATGATGATGATGATGCTTTTGAATAGCTTTGTTAAAATGATTTTGCATATTTAGGGATTGGCAGATTCAATTAATTTTGTATCATTGGATTTTGATATTGAGTTCTGGCATTCAATTCTGATTTGTATTTGGGTCTTAGAATAGCATTATCGCATCTCTCTATATGTGATTTGGGTACTGTGAAAAATTTTTCATCTGTGGAGTTGGCTAAGCTATCTTAGTTCAACTCCATTACAGAGCTTATTTTATACACTAAGATAGTTTTTTCCGTTATATACTCTTGCACATTTTGCACAAGAACTTTTTGTACTCTTCAAATATTTCAAGAATGCTCAAGTGCCTTTCGTTGTGTACTGTTGGGGGAAATGCTAGTTGCGATGATTGTTGTTTGTAATATATTATGGCTTGTTAAAACTTTCTTTGAAAATTCTAGCTATGTTTGAGGATTTATTTTAACTTTGAAATTGGTTTACATAGTTGATAATTGTGGCTATCAAGCCTTCCTCGGTATTCTTGTGGGTATGTTGTCTATCGAACACATAAAGGTATCGACATTTCATTAATTGGGCTCTCAATTGATTTCTGCATAAAGATTCACATTGTCTAAATCTAAAGTCGTTTCCATTCAACAATCTACAGATCCTTCTTTAACTATAGTAAAAATGGGAGATGGAACACTTATCAAAGCTAAGGTAGCATCTTAAATCCAAACTTTTGACTCCCATTTGAAGTAGATATTAAAGCTTTATAAGATGGCACGTTGTTGAAAAGTTGACAGTAATTAAATATGTTGGCTAGACATTGCATTTATATATGGGTGGCCATGTTAAGCTCATGTCATATATCCCAGGTGCCTTTCACAGGGTCGTATACCGTTACTACAAGTAGGACGGGAATCCTGTTATCTCTTTGAACCAGGCAAATAAGCTGCTCGCTCGTCCCAAATTTCTTCCTGTCACCATAGAAAGTACGGCTACTGAGTATAGCCTCCCAGCTTTTGCACACAGCTTTCAGAGTATCGTGTGATTTGTAAGGCATTTTCAGCAAACACTTTCGAACAACATCCTCCGGAATAACCTCCATTAGGACACTTTAAACACACTAATCTGCTAATAGATCAATTTTACCCAGAGTTTTACCACATATAAAGAAATAAACAAGAAAGTAAACCACGGTAACTAAAAACGGAAAAGTGCAGTTAAATATACAGTGGAGATGTGGAAAAACGTTAAATATATAGTGGAGATGTGGAAAACCTAATTTCAAGCCGACAAGAAATGGAGTTCGTTATATCCATTCATAAACTACATTAAATGTTTTATTAGTAATATGAAAAATATATAAATTTTTAATTCACAATAGAAGGAAACATTTAATATTAGTCAATACTTTTAAATAGCAATGTTTTATGTAATGGTTACATTTAATATTAGTCAATACTTTTAAATAGCAATGTTTTATGTAACAACCATTATGGCAAGATTCCCCTTGGGGAATTAATTTTATATATATATATATATATAGATATATATATATATATATATATATATATATATATATGTATATATGTATATATGTATATATGTATATATATATATATATATATATATATATATATATATATATAAAGTTATTTATTTATATTGTGAAAAATATATAATTTTTTAATTCATAATATAATGAATTATTTAATATAAATTTGACATGTCAATATTTTTACATGTTAATGCTTTAGGTAAAAGATCATGACCTCCACACGAGTTTTTATGGAGGAAAATTATATACATATGTGGGGCATGAAATGGGTTTAGTTGGTTTTGCTATTTAAAGTTTTTAAATGAATTAAGTATTTCATTTTATTACAACATATTTTTTATTATATTTTTAACTCATTCAAATGTTAATTTATTATCAACTTTTTATATTTAGAGTTTTTAATTTGAGGTTTTGTATTTTATTTATGGCTATTAATTATAATATCATGATGGTAAAATATTAATAATATAAAATGTGAATTTGAGTTCTATTAACTTGAGGTACCCTACAACTCGAGAAGCCTTTTTCTTCTATCCTCCTCATGACAAGTGAGTAGTTAGATGCTTTTCTCACCTCAAGCTTTCCATCAAACATATGAATGGAGTGACGTTGCTGGCGGATGTGGACTAAGGATAGCAAGTGCAGCAGTAAGTCTAGAAGGCTAAGCAATTTAAGCCTAATTATGCCAAGCCCTAATAGCTTGAGTTTTGATATATTGCTCCATCAACATTGTCAGTAAATTCTTCAAAAAAATCTTTTCTATGAGTCATGTGGCAAGTTGCTCCTAAATCAAGCAACCAATCATTTTTCCAAGAAGCAAGTGAAGCATTAAATAATTCTTCATTTACTCCAATATCACACTGTGCCACAACATAATGAGCGGATTCAGGTGCTTTACCTTTTTCTATGTCATTAGTTTTACCTTTGGTTTGGTTTCTTTGCTGCTCAATTTTGTCCCAAGGTAACTTCCATGTGGAGGCATCATGAGATCCATTTCTTTTGTAGCATATGCAATGCAAATCTGACTTTTCTCCTTGAGAGTGTCTACCCCCCATACCTCTGAAATACCTTTCTCTTCCTCTTAGACCACCTCTTCCTCTGGAAAAATCTTGGGCAAGATTCTTTTCTCTAAGAGCAAGGCACACAGTCTCTTCAAAAGATTCAAGGGTTCTCTTCTTTGCAAAATCTTTCTCTCTTTCAGTAAATTTTTTCATAAGAGAGTGAAAGGTAATATCTTTGAGATTTCCATTTGCTTGCAATGAATCAAGATAATTGGAGTAAGTAGGATAAAGTGCCTTGAGAAAAACTATGAGACGAATATCTAGTTCAACATTAGTGACTTTGATATCATGCATTATGGATTTTACTTCTGATGCAAGAGCAAGAGGATCATTTTTTGTAATTCAAGAGTGAAGTGTTTAATCATGAGTTGAACAACTTCAAGTGCAGAATCTGAGTCATAGAGTTCTTTTGGCTTTTGTAAGGCTTCAAAAGCATTTGAAAATGGCGAAATATGTCGACTCACCTCTTCACTTACAGATGTTGCAATTAATGCATAGGCTTTGCACTTGTTATTTTCCCAAATGGCGAACTCTTTATCTGAGCTAGGCTGTTCTAGCTCTTTGTCTCCGTCTCCAACACACGCTCCTTTCCACAACTCATTGAAAATGAGGGTGTGTTTTATCTTCTGAGACCACTCATGGTAGTTCTCTTTGCGAGTGATAACTACTCCAACAATAGATATGATTGAATGCGTTGTAAAATCTAAGTGCTGTAAAAATACTTTTGCTGGCAAAAAATTTGCTTTTGTCGAGAAGAAAAAAAAAAACCTATGCTGCTAAAAAAAACTAATTCTGATAGAGGCGTTAGAGTGGATATCAAAGTGTGTTTGGGCAGTCAAACGAAGGAGCGTTAACTATGTTAGCTACTTTGAATACAATGTTATGAAAACAACATTATGGGAGCCCAACAACGTGTTATATATGGGATATCGTTTATATGAAAACAACATTGTGGTGGATACAACCTTATATATACCAGCATATATATGAAAACAACATTCAATTTACCAAATGAATCCCTTCAAAAAATCCAATGTATTTGAGTTTACCAAATGAATCCCTTAAAAAATTATGCTGCTTCATGTCAGTGCACAGATTTTAGTGGTGAGAGTCCCACAGTGATCACCAAGAGTATGTCAACTCAAAGAAACGCAAAGCGAAGGTATGTAAGATAAAACCAGTGGTGTGGGCCGCACCATTTCGCACCTCTGTCATACAATATAGTCTTCAAAAAAATTTCGCACCTTTGTCATACAATATAGTCTTCAAAAAAATTTCGCACCTCTCATTCCAAATTCAACATTGTAGGCTGTATACCAAGGGTCAAGGTATAAGAGGGCAGTGTATGGAGGAGGGCTATGGAGGAGGGTTGTGGATGGAGCTGAAAGTTCTAAAAGCCGTCTTCTAATATTGCAAATAGAGCCCATACATAGCTCTAGGAGTGGTATGGTGCATTCAAGCTTAGTGTCGACTTCAATTACAGCACCGAGCTCTCCATTTCATGATGGGGTGAGTTATAATCCAGAAAACGCACCTAATAACATTGTAGGTGGCAGTCCAGATGAAGAAAACCATGAGGGTACTAGGTTTGTATGGGTATGGAAACCAGTGTGGAAAGCATAGAAAGGCTGAGTGTTTTGTATGTAGGTGGAGCAGCAAGAAGAGCAACGTAGCAGATAAGGCATCAGAGGTAGGATTGATGATTATGGAGGGTGCCAGAATCAGTACAACATTAGTGAGTCACAGGGGAATAATGATGTGTTCAGGCCAGTGGAAGCATCAGAGCTGCCAGGCTAGCCAGTCTACGTAGGATTCATAATACCATAGGAAAAATAGAGAGCTACAAAGAAGAGGGAAACCAAAAAGGGCACTAACTTTGATACCATGTCAGACTAGGAGGTAACTCCTCAAAACAATTCATTGATATTCATTCAGGTTAGTCTTTATTATATACATGAGGGAGATAGAAGAAGAAAGGTTTCTCAAGCTATATGGTACCTCTGCTCGTGCATAACATTTATCATACAATTCTCATTATGAAGAAGGTACACTTCCATCAAGTTTATTATGGCATGCTAGATTTGGGCATTCAAACTATGACACCTTCCGCTTGTTGAAGAAGAATGGTGTTACTGGTTTGCCTACAATTCCTAGGAAACTTAGGCAATGTGATGCTTGCATTCTATGAAAGCATAGAAAACAGTCTTTTCATGATTCACATTCAAGAGCACATAGAAAACTTGAACTCATTCGTTTAGATTTATGTGGTCCAATGCCTATTCCTTCTGCAAATGGAAATAAATATATGATGACATTTATTGATGACTACACCATAATGTGTTGGGTTTATTTATTGAAGAATAAATCTGATCCTTTTCAAACATTCAAGAAATTTCATACATGGATTGAAAATGATGCACAATCTCATATTGGCTCCATTCGCACTGATAATGGAAAAGAATACACTTCAAATGAATTTGAAAACTATCTTCGCCAACATGGGATCAGACATCAAACAACTATGCCTTATAATCCCCAATAGAATGGTGTAGTTGAAAGAACGAATAGGACAATCTAAAATATGGTGTGCTCCATGTTGTTTTTCAAAAATGTGAAATTGATGTTTTGGGCTGATGCAGTTCTATGTGATGTATATATAAAGAATAGATGTCCATCTAATGCTATTAGAAACAAGACTACCATCCAGACACTCTTTTCCCTAGTAGCTCAGAACGGTTGGAAAGTCCATCAAATGGATGTAAAAATTGCTTTCTTGAATGGAGATTTAAAAGAGATGTTTTTATGACCCAGCAGCCTGAAATTTTTGCTATGGAAGGACATGAAAATAAAGTATGCAAACTTGTGAAATCCTTGTATGGCCTCAAACAAGCACCACGAGCATGATATGAAAAAATAACTAAGCATCTTCTGAAACTCAATTTCAAACATTATAATCTTGATGACGCAACTTTATTTGTGAAGAAATTTGGCAAAATAGTTGTGTATATTGTGGTATATGTAGATGATCTTTTGATGACAGGAACAATGAAATCTACATTGCATCCATAAAGAAGGAATTGGGGAAAGGTTTTGAAATGACTAATTTGGGCTATGTTCATTACTATCTTGGGATTGAAGTAACTCAACATCCGAAGTCCATATTCTTTTCTCAAAAGAAGTACATTGGAGATGTGTTGAACAGGTTTGGCATGACAAAATTCAATCCTCTTACTACTCCAATGGAACATAACATAAAGCTCACATCCATTGAAGGAAAATAATTTGAGGATGCAACAAAGGATAGACAGCTTGTAGTAAGTCTCAACTACCTAACTACTACTAGACCATACATTTCATTTGTTGTTGGAATCCTCTCCAGGTTTATGCAAAAGCCTTTTGAGAGACATTGGTCTGCTACAAAAAGAGTTCTAAGGTACTTGAAGGGAACTCAAGACTTTGGAATCAAGTAAACGCACGTGGACGACTTCAGCTTGATTGGATACTCTGATTTAGACTTCGATGGAGACAAATAAGCTAGGGTATCTACTTGAGGTTATGCTATGAGTCTTGGATCAGGAGCTGTCCCCTGGAGATCACACAAACAATCAGTTCTAGCAGATTTCACAACAGAGGTAGAATATGTGGCAACAGTTGAGGAAACAAAAGGAATTGTGTGGATCAGGAAAATTCTTAAATATTTGTAGGTGAAACAAGTACAATTGACTCCACTCATGGTTGACAATACCTCAGCAATAAAGTTGACCAAGAACCCAAAGTTTCATGATTGAACGAAGCACATCAATACTAAATATCATCTGACTGGACATCACGTTGGGGCCAAAACAATCCATCTCCACCATTGTTCCACTAATGAGAAAATTGCAGACATCTTCACCAAAGCGCTTGGAAGAGAAAAGATTGAAAGCTTTAGAACAATGCTTGGACTCACCGACATCCCTTCAGACTAAGGGGGGGAATGTTGACACCTAATCATTAAGGATTGTGTAAATAACTAAAATTGATGTAAATAAGTAATAGAAAATATGAAGAGCCACCAGGAGATGAAATGAACAGTCTCTCCGTCATGTATATAATAAAGGCCAATTTGAATGAATATCAATGAATTGTATTGAGGAGTTACCTCTTGGTATGACATTAACAATAATAACAAAAAACATTGATGGATGAGAGTCCCCTTATTATGAGATTAACCAATTGGTGTATGAAATCCCATTGGTTGTTGCACCACCACATTGGTCCATGAGGGCTCCTTGTTTGTGGCATGAAGGATCCATATTTTGGTAGCAATTTGAGTGCTAAAGTCTATTGTGGTGTACAAACTCTACCTCCCTTTCGAATAGAACCTATGAGGCTATAAATGAGTACAAAGAGTGGACAATTTAGAAATCCTTCAACACAAGTTATTGATGGGTATAGATTGTTTGAGAGCCAAGTTATATTTTTCTAAATTATTCACAATAGTGAACTAATAAACAAGGGGACAGAAATGAATGGATATGCCAAAAGGGAAATAAGTGTAACACCTTTCTCACATTGTCTAGGGAAATGGAAGGGAGTGCCATAGCTCCTAGAGCACTAGATAATATACCTATAATTCTCTATATTGAGTGGATCAACTAAACCATGAGAGAAATGAGTTGCTTCAAGCGAGCTTTTCCCCCACAGTGGTAACTACTTTGAGAGACACCCTCTCATTTGGTTTTCCAACTTGAATGAGCTCTCTTGCTCATATATTTATAGAATACTTTCTCCTAGTTCTCCATTAGAGGTATGATAATCTCATCTCAAATTAGTTCTCCTCAATTTTTTTACATGCTTCAACCATGATATGTCAACTACTATATAGTACATCATAGAATGGAAATGCACTTACATATGACACACTAGACTTTCACAACATGGCAGTATGTTATATTGGTTTATCTTGTTCACTTTAGTTTATCTAATATGGTTTCATGTATGAGTTTATTTCTTCAACATGGTGTTAATGTTTCATAGTTGTGCTTTGGATGTGGTGGGAATTCAATGTAATTTAATAATGTATAACAGTAATCTTGAATTTTACCTTTTGTTTCCCATGGTCGGTCATGGTTTTCTTGTAGATACATTATCACTTCACGAGTCATACCATACTAATAGAGAACTCGATAGAACATATCATACTTCATATCACAACCATATGTTTTACTTTCCATCTTTCGTTTCCACTTTGATTCCATAAATCATATTTTCAGTGAATTATTAAATTATCATAAGTCATCCATCTAGGTCCTAATAAGAGTAATTAAGACTCATGTGTAAGATCCTTTAAAGTCAAAAAGTTAAAGTTCTTTAGGTAGTAGCATCTCTAAACAAATTAAAAGCCCAAAAATAATAATGTCGAAACTATGTTAGTTCAGTAAAAATCCCTAACCCCTATTTATATGCATAATAATACATACTAGCCCTTCAAATGGACCTCTCACTGCTTATGTAGCAGATGAGTTAGGGTTGTAAAGCACTTCATAGAGTTCATTAGGGAAAAATAAATGAACCTACCCTATTTTCTAGCTCTTTCCCATTTCCCTTCTTTTTCAGATTGGAATTTCCCCAAATAGTTTGATTTTTGGGAATTCCATTGCTTTTCTTGAGAAAATTTAGGGATAAATATCTAGATAGTTATGAGCATATTCGTTGGTTTGACCCATTGAACTTCCCTTAGCTTCACTAACACTGCCCCTGGTCTAACAACTTGAGTTAGCTGGGTCGCTAATGCACCCTTAGGCTTGGTAACAAGCTTTATAAAGAAGGTTTATAGTGTGCAACCAACATTAGTGTAGATTCAAGGCCTGCAATTGTGGTATTTGCTTTAGTCATGCTGTCTTTCACCTCTGAGTTGATGAGGAGGTCATTTTGTTGTATAACACTTGCTTTCTTTGAGGCTTTTCCTTATTGACTGTTCTCTCATCTTCCTAATTATTATGTGACATTTGGTTATCAAAACATTCAAGTCTTGTTTGTTTGGTTTCCTTCCATCACTTTGGCATAGAACACATTGTTGTCCGATCAGCTAGAAATCTTTCAAGCTTTTGCAAAAGGAAACATATTCTTTGTTTTAAGTCTTTGATTAGTTTCTCAGTGGAATATTTCTCTTTACTTATTAAATGATTTCATTTGGAAAGGACTTAAAACTAGCATTGTTTTGAGTTTTGCATTTGGTTTCTTGTCATCTATTCGAATAAATGAAAAATCGCATTCATTTATCTCTTTGAACCAGGCAAATAAGCTGCTCGCTCGTCCCAAATTTCTTCCTGTCACCATAGAAAGTAGGGCTACTGAGTATAACCTCCCAGCTTTTGCACACAGCTTTCAGAGTATCGTGTGATTTGTAAGGCATTTTCAGCAAACACTTTCGAACAACATCCTTCGGAATAACCTCCATTAGGACACTTTAAACACACTAATCTGCTGATCGATCGAGTTTACCCAGACTTTTACGACATATAAAGAAATAAACAAAAAAGTGAACCACGGTAACTAAAAACGGAAAAGTGCAGTTAAATATATAGTGTAGATGTGGAAAAACGTTAAATATATAGTGGAGATGTGGAAAACCTAATTTCAAGCCGACAAGAAAAGGAGTTCGTTATATCCATTCATAAACTACATTAATGTTTTATTAGTAATATGAAAAATATATAAATTTTTAATTCACAATATAAGGAAGCATTTAATATTAGTCAATACTTTTAAATGGCAATATTTTATGTAACAACCATTATGGCCACACTCCCCTTGGGGAATTATATATATATATATATATATATATATATATATATATATATATATATATATATATATATATATATATATATATATATATTAAAAGTTATTTATTTCTATTATGCAAAATATATAATTTTTTAATTTATAATATAATGAAGTATTTAATATAAATTTGACATTTCAATACTTTTACATGTCAATGCTTTATTTAAAAGATCATGACCTTCACACGAGCTTTTATGGAGGAAAATTATATACATATGTAGGGCATGAAATGGGTTTAGTTAGTTTTGGGATTTAAAATTTTTAGATGAATTAAGTATTTCACTTTATTACAACATATTTTTTATTATATTTTTAACTCATTCAATGTTAATTTATTATCAACTTTTTATATTTAGAGTTTTTAATTTGAGGTTTTGTATTTTATTTATGGCTATTATTTATAATATGATGATGGTAAAATATTAATAATATAAAATGTGAATTTGAGTTCTATTAACTTGAGGTACCCTACAGCTTGAGAAGCCTTTTTTCTTCTATCCTCCTCATGACAAGTGAGTGGTTAGATGCTTTTCTCACCTCAAGATTACCATCAAACATATGAATGGAGTGACCTTGCTGACCGATGTGGACCAAGGATAGCAAGTTTTTCTTCTACAGAACATGATGCAGCAGGAAGTATGGAAGGCTAGACAATTTAAGTGTAATTGTGCCAAGCTCTGATGGCGTGAGTTTTGATATACTTCTCCATCAACATCGTGAGTAAATTCTTCAAAAAAATCTTTTCTATGAGTCATGTGGAAAGTTGCTCCTAAATCAAGCAGCCAATCATTTTTCCAAGAAGCAATTGAAGCATTAAATAAGTGTTCATTTACTCCAATATTACATTGTGCCACAACATAATGAGCGGATTTAGGTTCTTTACCTTTTTCTATGTTATTAGTTTTACTTTTGGTTTGGTTTCTTTGTTTCTCAATTTTTTCCTAAGCTAACTTGCATGTGGAGGCATCATGAGATCCATTTCTTTTGCAGCCTATGCAATGCAAATTTGACTTTTCTCCTTGAGAGTGTCCGCCCCCCATACCTCTGAAATATCTTCCTCTTCCTCTTCGACCACCTCTTCCTCTGGGAAAATCTTGGGCAAGATTCTTTTCTTGATGAGTAAGGCACATAGTCATATGGACGCAATACTTCCCACTGGTCGTTCGCCACGTCATATGCTTCTGCAGAGGCAAGAGGGTTATTACGCTCGTCGATCCTCCCAGCCACGTAGACAAGCTCGGCAGAAAAAGAGATAGAGCGCGCAAAGAATGCTCGAGGTGTGGGCATGTCAGCTCCACGACGCCATCTCACAGAGTCAAAGTCGTAAATATAAACACTCTCCATAAAAGTTGCTGATTGAATCCACCTATGAGAAGTAGCTTGTGATTCACAGCAACGCACTGAGAGCATATTGGTATTTCAGTATTGGGGGAATCATAAATTGGAGGTAGCCTTTCCCAAGTGCCCTTCACAGGGTTGTATACTGTTACTACAAGTAGGACGCACTACTACACCAAGGGCGCTTTTAAGACATTTTTTTAAGACAAAAGAAATCTTTTGTCTCAAAAACTCATATTTTATTTTAGTTATTTTACATTAAAAATTAATATCTATTGATTTGTCTTAAGTATAGACTTTAAGACAAAAATAGGTTGAGACAAAAATATTTTAAGAAAAAACTTTATATTTAAGACAAAAATAGTTTAAGACAAAAATATTTTAAGACAAAAGTAGTTTGAGACAAAAATATTTTAAGACAAAACTTTATATTTAAGTCAAAAATAATTTAAGACAAAAATATTTTGAGACAAAACTTTATATTTAAGACAAAGGTAGTTTGAGACAAAAATTTAAAGACAAAACTTTATATTTAAGACAATAATAGTTTAAGACAAAAACAACTTAAGACAAAATTATTTTAAGGCAAAATTTTATATTTAAGACAAAAGTAGTTTGAGATAAAAATTTAAAGACAAAACTTTATATTTAAAACAAAATAGTTTAAGACAGAATTATTTTAAGACAAAACTTTATATTTAAGACAAAAGAATTTTGAGACAAATTTTTTTTATGACAAAACTTTATATTTAATACAATGACTACTTTAGATCAAACCTATGTTTAATAGGATATTTCACTTCGAATGAAAATGGAGGGCAGTGCTGAGTTTCAGGGTGATCTGCGCGCGCATTCTGAACTGGAGCTCCCATGCCCCTGCTTCCTCGGCCCCTGCAGCCCTCCGCAGGCCCCCTGCCTGGTAGCCCTTGCTATTGGGCTCTCAATCCTTCCCGACATCCACGCTATCGGGCTCTGCCTCTCTCCTTCGGCCAGTGCCGCTTCTGGCACAGCGTCCGTGTCTGGGTTTTGTGATCGCAGAGGAGCATACCCACCGCCATGAGTGCGCCTGGGGCTGGGGAGCCTTCTCCCACCCCACCAATCTCTTCAGAAGAAGCATTCATAATATTGCTGTCGCAAAAAGGGAAGAAACATTTGATTCCAGAAGTCCCAGAATTCATCAAAAAACTGGAGGAAATTCCTGAGATCACCCTGCTAGAAGAGCAACTGATAAATATCGCCCTAGCCCTAGCTGACAGAGGGTTGGTAGAACAATTTATGGGATGCTAGCCCTCTTAAAAAACAAAAGATGACTGGATCCAACGCAAATAGAGGCCGCAACTAGAAAACAATGTGATCTGCTATGTTTTCGAAAGAGGGTATTTCATTTTCTAGTTCACCTCCAAAGAAGATTAAGATTTGGTTTTTAGAAACGGTCTGTATTTCATGGGAAATTAGGGTTTGTATCTTAATAAGCGAGCCCCCGACTTCAATCCCTCAATCGATACCCCTAAAGAGGTCCCAGTCTGGGTCCGGCTTCCCAATCTTTTGATCCATTGCTAGAGCTATCACAGCTTGCAAAAGATTGGAAATGGCCTAGGTCGTTTCATTGACAAAGAAGATAACAAGGGCCAATATACCTGCGCAAGAATCTGTGTGGAAGTCGATCTGGAAGTTGGACTGCCCGAAGCCGTAAAAATTACAGTCAGAGAATGACATCACTATCAGAAATTGGATTACGAGCAACTGCCTTTCAAATGCAGAACCTGTCACGAACATGGACACTTTCAACGAAATTTCCCAAAAGCTCAAACCAAGGAAAAAGTGGATGAAGAAGGATGGAAAGAAATAAAAAAGGGCAAGGCAGTTCCAAAACCAACTGAGAAGAGAAATTTAGGGCCATTAGTGAAGCCCCGGCCTAAACCAAAAGCCAAAGAAGTTCCAAAAGAGGGTTCTTCCTTTGCGGTGAAGACAGATGCCATTGGAATCCAAGAGGAACCAGAAGACCCGTCAAAGAAAGTGAAAGAAGTAGAGGCAAACTCAACTCTTCCTCCATCAGAGGATGAACAAGGGAAAAAAGAAGAAAACGAGGAGCACATCAGTCTGGGATTCGATTCTGAGGGAGATTCAGAAGATGGAGTCTCAGATTTAGACAGCTCACAAGTCACTCCTATCAAGTTGGCCAGGGGTCGAAAGTCCAAGAAGAAACAGAGAGAGGAACAAACTTATTTGGATGTTCTCCAAGGCTCTTAGAAAACTCTCAAAGGAATGATGAATACTACATCTAGGCTCAAGCATGGTCAGGCTCCAAAAGGAGCCATAACCTTCCAAGACAGTCAATAATGAAATACGTCTCCTGGAATTGCAGAGGGTTAGGTAGCAGGTTGAAATAAGAAGATCTGAAAGATATTGTAAGGATATACTAGTCCGAAATCCTTTTCATCCAAGAGACAAAAATGGAGGACCTTCTACTCCTCCAAGCAAGCAAAGCATTAGAGCATAAAGCCCAAGGGAGAGCAGTCAGTGCTAGAGGCACCTCTGGAGGGATTGCCTCCTTTTGGGACAACTCCAAATATGATCTGATTCACGAAGAATGTTGCCTCCATTGGCTACTCACTAAGCTCCTCCATAAAGAATCTGGCCACCAAGAAAGTATGTTTAATCTTTATGCTCCAGTGTTACCATCTGAGAAAAAAATATGTTGGGACTCGCTCCAGTCCTATCTTTTCTTGCACAACCCAGAAAATATTATTATTGCAGGTGATCTGAATGTTACACTAGCTGCAGAAGAGAAAAAGGGGGGCTCGCTGGTCAGGGACCTAGCTAGAGAATGGGTTGAAGACCTCATTTTAGATTGGAATTGGAGGATATCAAGCCCACATCTGGGAAATTCACTTGGTCAAACTAAAGGATAGGCCCCGACCACATTACTGCTCGTCTGGACAGATTTCCAGTCTAATCCTCCTTCTTGACTTGTGGTCTAATGGCCACCTCTAAAATTCTGCCGAACTACTCCTCTGACCATAAACCCATTCTGCTTGAGCTCTCCTTGGATGGAAATCTTGGCCCCATTCCCTTTAGATTCAGTTCTCTATGGATTCATCAAGAAGGATTCCAGGAGGTGGTCTCTGAGGCCTGGAACTGGAAAGTTCATGAAGGATCCCCTTTCTTTGTGTGGGAATAAAAAATGAGGAGACTTACAAGGGAGCTCAAGGAGTGGGCTAAAAGGTTGAAAACGCCCACTGCCAAAAGAAAGTAGATGTATGACAGTTTAGCAGGCCATCAATTAAAAATGGAGAATTCCAATGTAACTCAAATCCTTCTTAAAAAAGAAGTAGAGCTACAAAAAGATCTCCATAGAGCAAGTAGGGATGAAGAAGAGTTCTGGAGACAGAAGTCCAAAATCTTTGGTTATAGGCCAGAGACAAAAATACAAGCTACTTTCATAAGCAAGCTGAAGCACGCAAGCACTTAAAAACAGTAAATGAAATTCACTATCAAAACACTCTGGTTAAATATTCTGAAGGCATAAAGCAAGCAACCCACTCCTTCTTCAAAGATGTTTACTCTGTCCCGGAAGACCCTCCTATCAATTCTCAAGCCTATCTGATTGATCTTATTCCTAACTGTGTTCAAGATTCTGACAATATTATGCTGACTGCTCGGATCGGTATGAATGAGATTAAAGAAGCTTTGGATTACATGGATCCGGATAAAGCCTCGGGCCAATGGGTTCACTGCAAGGTTCTACCTGACTTGCTCGCCTACAATTAAAAAAGACCTTCTGAGAATGATCCGTAAATCTTAGGCCTGCACCAAGATTGGAGGTAGTACCAACTCGGCCTTCCTTGCCTTGATTCCGAAAGACAAAGGCGCCACCGATTTTAGTAGATTCAGGCCCATCTATTTGTGTAATACAAGTTATAAGCTAATTACAAAAATAATAGCCAACCGTATTAAGAAAATTTTTCCGGTCATCATCCCTGAAAACCAAGGAGGATTCATAAAAGGGAGAAAGATTCTTAACAATATTGTGTTGGTGCAAGAAGCAATTCATTCAAGCTGTCATTGAAAAGAGAAAGGCATGGTGATTAAGCTAGATTTGACAAATGCCTTTGACAAGGTGAGCCATGATTTCCTATTTTTGTGATGGAGAAATTTGGCTTCTCAAAAGTTCTCATAACTTGGGTGAAAGCCTGCATTGCCTCCCCTTGGATAGCGCCTCTAGTTAATGGTCGTTCAACGGAATTTTTCCAAGCCTCGAGGGGGCTACGAGAAGGTTGCCCTTTGTCCCCACTTCTTTACGCCATTCAAGCTTCGGTGCTCAGTTTCCAGCTAGACTATTGTCAACAGATCCAAACTTTGCCAGGCCTAAGAATGGCTCACAATGTTAAAGACATAAATCATGCCCAGTTTGTTGATGATACATTATTGCTTAGAGGAGCTAGCAAAAATTCTGCTAAAACCTTCAAGAAGGAGCTGGACATTTATAGGGAGGTTTCGGGCAGCAAGATTAATTATCTAAAAAGCATGATCTATGGCTCGAATTGCTTGATCAAAGATTTGACAAACATAACAAGGCTATTAGAAATGGAAAATATCCCTGACCTGGGAGTCATTTAAGTATCTTGGGATCCCAATCTTCAAATCAAATCCTAAGGTAGTTCACTGGATGCCCCTGCTAGACAAGCTAAAACTCAGAATACAAGCTTGGGGAGCCTCATGGTTGAATAATGCTGGGAAGGTAATCCTTATGAAATCTGTTCTCATAAGTCTCCCAGTTTATCAAAACTCCATTCTACTAGCCCCTAAAACCTTTATTAGTAAAGTGGATGGTCTCTTGAGAAGATTTCTGCGGCAAGGAGGGAAAAATAATGAAATAAGGATCCATTTAGTTAATTGGGACACTATTAAGAAGCCATTCTTGGAAGGAGGTCTCCAAATGCGGGATCTAGCAGCCCAAAATCTTGCTCTAGGCTCCAAGCTCCTTTGGAACATTGTTTCTAGGAATCCTAATTTGGAGCAAGAGAGTTCTGTGGAAAAAATATTTTCATGGGCAACATTTGAGGTGCTTGGACCAGCCTCCTAGAATTTCCAAAGGATCACCAGTTTTAAAACTCTGTCTCACATCTTTGAAACTTTTCAGTCATAAGCTTTATTGGATCCCAGGTAATGGGAAAAAAATAAAAATTTGGGAATATTCAATTCTTGGAGATCATCCCTTGAATCAGATGGCAGAACTGGAAAATATCAGAGCTTGGCTTTAGGCCAGCAATCTGGAAACCCTTTGGGACATCTCCAATTGGACAAATGATGCAGAAAGTCTATGGGATGGTTGGAATTTGGGGGAGGTCCCTCATTGGCTGGATGGTGAAGCCAATTTATTGTTGGATTTGCTCCAAGGAAAATCTCCCTTAAAGGCCTCTTTTAAGGAAAAAAGAGGGTGGGGTTCTCTTTCAGGTTCTTACTCAGTAGCATAAGGTTACAAAAGTATGATGGTTGTCCTTAGCATCCCCCAGAGCCAACTCAATGGAAATTTATTTTGTCTTTTCTTGGTCTCCCCAAAATTGACTTCTTTTGCTGGACTCTGGCGCATAAAAGTATGCTCACTAGAGATAACCTGAGGAAGCATGGAATGGAAGGTCCCTCGAGGTGCCCTCTTTGTGCATCGGATGAAGAAACAGCTAACCACCTATTCTTATTGTGCCCCTTTGCTCAAGAAGTTTGGAAGGGTGTCTTGATGTTAGGACCTAACAAAATAGAGCTTCCAGGAAATATTCAGGACCTGCTAAGAAACTAGGCCAAGTTATCCACGTTCTGTCTCTCCAAAAAAAGCCTTCTCAAGACTGGCTAGATGTGGATCCCCAAATTCACATGCTAAAAACTGTGGTTGGAGAGGAACAACAGAATATTTAGGGAGGAGAGTTGTAGCCCGGTCAAAATTATCACTAATATCAAAGATCTGTTGGGTGAGACCTTAGAAACCAAACTCACCATAAGAAATGGCATGATTTTGGATAGTGAGGAAGATCAATGGTTAAAAGAGCTTGTTCCAAATCATTAGAATAGATCCATTCCTCCTACTAAAGCCCCTTCTGATTGGGAAATTCATTTGGAGGAACATGAATTCATCAAATGGAGATCTGCTTTGGATGATCACTGCCTATTCTTCAAGGGGGCCTCTGAAGGTAACCCAAGAAAGGCAGGTGGTGGGAGAGTTATCTTCAGCCCAGGTGGCTCAACTAAGTTGTGCTTTGCTTGGGGTCTGGGGCATGAAACGAACAACAGAGTAAAGGCTCTTGCTCTGTGGCAGGGTCTAAATCTGGCTATCAAGAGGAATATCCTCTCCGTCTCAGTCTTTGGAGACTCTAGACTAATTATACAAGCTATGAACTCTCAAAAGATCCCTTCTCAGGTGTAGTTAGCCCCCATCCTCAAAAAAATCAAACTACTATTGCCCAAGTTCCACAAAATCTCTTTCTATCATGTTTTGAGCAAGTTAAACTCACAGGCGGACTTGGCAACCAACCTAGGCTCTCTTAGGAGAAGGAGATCTTTGTTGGTAAATGATGTTGAATCAAAGTGTTGCATTCCTTAATTTTGGAGTTGTCTAGGCCTCTGTTCCTTTGAACATTTCACTGATTCAGATTCTCCACACTTTGGGACAAAACCATTTTGAGCTAGCTGCTGTTACGGAACACGGACTCATCCACAAGGGAAAATTTAGAATGCAACCATGGCATTTTCGATCTCTGTTTGTCATTGGAACTCACTGCTGCATCTGGGTAGGTGTTGGAGAGTTCATGAGGGCCTCTTCAAGGCCAATTTACCGCTCTTGGCTTTCTTGAACACTATATAACACTCCACTAGACATTTCAAAAAGAAAAGGCAGTGATTCTTGTGATTATCTGACACTCCGGCATGTTGGATCTCCTCTTTGCAAGCTAGGAAGCAGAGCTACATCACGGAAAGCAAAAGCAGTAGAATTTCAAGGCACCATGCTGAAACCAAATCAAGTCCTTTTTCAAGCCTCTATCTGCATTCACAGTGTAACTCATTCAGCGGACTATTCAAAAGCAAAATCTTCTTTCCCCGCCAACTGTAACAAGGAACTACAGGGTTTCAGTGTTAAAGTCCTCGGTTGCTGATTTGCCAAATTTTAAATAGAAACTAACTGTTTATGTCAAAAAAAAGAAAATGGAGAGCGGAGCGCTTAGGGTTTGACGCTGCTTTGCAACTGACAGACCTTCATAGACTGCATCGTTCTGCCATTAACCTTCAACCATAAGGTAGCTACAGCACAATAAGGAACAACTATCATGCAATGGAATCCCCTCAGGGGGAGGACATGATGCCTCCTACCGCTAATACGGAAAACGGCCTGCGACAAACTGAAAATGTCAGGATGGACCATCCAGAAGATACATCAATAGAGAATGCAAATACACCAACGAATAACAACACAAATAAAGAACCATGAGTAACGTCAAACACCTACAACCCGGTAGAAATTGACAGACCCAAAATCAAGCTCCCAAGTCAGCACATCAACACTTAGATCGAGTTTATGAGGGATCATGCTTTGAAAGGAAATTTCATAGGACTTTGGCCAATGGATAAAGCTTTTCATGGCTGGATTGCAGCCAAATGGAAGCCAAAAGGGCATATAACACTGTAGTTAGGGCCTAAGGGCTTCTTTACTACCATTTTCAATTTTTTGGAGGACCGAAACAATGTATTGGATGGAGGACCATATTTCTTCAACACAGTAGGGTTGTACCTAAGAGGATGGATCGAACGCTTTAACCCGAACAAAGAAGATCTGCGTTGGGCCCCGGTGTGCTTGCGCATTTATTCTCTCCCTTTGGAATATTGGGACAAAGACTCTTTGCGAGACATTGGGAATGGTTTAGGCGAATTCATCAAAGTGGTAGAGGAGACAAAGCTGAAGCAATACACCTCCTGTACGCGGATCTGTGTATACATGCACCTCAACAAAGCTCTCCCGGACACGGTAAGCCTCTACCATGATGATTATGAATGGTTACAAACAATAGATTATGAGCATGTACCATTCCGCTGTCAAAAATTCCACGCCCTGGGCCATTTATTCCAAGACTGTCCCTCCAATATGAAATCCATGACCACCCCTTCAATGGAAAAATCCAACCCGGATGGGTTCACAAAAGTTCCCAATCACAAAAAAACCCATAAAAAGCCCTCTACCCCAGTCAAAAAACCTGTCACCAGCACCTCCTTGCCTTCAGCAAGCAACAACTTTGAAATCCTGCTCCAGCCGAAGGTTCATATTTTAGATAATCAGAAACAACCTAAAGCCATTCCTAAGACTTCCTCCCATTCTGATCCATCAAGCTCAAAGACAACCCTCACTTCTAAGAAACTCATGGACACCAAAACACCCTCTCCCAATAACATGCAGAAAAGGACTGCTCAAGGTATGGAGGTAGATAGCACTCAGATGCAGCTCACGATTGTAGATGATTTAGAGGAAAAGCAGGAAATAGTACAACACATGGAAGAGGAACCATAGAGATTTGACATCGGAGATCTAGATATACTGGGACTTGAACAGGCTTGTAAGAAGAAGGATATGACAAAATTCCTGAGCGACAACTAGAGAACTTAGAAGTAATTCTCTCAAGAGCACAAAAGCAAAGATCATTAGGCGTCCAAACTCATAGTCAGTGGGATGAAAGAAATATCTTCAAAGACAACAACAAACGAGGACAGAAAACCAATCTTCAGAGAACCATCCACATAGGGGAGATGCTGGTGGAATCTAGAAGATACTCCAAGCTCACCAAATACTATAATCCCTTTCCCTATCATGAATCATGAAGCTCATCTCATGGAACATCAAAGGTCTCAATAGCTCGGGGAAGGGATGATTAATAAAGAACATGCTACAATAGGAAAAGCCTCAAATTCTCTTCTTGCAGGAGACCAAGTGTAATTCCACAACCTTGGATCAGATCCTTGCCAAAGTGTGGCCAAGAAGCAAAGAAGTGGCGGTGGAAGCCATGGGAGCCTCAGGAGGGCTAGCCATCGTTTGGGATGATAGAGCTATAACACTTACCAACATACATGCCAGTAAGCACTTTATTCAGGCCAAGTTTCATTCAACAGGGACAAATGTTCATGGACACTTAACTAATGTCTACTTCCCCCAGGAGGCAACAAACAAAGTAGACACACTAAACACCCTAACTCAAATCAACTCAGAAAGATCCCACCCACTTTGGATCACACGAGGGGACTTCAACATGATTACAAGATTGGAGGAAAAGAGAGGAGGATGGATCAAGCTGGACTGTGAAAGCATGCACTTCAAAAACTACATTCATAACAACAAGCTTATAGATATGGAATTCAACAATGGAGTTTATACTTGGAACAACAAGTGTGTAGATGCCAACCAAATTGCATCTTGGTTAGACAGATTCCCGATCTCTGATAATGAAATACATCTTGGCTGGGATCTCTTGGCCTCTATATTGCCACTGTCTGGCTGGGACCATTGGCCTATTAGGCTTCACTAGAAAAGACTGGGAGACAATGTTCGCAGGCCCTTTCGCTTTGAAGCCTTTTGGCTGAATCACCACGATTTTCATAACCTAATAACAGAGACATGGAGAAATTTCACACCACTAGAAGGCGCAAAAATGTACAAGCTCCAAAGTCGACCTTTTGATCGCGCGTGCGATTTTGAACCGGAGCTCCCACGCCCCTACAACCTCACTTCCTGCGGCCCTCCGCAAGCCTCCCACCTGGCAGTCCCTACTGCTGGGCCTCTAGTCTTCCTCCTTGGCACCCCCGCAGTCGGGCTCTGCCCTCCTCCTCCGGCCAGTGCTGCGACTGGCTCCCTTCTAGCTTTTCCATGGCTGGGATTGACCTGTCCCAGATGCAAGACAATGAAGACGAGGCTGAGATCTTTGCCTCTCTCATTTCTGAAAATGCTACCATCCGAAACAAACCCACAGCTTCAAAGTTCGTCAAGAAACTGGCTGACATCCCATAAATCTCCCTTCTCCCTAGTCTCCCAAAGATGGCAGCGATCTCTCTAGCAGAGAGAGGTCTGGTTGGACAATTTACTGGCCTATTGCCCTATCCCAGAGCTATACAGAAATGGGTGGAGTGCAACAAGAACACGAACATCCAAGGAAAAATTGCAATAAGATTCTGTGGAAGGGATTACTACACATTCCTCTTTGAAACCAAAGAAGACCAAAATCTCATCTTCAGAAATGGTCCCTACTTCATGGATTCGAGAGGTCTCTATCTAAACAGATATTCCCCTGACTTCGACCCAGAAATGGATATACCTAATGCAGTCCCGGTTTGGGTTCGCTTGCCCCATCTCCCTCTTCATTGCTGGGGAGATGAATCGGTCAAAGCCATTGGGAACGTTGTCGGAAAATACATCGACAAATGCGAACCAAAGGACAACATGCATGCATGTGCAAGGATCTTTGTTGAAGTCAACTTAGGAAAGGGCCTTCCGGAGGCAATCAAGATCAAAGTGGACCAATGGACCCATATTCAGCAGCTGGACTAGCAACAAATCCCATTCAAATGTAAGGTATGCCATGAATATGGTCATTTTTCTAATAGGTGTAGTAAACTAAAAGAAAATGAAATGAACGAAAATACTGAAGCCAGTGAAGACACATGGGAACAAGTAAAAAAAAGAAAGCAAACACCAAATAGTCGAAACAAAACCAAAGCCTCCCCAGAAATCCAAGTGTTACACTAAAATTTGTCACCATGACTATTTGCAGTCAGTATGGCTCCATCAATAACCATATTATCCTCCTTGGAAAGTCTTATACTTCTGCTCCTCATGTCAAACTCCAAAAGAGAGAGAAAGCCTTTAAAAAATCAATATAACTCTGGTTCCGCAATTTCTCTTACTCTTACCTGTGGGCCCGCACCTCAAGTACATAATACCTGCGTACTTGTATGCTCTGTCTGTAAAGGGGTGGGTGCGTACCCCTGTAAAAGTCAAAAGGCGCAAGTTTTACTTCAAAAAACTTACTTGTGGTCGATTCTAGAGCATTCTAGAAGATGGTTTGACATGGATTCAGCGCCTCCAGATGGTTCATGCATCCCAATGAAAGAGGAACTTATCCCATGAAGAGGGGAGCTATCCCTTTGAAAGAGGGGCTTATCCCATTGATGGTGGACCTGTTTAACTTCCTCCAAAGCATTATAAATACAGACATTGGGCCAGAGGCAAGTGAGGTTAAAAGCTGAACATTCCTAAGGGTAGATGTTGCTGAAATTAGGACTCCCTGATAGAGCTTGAGAGGAGAGATCACATTCCTTTCTTAGCTTCATTTGGAAGTGGGTGAGCTGATCAAAGTAGAGGAGAACTCTTGCTGGACCCTGGGAGGGACCTGCACAACACCAAGGCGTTGGTTGTAAGGTTTCTTTTGTTTCAAATTAATACAATTAAGTTCATTTTTCTCAACAAGTTGTTATATATAATTTGTTTCATAAACTCCTTGGTCTTTATGATGAATATGTTTTATTATATGAGTTATTCAGGTGCTATGCAATCGTTTTCTTGTTTGTGTATGCAGGCTTCAAGGAGAGGAGCTCATCTGGATTGAAGAGGCTTGGCCGCTACAAACAGCGTTGGACTAAAGGTAAGCCTTAAACACCTGGTTGCTTTTATTTTAAATGCATATTTAGGGAAAGATAGTGCTTGATTGGTTTGTTTGTCACTATAAAAGCCTTAGTTTCTAGGGAGGTCGGTTTTGTCTGCAAAATTGAATCTTTCCGCATGACAAAATGGCGACTCCACTGGGGAATCCATGGATTTGATTGATTTCTATTTTGATTGATACTTTGATTTGAGATACGTTGATTTCTTTCTAGTTTTTGACTGATTGACTGTGAATTTGGGTAGAATAGCTTAGTATTGAGTTAGTTTTTTAATTTTCTTGTTTTGATAGAAGTACGTGCCCTCTAAGTTAAGCACAATGCGTACCTGTACGCACTTCTGCTTTGCACACAGAGCGGGGCCGCACCTGTGCAAACGGGCTGCCTGCGTACCCTGTCAAAAGTTTAGAAAATTTCAATTTTTTTCCTTTTTTACCTATTAGATCTTGTTTATAGCTTATTTATTGTTTCCTAGATCCACTGGTTACCTGTCCGAAGTTTTCATCTAGGCTTGTTTCATTAGCATCAAGGGTTTTAGTGAAGTTCATAGAAATTCTAGCCCTAGGTTTGATTTTTGTATTGGTCTTGTAGTGACTCTGGATTTAGAAGTTGTAGAAACCTTGGATATCCCTGGTCTTCTCAGTCTTCTTAGGAGATAGACCATTCGTAAAATCCACCTTTGTTTGAGAAACCTGCCGTTGTGTTGTCTCTTTGCAGAATTTCGAGAAGGCTTGTTTGTTAAGCTGTGAATTTCATTCTTAAGAAAAAGAACATGAACTTTTTATTTTTATTTTTGATTGATTTATGATTATGCATGAATCAGTCCTTGGTTGAATTGTAACTGAGTAAAACAACCTGGAATTATATTTTGTAGGCTTTTACCTCATTGGATTTTCTTTTAGGTAAATTTCTCTTAGACTTTTATAGATCTTAAAATTGATTTTTGTTAAGTAGTTTTACATGCTTTGTTAAAATAGGAAAAATATAAAATCTCTTTTGAAGAAAGTTTGTTTTAGTAGCGTTTGAAGTCTTTGAAAAGAGAAAGGAAGTTTTCGTGAAATAATTAGTGGTCTTGTGTTGTGTGCTTTGGAAAAGATAAAGAGATTTTTTCTTTGATTTTCATTGCTAAGAAAGTTGTCTTTATAAATTTTGCATTTTCCAACTCTCTTAGCTAGGGAATTCATTGAAAAGGAAAGATTTTTATTTTTTTTTTTCATCCTAGGTGCATCTTTTTTTGTGGATTTGAGTCGAGTCTACACATCATAAGTTTCATCTCCGCTACCTTTTGTCCTAAAGAAAAGCCATAAAAAAATAATGCTTAAAGTAAAATTAACTTAGTAACTTTTTATTTACTAGGGCTCTGATACACCAACATAGATCAGGCTAGTGTCTTGGAGTAGGAGAGTAATTAACTCTCCAAGACAGTAAAAACAAACAAGTAGCTTATCTTGCGGTAGGATAAATCCAATTGTTACATTTATGCTCTGGGAAAGCTCCGCTTAAAGGAGAAGCACGAGATCGTGTCCGAACCAGTGAGGGGATCAATCCTCCTTCATTGGGAACGACGCCAGATATGCACGTACTACAAACGGTAAACCTCGGATTAACCATTGTCGAGGAGCCTGGGGTCACTTGTCGGTAAACCTTGGATTATTGTCAAGGAGCTGGCAAGGCGATTGAGCTTGTTACTCTGCCCTTGCGTGCGTATCGGATCGTAGACTGTTCCCCCAGGTATATTTGTTGCTGTTGGTGACCTTAGTGGCTATTATCTTTAGGATTCTTCCTAAGGTGACGGTGGAGGGAAGATCCCACTGTACCCGGAGCAGACGTCGGCTAGACTCACTTGGATTTTCTGGGGGGTTCACTTCACTCGAGATGGTTATTAGTGGAGAAACTTGTGCCAGTCTATTCATTAAGCAGGTTGTCGGGGTAACTGTTCAACCCACCATTTCTGTATTGAACTCTGTGATGTTGGATTTCATCACCAACTAGCGTTTTCAGTACGGAAAGTTACTGTTTGTGTGTGGTTTGACGCTCTATATTCTTTAGGCGTGTGATTCGAATTTGTTTGGTTCTTTAGAGACTTTAGGCGGTTTGGTTTGAGATTTTACTTTGTTTGCGTGTGCAGTAGTTAAAAGTTTTTAGCTGTGGCTGAATTACCAAGACAGTCCCGTAGACTTCGGGGCCAGTCTCCTGAGGTTGTAACCGTGGCTGATTTGTTGAGAAAGTCCCGTAGACTTCGGGGCCAACCTCCTGAAGAAGTCCCGAGCCATTACGAAGGCTTGAAAGTCCTCGTGACTCCTAGTGAAAGTAGAGTTGGATCACCTGAAGAAGGAGAATCTTCTGTGATAGTTCATCCTGATTATCAACCGTCAGTAGCAGAGTATAATCCACAGTCAGTGTCTGTCTCTGAAGTAACTGGTAGCTTTTCGTCTACTAGTGATATAGGTGAAGAACCTGAAAGTGAATTTGCTGCCACTCCTGTATCGTCGGTAGCTTCTCCGACTTCTAGTGCTCCTGATTCACCCAGGGTAGAAAGAGTAATTACCCAAGATCTTCCTTCTGGGCTTATTGCTATTGAAGAACTTGCTTCTCTAGAAGAGGAGGAAGGTTTATCTATCCCTGAAAATCAACCTATTATCGAACTAAGGGAGCGTGAATCAATTTTTTACAGTCCACCAAGGAGTACTACTTGGTATCTTTCTTTAACAAATTTCTTAGAAAACCCAGGGTTAATTTTTTCACCACCTCGAGCTCCTTTTCACCCGACACCTAGAGTTTTTTATCCTTCGTCTAATATATTGATACAGTCAGTCGTGATGTCACAAGCATCAGAATCTTTTATTCATGGTGGTCCCTTTGTTCCCGTTGGGTATCAGTCCCTTGCTGGTACTTTTTCGGGAGCATCTCCTCAAACTAGTCAACAAGGGTTATTAACTGGAAATGACGGAACTAGACCGTTAAGTGTAGAGGACATTCTTATGATGTCAGGTACCATTCCTAGTCAGCAACCTCAAGGTGGTCAGTTACCGCCTGGGGGGCAGCCTCAAGGTCTTCAAGTCATGCCTAGGGGGCAACCTCAAGGTACTCAATTTGTGTCTCGGGGGCAACCTCAAGGCCAGTACATACCTACGGGACAGTACATACCTCAAGGTCAACCCCAAACCGAATATGTACCTCAAGGTCAACCCCAGTATCAATATATACCTCAAGGTCCACCTCAGTATCAGTATATACCTCAGGGTTATCAACCCCAAGGTTATCAATCAACTTCCGGTCAATCTTTTGTTCAAGGACCCAAAAATGTACCTTTGAATTATCAACCCTACCCTCAACCAGGTTATGGTCCTCAATATGGTCAACCTACTATGAGTCCATACCCCGGAATGACGTTATTGTGGAATCAATCTCAACCGGTATTGCAACCGAATGTGCAATCGTCATCTTCAACTAGACAGCCTTTAGTTTCTGGTTCAACCCAGCAACCTGTCCAGTCTACCGTTCAAACCTCTGCACCTTCTGTGGTTTCACAGCTAGGGCCTAGTACACCTCGTACTCTGCCCCAAACAGCTGCTGCAACTGTTGCAACATCTACTCCATCTACCACACTTACGTCCGGAGTATCTACAGCCCCGGTTTCTACTGCTCCTGCGTCAGTCCCTCAAGCATCTTTGCCTCAGTCTGGACCTACAATTCAGACTACGGTTCAGATACCGGTAGGGAAACCTGGTCCAAGTACGGTTGTAACAAGTCAACCTCAGTTCACTTATCAACCGTACCAGGGGCAGTACCAATACGGTCCTGCTGTGCAACAACCAGTATATCAGTATCAACCGTACCCTGGGTATATATATCAACAACCTCAGCAACCCCAGTATGGTCCGGTTAATCCTGGTTTCCCAGGAGGATATAATATCCCTAATGCGATTCCCATTCCTAGTTATCCTGGATATCCTCCTCCTGGGGCTGGTATAATGACTCAGAGTTTCAGGGACCCTAACCGTCAGTTACTGTTCATTGCAACTTTGGATTTACCTGACTTGTCGCGCCTAACGAACGATCCAATCAATTATCTTCCGTTTTGGCCGACAATGCCGAATAAGTTGCCTAGTGACATACCCAAGTTCGAAGGTAAGCCAGGAGAGGACCCATCAAATCACGTGATGACTTATCACCTCTGGTGTGCCTCTAATTCCATCTCGGATGATTCGATCTGCTTACGTCTTTTCCAACGCACTCTCATTGGTCTTGCGGCCAAGTGGTATATTGAGTTATCACGGGCCTCTTTTTATAACTTTAGCCAGTTAGCTACCTCGTTTTTAACTCATTTTAAGCTGCCGTTCAGATATGATAATGGCACGGAGTTACTAACTTCATTAAAGCAATCGACGTCCACTTATATTTCCGATCATATTCATGAATGGAGACGTCGAAGGCGGTTAGTGAAAGTTTTTATCCCGGACCAGATCTTAGCTGAATGGTTTGTTAAATCATTGTTACCGAAGATTACTGAAGACGTAGCTAAGGCCGGAGTAGTTACTGAGGAGCAAGTGATTTCTCAAGCACAGTACCTTGACTTAGTTTATACTTAGTTAGGTACGTTACATGAAAAAATCCCAGATCTTCCCAAGGGGAATCAAATATATGCTGCTCCGTCAGGGTCTCATGCTGCTGATGGCATGATTGGTACGGTGAACATTAAAAGCAAGAAGAAATCCTCTAAGAATTCTTCCCATATTATAACCTTACCAGATTCCTCGACAGGAGATTCTTCCGCTGAACTCTCCGCCAATATTCATGTTGTAGAGTCATCTCTAGCTAAATCAAAATCCGGTGGGAAGAAGAAAGGGAAGAAGAAGAATAAAGCAGATAAAACTCCAAAGGAGAAAACTGAAAAATCGGAAACCAATGACGAAAAACGAAAACCTCGATATCCTTGTCTTATTTGTGAAGAGGAACACTTTACAAGAGACTGTCCACATCAAGCAGGGGTTGCAAAGATTGTCAAAGGTTCCCAAACTCCTATTGTCTTAAAGGATCCTTTTCCAGCTCAAGACAGTAAAATGATAGGTTCTTCCTCAAATGCCAATGAAGAACCCATATTGATGATGTCACATGTTAGGATTGCGACTCGATCACATGATTATGGTAGTAAAAGTCCTGTTGATGGCAAAGAAGCAGAATCTTCTCAACCGAATCCATCAACCTCAGCTCTCGGTTCCGATCCACTACAGATCGAGAAACCTAATCCAGACTTGGTAATCAAACTGCCCGCCAAGGGTGTACTTCGAAAGTCCGCTTTCAATCCACATGTGAGAGCCGCTCAGAATTATAACATTGTTGAGGACTTAGCTGTTTCACCCTCAGCAATGTCGGCTTTGGAAGTGCTGCAATCATGTCCAGCACAACGCAAATTACTCTTGTCGGCTATAGGAGCTGTTGACGTTCAGGACCCGAACCTAATAATCTTTGATCTAGAAAATAGTACACCACGCTTACCTCATCAAATGGCTTTCCAGATTCCAGTGATAGTAAAAAACAGGCCTATTCATCGGACTGTAATTGATGAGGGAGCTTCAACGTGTATTATGTCGATACAGTGTTGGAGATCTCTTGGCTCTCCTTCACTAAATCAATCCCCGACGATTCTTAAGGCCTTCGATGGCCATGGGTTTCATCCGTTTGGTATTCTACAGGACTTACCTATAGGGGTTGAAGGAAAAACCGTTAATCTAGATGTGGAGGTGGTTGATGCCCCTCTAGATTACAACCTTCTGTTGGGTCGAAGTTGGTCTTACGCTATGACAGCGGTCGTTTCATCGATTTTTCGAGTAATAAAATTTCCACATAACGGAAAGATCGTAACAATAGACCAGCTGGCTTATTTTTCATCCGACCCAGCCTCTTCAGAGAGTATTCAGCATGTTGGCAAGACGGTTATCCCATATAAGGATGTTGGAGTAGGACTAGTTAAAGATGCCGGTTTACTGGGAACTTTTCCTTTTCCTCCAATCAACGCATCGTCTTCATTCGCTTCCATTCATATGATTACATCAGATACTATTGTTTATGATGATCCTTGGATCATTCCTTCTGAATCTGAGATAGACTCATTTGGCGATTCTATGCCTTTGAGTCCATATGAAGTTGCCTATCAAACTGTGCAATCGTTTACCGACACTTTTTCAACCAAAATCGACCTAATGAATGTGGTCCGTGAGGAATCACTTTTCACATCAACCTCGGAGTTAATAGCGTTTCCCGAAGTTGTTTCATCTGACGAGCAACTTCGTGAAGTCCTGTGTATAGATGATTTACCATGGGACGATCTCCATCATAGATCTTCGTTTTTACCCGAGGATGATCATTTTGAAAATGATTTCTCATCAATTTTTACAGCTGAATATGTCAAGGAAGCTCAGAATCCCATGAAACATCTTGATTCAGAGCTGAATTTGGGAAATATTTCTCAAACTATTCCTATCGACATTTCGGTTAAGCCTGGAATTATTGAAAACATTCATATAGGTGCCTCGTGTACAGATGACGAAATTGAGACATACAAGGCCCTATTTCAAGAATTTTGCGACGTGTTTGCCTGGTCCTATGAGGAAATGCCATGAATTGATCCCGCGATTGTTGTTCATGAGATCAAGACTTACCCAGACGCTAAACCCGTCCGGCAACGTTTGCGTCAGATTCACCCAAGAAAAGCTGCTGCAATTAAAGCGGAAGTCGAAAAATTATTAAAAGCATGGTTCATTTATCCGATCCTGTTAACGGATTGGGTATCAAATATTGTTTCGATTAATAAAAAACAGGGAACAATAAGAATATGCATCGAGTATAGGGACATTAACCGAGCTTGTCCAAAGGAAAACTATCCAACTCCTTATATTGATAGAATAATTGATGATTGTGCCGGCAGTGAAATATTTTCTTTTATGGACGGATTCTCCGGATACAATCAAATCAACATACTACCTGTCGATCAACCAAAAATGGCTTTCATTTGTCCATGGGGGACATTTGCTTATTGCAAATTGCCTTTTGGGCTCAAGAATGTCAGAGCAACGTTTCAACGGGCCATGTCTTACGCATTTCAGACATCAAGCACATTGTGTAGCTGTATCTCGATGATTTGCCTGCTCATTCATTACATCGAGCTAATCAATTTGTCCATTTACGAGCAACCTTTATGAGGTGTAGGCATTATCGGATACGGTTGAATCCACACAAATGTGTTTTCTGTATAGAAACGGGACGATTGCTAGGATTTGTAGTTTCGAAAGCCAGCATTCGCGTCGATCCCTCGAAGGTCGAAGCTATCATCAAATTGCCTCCTCCTTCGAGTCTTCGCCAACTCCAAAGTTTGCAGGGGAAAGCAAACTTTTTACGACGATTCATTCCTAACTACGCCGAGGTTACAAAGGGTTTTACCCGGTTGTTGAAACAAAATATTCCATTCTATTGGGATGAGATAGCTCAGAAATCTTTCGATGCACTCAAACACGCGTTGACCCATGCGCCGTTATTGCATCCTCCCAACTACAACCAGGATTACATCTTGTACCTCGCCGCCGCTCATTCCACCATTGGGATGGTCTTAGTTCAGGAAGACGAATTCGGAAATGAACATGTGATATATTACCTTAGTAGAACTTTAAATCCTACTGAGCTAAAATACTCACATGTGGAGAAATTGGCACTGGCAGCTGTTCAAGTTGTCCAACGTTTTCGTCACTACATTTTACTACGTAAAACTACAGTCATTTCGGGTTGCAACCCTATGACCTATATCTTGACTAAACAATTGCTAGGGGGAAAGTACTCTAAATGGATCGTTATCCTGCAAGAGTTCGACTTGGAGTTTGAAAAATCTAAGTCTAAGAAATATTTAGTCTTTGCGGAGTTAATGTGTGACTTCCCGCGTGCTGATACAGAAACTGTGGCGGAGGAGCCCATCTCGGAAGAATCCTTGTTTCTAATAAGTACTTTAGATCTGTGGTATGGAGATATCATCGTTTATCTCCAGACCCAATCCTTTCGGCCAGAGCTTTCAAAGTCTGAAAGTCTAAAAAATATGATTTCAATCCCAACAATTCAAAATCATTGGAGATACTCTTTATCGCCATGGGGCGGACTCTATTTTTCGTCGTTGTTTAACTCACGAAGAAGCTGAAAGGGTTCTAAATGACTGCCACTCTGGAGCATGTGGTGGTCATATGTCTGGGTTTGCCACAACCCAAAAGATATTGTGCGCTGGCTATTTCTGGCCGTCTTTGTTCAAAGATTGTATCACTGCGGTCCGAAAATGCCACAACTGCCAAATATTTGATCGAAAGATGTGCGCTCCACCTGCTCCTCTCCACCCTATAATTGTCGTTGGTCCTTTTGCCAAATGGGGTATCGACTTTATTACATGTAACCCTCACTCGGCCGGGGGGCATGCGTATATCATCCTTGCGGTAGATTATTTTACTAAGTGGGCCGAGGCGATGCCTACATTTGACACAGATGGCAAAACAGCTGCAATTTTTGTGTTCAATCATATAATTACTAGGTTTGGTGTCCCACAAGCGATAATCACTGATCATGGGCGTCATTTTCGAAATTTTATGATGACTAAACTTACAGGCCAGCTTGGTTTACGTCACGATAGTTCAACTCCTTATTATCCACAAGGGAATGGTCTGGTTGAGTCCATCAATAAAGTTTTAGTCATCATGATTCGACGAATCATTGGGATTCATCGATCGAACTGGCATAACATGCTATTTTCAGCGTTTTGGGCGTACCGAACTTCAGTAAAAACATCAACAGGGTTCACTCCTTTCCAACTAGTTTATGGTTTGGAAGCAGTGTTGCCAATTGAATGCGAAATCCCGTCACTGCAATTGGTCGTCGAGTTACTTCCAGCCACTTCCGAAGAGGAAAAATGTTTGTTATACTTAGCTCAATTGGATGAGAATCGACGTAGTGCTGCATTAGCGATCGAGACTCATGCAAAACGCATGAAAGCTCAGTATGATTGAAATGTGACCCCTCGAAATTTTTCGGAAGGCGATCTAGTCTTGGTTTACAATCAAGCTAATGATAAATTAGGAGCTAGAAAATTCGTTCCTATGTGGCATGGTCCCTTTGTTGTCAAACGAAAGTTAGCCAAAGGGGCTTATGAACTGGTAGACTTTGACGGGGACTCTTTGGGTAAACCCAGAAATGGACTTTACCTAAAGAGGTATTATGCTTAAAAGATGGGTATGGAGAATTTTTAGTTAGGATAGTTTTTCTTTCTAGCTGGTGTGTTTGTTAGTTTAGACAGTGTGCTTAGCTTAGAGAGTGTGTTTTCGTCATTATTTCTGCTTATCTTGGTTTTACTCTTGATGTTGCAGATGTCGATGCCTCTCCAAACATACATTGGTTTTGTTGATGGTGCTTGTCGTAGTACACGGAATATCTCTTCCGCAGCTTGGGTTATCTATTCGCCCTCTGACGAGTTAGTATCTATGCATGGGGTGAGCCTCGGTCAAACAACGAACAACATTGCCAAATACAGTGCAGTGATTGAGTTATTGTCTGAATCTATTTCATTTGGGATTCAGAGTTTGATAGTGAGGTTAGATTCTGAACTCGTTGTATTACAGCTTAATAGAGTGTATTCCATTAGAAATTCACTGTTATTAAGGTTATTTTTCAGAGTGCGTCTCTTGGAACGTGAGTTTCATTATATTGAATATCAGCATATTCCAAGGTCTTTAAATACATTAGCAGATGCAATTTCTTCTCGAATGTTAAATAGACATTTGCAATAATCATACATGTAAATTTAAAACCATTTCATAACATGATTTACAAGATAAGCTGGTAATAATGATATATATATATATATATATATCTATATAGATATATATATATATATATATATATATATATATAGGAGTGTGTCAAAAATACATCGTCTTCGATCATAGGTTGAAAAACACCTTATGATCGGCAAAAATGATAAGTACAAAAAACCATAATGTCACATGTGTCTACAAAAAAACCATCCAATCACTGGTGATGATCTCTATATGACACCACTGTACGGGCCACCCTACACAAGAACCTCCTAAAAGGTCCTGGGACCCCGACTACATAGCGCTGAAGCCTGATTGGAATATCATCTATGGTAGTCTCCGGTATATCTGCTGTAAGACGCTCCAGGTGACTTTCCAACTCAGCCAAAGTCTCTGTGGCCTTGTCTTGTGGGGCCGGGGACGCTGCAGCTGGTAGTGTCCTCTCGTAAGGCCAGAGATTGGCTGGACATCGTGGGGCTACATCTGCATTTTGAAAATTATTACTATCAGTTTTGAGACGATATAAAACAAACAAAAATAATAAATAGTTTAAAAAACTTGTGAAAAATGAAGTTACCTGTATCATCCCATTGTTCTCTCGGTGGAAGAACCATGTCCGGATCTCCACGAAAATCAACTCCGACATAAGGAAAATCCTGTATAGAAAAGATCTGGTTTTCTAACCAGCAAAAGTACTCCGGAGTAAATCGGACGACCTCCGTCTCCTCATCAGGATGAAGGGCCATAACCGCAACCCATCGCATCAATTTGGGCTCTCGAGGAAGCCCAACCTCAACAGTGAGCTGCTGTGGGATCAGCAGTGGAACCATCTCTAAGCCAAAACTCACAACTAAAGCCCCATAATGAAAGGTCTTTAGTTGTCCGTTTTTGGCTCTAGTCAGTTGGCCTTTTACATTGGCCAACACAGCATCACACCAGTTGAAAATGGTACCTCGATAGCAATCAACTGCCATCCGCATCTGGGATCTAGTGCCAATGTGTAAAGCGGCAGCCCCGCAAAGTCTGGTAACTGTAAAGGCAATCACCATAAGTTCAGGACAGGATATAGTTTTGATATCTATCCCCTTCTCCTGAGACTGAGTGTTACACCACTCTAGTCGGAGACTAGCGACAGACTGGCCACCTAGCCTAGTCCCGAACAGAGTCAAGTGTTTGCCTCTCTTGGGAAAACCAGTGATAAAGTAGATATCTGCCGGCTCCATCTCAAGCTGGTGCCCTCCAATATAAAAACACTGGTCCTGAACGTTCCATCTTTCTACCAGCAACTCCAGAAAGCTCACTTGGGCCCTCATGCCAGGTATGGCCCAATATTTATAACGGTCGCATGCCTTCAAAGCATCAATTGACGGTTGATGATTAATGGTGGCCAAATCAACATCTTCGTGCTCTCTCTCGCGTCAATCGAGCATGGTGAACAATCTATATGCTATAAAACATCAATTAGATTCCATAAAATCAAAAAAAATTGGTCCATTTTGGAGAATTTAGGTTTTAAAAACTCGTTGCGCAGGGTACGCACCCCGCCTTTAGGAACAGAGCATAGGTACGCAGTGTCCCTGAAGGCAGGGTGTGGACCCCTGACATTTTTCCAACTGAGAAAATGTCGGGGGTCCGCGGGTCCCTAGTGTGGCGCCTACGTACCCCGAGAGGCGGTCTTTGAAACCATAAAACCTCCCAAAAATGAAATCTGGGGCCTAAAAAAGAATTCTAAATGGATGAAATTGAAGAGGAGGATGTTGTAGGTTACCTGGAAGAGACGGCATTCGATTTCGACAGTCGGATTCCCCGCAATGTCCACAGGAAGTTTCTTGCCAAAAGCCCTTTTTCTCTCCTCGAATAGTAAAATGGTAAAAATGAATTGGTAAAAGCCCTTTTTATTGGTTTTTTTGGTAAATAAATGGTAAATTTGTTTATTTCTCACCATGAAAAGGTATTTTTTCAAAGTATTTTTATCTATATTCAACAGGTATGAGTAATGTGTTGGTTTTTGTGCAGGATAAAGGATTTTCAGGGAAAATTGTCATCTTTTACAAACAAAAACATCAGAGTCATCTTTAAGCTCTTTTCTGACTCCTAAAATGTGAAAAGATTGCCGAGTTTTCTTTTTATCTCATTAAAACAGAATTAAAAAGATGGTCCTCTTACAGCCCTTTTCTGACCGTAAAAACATGAAAAGATTGCCAGATTTTTGTCGTTTCAAATTCGATATTGGAAATAAAAATATGTGTCCTTGATCGCTTTCTACTTTTCAGATGAGAGACACTAATCATGAAAGTACTCCTTGGTCGTAAAGATCAAGCGGTTCTCTCAAGTATTATTTTATACTTTTTCGGGCTTCGGAGACACAAATTTACGAAAAAGGTCAACCATGGAGTCTTCTTAAGTTTTTCAGACTCTCTAAAATTGAAAAACGTTGATTTTCTCCTATACTGGACTCGTTAAAATTTCACAGTAAAGGACCTGTTCGATTACAAACAGGAACAGACCACTCCTTCTTAGGGTTCGAATCTAAACTAAGTTGGACTCATCCAAATGTTATCCTCCTCAAGCTTGTAAAAAATAAAGAGTTACTTGCCAGAAATGGTGGGGGAAAAGAGAGGAAAATGAACCTATTTGTTATACTTTGTCTCAGAAAAGCCTTATCACCACTCTTGAACACGACACTTTTCATTCACCTGGGTTGGGAAATCCTTTGCCTAACAGTTGATCAAACCACATTGAAAGTCTTCAGCCGGTTTCCGGGTATTAACTTTGAGACAATTGTCACCAAACCATCTGTAGTGTCGTTATGTGTTCAAGAGGAGTCTTGCAAATAAACCATTCATCTGCAAAATATCTGGCATGCATCTTGACCATCCCTGAGTCAGTCCTTACAGCTACACTTCTTCAACTTGATCTATGATTTCGTGTTGTGGGCTTGCCTTCAACGGATCACTTTCTATCGACTTCAGTTCATTATCTAGAAAGATGATCTAGAAATCCTCAGTACATTGGGATCTGCATGCCTCAATGGAAGTTTTCTCGCCTTTGATGACAAGTTACATCAATGACCTTCGATCAAGCGATTCTGTGATATGTTCAACATCAACACATTCATTCACATCTCATGGATTGTACTGGGTACTTTGACGATGATATGATCTCATATATGTATTTTGTGTTGAATATTTGCAGGTTCCGACTGGGCTCTCCACAAGATAATTCTCGAAATGATAAAGTTCTTCACCCTTCCTAGATGATATAAAACCCTGATCTACTACAGACCTTGCACTTTAGGGGGCAATCTGTTACACTAAAATTTGTCACCATGACTATTTGCAGTCAGTATGGCTCCATCAATAACCATACTGTCCTCCTTGGCAAGTCTTATACCTCTGCTCCTCATGTCCAACTCCAAAAGGGAGAGAAAGCCTTTAAAAAATCAATATAACTCTGGTTCCGCACTTTCTCTTACTCTTACCTACGGGCCCGCACCTCAAGTACATAATACCTGCGTACTTGTACGCTCTGTCTGTAAAGGGGTGGGTGTGTACCCCTGTAAAAGTCAAAAGGCGCATGGTTCATGCATCCCAATGAAAGAGGAACTTATCCCATGAAGAGGGGAGCTATCCCTTTGAAAGAGGGGCTTATCCCATTGATGGTGGACCTGTTTAACTTCCTCCAAAGCATTATAAATACAGGCATTGGCCCAGAGGAAAGTGAGGTTAAAAGCTGAACATTCCTAAGGGTAGATGCTGCTGAAATTAGGACTCCCTTATAGAGCTTGAGAGGAGAGATCACATTCCTTTCTTATCTTCATTTGGAAGTGGGTGAGCTGATCAAAGTAGAGGAGAACTCTTGCTGGACCCTGGGAGGGACCTGCACAACACCAAGGCGTTGGTTGTAAGGTTTATTTTGTTTCCAATTAATACAATTAAGTTCATTTTTCTCAACAAGTTGTTATATATAATTTGTTTCATAAACTCCTTGGTCTTTATGATGAATATGTTTTATTATATGAGTTATTCACATGCTATGTAATCGTTTGCTTGTTTGTGTATGCAGGCTCCAATGAGAGGAGCTCATATGGATCGAAGAGGCTTGGCCACTACAAACAGCGTTGGACTAAAGGTAAGCCTTAAACACTTGGTTGCTTTTATTTTAAATGCATATTTAGGAAATATAGTGCTTGATTGTTTTGTTGGTCACTAGAAAAGCCTTAGTTTCTAGGGAGGTCAGTTTTGTACGCAAAATTGACTCTTTCCACATGACACCAAGCTGCATCCTTCTCCCCCCCCCCCATCTTGACTCAACCATTACCCTCTACATCAAACCCCTTCGAATATTTGGAGGAAGAAGACCCCTAATCCCCCCACTCTCCTCCTAATCCCCAGGAGCCAACTCTCCCTGAAAGCCAACGCCAAGACACTATCAAATCCTCCTTGCCTCTTACTGTTTCCTCTCAGCCTCTTCTTGATCCTCCCCTCAACAGAATCACCATAAGCTCATCTAAAGATCATGGGGGTTCTATTGAACCCTCCAAGAAACCTGGTCGAGGCAGGAAATCTGATAAGCAGCATAGGGATGAGAACGCCCAAAAGGACATAGCAATGGGAACGTAGACACCCATAGAAACTTATATCCTAGGACAGCATGACAAAAAAGCAATCAACAAGGACCAAGGGGGGCAAGCACCTCCCCGCATACCGTATATCCAATGATGAAAATATTATCTTAGAACATCAAGGAACTTGGGCACCCCTCTAAGGTAGCAACGCTAAGGGATCTTATCTTTTTTTAGAAGCCATGAATTATTATGTTACAAGAAACAAAACAAAACCACAAGGAAATGAATAAAGTCATTGAGCAGTAGAGACAGTATAGAGGTAGCATTAGTGAGGCAAGAGGAGCCTCAGGAGGAATAGCAACAATTTGGAATCAAGGCATATGGAACTTGCCTCTCTAAAGGAGAACTTAAGCAATAGTATATATGCAAAGGATGTACATTACAAAAGTACATAAAATCCACATTCCATGATTAGGACAACAAAGCACATGCAGTCCTAGAAAGGATCCACTATGATGTTTATGGACCTTTCTCGACAACCAACACTGTTAGACACAAATATTTTGTCACTTTTATTGATGACTTCTCACGGAAGTGTTGGATCTTCTTCACGTGGAATAGAGATGAGACATTCTCTGAGTTCGTAGAATTCAAGACACTAGTTGAAAACGAAGCTAGCAAGAAGGTGAAGGCTCTGTTGTATAGGTTGCAACACCCTCCAAAATTTTTGCCTGCACTTAGATTTCAGAGCCTATTATGGATATTGTGATCAATTGTTCCTTAGTCACTTATTGGTAAGTTGATGATCTCAAGCTCCCCTTTTTGATCTTAAGAGTCATTTATGCTTTTATCTTTACATAGAATATGTCATCTTTGGGCATGGGGGTAATCACTTGTCATGCAAAGGGAGGTTTGTTTTGCTTCAAGGGGAAATATTTATGAGAATGAGACATGTTTAACACTCATTTCACACATTCTTACACAAGTGTCACCTTTATCGTCCCAAATTCTATAATCGAAGCCACACTTGTTGTAAGCTACCACAAAGGTTGTTGCATTAAGTGAAGTATGTGTTATATTTTCTAGATGGTCTATGTTGTATCGATAAGTTTTCAAGTGTGTGATCATAGTGAAGTTTTATCACTATTCATATTAGTTCCACTGATCCCACACTTAGCTAAATTTCAGAGTTTCCTTAGCAACCTAGCCTCACCCAACTTTCTTGAACTACACACTTCACATATGTAACCCTCAAGCTTTTCCATTGCTTGTTCGAACCGTGCAATGCGCAGAAATCCCAAACTCCCTTACCATTCAAAAATGTGCAGTGGTTTCCTCCAGTGTCCTTCCCTCAGTCAGAACTCACTGTCTCCAAAAACTGTGCAATTTTGTCCCTTGACTACCCAGTCTGCCTTGCAGCCTGGAATTGCATAGATGTGTCCTCCCAGGGCCTCATCCCAAGTAGGGCCACAAAGAAAGATGACATGATAGATGACTCTCAAGGAGGTGAGGAGAAAAATAAGCAGACCAAGAAACCCAAGGTATGATAGAATATTAGGACCACATGAAAACTCCATCTGATGCATAACCCTTTGGAGGCTAGGTATGGAAAACAAAGCATGTCTTCTGAAATACACCTCTTAATGTAGCTTAAAAGTTTGCGTATCATTTTCATATCATTCTTTCTTCAATGAAATTCATGGTTGCAAGAAATAAAAGTCATTCCATGAGTTTGATCTACGTGTCTTGCTCCCATTCACTTGTTTATTAAATAGCTTAGAAGATGAAGAGTATTACCACTTGTTTATTTAAGCTACTGAGGTTGTGACCAACATGATCTTATGACTAACCAGGCATGATGCAGGGCATCCTAAGTGGGATGAAAGATGTTTGATTTTATGTATGTAGTCACTACACTCCTCTCCATTACTCTGCATTAATCCTTACTTTGTATCTTGCATGTACCCTCACCGCTTGTCAGATTTGGCTACCTGCTGTTAGATCTTTCCTAACAAAGCAGCTGAAGGAATTTCCTTCAACCTAATTTATTCAAGGCTCTTCATAGAAATTATAGAGATAAGAGAAGGAGATGTGGAATCTCACAATCAAACTCTTGAAAATACTTTGCATGTTCGAATATATCCAAACAATTAAGCTACCACTCAACAACATCATCAATCTTCGAAGACTAAAGAAAGATCACATCTCTGGATATTATAAACTTCTTATTCACTTCATCATAGAGATGGTATGCTTTGGAGGTATGAGTACCCAAAGAAGATACATTTTTGACTCCTTGCACTGAGTTTTTTATCTGTTCCTTAGGTATGAAGACATAATATGAGGAACCAAAAACCCTGGTATGCCTCACCGAAGGAATGTGACCATACCACATTTCATAGGGAGACTTGTTCCTAATAGAAAGAGTTGGACACCTATTATTTATATACACAACACATAGAACCAAATCAGCCCAAAACCTTATGAACTTAACATGTGAACTATGCCAAGTTCATAGTGAAAGTAATACATTCCAATGAACTATGTGTTGAAAAATACAACAAGAAATTCTCAACACTCCAAGAGAGGGTATAAGGATTATTTCCACGTAGAAAATCTTAGTCAGCACAATATTAATTATGTAATTCCCCAACGCCAAAAACTAAACAACGAATGATGATACATAGAAAAACATGTATTGCAATAAAATTTATTATGAAAGCGTAAGCTCCCCAGGAAAATATCATATAGAAGTAGGATAAAGTATTTAATGTTGACGTTTCCTTATCCGGATTGGCTTTTGGAAAACCTACAATCAAGGCATTTGGATTTCTTTTCTAGCCTCTAAAGCAGTTACAAGGAAAACAAGCCCCTGGCCTCGCTAGACATCTAGTTAAGACCACAATCTCATGATGTACTATCATAACCCCATTTCTCAAAAAGAAATTATATATATATAGTCATACGGTTTTACACACCCAAGATTACCCCTTGTAATTATATATACAATTTCCTATGATTCATTTACCTTATGTCACTTTATGCACATCAATTGTCATATGGGTATGGTTTAAGGGATTGGTGTACTGCTTTTTAACTTTGATAAAAATCTCTGTAATATGGTTTGGACGCATGTTAACCGTCCGGCAATGGTTCCGAGAGTAACTTTACATTTTCCCTTTACCCATCACGTGGCACCCCTTATCCATTACTGTGAGAATTATCTCTTGTTTTGCTTCGTACTGTATGAGGCTGGTAGGCTGTCGAGTCTTTTTGCCTTGCATCAACAGTGGAGAGCACACTTCGTAATCCAATGGTGGCAAATCGTCTCCGTGGGCTATCGCCTAAAGTAACACTTGCCTTGGGTGATGGGATCATTTTTTTGGGAACTTTCTCTGCGGCTTTTCTCTGGCTCAGTCCATGCATTCCATCTCGGAGAGCCTAGCTTGCAGACCCTGTTCAAATGCTAGAGGAATCGTTTCCAAACCCTTCAGGTAGATAACGCACAATGTCTTGTTCCTTATGTAACATTTTGGCTATGCGTTCTTTTCAATTTACTGATAAAATTCTTGACTATGCTCATGCATCATGCGTGTGCAGGGTTATTTGGCAATGGGGTCCTCCTACAGCACTAGAATGAGTGTTGTTCATTCGTTGGCGAGAGTTTTCTTTAGTGGTAAGTGTCTTGGAAAGCACGAAGATAAATTCCTTGAGCTTTTATTTTACTGCAGTTTGCATTACTTCTATTGTTGTCTAACATGTGCTATTCAGGTTGCTCCTTGTACAGATTAGGCACCCATTCCTCACATGGCCTAAAGACTAAGAAAAACCCCACCCCCGTTCCGAATTCTAGGTATGGGGAATCCTACCAATCGTGGCTATGTTTGTTTTGCTTTAGAGTTTTTCTTGTGTTTAGAGGAGGGTAACCCTCTAGGTCACCTTTATTTTTGATTGAACGAGGGTGGGGAGGTTTATTCGTTCCCTCCAAGCTCTAGTTACCATGGACATGACAAATGTAATTTTAGACTCTTGAATTTGGATGTCCGACTGCAATTCCTCTGCTCGGACAATTGTAACTGTATATATATTTTAATGCACACCTGTGCTTATTTTTCTCACGGCATATTAGGCTCCTTGTTTACTGGACTATATTTTATTGTGAGGGTATACTGATTTCAACAACAGAATATTTTTCCTCGTTTGTGCTTGTTTAAAGGTTACCTCACCGCGACCTTTCTGTACAGGAATTTGTAGTTGCTTTTGTTTTATGAGTTCATAGTATTGCACAACTTTTATCTATGTCAATTTTTTTTTCTGGTTTAGTTGCACATTCCTATACAGTTTATATGATGTTTTATGTAATTGACTGAAGAGTGTCTTATCCCCTAAGCTTACAACCTCCCTTGTTGAGAGGGTCTGAACCCTGCCCCTTAATTACAATGTTCTTTTGAATTTATTCCTGATTTCTTCCAGGTTATTAATACTTGTATGCTGGAAAGAGTTAAAACGCAGACACGATAATAATCCTACCAACCTGTTGTTCTATTCCAAACTGAATTTTCCTTTTTGGGTGTTCCATTTGGCTTAGATAATGTCCACATAGTAGGTCTCCAGCTACCCCACTACGCTTTCTGGCCTTCCTTATTACAGACGAAATGCTCTACTCCATCTTAACACAACCTGCACTTAGATTAGGGCCGATACAGTTTTTGGCAAGTAGACGTTGTTTTACTTTTATTTTTTCTAATTATATACACCTATGTCTCTTAAAGAAAGGGGTTCGGCCCAAAGGCTGCAAGCCATTATTGAGTAATGTTGGTCTTGAGTTGATTCCATTCACTCATCTAATTTTTGGTCTGCCTAAGCATTTATTTGTTTCCTTCTTATTTAATGATTGGGATTCTTTTTGTTGCAGTATTCAATGGCAATGTGAAGTTATCATGTTTGATGTTAATCCACGATTGAATTACAAGAATGTCCCAACGTGGCACAGAGATCTTTGTAGGTATCTTTTTTACAGAGGGCTTGGATCTTTAAGTAGAAATAAAGGTTCCTTAATTGTGTGGTGGCACAACTGCCTGAACCAATTAGCTAAATATCTTTGTGAATTTCACGGTGTGTGAGAACATTCCTATTGTTCTTTGTGGAAACAAGGTTGATGTGAAGAATAGGCAAGTGAAAGCTAAGCAAGTTACTTTTCATAGAAAGAAGAATCTTCATTACTATGAGATATCTGCAAAAAGTAACTACAACTTTGAGAAGCCATTCCTATACTTGGCACGGAAGCTCTCAAGGTGAGCCTTTAATCTAGTTTCTCATACTCCCTAATATGAATGTTATATTAAAAAAAATTCATTGATTCTATAATGGGTTATTTTTATAGGGATCCAAACCTTCATTTTGTGGAATCGCCTGCTCTTGCTCCTCTTGAGGTTCAGATAGACCTATCTTGCAACCCAACAACAGTAAGTAGAATCCTATTTTCTTATTATTTTTGTTAACTTTTATTTAAATAATTTGTTCCATTTCTAAAATATTGAAACTTTGGCTTACAATCTTTTATGTTGTCAGGTACGAGGCAGAACTTGTAGCAGCTGTGGCCCAACCCCTTCGAGATGATGATGATGATGCTTTTGAATAGCTTTGTTAAGATGATTTTGCATATTTAGGGATTGGCAGATTCAATTAATTTTGTATCATTGGATTTTGATATTGAGTTCTGGCATTCAATTCTGATTTGTATTTGGGGCTTAGAATAGCATTATCGCATCTCTCTATATGTGATTTGGGTACTGTGCAAATTTTTTCATCTGTGGAGTTGGCTAAGCTATCTTAGTTCAACTCCATTACAGAGCTTATTTTATACACTAAGATAGTTTTTTTCGTTATATACTCTTGCACATTTTGCACAAGAACTTTTTGTACTCTTCAAATATTTCAAGAATGCTCAAGTGCCTTTCTTTGTGTACTGTTGGGGGAAATGCTAGTTGTGATGATTGTTGTTTGTAATATATTATGGCTTGTTAAAACTTTCTTTGAAAATTCTAGCTATGTCTGAGGATTTATTTTAACTTTGAAATTGGTTTACATAGTTGATAATTGTGGCTATCAAGCCTTCCTGGGTATTCTTGTGGGTATGTTGTCTGTCGAACACATAAAGGTATCGACATTTCATTAATTGGGCTCTCAATTGATTTCTGCATAAAGATTCACATTGTCTAAATCTAAAGTCGTTTCCATTCAACAATCTACAGATCCTTCTTTAACTATAGTAAAACTGGGAGATGGAACACTTATCAAAGCTAAGGTAGCATCTTAAATCCAAACTTTTGACTCCCATTTGAAGTAGATATTAAAGCTTTATAAGATGGCACGTTGTTGAAAAGTCGACAGTAATTAAATATGCTGGCTGGACATTGCATTTATATATGGGTGGCCATGTTAAGCTCATGTCATATATCTCGCTACAATTTTTTTTTTAATATATACATATACACAGCTATATAATTACCAACACATAGACATGCTTTATAAGGTTGACGGTCCTGTATCATGTGTACATAATTGTCAGCACATGAGTTATTCTCTATACGGTTGACAGGTATGCAATTCCTATTCTTATGTACGCTCACATAACGGCTCACTTTAAAACATGCATGAAACAAGTCCTATAGTTGTACAACTACCCAACCGGTTGGACAGAACTGCAATGATTCCCACTCAGTTCTCCATGACTCGAACCTGTTAGCAATTGACACGATCTCCACCCGATGATTTGTGTAATCCCCCAAGGCCATGAAATTAGCGATGCTGTCGTTTTTGTGTTGTTTGATACACATTGATTTGGGTTAACATTAATTGAGCATTAACTTGTCTGTCCCACCCTGGGTATGTGGTGTGGGTAGTCTCCAACTGTTGCCTCAGGATCCTTCATGTATCGATGGCTACAACTGCCATGGATGCTTGGCGACTTACACTACTCTTGGCACCGGGTTATAGTCCCATTCTTCCACCAGAAGACCTGGAACTTGTTCTGCCTCCTACCTCAGCTGAGGGCTTGACAGTCTCGACTCTATGGCTTGGTTGCAGAGAACATGTGCGCGAGGTTTCAGAACCTAATCCCACCACCAGAATTTATTGACAGGGTAATCATTTGACAGTTTAATTTCCTAGGTCGTTGATTTACAATTGTTTGATTTGCAGATAGACCCATCATATACAGGATAAGTATTTACAATTCTTTAACCACAGTGTTTTGCTGACACGCAGGTAACCCCACTCCTTCTGTCTAGGTTGCGGATGGCATTGGATGGAGTGGTGAGAGGATAATCATCCACCAGTATGATGATATTCCACTTGCTTTTGTTTGTAGGAATGGGATTTGGACCTAGTTTGCTTTTGTTTCTAGGTATCCCTTTCTTTTAGGCCCCAAAAAAAGATTTGTGGCAAGTTCTATTTCAATGAAAGGAATAAAATGTGACAAAATATATTATGAAGCATATGTTCTCCGTAGTTAGACATCAAATTTATATGAATGTCCTAGCTCCCACACATGTTTATTATTCCCTATGCTAGTGTTGCAAGGCCTTGATTTATAGTATATTGAAAAAGGTTATGAGATATGCATCCCTTGTCATATAAAAATCACATTGCCCAAGATAAATCAACCTCCTAGATAAATTTTGTATCTTTTGGGTGAATTATGTTAGGGCATGTATAAATTGTCATGCACAGCTTCTCTTGAAATATTCTACACACAACCTTAAATAACTAAGCTCAAAATATCGTCTATGTCCGTGTGATATGATCACATGATGTGTCACCATTGGCACAGCCTTAAATAACTAAGCTCGAAATATCGTCTATGTCAGTGTGATATGATCACATGATGTGTCACCATTGGAGAGCACACTTCGTAATCCAATGGTTGCAAATCGTTCATTTCCTAGGTCGTTGATTTACAATCGTTTGATTTGCAGATAGACCCATCATATACAGGATAAGTATTTACAATTCTTTAACCACAGTGTTTTGCTGACACGCAGGTAACCCCACTCCTTCTGTCTAGGTTGCGGATGGCATTGGATGGAGTGGTGAGAGGATAATCATCCACCAGTATGATGATATTCCACTTGCTTTTGTTTGTAGGAATGGGATTTGGACCTAGTTTGCTTTTGTTTCTAGGTATCCCTTTCTTTTAGGCCCCAAAAAAAGATTTGTGGCAAGTTCTATTTCAATGAAAGGAATAAAATGTGACAAAATATATTATGAAGCATATGTTCTCCGTAGTTAGACATCAAATTTATATGAATGTCCTAGCTCCCACACATGTTTATTATTCCCTATGCTAGTGTTCCAAGGCCTTGATTTATAGTATATTGAAAAAGGTTATGAGATATGCATCCCTTGTCATATAAAAATCACATTGCCCAAGATAAATCAACCTCCTAGATAAATTTTGTATCTTTTGGGTGAATTATGTTAGGGCATGTATAAATTGTCATGCACAGCTTCTCTTGAAATATTCTACACACAACCTTAAATAACTAAGCTCGAAATATCGTCTATGTCCGTGTGATATGATCACATGATGTGTCACCATTGGCACAGCCTTAAATAACTAAGCTCGAAATATCATCTATGTCAGTGTGATATGATCACATGATGTGTCACCATTGGAGAGCACACTTCATAATCCAATGGTGGCAAATCGTTCATTTCCTAGGTCGTTGATTTACAATCGTTTGATTTGCAGATAGACCCATCATATACAGGATAAGTATTTACAATTCTTTAACCACAGTGTTTTGCTGACACGCAGGTAACCCCACTCCTTCTGTCTAGGTTGCGGATGGCATTGGATGGAGTGGTGAGAGGATAATCATCCACCAGTATGATGATATTCCACTTGCTTTTGTTTGTAGGAATGGGATTTGGACCTAGTTTGCTTTTGTTTCTAGGTATCCCTTTCTTTTAGGCCCCAAAAAAAGATTTGTGGCAAGTTCTATTTCAATGAAAGGAATAAAATGTGACAAAATATATTATGAAGCATATGTTCTCCGTAGTTAGACATCAAATTTATATGAATGTCCTAGCTCCCACACATGTTTATTATTCCCTATGCTAGTGTTGCAAGGCCTTGATTTATAGTATATTGAAAAAGGTTATGAGATATGCATCCCTTGTCATATAAAAATCACATTGCCCAAGATAAATCAACCTCCTAGATAAATTTTGTATCTTTTGGGTGAATTATGTTAGGGCATGTATAAATTGTCATGCACAGCTTCTCTTGAAATATTCTACACACAACCTTAAATAACTAAGCTCGAAATATCGTCTATGTCAGTCTATGTCAGTGTGATATGATCACGTGATGTGTCACCATTGGCATACCCCCTAACAACACTCCATTATGAAAATTTTTAGCAACACTATACTCAATGCAACCCCTATTACAAATCTTATAAATTTGTTCTGAAGCCAGCTCATAAATTACTATGAATTGCACAGCCATTACCTTGCTTCATGTCATCTTATAAAATTTTAATATGCTATCAAAGAGGATATATTGAAATTCTAGGAAGATGTTATATTTGGTGGCGTTTTGACTAGAGGTTTTAATAAATATATTCCCAAGCCATATGATGGATTAGTTAATGTTTACAAATTTCAAGTGTGTAACCCTCCTTGATTTTTTTGTCAAAGTGGCTTTGTGTTTATGACATTATTCTTTTAGGAACTCTGATTCCTAGTGAGGAGGAAATGTATTAGGTGAAGAATTTTGATTAAAATGTTGCTTTAGTATTGATAGATTTTGTCAAGAATTTTGATAGATTTTGAATAAAGTTTTGATAAGATTAAATAAAGTTGTTTTTTAACAATGCTAGGACACAATATACTTAATTGAGAAATTTTTATGGTGACCATATTTACTTTAAGGATAGACTTTATTGAATCTAAAATATAAGATTCAAGATTTGAAGAAATTTTACAAGAGTGATTAGTGTTTTGTTCAAAGATGTTTCTACTCATTTGGAAAGTTAATGAAAAGTTATTGATAATGTTTTTCTTCAAAGTTCAATCAAACAATGATGTCTTCTTATTTTAGCGTTTTGTTTGAGGAACCAATTGTGCCACTTATCATTGACTTCTTAAATGATATTTTCATGAACAAGGATTATGATGCAAATATCATCATGGTCAAACAATAAATAGAATGGAGAATTTCATAAGTGGGGAGAAATTTAAAACTATTATCCATTGCATTGTGAATTAAGGTGATCTGAGATTACTTTGTTATGAAATATTTGATTTAAATAATTTAATTATAAAGGTTCCAAAAGAGGAAAACAAAATGGAAAAAAAAATCAAAGAGGAAAATGGGGTACTGATTTTGATTGAGTTTCTCCTTATAATTTTTATATAATTGTTATTGAAAGTTTTTGATTGGTTGTTTGTGTCCATAAATGTCTTAGTGGTGTATGCCACTTTTCATTTGGTTTTCAAGAAAGCTTAATCTTCTTTTCGTATCCTATTTTGCAGGATGTCTTTAATGCCCTTTTCCCATTGAGGTTATTCCAGTTCTTATGTTTTTTTAGTTGCAACATGATTTGGTTAAGAATGAGTTTCATTAATTTCTAAATAAATTACATGTTCATGTATGATAATAAACATACCAATGATATTTGGATCTCTTATCTTTTGGTTTTGAACTTTTGATATGTTTTGATGAGGGCTCATTTTTAATAATTTATGATAATTTTGAAATACATACTGAAGATTATAAGGTTAATATTGCAATAAAGTCTCATGTAAGAGACTACTCTATTAGGATATTTTTGTCTTCAATTTGGATGCTTTATTTGTTGTCAAGAGTGGGCTTCATTAATTTATAGAAAGTGGATGTTTAAGTGTATGAAATCCTTATTACTAGTGTCTTGTATTTAGAAAATAAAAACTTCCATGTGTAAGAGGTTTACAATGCATTCTGATAGATAGCTACAAGAAGCATTCTGATAGCTGCATGAAGTGCACTTTTTGGGGAGTTTTTTTGGTTATTCTAATCACAATTATTTTCTATGGGTTAGGATGAATGCTTTTATATGTATTTTTGTAAAGCCCTTCATTTTATGTCTTTGTTTAGCTTCAAGCTCTGGTGGATGACACAGAGGATGGGCTCCTATTGCAGATGTCTCATTTGAGACTCAATTTTTCCTAGTTGGTGATAGTGAAGGTTCACCTCTGAGAACTGGTGTGGGCAATGACACTTAAGAGCCAAAAATCTATATTGTTTTCTTGTTATTGCAGAAGGATCTTTTTAAGAAGTTTTGCAAGGAAATGAAAATAATGAGTTTGAAATCTATCTAGAAAGCAGTAAGAATTGCAGTAAGAATTGCAGGTATTATGAATTTATAAGCTACATTCTTTGTTTAGGAATTAGTAGATATATTTAAACTATAATTTATATACTACTTACCTCCATAAGCTACATTCTTTGTTTAGGAATTAGTCGATATATTTAAACTATCATTTGTATACTACTTACCTCCATAGTTGATTTGGCATGCTACTTTGTTCTGAATTTATATTAAATTTGTTTTAAATTTTCAACGAATTAAAAACAAATTCATATTCGATTTCTATAAACAATTTAATAAATGGTGGCGAAGGTACCGGTAATTGGATAGCGATGGGAAGACGATGGACGTAATGGAGTTTGTTTCAACAGATTATATGATAGATAGTTTACGCTCAGCAGAAGGTCCTGCCCAAAGAACCATGATTTGACGCTACAGAACAATCATTCATGCAATAACCTCGTTTTTGTCAGATAATTTTATTATGCTTATGGTACTTCCAGAGAAATAGATTCAATAGTTGAACATAATTACAGTAAAATTTAAAAAGAAATAGATTTAATAGTTAATTATTAAACCCACTTTTAAAAATGTATACACAATTTTTGAACAAACAAAAACAGTTCAAGAAAAAACCATTTCCTGTATTGACAACTCTAAATCTCCAGGGTTGCTGCAGATAGGATGGTGCCCTCAAAGCGCTCCCCACCATAACCGTGAAGTTCCATCAACTGCCTGGTTGACATATTGAATAGATAAGATATATGTTTGTTGGGACGCGGTCGTCGTTCTCCCACTCCGCTTACAAAAAATTGGTCACGCCACTGTGTACCGCACGTTAAAAAGAAGCCAATATCGTGGGGAATGGGAAGAGTAGATACAACACTCCAAGTGTCCTTCCCCACATCATACTTCTCCACCTGTTCGTCTTCGGTGAACACGTACAACTCCCCCCCACCGGAAGAAGAAGAAATGACACAACTTCTCCACCGTTCTCCCCTGAAATGTGCCATTCTCCACGTTCCCTCACTCGGATCGAAAACTTCTGCACTTTGCCCTTCCTCGTCTAACACCATGAACTTACCTTCGACCAATCCACCGCGGCTTCCCTGCCCGTGCGCTTCGATCATAGGACGCAATATTTCCCACTTGTCTTTCTCCACGTCATATGCTTCTGCAGAGGCAAGAGGGTTGTCAAGCTCGTCGATCCCGCCAGCCACGTAGACAAGTCCGGTGGAAACAGAGACAGAGCACGCAAAGGATGCTCGAGGTGTGGGCATGTCAGCTCCACGACGCCATCTCTCACACTCAAAGTCGTATATATAAACACTCTTCATCAAAGTTGCTGATTGGAATCCGCCTATGAGAAGTAGCTTGCGATTCACAGCAACGCACTGACAGCATATTGGTATTTGAGTATTGGGGGGATCATCGATTGGAGGTAGCCTTTCCCAGGTGCCTTTCACAGGGTCGTATACCGTTACTACAAGTAGGACGGGAATCCTGTTATCTCTTTGAACCAGGCAAATAAGCTGCTCGCTCGTCCCAAATTTCTTCCTGTCACCATAGAAAGTAGGGCTACTGAGTATAGCCTCCCAGCTTTTGCACACAGCTTTCAGAGTATCGTGTGATTTGTAAGGCATTTTCAGCAAACACTTTCGAACAACATCCTCCGGAATAACCTCCATTAGGACACTTTAAACACACTAATCTGCTAATAGATCAAGTTTACCCAGAGTTTTACCACATATAAAGAAATAAACAAGAAAGTAAACCACGGTAACTAAAAACGGAAAAGTGCAGTTAAATATACAGTGGAGATGTGGAAAAACGTTAAATATATAGTGGAGATGTGGAAAACCTAATTTCAAGCCGACAAGAAATGGAGTTCGTTATATCCATTCATAAACTACATTAAATGTTTTATTAGTAATATGAAAAATATATAAATTTTTAATTCACAAGAGAAGGAAACATTTAATATTAGTCAATACTTTTAAATAGCAATGTTTTATGTAACAACCATTATGGCAAGATTTCCCTTGGGGAATTAATTTTATATATATATATATATATATATATATAAAGTTATTTATTTATACTGTGAAAAAATATATAATTTTTTAATTCATAATATAATGAATTATTTAATATAAATTTGACATGTCAATATTTTTACATGTTAATGCTTTAGGTAAAAGATCATGACCTCCACACGAGTTTTTATGGAGAAAAATTATATACATATGTGGGGCATGAAATGGGTTTAGTTGGTTTTGCTATTTAAAGTTTTTAAATGAATTAAGTATTTCATTTTATTACAACATATTTTTTATTATATTTTTAACTCATTCAAATGTTAATTTATTATCAACTTTTTATATTTAGAGTTTTTAATTTGAGGTTTTGTATTTTATTTATGGCTATTAATTATAATATGATGATGGTAAAATATTAATAATATAAAATGTGAATTTGAGTTCTATTAACTTGAGGTACCCTACAACTCGAGAAGCCTTTTTCTTCTATCCTCCTCATGACAAGTGAGTAGTTAGATGCTTTTCTCACCTCAAGCTTTCCATCAAACATATGAATGGAGTGACGTTGCTCGCGGATGTGGACTAAGGATAGCAAGTGCACCAGTAAGTCTAGAAGGCTAAGCAATTTAAGCCTAATTATGCCAAGCCCTAATGGCTTGAGTTTTGATATATTGCTCCATCAACATTGTTAGTAAATTCTTCAAAAAAATCTTTTCTATGAGTCATGTGGCAAGTTGCTCCTAAATCAAGCAACCAATCATTTTTCCAAGAAGCAAGTGAAGCATTAAATAAGTCTTCATTTACTCCAATATCACACTGTGCCACAACATAATGAGCGGATTCAGGTGCTTTACCTTTGTCTATGTCATTAGTTTTACCTTTGGTTTGGTTTCTTTGCTGCTCAATTTTGTCCCAAGGTAACTTCCATGTGGAGGCATTGTTATGAAACCAGCTCACAAAAAGATAGAAAAGAGAGATCCACGTCTTAGAATTCAGCCTCTTCGAGGGGGCAACCTCCTTTACATTACATAAAATGAAAAATTCTTGGATGATACAAATGAAAATACCTCCTTTCTATATATAGGAGTCTAAGTGGTCCCAATACAATCAAAGCCTACATAACAATAATATTGTAGGGCACAACAATAACAATAGTGGGCTTCTATGTGGCACAATAGTAACAATATGGGCACTACATGGGTACATCAATATAAATAAGGGGTATAACTACAATAGTAATGGGGTAATCACTAGTATTATAGGGACCCAACATGCCCCTCTCCTTCAAAAAAAGTGTTGTCCTCAACGCTTGAGTAGTTCAGGATACTTCTGCATAAAATTCTCATCCTCCCATGTGGAATCTTCAGCGGATAAGTTCTTCCACTTGATAAGATACTCTGAAATTGATCGATTTCGTAGCTGTCGAGTTCTTGTTTCTATGACTGCTTCCGGTTCCAATATAATTTTTCCTTCTTCGTCAAGTTCTGGCAATATTGTTTGAACTGGGAGCTTGTCGCCTATAACCTTCTTTAAACATGAAACATGGAAAACTGGGTGCAATCGAGAAGCTGCAGGAAGCTCCAATTTGTATGCCATAGTACCAATCTTTTGCAACACCTTGTACGGACCATAATACTTTGGTGATAATTTATTATCCTTCTTAGCTTGCTTGAGGGACATTTGCTTATATGGTTGTAGCCGTAGGAATACCCAATCACCTACATCAAAACTTCTTTCACTGCGATGTTGATCTGCCTGTTGTTTCATTCTATTCTGTGCCAACACGAGGTTATCCTTTAAGAGTTGGAGGACTTGTTGTTGATGTTCGATGTGATGTTCCACTGCCTGAACCTTAGAATTTTCTCTTAAATATGATGTGATGGATGGTGGTTGATACCCATAAAGTGCCATAAATGGGGTCATTTTTGTTGCTGTATGGAAGGAAGTGTTATACCACCATTCAGCCAGAGGCAACCATTTGACCCATTGTGTCTGTTTATCAGATACAAAGCAACGAAGATATCCTTCCAAACATTTGTTTACTATCTCAGTTTGCCCATCAGATTGAGGATGATAAGATGAGCTATGAGCTAACTGAGTACCAAGACAAGAAAATAATTCTGTCCAAAAATTTCCAGTGAAAATGGGATCTCTGTCACTTACAATAATCTTTGGGTTTCCATGTAGCTTTTGAACTGTTTCCATAAATGCAGTAGAAACTGTACTGGCTTTAAATGGATGTGATAATGCACAAAAGTGTGCATACTTGGTAAGTCTGTCAACTACCACCATGATGACACTCTTTCCCTCAGACTTGGGTAAACCTGTGATAAAATCCATTGAAACCTCCTCCCAACGTTGGCTTGGAATGGATAAAGGTTGTAATAGACCCGGTGTCTTAATTGTTTCAACTTTATTTTGCTGGCAAACCAAACATTCTGCCACAAACTTTTGAATATCTGATTTAAGGCCATCCCAAAAAAATTCCTTCTTAACCCTGTGGTAAGTTTTTAAAAATCCTGAGTGCCCTCCTAAGGGAGAAGTGTGCAATTCCATAAGAATCTTTTGTTTTAGCTGGGAATTCTTACAGAGGTATAAGCGATCTTTGTACCATAACGAATCATTTTTCCAGCTAAATGTATCAGAAGTACTGGAATCTTGTTGTAGCTTTTGAATAAGTGCCCACACTTCTTCGTCATTCTTCCATTCCTCCCTTGCTTCGTTTATCCAATCTGGTTGGATAATAGAAATGGCACACAACAATGCTTCCACATCCTCATCCTTTCTTGAGAGTGCATCTGCCACCACATTTTGCTTCCCTTTTTTGTAGATGATTTCAAAGTCATAACCCAACATCTTTGTGACCCACTTTTGTTGCTCTTCAGAGGATAATCTTTGTTCTAAAAAGTATTTAAGGCTATCATGATCCGTTTTTACCTTGAAGTGTCTTCCCATTAGGTAGGGTCGCCATTTCTTAAGTGCATGGAGTATTGCCAACATTTCCTTCTCATAAATAGCTTTGCTTAAAAACTTTCCCTTGATTGGACGACTTTCAAAAGCAATGGGTCTTTCATCTTGCATTAGAACAGCACCAATTCCATTTCCTGAAGCATCACATTCCACAATAAAGGTTTTTGTGAAGTCCGGTGTAGCTAAGACCGGTGCTTGGCACATTGCCTCTTTAAGATGTTCAAAGGCCTTTGTTGCTTCCGAAGTCCATGAAAATGAATCTTTCTTCAATAATGTTGTTAGAGGTGCTGCTATTCTCCCATAATTCTTAACAAACTTGCGATAATACCCTGTCAACCCAAGAAATCCTCGCAGATGCTTTATGGATGTGGGGATTTTCCATTCCTTAATGGCTTTAATTTTGCTAGGGTCTACCTTAACTCCTTCATGAGATACAATATGACCCAAATATTCCACCTCCTGGACTCCAAAGAAACATTTGGATCTTTTTGCATATAATTGTTTCTCCTCCAATAGTTGTAGCACCCTGTCAACATGTTCAACATGATCCTTCCAAGACTTGCTGTAGATTAGTATATCATCAAAAAATACTAACACAAATTTTCTAAGGAATGGTTTGAAAATTGAATTCATCAAACCTTGAAATGTTGAAGGTGCATTGGTAAGGCCAAAAGGCATGACCAAAAATTCATAATGACCCTCATGAGTTCTAAATGCTGTTTTCGGAATGTCTTCAATCTTCATTCTGATTTGATGATATCCTGAACGAAGATCCAACTTGGTGAAGTAAATTGATCCATGCAATTCATCCAGTAATTCATCAATAACAGGAATGGGGAACTTATCTTTAATAGTGAGCTTGTTGAGCTCCCTATAATCTGGACACATGCGCCATGATCCATCCTTCTTGTGCACCAATACTACTGGAGCTGAGAAAGAACTTTGACTCGGTTGAATTATACCAGCCTCTAGCATTTCTGCAACCATACGTTCAATTTCACTTTTTTGGACATATGGATATCTGTACGGCCTGATGTTTGGAGGAACACTTCCTGGAATCAGATGAATAGCATGATCATGATCACGCATAGGTGGGAGACCTTTGGGAGTCTCAAATACCTTGGAATGATTGTCCAGGACTTTTTGGAGATCTGGAGAAATAGATGATTCCAATGTGGAAACATCTAGCGAACATAATTGTGCAATTACACCTCTTTGCTCCTTTTTTAGAAGCTTTGTCATTCCATTAGAGCTGATTATCTTTCCTGGTTTCCCTGCAATACCCCTTAATTCAACTTCCTTTCCTTCCACAGAAAATTTCATGAAAAGTTCTTGAAAATTAAAAGCTATTGTACCCAAGGATTGTAGCCATTGGACTCCTAGTACAACATCAGCACCTCCCATTGGAATGGAAAGCATTGGGCTAGTCAATACATATTCTCCCATGGATAGCTTGATATTATGGCACTTTCCAGAACAATTTATTGTTCCTCCATTTGCAATCATCACTTGACACTCTGGTGCTGGATATAGGAAGCAATTCAATTCTTTTGCTACCCTACAATGAATAAAATTGTGGGTGCTTCCTGAATCAATCAACACTATTACCTTTTTCTTCTTGATTTGTCCTTCTATCTTGATGGTTTGAGGAGTGGTAATTCCCGCCAATGCATTACAAGATATGGTCGGATTTATTTGTTCTTCATCTAGGCTTTGTTCCTGGAATATATCCTCTTCTTTTGACCTTTCTTGCTCCTTTTCTTCTTCCTCTTCACAATCTATGTAGAATAATTTCTTCTCAGCACACTTATGACCTTTTGTGTATTTGCTATCACAATTGTAACAAAGCCCTTTTGCTCTTTTTTCTTCCAATTGTTGTGGTGTCAACCTTGTAGGTTGTGGAAGACTATGGGCAACAACACTTCCGTCTTTATAGTTGTGAATGGTATGCTTCCTAGTTGCCATAATTTTGCTTTCCATTTTTCTTGCTAACCTGAATGCCTTCTCTAATGAATCAGGTTCCCAAAGGCGCACATCATGTTGGATATTATCCTTTAAAGACCCTATGAACACATCAATCCTATGCTCCTCTGGAATATCTTTTACCCTTATGTTCAATTTTTGGAACTCCTCAATGTGCTCCATTATTGAACCCTTTTGTTTGAGACTTATCAATTGGCTAAAAAAAGTGTTGCTTTTTGTATCCTCATAATGTGCTATCAATTCTTCCGTAAAAATTGCCCAAGTGATAAATTGTTTACGAGAACAAAGCCATTGATACCATACAAACTGATTTGGTTCCAAATATAAAGTTGCCATACGTACCTTTTGTGTGTTTTGCACATTATTGAGATCGAAGAATTGCTCCATCTGTAATATCCATGTGGCGGGATCCTTGCCATCAAACTTCCTCATATCGATTTTTGGAACATGGTGAGTCTTTGATCCAACATTAGAGTCTATGGAATCATGATTAACATTTCTTTTGTTCTCATCATGAGTTTCCTTTACTACCTTTTCACCATTAGTGACCCTTTCTTGTAGCAACTTCTTCAATTCTTCCATGTTTGTATTCAAATCTATCTTCAAATTTGCCATCGAATCCTCCATCTTAGCTTCCATGCCCTTTATCTTAGATTCCACGCCATTTACCTTAGATTCCACGCCACTTATCTTAGCTTCTGTTAGCTTTTGTGAGCGTGACATTTGTTGCACTTGTTCTTGTAATTTTGATATATCATGTAGCATTTCTTCCTCTTCTTCATGAGTCATGCTAGAGCTTTCAGGTTCCTTACTAGGTGTTTGCATTTTCTTTCCTCGGGGCATCAGTTACCGATAATAATGCTTTACTATGCCCTTTGAATTCCGTTAAACCAAGCTTACACAAAAATTAAAAAAAAACTACACACCTTTTTTCACTTTATAGAAGCCTGATATTGAATCTGATGTATCTCTGTAATTTCGGATCATCCAATTCTGAAATTTCTACCTGTAGTAGCCTTCTGCGTCCTCTTTCCAATGCCACAAGTCTGAGCCAAATTGGATTCTCCAAGGAAGAGTTATGTGAAATCTCCCACAGTGACTTGCTTTTAGACTAGTTCAGTAGAGCGAACTTGTACGACGTGCCACGAGTCACTGTTTCGACCTTTGGATCTGAAAAACACCCACAAGAAACTACAGTCCGTCCTCTTTCTGTACCTTCTTACGAAATTTCAATCCGATGCTCAGAAAGAAAGTTATGACGATTTTCCCCAGGTCACCTGTTTTGAGTGTAATTCAGGAGTCTCAAAAAGACCAACTTCCTCAGATCATATCTCCGAAAATTTTGCGCGAAAAGCTCTGAAATTCGGACCCAAGGTTCAGCGCGATGTCTTCTCAAATGGGTTTTTTTTGCGACTTCTGAAACGTCACAGACAAAAAGTTATAGCGAAAATGCCACGATGACCTGTTTGGAGCAGCGAAACCCTAGAATCCAAAGCTCTGATACCAAATGTTATGAAACCAGCTCACAAAAAGATAGAAAAGAGAGATCCACGCCTTAGAATTCAGCCTCTTCGAGGGGGCAACCTCCTTTACATTACATAAATGAACAATTCTTGGATGATACAAATGAAAATACCTCCTTTCTATATATAGGAGTCTAAGTGGTCCCAATACAATCAAAGCCTACATAACAATAATATTGTAGGGCACAACAATAACAATAGTGGGCTTCTATGTGGCTCAATAGTAACAATATGGGCACTACATGGGTACATCAATATAAATAAGGGGTATAACTACAATAGTAATGGGGTAATCACTAGTATTATAGGGACCCAACAGGCATCATGAGATCCATTTCTTTTGTAGCGTATGCAATGCAAATCTGACTTTTCTCCTTGAGAGTGTCTACCCCCCATACCTCTGAAATACCTTTCTCTTCCTCTTAGACCACCTCTTCCTCTGGAAAAATCTTGGGCAAGATTCTTTTCTTTATGAGCAAGGCACACAGTCTCTTCAGAAGATTCAAGGGTTCTCTTCTTTGCAAAATCTTTCTCTCTTTCAGTAAATTTTTTCATAAGGGAGTGAAAGGTAATATCTTTGAGATTTCCATTTGCTTGCAATGACTCAAGATAATTGGAGTAAGTAGGATAAAGTGCCTTGAGAAAAACTATGAGAGGAATATCTAGTTCAACGTTAGTGACTTTGATATCATGCATTATGGATTTTACTTCTGATGCAAGAGCAAGAGGATCATTTTTTGTAATTCAAGAGTGAAGTGTTTAATCATGAGTTGAACAACTTCAAGTGCAGAATCTGAGTCATAGAGTTCTTTTGGCTTTTGTAAGGCTTCGAAAGCATTTGAAAATTGCGAAATATGTCGACTCACCTCTTCACTTACAGATGTTGCAATTAATGCATAGGCTTTGCACTTGTTATTTTCCCAAATGGCGAACTCTTTGTCTGAGCTAGGTTGTTCTAGCTCTTTGTCTCCATCTCCAACACACACTCCTTTCCACAACTCATTGAAAATGAGGGTGTGTTTTATCTTCTGAGACCACTCATGGTAGTTCTCCTTGCGAGTGATAACTACTCCCACAATAGATATGATTGAATGCATTGTAAAATCTAAGTGCTGTAAAAATACTTTTGCTGGCAAAAAATTTGCTTTTGTCGAGAAGAAAAAAAAAAACCTATGCTGCTAAAAAAAACTAATTCTGATAGAGGCGTTAGAGTGGATATCAAAGTGTGTTTGGGTAGTCAAACGAAGGAGCGTTAAATATGTTAGCTACTTCGAAAACAATGTTATGAAAACAACATTATGGGAGCCCAACAACGTGTTATATATGGGATATCGTTTATATGAAAACAACATTGTGGTGGATACAACCTTATATATACCAACATATATATGAAAACAACATTCAATTTACCAAATGAATCCCTTCAAAAAATCCAATGTATTTGAGTTTACCAAATGAATCCCTTAAAAAATTATGCTGCTTCACGTCAGTGCACAGATTTTAGTGGTGAGAGTCCCACAGTGATCACCAAGAGTATGTCAACTCAAAGAAACGCAAAGCGAAGGTATTTAAGATAAAACCAGTGGTGTGGGCCGCAACATTTCGCACCTCTGTCATACAATATAGTGTTCAAAAAAAATTTGCACCTCTTTCATACAATATAGTCTTCAAAAAAATTTCGCACCTCTCATTCCAAATTCAACATTGTAGGCTGTATACCAAGGGTCAAGGTATAAGAGGGTAGTGTATGGAGGAGGGCTATGGAGGAGGGTTGTGGATGGAGCTGAAAGTTCTAAAAGCCGTCTTATAATATTGCAAATAGAGCCCATACATAGCTCTAGGAGTGGTATGGTGCATTGAAGCTTAGCGTCGACTTCAATTGCAGCACCGAGCTCTCCATTTCATGATGGGGTGAGTTATAATCCAGAAAACGCACCTAATAACAGTGCAGGTGGCAGTCTAGATGAAGAAAACCGTGAGGGTGCTAGGTTTGTATGGGTATGGAAACTAGTGTGGAAAGCATAGAAAGGCTGAGTGTTTTGTATGTAGGTGGAGCAGCAAGAAGAGCAACGTAGAAGATAAGGCATCAGAGGTAGGATTGATGATTATGGAGGGTGCGAGAATCAGTACAATATTAGTGAGTCGCAGGGGAATAATGATGTGTTCAGGCCAGTGGAAGCATCAGAGCTGCCAGGCTAGCCAGTCTACGTAGGATTCATAATACCATTGGAAAAATAGCGAGCTACAAAGAAGAGGGAAGCCAAAAATGCAACTAACTTTGATACCATGTCAGACTAGGAGGTAACTCCTCAAAACAATTCATTGATATTCATTCAAGTTAGTCTTTATTATATACATGAGGGAGATAGAAGAAGAAAGGCTTCTCAAGCTATACGGTACCTCTGCTCGTGCATAACATTTATCATACAATTCTCATTATGAAGAAGGTACACTTCCATCAAGTTTATTATGGCATGCTAGATTTGGGCATTTGAACTATGACACCTTCCGCTTGTTGAAGAAGAATGGTGTTACTGGTTTTCCTACAATTCCTAGGAAACTTAGGCAATGTGATGCTTGCATTCTATGAAAGCATAGAAAACAGTCTTTTCATGATTCACATTCAAGAGCACATAGAAAACTTGAACTCATTCGTTTAGATTTATGTGGTCCAATGCCTATTCCTTCTGCAAATGGAAATAAATATATGATGACATTTATTGATGACTACACCATAATGTGTTGGGTTTATTTATTGAAGAACAAATCTAATCCTTTTCAAACATTCAAGAAACTTCATACATGGATTGAAAATGATGCACAATCTCATATTGGCTCCATTCGCAATGATAATGGAAAAGAATACACTTCAAATGAATTTGAAAACTATCTTCGCCAACATGGGATCAAACATCAAACAACTATGCCTTATAATCCCCAATAGAATGGTGTAGTTGAAAGAACGAATAGGACAATCTTAAATATGGTGTGCTCCATGTTGTTTTTCAAAAATGTGAAATTGATGTTTTGGGCTGATGCAGTTCTATGTGATGTATATATAAAGAATAGATTTCCATCTAATGCTATTAGAAACAGGACTCCCTATGAAATGTGGTATGGGCGCATTCCTTCGCTAGAGCATCTCAGGGTCTTTGGTTCCACCTGTTATGCCTTGATACCAAATGTACATAGAAACAAACTTGGTGCAAGAAGTCGTAAGTGTATCTTCCTGGGGTATTCAAACACCTCCAAAGTATACCGTCTCTATGATGAATTCAATAAAAAGTTTGTTGTATCTAGAGATGTAATCTTTCTTGAAACATCCAAAATTGACAATGTTGTTGAGCGGCAACTTGATCGCTTGGATAGATTCGCAAATGAAAAATCATTTCAAGAATTCGATAATCAAATTCCACATCTTGAAGGGGGGATTCCTATATTAGATCAAACTATTGATTCTTCTTCTGAAGCACTCTCTCCCCCGCATGAAACTTCAACAACGAATGATACTTTAAGTGATGTGATTGATAGAATTGGGAGACTCAATCTTGATTCAGTCCCAACTCAATCAACGGAGCATCTTGGACCATCTGAGAAACGTCCCCAAAAGTGGCTAACAAAGAGACTTGAAAGTGTTCATCATGATGAGGTTGGAAAGACTGGAACTAGAAATTCAAACAGGAAAAATGGAGGTGATGTAGATGACTCTGATTCACCTGTTGATATGGATGTTTCTTATGATTGTGAATTGAATTTGTCTACAGATTCCAAACCAACTTCCTCCAAAGTAGATGCTTCTCATGATGAATGGAAAGAAGCAATGCAAAAGGAGTATGATGCCCTAAAAAATAATGGCACTTAGAAGTTTGTTGATCCCCCATTAGGAACCAAACCAATTGGCTGCAAGTGGGTCTACAAGAACAAGTATAAAGTTGATGGCTCACTTGACAACCACAAAGCTAGGCTTGTGGAAAAATATTTTGCATAGAAGTAAGGGGTCGATTATGAGGATAATTTTGCCCCCACAGAAAAATGGGCTACCATCGAGACACTCTTTTCCCCAGTAGCTCAGAACGGTTGGAAAGTCCATCAAATGGATGTAAAAATTGCTTTCTTGAATGCAGATTTAAAAGAGATGTTTTTATGACCCAGCAGCCTGAAAGTTTTGCTATGAAAGGACATGAAAATAAAGTATGCAAACTTGTGAAATCATTGTATGGCCTCAAACAAGTACCACGAGCCTGATATGAAAAAATAACTAAGCATCTTCTGAAACTCAATTTCAAACATTATGATCTTGATGACGCAACTTTATTTGTGAAGAAATTTGGCAAAATAGTTGTGTATCTTGTGGTATATGTAGATGATCTTTTGATGACAGGAACAATGAAAGCTACATTGCATCCATAAAGAAGGAATTGGGGAAAGGTTTTGAAATGACTAATTTGGGCTATGTTCATTACTATCTTGGGATTGAAGTAACTCAACATCCGAAGTCCATATTCTTTTCTAAAAAGAAGTACATTGGAGATGTGTTGAACAGGTTTGGCATGACAAAATTCAATCCTCTTACTACTCCAATGGAACATAACATAAAGCTCACATCCATTGAAGGAAAATAATTTGAGGATGCAACAAAGGATAGACAGCTTGTAGTAAGTCTCAACTACCTAACTACTACTAGACCAGACATTTCATTTGTTGTTGGAATCCTCTCCAGGTTTATGCAAAAACCTTGTGAGGGACATTGGTCTGCTACAAAAACAGTTCTAAGGTACTTGAAGGGAACTCAAGACTTTGGAATCAAGTAAACACAGCTGGACGACTTCATCTTGATTGGATACTCTGATTTAGACTTCGATGGAGACAAATAAACTAGGGTATCTACTTCAGGTTATGCTATGAGTCTTGGATCAAGAGCTGTCCCCTGGAGATCACAAAAACAATCAGTTCTAGCAGATTCCACAACAGAGGCAGAATATGTGGCAACAGTTTAGGAAACAAAAGGAATTGTGTGGCTGAGGAAAATTCTTAAAGATTTGTAGGTGAAACAAGTACAATTGACTCCACTCATGGTTGACAATACCTCAACAATAAAGTTGACCAAGAACCCAAAGTTTCATGATTGAACGAATCACATCAATACTAAATATCATCTGACTGGACATCACGTTGGGGCCAAAACAATCCATCTCCACCATTGTTCCACTAATGAGAAAACTGCAGACATCTTCACCAAAGCGCTTGGAAGAGAAAAGATTGAAATATTTAGAACAATGCTTGGGCTCACCGACATCCCTTCAGACTAAGGGGGGGAATGTTGACACCTAATCATTAAGGATTGTGTAAATAACTAAAATTGATGTAAATAAGTAATAGAAAATATGAAGAGCCACCAGGAGATGAAATGAACAGTCTCTCCCTCATGTATATAATAAAGGCCAACTTGAATGAATATCAATGAATTGTATTGAGGAGTTACCTCTTGGTCTGACATTAACAATAATAACAAAAAACATTGATGGATGAGAGTCCCCTTATTATGAGATTAACCAATTGGTGTGTGAAATCCCATTGGTTGTTGCACCACCACATTGGTCCATGAGGGCTCCTTGTTTGTGGCATGAAGGACCCATATTTTGGTAGCAATTTGAGTGCTAAAGTCTATTGTGGTGTACAAACTCTACCTCCCTTTCAAATAGAACCTATGAGGCTATAAATGAGTACAAAGAGTGGACAATTTAGAAATCCTTCAACACAAGTTATTGATGGGTATAGATTGTTTGAGAGCCAAGTTATATTTTTCTAAATTATTCACAATAGTGAACTAATAAACAAGGGCACAAAAATGAATGGATATGCCAAAAGCGAAATAAGTGTAACACCTTTCTCACATTGTCTAGGGAAATGGAAGGGAGTGCCATAGCTCCTGGAGCAGTAGATCATATACCTATAATTCTCTATATTGAGTGGATCAACTAAGCCATGAGAGAAATGAGTTGCTTCAAGTGAGCTTTTCCCCCACATTGGTAACTACTTTGAGAGACACCCTCTCATTTGGTTTTCCAACTTGAATGAGCTCTCTTGCTCATATATTTATAGAATACTTTCTCCTAGTTCTCCATTAGAGGTATGATAATCTCATCTCACATTAGTTCTCCTCAATTTTTTTACATGCTTCAACCATGATATGTCAACTACTATATAGTACATCGTAGAATGGAAATGCACTTACATATGACACACTAGACTTTCACAACATGGTAGTATGTTATATTGGTTTATCTTGTTCACTTTAGTTTATCTAATATGGTTTCATGTATGAGTTTATTTCTTCAACATGGTGTTAATGTTTCATAGGTGTGCTTTGGATGTGGTGGGAATTCAATGTAATTTAATAATGTATAACAGTAATCTTGAATTTTACCTTTTGTTTCCCATGGTCGGTCATGGTTTTCTTGTAGATACATTATCACTTCACGAGTCATACCATACTAATAGAGAACTCGATAGAACATATCATACTTCATATCACAACCATATGTTTTACTTTCCATCTTTCGTTTCCACTTTGATTCCATAAATCATATTTTCAGTGAATTATTAAATTATCATAAGTCATCCATCTAGGTCCTAATAAGAGTGATTAAGACTCATGTGTAAGATCCTTTAAAGTCAAAAAGTGAAAGTGCTTTAGGTAGTAGCATCTCTAAACAAATTAAAAGCCCAAAAATAATAATGTCGAAACTATGTTAGTTCAGTAAAAATCCCTAACCCCTATTTATATGCATAATAATACATACTAGCCCTTCAAATGGACCTCTCACTGCTTATGTAGCAGATGAGTTAGGGTTGTAAAGAACTTCATAGAGTTCATTAGGGAAAAATAAATGAGCCTACCCTATTTTCTAGCTCTTTCCCATTTTCCTTCTTTTTCAGATTGGAATTTCCCCAAATAGTTTGATTTTTGGGAATTCCCTTGCTTTTCTTGAGAAAATTTAGGGATAAATATCTAGATAGTTATGTGCAGATTCGTTGGTTTGACCCATTGAACTTCCCTTAGCTTCACTAACACTGCCCCTGGTCTAACAACTTGAGTTAGCTGGGTCGCTAATGCACCCTTAGGCTTGGTAACAAGCTTTATAAAGAAGGTTTATAGTGTGCAACCAACATTAGTGTAGATTCAAGGCCTGCAATTGTGGTATTTGCTTTAGTCATGTTGTCTTTCACCTCTGAGTTGATGAGGAGGTCATTTTGTTGTATAACACTTGCTTTCTTTGAGGCTTTTCCTTATTGACTGTTCTTTCATCTTCCTAATTAGTATGTGACGTTTGGTTATCAAAACATTCATGTCTTGTTTGTTTGGTTTCCTTCCATCACTTTGGCATAGAACACATTGTTGTCCGATCAGCTAGAAATCTTTCAAGCTTTTGCAAAAGGAAACATATTCTTTGTTTTAAGTCTTTGATTAGTTTCTGAGTGGAATATTTCTCTTTACTTATTAAATGATTTCATTTGGAAAGGACTTAAGACTAGCATTGTTTTGAGTTTTTCATTTGGTTGCTTGTCATCTATTCGAATAAATGAAAAATCACATTCATTTATCTCTTCGAACAAGGAAAATAAGTTGCTCGCTCGTCCCAAATTTCTTCCTGTCACCATAGAAAGTAGGGCTACTGAGTATAACATCCCAGCTTTTGCAGACAGCTTTCAGAGTATCGTGTGATTTGTAAGGCATTTTCAGCAAACACTTTCGAACAACATCCTTCCGAATAACCTCCATTAGGACACTTTAAACACACTAATCTGCTGATCGATCGAGTTTACCCAGACTTTTACCACATATAAAGAAATAAACAAGAAAGTGAACCACGGTAACTCAAAACGGAAAAGTGCAGTTAAATATATAGTGGAGATGTGGAAAACCTAATTTCAAGCCGACAAGAAAAGGAGTTCGTTATATCCATTCATAAACTACATTAATGTTTTATTAGTAATATGAAAAATATATAAATTTTTAATTCACAATATAAGGAAGCATTTAATATTAGTCAATACTTTTAAATGGCAATATTTTATGTAACAACCATTATGGCGAGACTCCCCTTGGGGAAATATATATATATATATATTAAAAGTTATTTATTTGTATTATGAAAAATATATAATTTTTTAATTTATAATATAATGAAGTATTTAATATAAATTTGACATTTCAATACTTTTACATGTCAATGCTTTATTTAAAAGATCACGACCTTCACACGAGATTTTATGGAGGAAAATTATATACATATGTAGGGCATGAAATGGGTTTAGTTAGTTTTGGGATTTAAAATTTTTAGATGAATTAAGTATTTCACTTTATTACAACATATTTTTTATTATATGTTTAACTCATTCAATGTTAATTTATTATCAACTTTTTATATTTAGAGTTTTTAATTTGAGGTTTTGTATTTTATTTATGGCTATTAATTATAATATGATGATGGTAAAATATTAATAATATAAAATGTGAATTTGAGTTCTATTAACTTGAGGTACCCTACAGCTTGAGAAGCCTTTTTTCTTCTATCCTCCTCGTGACAAGTGAGTGGTTAGATGCTTTTCTCACCTCAAGCTTACCATCAAACATATGAATGGAGTGACCTTGCTGACCAATGTGGACCAAGGATAGCAAGTTTTTCTTCTACAGAACATGATGCAACAGGAAGTATGGAAGGCCACACAATTTAAGTGTAATTGTGCCAAGCCCTGATGGCTTGAGTTTTGATATACTGCTCCATCAACATCGTGAGTAAATTCTTCAAAAAAATATTTTCTATGAGTCATGTGGAAAGTTGCTCCTAAATCAAGCAACCAATCATTTTTCCAAGAAGCAAGTGAAACATTAAATAAGTGTTCATTTACTCCAATATTACATTGTGCCACAACATAATGAGCGGATTTAGGTGCTTTACCTTTTTCTATGTCATTAGTTTTACTTTTGGTTTGGTTTCTTTGCTGCTCAATTTTGTCCTAAGCTAACTTGCATGTGGAGGCATCTGAGATCCATTTCTTTTGCAGCCTATGCAATGCAAATTTGACTTTTCTCCTTGAGAGTGTCTGCCCCCCATACCTCTGAAATATCTTCCTCTTCCTCTTCGACCACCTCTTCCTCTGGAAAAATCTTGGGCAAGATTCTTTTCTTGATGAGTAAGGAACATAGTCATATGGACGCAATATTTCCCACTGGTCGTTCGCCACGTCATATGCTTCTGCAGAGGCAAGAGGGTTATTACGCTCGTCGATCCTCCCAGCCACGTAGACCAGCCCGGCAGAAAAAGAGATAGAGCACGTAAAGAATGCTTGAGGTGTGGGCATGTCAGCTCCACGACGCCATCTCACAGAGTCAAAGTCGTAAATATAAACACTCTTCATAAAAGTTGCTGATTGAATCCACCTATGAGAAGTAGCTTGTGATTCAAAGCAACGCACTTACAGCATATTGGTATTTCAGTATTGGGGGGGATCATCAATTGGAGGTAGCCTTTCCCAAGTGCCCTTCACAGGGTCGTATACTGTTACTACAAGTAGGACGCACTACTACACCAAGGGCACTTTTAAGACATTTTTTTAAGACAAAAGAAATCTTTTGTCTCAAAAACTCATATTTTATTTTAGTTATTTTACATTAAAAATTAATATCTGTTGATTTGTCTTAAGTATAGACTTTAAGACAAAAATAGGTTGAGACAAAAATATTTTAAGACAAAAATTTATATTTAAGACAAAAATAGTTTAAGACAAAAATATTTTAAGACAAAAGTAGTTTGAGACAAAAATATTTTAAGAAAAAACTTTATATTTAAGTCAAAAATAATTTAAGACAAAAATATTTTGAGACAGAACTTTATATTTAAGACAAAGGTAGTTTGAGACAAAAATTTAAAGACAAAACTTTATATTTAAGACAAAAATAGTTTAAGACAAAAACAACTTAAGACAAAATTATTTTAAGGCAAAACTTTATATTTAAGACAAAAGTAGTTTGAGATAAAAATTTAAAGACAAAACTTTATATTTAAAACAAAAATAGTTTAAGATAGAATTATTTTAAGACAAAACTTTATATTTAAGACAAAAGAATTTTGAGACAAAAATATTTTAAGACAAAACTTTATATTTAATACAATGACCACTTTAGATCAAACCTATGTTTAATAGGATATTTCACTTCGAATGAAAATGGAGGGTAGTGCTGAGTTTCAGGGTGATCTGCGCGGGCATTTTGAACTGGAGCTCCCACGCCCCTGCTTCCTCGGCCCCTGCAACCCTCCGCAGGCCCACTGCCTGGTAGCCCTTGCTGTTGGGCTCTCAATCCTTCCCGCCATCCACGCTATCGGGCTCTGCCTCTCTCCTTCGGCCATTGCCACTTCTGGCACAGCGTCCATGTCTGGGTTTTGTGATCGGAGACGAGCATACCCACCGCCATGAGTGCGCCTGGGGCTGGGGAGCCTTCTCCCACCCCACCAATCTCTTCAGAAGAAGCATTCATAATATTGCTCTCGCAAAAAGGGAAGAAACATTTGATTCCAGAAGTCCCAGAATTCATCAATAAACTGGAGCAAATTCCTGAGATCACCCTGCTAGAAGACCAACTGATAAATATCACCCTAGTCCTGGGTGACAGAGGGTTGGTAGAACAATTTATGGGATGATGGCCCTCTAAAAAAACAACAGATGACTGGATCTAACGCAACTAGAGGCCGTAGCTAGAAAACAATGTGATCTGCTATGTTTTCGAAAGAGGGTATTTCATTTTCTAGTTCACCTCCAAAGAAGATTAATATTTGGTTTTCAGAAACGGTCCATATTTCATGGGAAATTAGGGTTTGTATCTTAATAAGCGGGCCCCCAACTTCAATCCCCCAATCGATACCCCTAAAGAGGTCCCAGTCTGGGTCCGGCTTCCCAATATTTTGATCCATTGCTAGAGCTATCACAGCTTGCAGAAGATTGGAAATGTCCTAGGCTGTTTAATTGACAAAGAAGATAACAAGGGCCAATATACCTACGCAGGAATCTATGTGGAAGTCGATCTGGAAGTTGGACTGCCCGAAGCCGTAAAACTTACAGTCAGAGAATGACATCACTATCAGAAATTGGATTACGAGCAGCTGCCTTTCAAATGCAGAACCTGTCACGAACATGGACACTTTCAACGAAATTTCCCAAAAGCTCAAACTAAGGAAAAAGTGGATGAAGAAGGATGGAAAGAAATAAAAAAGGGCAAGGCAGTTCCAAAACCAACTGAGAAGAGAAATTTAGGGCCATTAGTGAAGCCTCGGCCTAAACCAAAAGCCAAAGAAGTTCGAAAAGAGGGTTCTTCCTTTGGGGTGGAGATAGATGCCATTGGAATCCAAGAGGAACCAAAGGACCTGTCGAAGAAAGTGAAAGAAGTAGAGGCAAACTCAACTCTTCCTCCATCAGAGGATGAACAAGGGAAAAAAGAAGAAAACGAGGAGCACATCAGTCTAGGCTTCGATTCTGAGGGAGATTCAGAAGATGGAGTCTCAGATTTAGACAACTCACAAGTCACTCCTATCAAGTTGGCCAGGGGTCGAAAGTCCAAGAAGAAACAGAGAGAGGAACAAACTTATTTGGATGTTCTCCAAGGCTCTTAGAAAACTCTCAAAGGAATGATGAATACTAGATCTAGGCTCAAGCATGGTCAGGCTCCAAAAGGAGCCATAACCTTCCAAGACAGTCAATAATGAAATACATCTCCTGGAATTGCAGAGGGTTAGGTAGCAGGTTGAAAGAAGAAGCTCTGAAAGATATTGTAAGGATATACTAGTCTGGAATCCTTTTCATCCAAGAGACAAAACTGGAGGACCTTCTACTCCTCCAAGCAAGCAAAGCATTCTAGCATAAAGCCCAAGGGAGAGCAGTCAGCACTAGTGGCACCTCTGTTGGGATTGCCTCCTTTTGGGACAGCTCCAAATATGATCTGATTCACGAAGAATGTTGCCTCCATTGGCTACTCACTAGGCTCCTCCATAAAGAATCTGGCCACCAAGTAAGTATGTTTAGTCTTTATGCTCCAGTGTTACCATCTGAGAAAAAAATTTGTTGGGACTCGCTCCAGTCCTATCTTTTCTTGCACAACCCAGAAAATATTATTATTGCAGGTGATCTGAATGTTACACTAGCTGCAGAAGAGAAAAAGGGGGGCTCGCTGGTCAGGGACCTAGCTAGAGAATGGGTTGAAGACCTCATTTTAGATTGGGAATTGGAGGATATCAAGCCCACATCTGGGAAATTCACTTGGTCAAACAAAAGGATAGGCCCTGACCACATTACTGCTCGTCTGGACAGATTTCCAGTCTAATCCTCCTTCTTGACTTGTGGTCTAATGGCCACCTCTAAAATTCGGCCGAACTACTCCTCTGACCATAAACCCATTCTGCTTGAGCTCTCCTTGGATGGAAATCTTGGCCCCATTCCCTTTAGATTTAGTTCTCTATGGATTCATCAAGAAGGATTCCAGGAGGTGGTCTCCGAGGTCTGGAACTGGCAAGTTCATGAAGTATCCCCTTTCTTTGTGTGGGAATAAAAAATGAGGAGACTTAAAAGGGAGCTCAAGGAGTGGGCTAAAAGGTTGAAAACGCCCACTTCCAAAAGAAAGGAGATGTATGACAGTTTAGCAGGCCATCAATTAACAATGGAGAATTCCAATGTAACTCAAATCCTTCATAAAAAAGAAGTAGAGCTACAAAAAGATCTCCATAGAGCAAGTAGGGATGAAGAAGAGTTCTGGAGACAGAAGTCCAAAAATCTTTGGTTATAGGCTAGAGAAAAAAATACAAGCTACTTTCATAAGCAAGTTGAAGCACGCAAGCACTTCAAAACAGTAAATGAAATTCACTATCAAAACACTATGGTTAAATATTCTGAAGGCATAAAGCGAGCAGCCCACTCCTTCTTCAAATATGTTTACTCTGTCCCGGAAGACCCTCCTATCAATTCTCAAGCCTATCTGATTGATCTTATTCCTAACTGTGTTAAAGATTCTGACAATATTATGCTGACTGCTCTGATCGGTATGAATGAGATTAAAGAAGCTTTGTATTACATGGATCCGGATAAAGCCTCGGGCCATAATGGGTTCACTGCAAGGTTCTACCTGACTTGCTCGCCTACAATTAAAAAAGACCTTCTGAGAATGATCCGTAAATCTTAGGCCTGCACCAATATTGGAGGTAGTACCAACTCGGCCTTCCTTGCCTTGATTCCGAAAGACAAAGGAGCCACCGATTTCAGTAGATTCAGGCCCATCTCTTTGTGTAATACAAGTTATAAGCTAATTACAAAAATAATAGCCAACCGTATTAAGAAAATTTTGCCGGTCATCATCCCTGAAAACCAAGGAGGATTCATAAAAGGGAGAAAGATTCTTAACAATATTGTGTTGGTGCAAGAGGCAATTCATTCAAGCTGTCATTGAAAAGAGAAAGGCATGGTGATTAAGCTAGATTTGACAAATGCCTTTGACAAGGTGAGCCATGATTTCCTATTTTTGTGATGGAGAACTTTGGCTTCTCAAAAGTTCTCATAACTTGGGTGAAAGCCTGCATTGCCTCCCCTTGGATAGCGCCTCTAGTTAATGGTCGTTCAACGAAATTTTTCCAAGCCTCGAGGGGGCTATGAGAAGGTTGCCCTTTGTCCCCACTTCTTTACGCCATTCAAGCTTCGGTGCTCAGTTTCCAGCTAGACTATTGTCAACAGATCCAAACTTTGCCAGGCCTAAGAATGGCTCACAATGTTAAAGACAAAAATCATGCCCAGTTTGTTGATGATACGTTATTGCTTAGAGGAGCTAGAAAAAATTCTGCTAAAACCTTCAAGAAGGAGCTGGACATTTATAGGGAGGTTTCGGGCAGCAAGATTATCTAAAAAGCATGATCTATGGCTCGAATTGCTTGATCAAAGATTTGACAAACATAACAAGGCTATTAGAAATGGAAAAGATCCCTGACCTGGGAGTCATTTAAGTATCTTGGGATCCCAATCTTCAAATCAAATCCTAAGGTAGTTCACTGGATGCCCCTGCTAGACAAGCTAAAACTCAGAATACAAGCTTGGGGAGCCTCATGGTTGAATAATGCTGGGAAGGTAATCCTTATGAAATCTGTTCTCATAAGTCTCCCAGTTTATCAAAACTCCATTCTACTAGCCCCTAAAACCTTTATTAGTAAAGTGGATGGTCTCCTGAGAAGATTTTTGTGGAAGGGAGGGAAAAATAATGAAAGAAGGCTCCATTTAGTTAATTGGGACACTATTAAGAAGCCATTCTTGCAAGGAGGTCTCCAAATGCGGGATCTAGTAGCCCAAAATTTTGCTCTAGGCTCCAAGCTCCTTTGGAACATTGTTTCTAGGAATCCTAATTTGGAGCAAGAGAGATCTGTGGAAAAAATATTTTCATGGGCAACATTTGAGGTGCTTGGACCAGCCTCCTAGAATTTCCAAAGGATCACCAGTTTTCAAACTCTGTCTCACATATTTGAAACTTTTCAGTCATAAGCTTTATTGGATCCCAGGTAATGGGAAAAAAATAAAAATTTGGGAATATTCAATTCTTGGAGATCATCCCTTGAATCAGATGGCAGAACTGGAAAATATCAGAGCTTGGCTTTAGGCCAGCAATCTGGAAACCCTTTGGGACATCTCCAATTGGACAAATGATGCAGAAAGTCTATGGGATGGTTGGAATTTGGGGGAGGTCCCTCATTGGCTGGATGGTGAAGCCAATTTATTGTTGGATTTGCTCCAAGGAAAATCTCCCTTAAAGGCCTCTTTTAAGGACAAAAGAGGGTGGGGTTCTCTTTCAGGCTCTTACTCAGTAGCAGAAGGTTACAAAAGTATGATGGTTGTCCTTAGCATCCCCCAGAGCCAACTCAATGGAAATTTATTTGGTCTTTTCCTGGTCTCCCCAAAATTGACTTCTTTTGTTGGACTCTGGCGCATAAAAGTATGCTCACTAGAGATAACCTGAGGAAGCATGGAATGGAAGGTCCCTCGAGGTGCCCTCTTTGTGCATCGGATGAAGAAACAGCTAACCACCTATTCTTATTGTGCCCCTTTGCTCAAGAAGTTTGGAAGGGTGTCTTGATGTTAGGACCTAACAAAATATAGCTTCCAGGAAATATTCAGGACCTGCTAAGAAACTAGGCCAAGTTATCCACGTTCTGTCTCTCCAAAAAAAGCCTTCTCAAGACTGGCTGGATGTGGATCCCCAAATTCACATACTGAAAACTGTGGTTGGAGAGGAACAACAAAATATTTAGGGAGGAGAGTTGTAGCCCGGTCAAAATTATCACTAAGATCAAAGATCTGTTGGGGTAGACCTTAGAAACCAAACTCACCATAAGAAATGGCATGATTTTGGATAGTGAGGAAGATCAATGGTTAAAGGAGCTTGTTCCAAATCATTAGAATAGATCCATTCCTCCTACTAAAGCCCCTTCTAATTGGGAAATTCATTTGGAGGAACATGAATTCATCAAATGGAGATCTGCTTTGGATGATCACTACCTATTCTTCAAGGGGGCCTCTGAAGGTAACCCAAGAAAGGAAGGTGGTGGGAGAGTTATCTTAAGCCCAGGTGGCTCAAATGATCTGTGCTTTGCTTGGGGTCTGGGGCATGAAACAAACAACAGAGTAAAGGCTCTTCCTCTGTGGCAGGGTCTAAATCTGGCTATCAAGAGGAATATCCTCTCCATTTCAGTCTTTGGAGACTCTAGACTAATTATACAAGCTATGAACTCTCAAAAGATCCCTTCTCAGGTGTAGTTAGCCCCCATCCTCAAAAAAATCAAACTACTGTTGCCCAAGTTCCACAAAATCTCCTTCTATCATGTTCTGAGGAAGATAAACTCACAAGCGGACTTGGCAACCAACCTAGGCTCTCTCAGGAGAAGGAGATCTTTGTTGGTAAATGATGTTGAATCAAAGTGTTGCATTCCTTAATTTTGGAGTTGTCTAGGCCTCTGTTCCTTTGAACATTTCACTGATTCAGATTCTCCACACTTTGGGACAAAACCATTTTGAGCTGGCTGCTGTTAGGGAACACGGACTCATTCACAAGGGAAAATTTAGAATGCAACCATGGCATTTTCAATCTCTGTTTGTCATTGGAACTCACTATTGCATCTGGGTAGGTGCTGGGGAGTTCACGAGGGCCTCTTCAAGGCCAATTTACCGCTCTTGGCATTCTTGAACACTATATAACACTCCACTAGACATTTCAAAAAGAAAACGCAGTGATTCTTGTGATTATCTGACACTCCGGCATGTTGGATCTCCTCTTTGCAAGCTAGGAAGCAGAGCTACATCATGGAAAGCAAAAGCAGTAGAATTTCAAGGCACCATGCTGAAACCAAATCAAGTTCTTTTTCAAGCCTCTATCTGCATTCACAGTGTAACTCATTCAGTGGACTATTCAAAAGCAAAATCTTATTTCCCCGCCAACTGTAACAAGGAACTACAGGGTTTCAGTGTTAAAGTCCTCGATTGTTGATTTGCCAAATTTTAAATAGAAACTAACTGTTTATGTCAAAAAAATGAAAATGGAGAGCGGAGCGCTTAGGGTTTGACGCTGCTCTGCAACTGAGAGACCTTCATAGATTGCGTTGTTCTGCCATTAAACTTCAACCATAAGGTAGCTACAACACAATAAGGAACAACTACCATGCAATGGAATCCCCTCAGGGGGAGGACATGATGCCTCCTACCGCTGATACGGAAAACGGCCTGCGACAAACTGAAAATGTCAGGATGGACCATCCAGAAGATACATCAACAGAGAATGCAAATACACCAACGAATAACAACACAAATAAAGAACCATGAGTAACGTCAAACACCTACAAGCCGGTAGCAATTGACAGACCCAAAATCAAGCTCCCAAGTCAGCACATCAACACTTAGATTGAGTTTATGAGGGATCATGCTTTGAAAGGAAAGTTCATAGGACTTTGGCTAATGGATAAAGCTTTTCATGGCTGGATCGCAGCCAAATGGAAGCCGAAAGGGCATATAACACTGTAGTTAGGGCCTCAGGGCTTCTTTACTACCATTTTCAATTTTCTGGAGGACCAAAACAATGTATTGGATGGAGGACCATATTTATTCAACACAGCAGGGTTGTACCTAAGAGGATGGATCGAACGCTTTAACCCGGACAAAGAAGATCTGAGTTGAGCCCCGGTGTGCTTGCGCCTTTATTCTCACCCTTTGGAATATTGGGACAAAGGCTCTTTGCGAGACATTGGGAATGGTTTAGGCGAATTCATCAAAGTGGTAGGGGAGACAAAGCTGAAGCAATACACCTCCTATACGCAGATCTGTGTATACATGCACCTCAGCAAAGCTCTCCCGGACACGGTAAGCCTCTACCATGATGATTATGAATGGTTACAAACAATAGATTATGAACATGTACCATTCCGCTGTCGAAAATTCCACACCCTGGGCCATTTATTCCAAGACTGTCCCTCCAATATGAAATCCATGACCACCCCTTCAATGGACAAATCCAACCCGGATGGGTTCACAAAAGTTCCCAATCGCAAAAAGACCCATAAAAAGCCCTCTACCCCAGTCAAAAAACCTGTCACCAGCACCTCCTTGCCTTCAACAAGAAACAACTTTGAAATCCTGCTCCAGCCGAAGCTTCATATTTTAGATAATCAGAAACAACCTAAAGCCATTCCTAAGACTTCCTCCCATTCTACTCCATCAAGCTCAAAGAAAGCCCTCACTTCTAAGCAACTCGTGGACACCAAAACGCCCTCTCCCAATAACATGCAGAAAAGGACTGCTCAAGGTATGGAGGTAGATAGCACTCAGATGCAGCTCACGATTGTAGATGATTTAGAGGCAAAGCAGGAAATAGTACAACACATGGAAGAGGAACCATAGAGATTTGACATCGGAGATCTAGATATACTGGGACTTGAACAGGCTTGTAAGAAGAAGGATATGACAAAATTCCTGAGCGAAAACTAGAGAACTTAGAAGTAATTCTCTCAAGAGCGCAAAAGCAAAGATCATTAGGCGTCCAAACTCGTAGTCAGTGGAATGAAAGAAATATCTTCAAAGACAACAACAAACGAGGACAGAAAACCAATCTTCAGAGAACCATCCACATAGGGGAGATGCTGGTGGAATCTAGAAGATACTCCAAGCTCACCAAATACTATAATCCCTTTCCCTATCATGAATCATGAAGCTCATATCATGGAACATCAAAGGTCTTAATAGCTCGGGGAAGGGACGATTAATAAAGAACATGCTACAATAGGAAAAGCCTCAAATTCTCTTCTTGTAGGAGACAAAGTGTAATTCCACAACCTTGGATCAGATCCTTGCCAAAGTGTGGCCAGGAAGCAAAGAAGTGGCGGTGGAAGCCATGGGAGCCTCAGGAGGGCTAGCCATCATTTGGGATGATAGAGCTATAACACTTACCAACATACATGCCAGTAAGCACTTTATTCAGGCCAAGTTTCATTCAACAGGGACAAATGTTCATGGACACTTAACTAATGTCTACTTCCCCCAGGAGGCAACAAACAAAGTAGACACACTAAACACCCTAACTCAAATCAACTCAGAAAGATCCCACCCACTTTGGATCACACGAGGGGACTTCAACATGATTACAAGATTGGAGGAAAAGAGAGGAGGATGGATCAAGCTGGACTGTGAAAGCATGCACTTCAAAAACTACATTCATAACAACAAGCTTATAGATATGGAATTCAACAATGGAGTTTATACTTGGAACAACAAGTGTGTAGATGCCCACCAAATTGCATCTTGGTTAGACAGATTCCTGATCTCTGATAATGAAATACATCTTGGTTGGGATCTCTTGGCCTCTATATTGCCACTGTCTGGCTGGGACCATTGGCCTATTAGGCTTCACTAGAAAAGACTGGGAGACAATGTTCGCAGGCCCTTTTGCTTTGAAGCCTTTTGGTTGTGTCACCATGATTTTCATAACCTAATAACAGAGACATGGAGAAATTTCACACCACTAGAAGGCACAAAAATGTACAAGCTCCAAAGTCGACCTTTTGATCGCGCGTGAGATTTTGAACCGGAGCTCCCACGCCCCTACAACCTCACTTCCTGCGGCCCTCCACAAGCCTCCCACCTGGCAGTCCCTACTGCTGGGCCTCTATTCTTCCTCCTTGGCACCCCCGCAGTCGGGCTCTGCCCTCCTCCTCCGGCCAGTGCTGTGACTGGCTCCCTTCTAGCTTTTCCATGGATGGGATTGACTTGTCCCAGATGCAAGACAATGAAGACGAGGCTGAGATCTTTGCCTCTCTCATTTCTGAAAATGCTACCATCCGAAACAAACCCACAGCTTCAAAGTTCGTCAAGAAACTGGCTACATCCCATAAATCTCCCTTCTCCCTAGTCTCCCAAATATGGCAGCGATCTCTCTAGCAGAGAGAGGTCTGGTTGGACAATTTACTGGACTATTGCCCTATCCCAGAGCTATACAGAAATGGGTGGAGTGCAATAGGAACACGAACATCCAAGGAAAAATTGCAATAAGATTCTGTGGAAGGGATTACTACACATTCCTCTTTGAAACCAAAGAAGACCAGAATCTCATCTTCAGAAATGGTCCCTACTTCATGGATTCGAGAGGTCTCTATCTAAACAGATAGTCCCCTGACTTCGACCCAGAAATGGATATACCTAATGTAGTCCTGGTTTGGGTTCGCTTGCCCCATCTCCCTCTTCATTGGTGGGGAGATGAATCGGTCAAAGCCATTGGGAACATTGTCGGAAAATACATCGACAAATGCGAACCAAAGGACAACATGCATGCATGTGCAAGGATTTGTGTTGAAGTCAACTTAGGAAAGGGCCTTCCGGAGGCAATCAAGATCAAAGTGGACCAATGGACCCATATTCAGCAGCTGGACTACCAACAAATCCCATTCAAATGTAAGGTATGCCATGAATATGGTCATTTTTCTAATAGGTGTAGTAAACTAAAAGAAAATGAAATGAATGAAAATGCTGAAGCCAGTGAAGACACATGGGAACAAGTAAAAAAAAAGAAAGCAAACCCCAAATAGTCTAGCCAAAACCAAAGCCTCCCCAGAAATCCAAGTGTTACACTAAAATTTGTCACCATGACTATTTGCAGTCAGTATGGCTCCATCAATAACCATATTTTCCTCCTTGGCAAGTCTTATACTTCTGCTCCTCATGTCAAACTCCAAAAGAGAGAGAAAGCCTTTAAAAAATCAATATAACTCTGGTTCCGCACTTTCTCTTATTCTTACCTGTGGGCCCGCACCTCAAGTACATAATACCTGCGTACTTGTACGCTCTATCTGTAAAGGGGTGGGTGCGTACCCCTGTAAAAGTCAAAAGGCGCAAGTTTTACTTCAAAAAACTTACTTGCGGTCGATTCTAGAGCATTCTAGAAGATGGTTTGACGTGGATTGAGCACCTCCAGATGGTTCATGCATCCCAATGAAAGAGGAACTTATCCCATGAAGAGGGGAGCTATCCCTTTGAAAGAGGGGCTTATCCCATTGATGGTGGACCTGTTTAACTTCCTCCAAAGCATTATAAATACAAACATTGGGCCAGAGGCAAGTGAGGTTAAAAATTGAACATTCCTAAGGGTAGATGCTGCTGAAATTAGGACTCCCTTATAGAGCTTGAGAGGAGAGATCACATTCCTTTCTTAGCTTCATTTGTAAGTGGGTGAGCTGATCAAAGTAGAGGAGAACTCTTGCTGGACCCTGGGAGGGACCTGCACAACACCAAGGCGTTGGTTGTAAGGTTTCTTTTGTTTCCAATTAATACAATTAAGTTCATTTTTCTCAACAAGTTGTTATATATAATTTGTTTCATAAACTCCTTGGTCTTTATGATGAATATGTTTTATTATATGAGTTATTCAGGTGTTATGTAATCGTTTGCTTGTTTGTGTATGCAGGCTTCAAGGAGAGGAGCTCATCTGGATCGAAGAGGCTTGGCCGCTACAAACAGCGTTGGACTAAAGGTAAGCCTTAAACACCTGGTTGCTTTTATTTTAAATGCATATTTAGGGAAAGATAGTGCTTGATTGTTTTTTTTATCACTAGAAAATCCTTAGTTTCTAGGGAGGTCGGTTTTGTCTACAAAATTGACTCTTTCCGCATGACAAAATGGCGACTCCACTGGGGAATCCATGGATTTGATTGATTTCTCTTTTGATTGATACTTTGATTTGAGAAACGTTGATTTCTTTCTAGTTTTTGACTCATTGACTGCGAATTTGGGTAGAATAGCTTAGGATTGAGTTAGTTTTTTATTTTTCTTGTTTTGAGAGAAGTACACGCCGTCTAAGTTAAGCACAATGCATACCTGTACGCACTTCTTCTTTGCATACAGAGCGGGGCTGCACTTGTGCAAACGAGCTGCCTGCGTATCCTGTCAAAAGTTTAGAAAAATTCAATTTTTTTCCTTTTTTACCTATTAGATCTTGTTTATAGCTTATTTATTGCTGCCCAGATCCACTGGTTACCTGTCAGAAGTTTTCATCTATGCTTGTTTCATTAGCATCAAGGGTTTTAGTGAAGTTCATAGAAATTCTAGCCCTAGGTTTGATTTTTGTATTGGTCTTGTAGTGACTCTGGATTTAGAAGTTGTAGAAACCTTGGATATCCCTGGTCTTTTCAGTCTTCTTAGGAGTTAGACCATTCGTAAAATCCACCTTTGTTTGAGAAACCTACCGTTGTGTTGTCTCTTTGCGGAATTTCGAGAAGGCTTGTTTGTTAAGCTGTGAATTTCATTCTTAAGAAAAAGAACAAGAGCTTTTTATTTTTGTTTTTGACTGATTTATGATTCTGCATGAATTAGTCCTTGGTTGAATTGTAACTGAGTAAAACAACCTGGAATTATATTTTGTAGGCTTTTACCTCATTGGATTTGCTTTTAGGTAAATTTCTCTTAGATTTTTATAGATCTTAAAATTGATTTTTGTTAAGTAGTTTTACATGCTTTGTTATAATATGAAAAATATAAAATCTCTTTTGAAGAAAGTTTGTTTTAGTAGCGTTTGAAGTCTTTGAAAAGAGAAAGGAAGTTTTCGTGAAATAATTAGTGGTCTTGTGTTGTGTGCTTTGGAAAAGATAAAGAGATTTTTTCTTTGATTTTCATTGCTAAGAAAGTTGTCTTTATAAATTTTGCATTTTCCAACTCTCTTAGCTAGGGAATTCATTGAAAATGAAAGATTTTTTTTTTTTTTTTTCATCCCTGGTGCATATTTTTGTGTGGATTTGAGTCGAGTCTACACATCATAAGTTTCATCTCCGCTACCTTTTGTCCTAAAGAAAAGCAATAAAAAAATAACGCTTAAAGTAAAATTAACTTAGTAACTTTTTATTTACTAGGGCTCTGATACACCAACATAGATCAGGCTAGTGTCTTGGAGTAGGAGAGTAATTAACTCTCCAAGACAGTAAAAACAAACACGTAGCTTATCTTTCGGTAGGATAAATCCAATTGTTACATTTATGCTCTGGGAAAGCTCCTCTTAAAGGAGAAGCACGAGATCGTGTCCAAACCAGTGAGGGGATCAATCCTCCTTCATTGGGAACGACGCCAGATATGCACGTACTACAAACGGTAAACCTCAGATTAACCATTGTTGAGGAGCCTGGGGTCACTTGTCGGTAAACTTTGGATTATTGTCAAGGAGCTGGCAAGGGGATTGAGCTTGTTACTCTGCCCTTGCGTGCGTATCGGATCGTAGACTGTTCCCCCAGGTATATTTGTTGCTGTTGGTGACCTTAGTGGCTATTATCTTTAGGATTCTTCCTAAGGTGACGGTGGAGGGAAGATCCCACTGTACCCGAAGCAGACATCGGCTAGACTCACTTGGATTTTCTGGGGGGTTCACTTCACTCGAGACGGTTATTAGTGGAGGAACTTGTGCCATTCTATTCATTAAGCAGGTTGTCGGGGTAACTGTTCCACCCGCCATTTCTGCATTGAACTCTGCGATGTTGGATTTCATCACCAACTAGCATTTTCAGTACGGAAAGTTATTGTTTGTGTGTGGTTTGATGCTCTAGATTCTTTAGGCGTGTGATTCGAATTTGTTTGGTTCTTTAGAGACTTTAGGCGGTTTGGTTTGAGATTTTACTTTGTTTGCGTGTGCAGTAGTTAAAAGCTTTTAGCTGTGGCTGAATTACCAAGACAGTCCCGTAGACTTCGGGGCTAGTCTCCTGAGGTTGTAACCGTGGCTGATTTGTTGAGAAAGTCCCGTAGACTTTGGGGCCAACCTCCTGAAGAAGTCCTGATCCATTATGAAGGCTTGAAAGTCCTCATGACTCCTAGTGAAAGTAGAGTTGGATCACCTGAAGAAGGAGAATCCTCTGTGATAGTTCATCCTGATTATCAACCGTCAGTAACAGAGTATAATCCACAGTCAGTGTTTGTCTCTGAAGTAACTGGTAGCTTTTCGTCTACTAGTGATTTAGGCGAAGAACCTGAAAGTGAATTTGCTACCACTCCTGTATCGCCGGTAGCTTCTCCGACTTCTAGTGCTCCTGATTCACCCAGGGTAGAAAGAGTAATTACCCAAGATCTTCCTTCTGGGCTTATTGCTATTGAAGAACTTGCTTCTACAGAAGAGGAGGAAGGTTTATCCATCTCTAAAAATCAACCTATTATCGAACTAAGGGAGCGTGAATCAATTTTTTACAGTCCACCAAGGAGTACTACTTGGTATCTTTCTTCAACAAATTTCTTAGAAAACCCAGGGTTAAGTTTTTCACCACCTCGAGCTCCTTTTCACCCGACACCTAGAGGTTTTTATCCTTCGTCTAATATATCGATACAGTCAGCCGTGATGTCACAAGCATCAGAATCTTTTATTCATGGTGGTCCCTTTGTTCTCGTTGGGTATCAGTCCCTTGCTGGTACTTTTTCGGGAGCATCTCCTCAAACTATTCAACAAGGGTTATTAACTGGAAATGACGGAACTAGACCGTTAAGTGTAGAGGACATTCTTATGATGTCAGGTACCATTCCTAGTCAGCAACCTCAAGGTGGACAGTTACCGCTGGGGGGCAGCCTCAAGGTCTTCAAGTCATGCCTGGGGGGCAACCTCAAGGTACTCAATTTGTGTCTGGGGGGCAACCTCAAGGCCAGTACATACCTACGGGACTATACATACCTCAAGGTCAACCCCAAACCGAATATGTACCTCAAGGTCAACCCCAGTATCAATATATACCTCAAGGTCAACCTCAGTATCAGTATATACCTCAGGGTTATCAACCCCAAGGTTATCAATCAACTTCCGGTCAATCTTTTGTTAAAGGACCAAAAAATGTACCTTTGAATTATCAACCCTACCCTCAACCAGGTTATGGTCCTCAATATGTTCAACCTACTATGAGTCCATACCCCGGAATGACGTTATTGTGGAATCAATCTCAACCGGTATTGCAACCAAATGTGCAATCGTCATCTTCAACTAGACAACCTTTAGTTTTTGGTTCAACCCAGCAACCTGTCCAGTCTACCGTTCAAACCTCTGCACCTTCTGTGGTTTCACAGCTAGGGCCTAGTACACCTCGTACTCTGCCCCAAACAGCTGCTGCAACTGTTGCAACATCTACTCCATCTACCACACTTACGTCCGGAGTATCTACATCCCCGGTTTCTACTGCTCCTGCATCAGTCCCTCAAGCATCTTTGCCTCAGTCTGGACCTACAGTTCAGACTACGGTTCGAATACCGGTAAGGCAACTTGGTCCAAGTACGGTTGTAACAAGTCAACCTCAATTCACTTATCAACCGTACCAGGGGCAGTACCAATACGGTCCTGTTGTGCAACAACCAGTAGATCAGTATCAACCGTACCCTGGGTATATATATCAACAACCTTAGCAACCCCAGTATGGTCCGGTTAATCCTGGTTTCCTAGGAGGATATAATATCCCTAATGCAATTCCCATTCCTAGTTATCCTAGATATCCTCCTCCTGGGGCTGGTATAATGACTCAGAGCTTCAGGGACCCTAACTGTCAGTTTCCATTCATTGCAACTTTGGATTTACCTGACTTGTCGCGCCTAATGAATGATCCAATCAATTATCTTCCGTTTTGGCCGACAATGCCGAATAAGTTGCCTAGTGACATACCCAAGTTCGAAGGTAAGCCAGGAGAGGACCCATCAAATCACGTGATGACTTATCACCTCTGGTGTGCCTCTAATTCCATCTCGGATGATGCGATCCGCTTACGTCTTTTCCAACGCACTCTCATTGGTCTTGCGGCCAAGTGGTATATTGAGTTACCACGGGCCTCTTTTTATAACTTTAGCCAGTTAGCTACCTCATTTTTAACTCATTTTCAGTTGCCGGTCAGATATGATAATGGCACGGAGTTACTAACTTCATTAAAGCAATCGACATCCACTTATATTTCCTATCATATTCATGAATGGAGACGTCGAAGGCGGTTAGTGAAAGTTTTTATCCCGGACAAGATCTTAGGTGAATGGTTTGTTAAATCATTGTTACCGAAGATTACTGAAGACGTAGCTAAGGCCGGAGTAGTTATTGAGGAGCAAGTGATTTCTCAAGCACAGTACCTTGACTTAGTTTATACTCAGTCAGGTACGTTACATGAAAAAATCCCAGATCTTCCCAAGGGGAATCAAATAGCTGCTGCTCCGTCAGGGTCTCATGCTGCTGATGGCATGATTGGTACGGTCAACATTAAAAGCAAGAAGAAATCCTCTAAGAATTCTTCTCCTATTATAACCTTAGCAGATTCCCCGACAGGAGATTCTTCCGCTGAACTCTCCGCCGATATTCATGTTGTAGAGTCATCTATAGCTAAATCAAAATCCAGTGGGAAGAAGAAAGGGAAGAAGAAGAATAAAGCAGATAAAACTCCAAAGGAGAAAACTGAAAAATCAGAAACCAATGACGAAAAACGAAAACCTCGATATCCTTGTCTTATTTTTGAAGAGGAACACTTTACAAGAGACTATCCACATCGAGCCGAGGTTGCGAATATTGTCAAAGGTTCCCAAACTCCTATTGTCTTGAAGGATCCTTTTCCAGCTCAAGACAGTAAAATGATAGGTTCTTCCTCAAATTTCAATGAAGAACCCATATTGATGATGTCACATGTTAGGATTGCGACTCGATCACATGATTATGGTAGTAAAATTCCTGTTGAAGGCAAAGAAGCAGAATCTTCTCAACCGAATCCATCAACCTCAGCTCCCGGTTCCGATCCACTACAGATCGAGAAACCTAATCCAGACTTGGTAATCAAACCGCCCGCCAAGGGTGTACTTCGAAAGTCCGCTTTCAATCCACATGTGAGAGCGGCTCAGAATTATAACATTGTTGAGGACTTAGCTGTTTCACCCTCAGCAATGTCGGCTTTGGAAGTGCTGCAATCGTGTCCAGCACAACGAAAATTACTCTTATTGGCTATAGGAGCTGTTGACGTTCAGGGCCCGAACCTAATAATCTTTAATATAGAAAATAGTACACCATGCTTACCTCATCAAATGGCTTTCCAGATTCCAGTGATAGTAAAAAACAGGCCTATTCATCGGACTGTAATTGATGAGGGAGCTTCAACGTATTATGTCGATACAGTGTTGGAGATCTCTTGGCTCTCCTTCACTAAATCAATCTCCGACAATTCTTAAGGCCTTCGATGGCCATGGGTTTCATCCGTTTGGTATTCTACAGGACTTACCTATAGGGGTTGAAGGAAAAATCGTTAATCTAGATGTGGAGGTGGTTGATGCCCCTCTAGATTACAACCTTCTGTTGGGTCGAAGTTGGTCTTACGCTATGACAGCGGTCGTTTCATCAATTTTTCGAGTAATAAAATTTCCACATAATGGAAAGATCGTAACAATAGACCAGCTGGCTTATTTTTCAGCCGACCCAGCCTCTTCAGAGAGTATTCAGCATGTTGGCAAGACGGTTATCCCATATAAGGATGTTGGAGTAGGACTAGTTAAAGATGCCTGTTTACTGGGAACTTTTCCTCTTCCTCCAATCAACGCATCGTCTTCATTCGCTTCCATTGATATGATTACATCAGATACTATTTTTTATGATGATCCTTGGATCATTCCTTCTGAATCTGAGATAGACTCATTTGGCGATTCTATGGCTTTGAGTCCATATGAAGTTGCCTATCAAACTGTGCAATCATTTACCGACACTTTTTCAACCAAAATTGACCTAATGAATGTGGTTCGTGAGGAATCACTTTTCTTATCAACCTCGGAGTTAATAGCGTTTCCCGAAGTTGTTTCATCTGACGAGCAACTTCGTGAAGTCCTGTGTATAGATGATTTACCATGGGACGATCTCCATCATAGATCTTCGTTTTTACCCGAGGATGATCATTTTGAAAATGATTTCTCATCAATTTTTACAGCTGAATATGTCAAGGAAGCTCAGAATCCCATGAAACATCCTGATTCAGAGCTGAATTTGAGAAATATTTCTCAAACTATTCCTATTGACATTTCGGTTAAGCCTGTAATTATTGAAAAAGTTCATATAGGTGCCTCGTGTAGAGATGATGAAATTCAGACATACAAGGCCCTATTTCAAGAATTCTGCGATGTGTTTGCCTGGTCCTATGAGGAAATGCCATGAATTGATCCCGCGATTGTTGTTCATGAGATCAAGACTTACCCGGACGCTAAACCTGTCCGGCAACGTTTGCATTAGATTCACTCAAGAAAGGCTGCTGCAATTAAAGCGGAAGTCAAAAAATTATTAAAAGCAGGGTTCATTTATCCAATCCCGTTAACGTATTGGGTATCGAATATTGTTCCGATTAATAAAAAACAGGGAACAATAAGAATATGCATCGATTATAGGGACATTAATCGAGCTTGTCCAAAGGACAACTATCCAACTCCTTATATTGATCAAATAATTGATGATTGTGCCGGCAGTGAAATATTTTCTTTTATGGACGGATTCTTCGGATATAATCAAATCAACATACTACCTGTCGATCAACCAAAAATGGCTTTCATTTGTCCATGGGGGACATTTGCTTATTGCAAATTGCCTTTTGGGCTCAAGAATGTCAGAGCAACGTTTCAATGGGCCATGTCTTACGCATTTCAGACATCAAGCACATTGTGCAGCTATATCTCAATGATTTTCCTGCTCATTCATTACATCGAGCTAATCACTTTGTCCATTTACGAGCAACCTTTATGAGGTGTAGGTATTATCGGATACGGTTGAATCCACACAAATGTGTTTTCTATATAGAAACAGGACGATTGCTAGGATTTGTAGTTTCGAAAGCTGGCATTCACGTCGATCCCTCGAAGGTCGAAGCTATCATCAAATTGCCTCCTCCTTCGAGTCTTCGCCAACTCCAAAGTTTGCAGGGGAAAGCAAACTTTTTACGACGATTCATTCCTAACTATGCCGAGGTTACAAAGGGTTTTACCCGGTTGTTGAAACAAAATATTCCGTTTTATTGGGATGAGATAGCTCAGAAATCTTTCGATGCGCTCAAACACGCGTTGACCCATGTGCCGTTATTGCATCCTCCTAAGTACAACCAGGATTGCATCTTGTACCTCACCGCCGCTCATTCCACCATTGGGATGGTCTTAGTTCAGGAAGATGAATTCATAAATGAACATGTGATATATTACCTTAGTAGAACTTTAAATCCTACTAAGCTAAAATACTCACATGTGGAGAAATTGGCACTGGCAGTTGTTCAAGCTGTCCAACATTTTCGTCAATACATTTTACTACGTAAAACTACAGTCATTTCGGGTTGCAAACCTATGACCTATATCTTGACTAAACAATTTCTAGGGGGCAAGTACTCTAAATGGATCGTTATCCTGCAAGAGTTCGACTTGGAGTTTGAAAAATCTAAGTCTAAGAAATATTTAGTCTTTGCAGAGTTAATGTGTGACTTCCCGCGTGCTGATACATAAACTATGGCGGAGGAGCCCATCTCGGACGAATCCTTGTTTATTATCAGTACTTCAGATCCGTGGTATGGAGATATCATCGTTTATCTCTAGACCCAATCCTTTCGGCCAAAGCTTTCAAAGTCTGAACATCGAAAAATACGATTTCAATCCCAACAATTCAAAATCATTTGAGATACTCTTTATCGCCGTGGGGCGGACTCTATTTTTCGTCGTTGTTTAACTCACGAAGAAGCTGAAAGGGTTCTAAATGACTGCCACTCTGGAGCATGTGGCGGTCATATGTCTGGGTTTGCCATAGCCGAAAAGATATTGTGCGATGGCTATTTCTGGCCGTCTTTGTTCAAAGATTGTATCATTGCGGTCCAAAAATGCCACAACTGCCAAATATTTGATCGAAAGATGCGCGCTCCACCTGCTCCTCTCCACCCTATAATTGTTGTTGGTCCTTTTGCCAAATGGGGTATCGACTTTATTACATGTAACCCTCACTCGGCCGGGGGGCATGCGTATATCATCCTTGCGGTAGATTATTTTACTAAGTGGGTCGAGGCGATGCCTACATTTGACACAGATGGCAAAACAGCTGCAATTTTTGTGTTCAATCATATAATTACTAGGTTTGGTGTCCCACAAGCGATAATCACTGATCATGGGCGTCATTTTCGAAACGTTATGATGACTGAACTTACAGGCCAGCTTGGTTTACGTCACGATAGTTCAACTCCTTATTATCCACAAGTGAATGGTCTGGTTGAGTCCATCAATAAAGTTTTAGTCATCATGATTCGACGAATCATTGGGATTCATCGATCGAACTGGCATAACATGCTATTTTCAGCGCTTTGGGCGTACCGAACTTCAGTAAAAACATCAACAGGGTTCACTCCTTTCCAACTAGTTTATGGTTTGGAAGCAGTGTTGCCCATTGAATGCGAAATCCCGTCACTGCAAATGGCCGTCGAGTTACTTCCAGCCACTTCCGAAGAGGAAAAACATTTGTTATACTTAGCTCAATTGGATGAGAATCGACGTAATGCTGCATTAGCGATCGAGACTCACGCAAAATGCATGAAAGCTCAGTATGATCGAAATGTGACCCCTCGAAATTTTTCGGAAGGCGATCTAGTCTTGGTTTACGATCAAGCTAATGATAAATTAGGAGCTAGAAAATTCGTTCCTATGTGGCATGGTCCCTTTGTTGTCAAACGAAAGTTAGCCAAAGGGGCTTATGAACTGGTAGACTTTGACGGGGACTCTTTGGGTAAACCCAGAAATGGACTTTACCTAAAGAGGTATTATGCTTAAAAGATGGGTATGGAAAATTTTTAGTTAGGATAGTTTTTCTTTCTAGCTGGTGTGTTTGTTAGTTTAGACACTGTGCTTAGCTTAGAGAGTGTGTTTTCGTCGTTATTTCTGCTTATCTTGGTTTTACTCTTGATGTTGTAGATGTCGATGCCTCTCCAAACATACATTGGTTTTGTTGATGGTGCTTGTCGTAGTACACAGAATATCTCTTCCGCAGCTTGGGTTATCTATTCGCCCTCTAACGAGTTAGTATCTATGCATGGGGTGAGCCTCGGTCAAACAACGAACAACATTGTTGAATACAGTGCAGTGATTGAGTTATTGTCTGAATCTATTTCATTTGGGATTCGGAGTTTGATAGTGAGGTTAGATTCTGAACTCGTTGTATTACAGCTTAATAGAGTGTATTCCATTAGAAATCCAGTGTTATTAAGGTTATTTTTGAGAGTGCGTCTCTTGGAACGTGAGTTTCATTATATTGAATATCAGCATATTCCAAGGTCTTTAAATACATTAGCAGATGCAATTGCTTCTCGAATGCTAAATAGACATCTGCAATAATCATACATGTAAATTTAAAACCATTTCATAACATGATTTACAAGATAAGCTGGTAATAATGATATATATATATATATATATATATATAGGAGTGTGTCAAAAATACATCGTCTTCAATCATAGGTTGAAAAACACCTTACGATCGGCAAAAATGATAAGTACAAAAAACAAAAATGTCACATGTGTCTACAATAAAACCATCCAATCATTGGTGATGATCTCTATATGACACCACTGTACGGGCCACCCTACACAAGAACCTCCTAAAAGGTCCTGGGACCCCGACTACATAGCGCTGAATCCTGATTGGAATATCATCTATGGTAGTCTCCGGTATATCTGCTATAAGACGCTCCAGGTGACTTTCCAACTCAGCCAAAGTCTCTGTGGCCTCGTCCTGTGGGGTCGGTGTCACTGCAGCTGGTAGTGTCCTCTCGTAAGGCCAGAGATTGGCTGGACGTCGTGGGGCTACATCTGCATTTTGAAAATTATTACTATCAGTTTTGAGACGATATAAAACAAACAAAAATAATAGATAGTTTAAAAAACTTGGGAAAAATGAAGTTACCTGTATCATCCCATTGTTCTCCCGGTGGAAGAACCATGTCTGGATCTCCACAAAAATCAACTCCGACATAAGGAAAATCCTGTATAGCAAAGATCTGGTTTTCTAACCAGCGAAAGTACTCCGGAGTAAATCGGACGACCTCCATCTCCTCATCAGGATGAAGGGCCATAACCGCAACCCATCGCATAAATTTGGGCTCTCGAGGAAGCCCAACCTCAACAGTGAGCTATTGTGGGATCAACAGTGGAACCCTCTCTAAGCCAAAACTCACAACTAAAGCCCCATAACGAAAGGTCTTTAGCTGTACGTTTTTGGCTCTAGTCAGTTGGCCTTTTACATTGGCCAACACAACATCACAACAGTTGAAAATGGTACCTCGATAGCAATCAACTGCCATCCGCATCTGGGATCCAGTGGCAATGTGTAAAGAGGCAGCCCCGCAAAGTCTGGTAACTGTAAAGGCAATCACCATAAGTTCAGGACAAGATATAGTTTTGATATCTATCCCCTTCTCCTGAGACTGAGTGTTACACCACTCTAGTCGGAGACTAGCGACAGACTAGCCACCTAGCCTAGTCCCAAACAGAGTCAAGTGTTCGCATCTCTTGGGAAAACCAGTGATAAAGTAGATATCTGCCGGCTCCATCTCAAGCTGGTGCCCTCCAATATAAAAACACTTGTCCTGAACGTTCCATCTTTCTACCAGCCACTCCAGAAAGCTCACTTGGGCCCTCATGCCAGGTATGGCCCAATATTTATAAAGGCCGCATGCCTTCAAAGCATCAATTGATGGTTGATGATTAATGGCGGCCAAATCAACATCTTCATGCTCTCTCTCGCGCCAATCGAGCATGGTGAACAATCTATATGCCATAAAACATCCATTAGATTCCATAAAATCAAAAAAGTTTGGTCCATTTTGGAGAATTTAGGTTTTAAAAACTCGTTGCGCAGGGTACACACCCTGCCTTTAGGAATAGAGCGTAGGTACGCAGGGTCCCTGAAGGTAGGGTGTGGACCCCTGACATTTTTCCAACTGAGAAAATGTCGGGGGTCCGCGGGTCCCTAGTGTGGCACCTGCGTACCCCGAGAGGCGGTTTTTGAAACCATAAAACCTCCCAAAAATGAAATCTGGGGCCTAAAAAAGAATTCTAAACGGATGAAATTGAAGAGGAGGATGTTGTAGGTTACCTGGAAGAGACGGTGTTCGATTTCGACGGTCGGATTCCCCGCAATGTCCACAGGAAGTTTCTTGCCAAAAGACCTTTTTCTCTCCTCGAATAGTAAAATGGTAAAAATGAATTGCTAAAAACCCTTTTTATTGGTTTTTTGGGTAAATAAATGGTAAATTTGTTTATTTCTCACCATGAAAAGGTATTTTTTCAAAGTATTTTTATCTATCTTCAACAGGTATGAGTAATGTGTTGGTTTTTGTGCAGGATAAAGGATTTTCAGGGAAAATTGTCATTTTTTACAAACAAAAACATCAGAGTCATCTTTAAGCTCTTTTCTGACTCCTAAAATATGAAAAGATTGCCGAGTTTTCTTTTTAGCTCATTAAAACAGAATTAAAAAGACGGTCCTCTTACAGCCCTTTTCTAAGCGTAAAGACATGAAAAGATTGCCGGATTTTTGTCGTTTCAAATTCGATATTGGAAATAAAAAGATGTGTCCTTGATCGCTTTCTACTTTTCAGATCAGAGACACTAATCATGAAAGTACTCCTTGGTCGTAAAGATCAAGCGGTTCTCTCAAGTATTATTTTATACTTTTTCGGGCTTGGGAGACACAAATTTACGAAAAAGGTCAACCATGGAGTCTTCTTAAGTTTTTCAGACTCTCTAAAATTGAAAAACGCCGAGTTTCTCCTATACTGGACTCGTTAAAATTTCACAGTAAAGGACCTGTTCGATTACAAACAGGAACAGACCACTCCTTAGGGTTCGAATCTAAACTAAGTTGGACTCATCCAAAGGATGAGCGTATAATCAAGAAAATGTTATCCTCCTCAAGCTTGTAAAAAATAAAGAGGTACTTGCCAGAAATGGTGGTGGAAAAGAGAGGAAAATGAGCCTATTTGTTATACTTTGTCTCAGAAAAACCTTATCACCACTCTTGAACACGACACTTTTCATTCACCTGGGTTGGGAAATCCTTTGCCTAACAGTTGATCAAACCACATTGAAAGTCTTCAGCCGGTTTCCGGGTATTAACTTTGAGACAATTGTCACCAAACCATCTGTAGTGTCATTATGTGTTCAAGAGGAGTCTTGCAAATAAACCATTCATCTGCAAAATATCTGGCATGCATCTTGACCATCCCTGAGTCAGTCCTTATAGCTACACTTCTTCAACTTGATCTATGATTTCGTGTTGTGGGCTTGCCTTCAACGGATCACTTTCTATCGACTTCAGTTCAGTATCTAGAAAGATGATCTAGAAATCCTCAGTACATTGGGATCTGCATGCCTCAATGGAAGTTTTCTCGCCTTTGATGACAAGTTACATCAATGACCTTCGATCAAGCGATTCTGTGATATGTTCAACATCAACACATTCATTCACATCTCATGGATTGTACTGGGTACTTTGAGAGCCATTGCCATCACTGGTGGTCTCTCTCGCACTTGTTAACAGTTTACATCATTGACTGGTAATCAAGTGGTTTCTACCATGTTCGACATCAACTCATTTATTCGCATGGATAGAATCGTACTATTTCTGGAAGCAGAAATGAAGACCCTGGATCTAGCTTCCGCCATCTAGGCTGCGAGGAGTTTTGTATTCATTATACAGTAGACTAATTATAAATAGATTGCTGCGTCCATACTGTGTCTACGATTATGATGTATTGCGAAATCATTCCTATATCAGAGCAGTAGTTAGTTTGTTAGTTAAGTTTTTGATCTGAGTATGGGAATTCCTACCTCAACGATGATATGATCTCATATATGTATTTTGTGTTGAATATTTGCAGGTTCCGACTGGGCTCTCCACAAGATAATTCTCGAAATGATAAAGTGCTTCACCCTTCCTAGATGATATAAAACCCTAATCTACTACAGACCTCGCACTTTAGGGGGCAATCTGTTACACTAAAATTTGTCACCATGACTATTTGCAGTCAGTATGGCTCCATCAATAACCATACTGTCCTCCTTGGCAAGTCTTATACCTCTACTCCTCATGTCAAACTCCAAAAGAGAGAGAAAGCCTTTAAAAAATCAATATAACTCTGGTTCCGCACTTTCTCTTACTCTTACCTGCGGGCCCGCACCTCAAGTACATAATACCTACGTACTTGTACGCTCTGTCTGTAAAAGGGTGGGTGCATACCCCTGTAAAAGTCAAAAGGCGCAAGTTTTACTTCAAAAAACTTACTTGCGGTCGATTCTAGAGCATTCTAGAAGATGGTTTGACTTGGATTGAGCGCCTCCAGATGGTTCATGCATCCCAATGAAAGAGGAACTTATCCCATGAAGAGGGAAGCTATCCCTTTGAAAGAGGGGCTTATCCCATTGATGGTGGACCTGTTTAACTTCCTCCAAAGCATTATAAATATAGGCATTGGCCCAGAGGCAAGTGAGGTTAAAATCTGAACATTCCTAAGGGTAGATGCTGCTGAAATTAGGACTCCCTTATAGAGCTTGAGAGGAGAGATCACATTCCTTTCTTAGCTTCATTTGGAAGTGGGTGAGTTGATCAAAGTAGAGGAGAACTCTTGCTGGACCCTGGGAGGGACCTGCACAACACCAAGGCGTTGGTTGTAAGGTTTCTTTTGTTTCCAATTAATACAATTAAGTTCATTTTTCTCAACAAGTTGTTATATATAATTTGTTTCATAAACTCCTTGGTCTTTATGATGAATATGTTTTATTATATGAGTTATTCAGGTGCTATGTAATCGTTTGCTTGTTTGTGTGTGCAGGCTTCAAGGAGAGGAGCTCATATGGATCGAAGAGGCTTGGCCGCTACAAACAGCGTTGGACTAAAGGTAAGCCTTAAACACTTGGTTGATTTTATTTTAAATGCATATTTAGGGAAAGATAGTGCTTGATTGTTTTGTTGGTCACTAGAAAAGCCTTAGTTTCTAGGGAGGCTGGTTTTGTACGCAAAATTGACTCTTTCCGCATGACACCAAGCTGCATCCTTCTCCCCCCCCATCTTGACTCAGCCATTACCCTCTACATCAAACCCCTTCGAATATTTGGAGGAAGAAGACCCCTCATCCCCCCACTCTCCTCCTAATCCCCAGGAGCCCGCTCTCCCTAAAAGCCAATGCCAAGACACTATCAAATCCTCCTTTCCTCTTACTATTTCCTCTCAGCCTCTTCTTGATCCTTCCCTCAATAGAATCACCATAATCTCATCTAAAGATCATGGGGGTTCTATTGAACCCTCCAAGAAACCTGGTCGAGGTAGGAAATCTGATAAGCAGCATAGGGATGAGAACGCGCAAAAGGACATAGCAATGGGAACGTAGACACCCATAGAAACTTATATCCTAGGACAGCATGACAAAAAAGCAATCAACGAGGACCAAGGGGGGCAAGCAGCTCCCCACATACCGTATATCCAATGATGAAAATATTATCTTGGAACATCAAGGAACTTGGGCACCCCTCTAAGGTAGCAACCCTAAGGGATCTTATCTTTTTTGAGAAGCCATCAATTATTATGTTACAAGAAACAAAACAAAACCACAAGGAAATGAATAAAGTCATTGAGTAGCAGAGACAGTATAGAGGTAGCATTAGTGAGGCAAGAGGAGCCTCAGGAGGAATAACAACAATTTGGAATCAAGGCATATGGAACTTGTCTCTCTAAAGGAGAACTTAAGCAATAGTATATATGCAAAGGATGTACATTACAAAAGTACATAAAATCCACATTCCATGATTAGGACAACAAAGCATATGCAGTCCTAGAAAGGATCCACTATGATGTTTATGGACCTTTCTCGACAACCTACACTGTTAGACACAAATATTTTGTCACTTTTATTGATGACTTCTCACGGAAGTGTTGGATCTTCTTCACGTGGAATAAAGATGAGACATTCTCTGAGTTTGTAGAATTCAAGGCACTAGTTGAAAACGAAGCTAGCAAGAAGGTGAAGGCTCTGTTGTATAGGTTGCAACACCCTCCAAAAATTTTTCCTGCACTTAGATTTCAGAGCCTACTATGGATATTGTGATCAATTGTTCCTTAGTTACTTATTGGTAAGTTGATGATCTCAAGCTCCCCTTTTTGATCTTAAGAGTCATTTATGCTTTTATCTTTACATAGAATATGTCATCTTTGGGCATGGGGGTAATCACTTGTCATGCAAAGGGAGGTTTGTTTTGCTTCAAGGGGAAATATTTATGAGAATGAGACATGTTTAACACTCATTTCACACATTCTTACACAAGTGTCACCTTTATCATCCCAAATTCTATAATCGAAGCCACACTTGCTGTAAGCTACCACAAAGGTTGTTGCATTAAGTGAAGTATGTGTTATATATTCTAGATGGTCTATGTTGTATCGATAAGTTTTCAAGTGTGTGATCGTAGTGAAGTTTTATCACTATTCATATTAGTTCCACTGATCCCACACTTAGCTAAATTTCAGAGTTTCCTTAGCAACCTAGCCTCACCCAAATTTCTTGAACTACACACTTCACATATGTAACCCTGAAGCTTTTCTATTGCTTGTTCGAACCGTGAAATGCGCAGAAATCCCAAACTCCCTTACCATTCAAAAATGTGCAGTGGTTTCCTCCAGTGTCCTTCCCTCAGTCATAACTCACTGTCTCCAAAAACTGTGCAATTTTGTCCCTTGACTACCCAGTCTGCCTTGCAGCCTAGAATTGCATAGATGTGTCCTCCCAGGGCCTCATCCCAAGTAGGGCCACAAAGAAAGATGACATGATAGATGAATCTCAAGGAGGTGAGGAGAAAAATAAGCAGACCAAGAAACCCAAGGTATGATAGAATATTAGGACCACATGAAAACTGCATCTGATGCATAACCCTTTGGAGGCTAGGTATGGAAAACAAAGCATGTCTTCTGAAATACACCTCTTAATGTAGCTTAAAAGTTTTCTTATCATTTTCTTATCATTCTGTCTTCAATGAAATTCATGGTTGCAAGAAATAAAAGTCATTCCATGTGTTTGATCTACGTGTCTTGCTCCCATTCACTTGTTTATTACATAGCTTAGAAGATGAAGAGTATTACCACTTGTTTATTTAAGCTACTGAGATTGTCACCAAAATGATCTTATGACTAACCAGGCATGATGCAGGGCATCCTAAGTGGGATGAAAGAGGTTTGATTTTATGTATGTAGTCACTACACTCCTCTCCATTACTCTGCATTAATCCTTGCTTTGTATCTTGCATGTACCCTCACCGCTTGTCAGATTTGGCTACCTGCTGCCAATAATCTCTTAGATCTTTCCTAACAAAGCAGCTGAAGGAATTTCCTTCAACCTAATTTATTCAAGGCTCTTCATAGAAATTATAGAGATAAGAGAAGGAGATGTGGAATCTCACAATCAAACTCTTGAAAATACTTTGCATGTTCGAATATATCCAAACAATTAAGCTACCACTCAACAACATTGTCAATCTTCGAAGACTAAAGAAAGATCACATCTCTGGATATTATAAACTTCTTATTCACTTCATCATAGAGATGGTATGCTTTGGAGGTATGAGTACCCAAAGAAGATACATTTGTGACTCCTTGCACTGAGTTTTTTATCTGTTCCTTAGGTATGAAGGCATAATATGAGGAACCAAAAACCCTGGGATGCCCCACCGAAGGAATGTGGCCATACCACATTTCATAGGGAGACTTGTTCCTAATATAAAGAGTTGGACACCTATTATTTATATACACAACACATAGAACCAAATCAGCCCAAAACCTTATGAACTTAACATGTGAACTATGCCAAGTTCATAGTGAAAGTAATACATTCCAATGAACTATGTGTTGAAAAATGCAGCAAGAAATTCTCAACACTCCAAGAGAGGGTATAAGGATTATTTCCACGTAGAAAATCTTAGTCAACACAATATTAATTATGTAATTCCCCAACGCCAAAAACTAAACAACGAATGACGATACATAGCAAAACATGTATTGCAATAAAATTTATTATGAAAGTGTAAGCTCCCCAGGAAAATATCATATAGAAGTAGGATAAAGTATTTAATGTTGACGTTTCCTTATCCGCATTGGCTTTTGGAAAACCTACAATCAAGGCATTTGGATTTCTTTTCTAGCCTCTAAAGTAGTTACGAGGCAAACAAGCCCCTGGCCTCGCTAGACATCTAGTTAAGACCACAATCTCATGATGTACTGTCATAACCCCATTTCTCAAAAAGAAATTATATATATATATATATATATATATAGTCATAAGGTTTTACACACCCAAGATTACCCCTTGTAATTATATATACAATTTCCTATGATTCATTTACCTTATGTCACTTTATGCACATCAATTGTCATATGGGTATGGTTTAAGGGATTGGTGTACTACTTTTTAACTTTAATAAAAATCTCTGTAATATGGTTTGGACGCATGTTAACCACACGGTAATGGTTTCGTGTGTAACTTTACATTTTCCCTTTAGCCATCACGTGGCACCCCTTATCCATTACTGTGAGAATTATCTCCTGATTTGCTTCGTACTGTATGAGTCTAGTAGGTTTTCCAGTCTTTTTGCCTTGCATCAACAGTGGAGGGCACACTTCGTAATCCAATGGTGGCAAATCTTCTCCGCGGGCTACCGCCTAAAGTAACACTTGCCTTGGGTGATGGGATCATTTTTTTGGGAACTTTCTCTGCGGCTTTTCTCTGGCTCAGTCCATGCATTCTGTCTCGGAGAGCCTAGCTTGCAGACCCTGTTCAAATGCTGGAGGATTCCTTTCCAAACCCTTCAAGTAGATAACGCACAATGTCTTGTTCCTTATGTAACATTTTGGCTATGCGTTCTTTTCGATTTACTGATAAAATTCTTGATTATTCTCATGCATCATTCGTCTGTAGGGTTATTTGGCAATGGGGTCCTCCTACAACACTAGAATGAGTGTTGTTCATTCGTTGGCCAGAGTTTTCTTTAGTGGTAAGTGTCTTGGCAAGCACGAGGATAAATTCCTTGAGCTTTTGTTTTACTGCAGTTTGCATTACTTCTATTGTTGTCTAACATGTGCTATTCGGGTTGCTCCTTGTACATATTAGGCACCCATTCCTCACATGGCCTAAAGACGAAGAAAAACCCCACCCCCGTTCTGTTCCGAGTTCTAGGTATGGGGAATCCTACTAATCGTGGCTATGTTTGTTTTGCTTTAGAGTTTTTCTTGTGTTTAGAGGAGGGTAACCCTCTAGGTGACCTTTATTTTTGATTGAACCAGGGTGGGGAGGTTTATTCGTTCCCTCCAGGCTCTAGTTACCATGGACATGACAAATGTAATTTTAGACTCTTGAATTTGGATGTCTGACTGCAATTCCTCTGCTCGAACAATTGTAACTGTATATATATTTTAATGCACACCTGTGCTTATTTTGCTCACGACATATTAGGCTCCTTGTTTACTGGACTATAATTTATTGTGAGGGTATACTGATTTCAACAACAGAATATTTTTCCTCGTTTGTGCTTGTTTAAAGGTTACCTCACCGCGGCCTTTCTGTACAAGAATTTGTACTTGTTTTTGTTTTATGAGTTCATAGTATTGCACAACTTTTATCTATGTCAATTTTTTTTTTTGGTTTAGTTGCACATTCCTATACAGATTATATGATGTTTTATGTAATTGACTGAAGAGTTTCTTATCCCCTAAGCTTACAACCTCCCTTGTTGAGAGGGTCTGAACCCTGCCCCTTAATTACAGTGTTCTTTTGAATTTATTCCTGATTGCTTCCAGGTTATTAATACTTATATGCTGGAAAGGGTTAGAACGCAGACAGGATAATAATCCTACCAACCTGTTGTTCTATTCCAAACCGAATTTTCCTTTTTGGGTTTTCCATTTGGCTTAGATAATGTCCACAGAGTAGGTCTCCAGCTACGCCACTCCTCTTTCTGGCCTTCATTATTATAGACGAAATGCTCTACTCCATCTTAACACAACCTGCAATAATCTCTGCCTTAGATTAGGGTCGATACAGTTTTTGGCAAGCAGACGTTGTTTTACTTTTATTTTTTCTAATTATATACACCTATGTCTCTTAAAGAAAGGGGTTCGACCCAAAGGCTGCAAGCCATTATTGAGTAATGCTGGTCTTGAGTTGATTCCATTCACTCGTCTAATTTTTGGTCTGCCTAAGCATTTATTTGTTTCCTTCTTATTTAATGATTGGGATTTTTTTTGTTGCAGTATTCAATGGCAATGTGAAGTTATCATGTTTGATGTTAATGCACGATTGAATTACAAGAATGTCCCAACGTGGCACAGAGATCTTTGTAAGTATCTTTTTTACAGAGGGCTTGGATCTCTAAGTAGAAATAAAGGTTCCTTAATTGTGTGGTGGCACAACTGCCTGAACCAATTAGCTAAATATCTTTGTGAATTTCAGGGTGTGTGAGAACATTCCTATTGTTCTTTGTGGAAACAAGGTTGATGTGAAGAATAGGCAAGTGAAAGCTAAGCAAGTTACTTTTCATAGAAAGAAGAATCTTCAGTACTATGAGATATCCGCAAAAAGTAACTACAACTTTGAGAAGCCATTCCTATACTTGGCACGGAAGCTCTCAAGGTGAGCCTTTAATCTAGTTTCTCATACTCCCTAATATGAATGTTATATTAAAAAAAATTCATTGATTCTATAATGGGTTATTTTTATAGGGATCCAAACCTTCATTTTGTGATATACCTTGCAACCCAGCAACAGTAAGTAGAATCCTATTTTCTTATTATTTTTGTTAACTTTTATTTAAATAATTTGTTCCATTTCTAAAAGATTGAAACTTTGGCTTACAATCTTTTATGTTGTCAGGTAAGAGGCAGAACTTGTAGCAGCTATGGCCCAACCCCTTCCCGATGATGATGATGATGCTTTTGAATAGCTTTGTTAAGATGCTTTTTCATATTTAGGGATTGGCAGATTCAATTAGTTTTGTATCATTGGATTTTGATCTTGAGTTCTGACATTCAATTCTGATTTGTATTTGGGGCTTAGAATAGCATTATCACATCTCTCTATATGTGATTTGGGTACTGTGCAAATGTTTTCATCTGTGGATTTGGCTAAGCTATCTTAGTTCAACTCCATTACAGAGCTTATTTTATACACTAAGATAGTTTTTTCCGTTATATACTCTTGCACATTTTGCACAAGAACTTTTTGTACTCTTCAAATATTTCAAGAATGCTCAAGTGCCTTTCGTTGTGTATTGTTGGGGGAAATGCTAGTTGCGATGCTTGTTGTTTGTAATATATTATGGCTTGTTAAAACTTTCTTTGAAAATTCTAGCTATGTCTGAGGATTTATTTTAACTTTGAAATTGGTTTACATAGTTGATAACTGTGGCTATCAAGCCTTCCTAGGTATTCTTTTGGGTATGTTGTCTCTCGAACACATAAAGGTATCAACATTTCATTAATTGGGCTCTCAATTTATTTCTGCATAAAGATTCACATTGTCTAAATCTAAAGTCGTTTCCATTCAACAATCTACAGATCCTTCTTTAACTATAGTAAAACTAGGAGATGGAACACTGATCAAAGCTAAGGTAGCATCTTAAATCCAAACTTTTGACTCCCATTTGAAGTAGATATTAAAGATTTATAAGATGGCACGTTGTTGAAAAGTTGACAATAATTAAATATGCTGGCTGAACATTGCATTTATATATGGGTGGCCATGTTAAACTCATGTCATATATCTCGCTGCAATTTTTTTTTTAATATATACATATACACAGCTATATAATTACCAACACATAGACATGCTTTATAAGGTTGACAGTCCTGTATCATGTGTACATAATTGTCAGCACATGAGTTATTCTCTATACGGTTGACAGGTATGCAATTCCTATTCTTATGTACGCTCACATAATGGCTCACTTTAAAACTTGCATGAAACAAGTCCTATAGTTGTACAACTACCCAACCGGTTGGACAAAACTGCAATGATTCCCACGCAGTTCTCCATGACTCGAACCTGTTATAAATTGACACGATCTCCACCCGATGATTTGTGTAATCCCCCAAGGCTATGAAATTAGCGATGCTGTCGTTTTTGTGTTGTTTGATACACATTGATCTGGGTTAACATTAATTGAGCATTAACTTGTCTGTCCCACCCTGGGTATGTGGTGTGGGTAGTCTCCAACTGTTGCCTCAGGATCCTTCATGTATCGATGGCTACAAGATGAGAGAGGCGATCCTACGGCTGCCATGGATGTGTGGCGACTTACACTACTCTTGGCACCGGGTTGTAGTCCCATTCTTCCACAAGAAGACCTGGAACTTGTTCTGCCTCCTACCTCAGCTGAGGGCTTGACAGTATCGACTCTATGGTTTGGTTGCAGAGAACATGTGCGCGAGGTTTCAGAACCTAATCCCACCACCAGAATTTATTGACTGGGTAATTATTTGACAGTTTCATTTCCTAGGTCGTTGATTTACAATCGTTTGATTTGCAGATAGACCCATCATATACAGGATAAGTATTTACAATTCTTTAACCACAGTGTTTTGCTGACACGCAGGTAACCCCACTCCTTCTGTCTAGGTTGCGGATGGCATTGGATGGAGTGGTGAGAGGATAATCATCCTGGCTTCCACCAGTATGATGATATTCCACTTGCTTTTGTTTGTAGGAATGGGATTTGGACCTAGTCTATAGGATATTGCGCCTGATTTATGTCTACCGCTTACCAGAGCTCACAGATAGGTGGCCCAGTTTCGGGTTCTGGTGAAGTTATCCCCGAGAGGGCTTCTGTTGTTTTAGTTAAATGAATATGAGGCTTCGTTCCTTGTGATTTTCTTTCTCTGAGCCGCGCTGGCTGTGCATGATGTTCTGATTGTTTACTTATACCAGGTCTGCCTGGAATTAACTTATGTCACTGGGTGGCTTCTCCATTTTCATGGCCCAACTTTTGATAATGCAATATGTATTGTGTGCTCCATTTATTTGTCTACTAGACTTGGAACTGAACATGGAAATTTTTGTTGAAATCTTGAACATGTATTATGGCTTCACTGAAATGATTTATTGCTCAGATTCTAGTTCTATTTGATTGTTTAGAGTTGTTTTTGACTCCCTAAATTGGTGGCTTTATACAATAGTATATATATATTTATTCAGTTTCTAGCTTTACGTTTCATCCTGAAGAATTGATTTTCGGTGTTAACTATGTCATTTGTTGTGTTTTCTGCTTAATCCAACCAGATGCATTTACTATTTTTAATCAGTTTGGGGGTTTGGCCCCGCATGAGGGTTTTCGAGGGTTACGGCTTTGCCACTCACAACCACTGTAACCTATCTTCCGGTTACCATGTATCAGTCTAGCCAAGACCCGAGACCCCCTGCCCATGAGTTCAACACTCTCCTAGACCCAGTGGTTTCTAATGTGGGCGCATGCAGTGTAAACTACAGAACTGGGACCTCACCCATTCTTGGTAGTGGAGATTTCCCTTTTTCATTTGGAGGAATTGTTCCACTGGAATTCCAGATTGTTAAACATCACTTATTTTGTAGGTAGGATGTTTACTACTCATCCTACTTTGTAGAGGATTTATCTTTTTGTTTTACTCCCCATTCCCAGGGCTTATACTCCCAGAGTCCACGAATTTTCAATCTGACACGTCTCACAAGGGTTCCAATGCTCAAGTTGTTAAACCTAGGGTGAATTCCATGAAGGAATCAACCTGACTTTCTTTCCTTTTTTTTTTGTTTTGGAAACCTTAGTGCTTAACTCCATTTTTTTTCGCGGTAAGGAACTTATAGCATTCTATGAAACTTGTACTTCTATTACTTATTGCACTAAATATTTCATGACTCGTTTGCTAATGATGTTTAACAAGGACGTTGTAATAGTTCTTTTCCCAACATAACCTCTACTATACACTCCCCCTTTATTTAGGAATATTCTGACAATAGTTGTCAACTACAACCACTCGGTAGCGTCCATAGCACTCGCCCACCTTCGTGGAGGTTTCGATTATCACTGCTACTATGATTTTTTCTTTAAAACAAACATTTATTAAACAACAGGGGAATACATCCTATGTTTTTTTTTTTTTCTTTTTTCAGTTATCACCACCTCAATGACAGCAGCAAGTTCTTGAGTTTTCTAAAAGTAGTTGTTAATTCTATACAGTACATTTACCTTTTCCTAATGTCCTTACAGAATTACTTATAAATGTTTACTCACTTACCTGAACTGCTGTAACTTACAAGTACTCCAGAGTCAGGCCTCCTCTATTTATCCCTCTTCTAATATGCCACCCAACCTTGAGATTCGTCCTCCAAGACCAAAATCTCCCCCCTAGCTCCCTTGCGAGACCACTACCCTCAGCAAGTTGCTGCACCCTCGTGCGTGGCTATCTGGTCCTCACCAGACTTAGGTTTTTTTTGTTTGTGTGTTTCTTTCCCTCTACCTGTCACTACAGTGCAGAACCCCCTTCCTGCCTCCTTTCCTCTGGAAGAAACCCTGTTAGGAAAGAAGTTAGGGTATATCAGGACACACATCAACCACCTTCTTGGGAAGTTGCTGTTATAGACATTTCTGTGCCTTACAGCATGAAGCATGAAATGTCAATAATCTAAGGGATCCAAAGTCCCTAAACATGTTGTTCCTACCCCTAGAGGAACAAGGTCAGCAAACCACAGCACTAAATATCAGTTCTCCACCTGAAAACACTCAAAAACAAGCTAATTCTGGATCATGTCAACTGCTCCACTGAGCATCTGCGCTGAATGTCAACTGCTCCACTCTGTACCTGCGCTGAATGTCAACAGTAATGAAGGCTACCTGCGCTGGGCGAGATTGGCCAAGTGGCACAGTCATTCCTCAATGTGTCAAATGCCCAGGAAGCTTCCAAAATGACACTTGGATCAGGGAATTCGCCTTGTGATGAGTAAGAGGATCTAGATCTCCAAGTGGAAGCAAGAACCTCCAAGTGGACTCAAGAACTGAAGAATAACTGAAGTGGGAGAGGACACTAGTCAGCTCCATGCCAAGCTCAAGCTGACTCATCCTTTCTCCAAATCTCCTATATATAGAGCTCTCTCATGAGGTCTAGGGAGGCTGGAATTTTGTGACTGTAAGGAAGTGCTGTTGGTTTGAGTTTAGAACTATTGGGTGATTGCTTTGAAGGAGGTGAAGAGGAGATTTATTTCTGCTGGGAGGTGTTGCTGGATTGGGCCTCTTATGGGAGGAGTTATGAATGTATGCTTCTTGTAGTTTCCCTCCCTTGCCATTTTGCAGGATCTTGGTGTAGCTGGGCCAGTGAAAGAGCAAGGAGCTGGGAGCAAGCAGCAAAGAGAGAAGATTGGATCAATCATTATGCTAATTGAAAATGGGTTAGGAAAGTCGTGGCTAGGGAACTAAAATTGTCGAAGGAGGCTCTTGGCAATTCAATATACCATTTAGCCGCTGGACCTATCAATGTCCTCTGAAAAAGGCGAAGCCTTATCGAATCGTCGTTTAGGGTGTTCGACGAACACCATAGATGAAAAGTCATCACGTGATTCGATGGGTCTTCACCTAGATTTCCATTGAATTTGGGAATGTCAGATGGAAGTTTATGAGGAATCGCTGGCCACCAAGGGGCATAAGCAATCGGATCATTGGTTAACCGGTGTAGATCGGGTAACTCTAAAGTTGCCACGAATGGTAACTGTTGATTCAGGTTAGGCGAAGCGTAACCAGGGTACGATGGAATCGCTTGAGCAGTGGGCCTTTGCATACCAGCGTAATGTAGTTGATACGGTTGGTGGACTTGACCACTATAAAGTGGTTGGTTTTGACCGCTTTGGATATATGGTTGTCCACTGTTCGCAAAGATCTGCTGCTCAGAACCTTGGTACACTTGCTGGAACTGCGGTTGTTGGTATTGCACAAGCCACGGTTGTGACGCCATGTTCTGTTGTGCTATGCTAACCGTTGGACCGAGGTGTGGGGTAATTGTACCTGTTTGGACCTGTGTCGCCCCACCAGTTGGCGATTGTGGTTGTGACCCATGATCAAGTGGTTGTTGCATTACAACCTGAGAAATCTGAGGTTGGCATGCAACAGGTATCGCTTGAACTTGTGACACTGTTACAATAGCCGGTGTGGTTGGGATGTTCGTCACAGGTACACATTGTTGCATAGAATATACAATCCTCGGTTGTTGAGGTAGGATAGGTACCCAACTACTTGACGCAATTCCAGTATAACCTGAACATTGTTGTGAACTCACGTATGGGTACCCTCCTGGAGGGGGTAATGAAAGGGCATATTTCCCCCCATACGGTATCAATCCCAAACTCAAGGGGATTGATTGCTCAGATTGACCTCCAAATGGATCAATTTGGCGAGTTTCAACATAAGAGTTGCCGGGTATTACTCCGGATGAACAAACTGGAACAGACCATACTGTCGAAATAGTCCCTTGGTGGACTCCTTCTAGCTGTTGTGAGCTAGTTGGGACATCTGGTATGCCGGCAAACATTGTCGGAGTGACGGCAGGGGCTTCTGCTGTCGCTGTGTCATTTGACACAGTCCTAGATGATGACGGTTGTTCAGACATCTTAAGTCTATCCAATAGATCACCTAGCGATTCTACAGGAACTTCCACTTGTGGTGGATTAACTTCTGATGAAGGAAATAGAGTGACCCCGACTCCAAAATGAGTTGGAGTACTTGCTTGCGGATCCTCTGCAATTTCCTCTATCGTAATCAAACCCGGTGGAAGAGGAATACCGTCAGGTCCGTAAAATATTTCTGGTGCCGAAGAAGTGGTTTCTTCGACAACGACAGTTGTTTGAGGAACAAAACTCTCTGGACCGGTTATAGATGGAACTGGTTCAGTTATACAAGTATTTTTCCCCAGACTAGGATCAGTATTACTGTCCTTCTATGGCTGTTGAACTTCTTCTATAGAGGCAGGGTTTCCAGAAATGTTTGGAGTAACCGGAACCTCAGATGTAGTTGGAACACTTGTTCTAACTTTCAAAGGAGATTTTGAACCGGTTAAACGAGTTCGCTTTGCCCGTACTATTTTCGATTCCGGAGACAAAGACGGTTGACTCGTAAGCCTCCGCGAACGACAGGGTTTCAATTGACTTTCTTCCACGATTGCGGATTACTCGATCAACCAAAATATTAAAAGGGGAAATTTGTGTTTTCGAATTGAATGAATTTTATTAGACGCTTTTAGACACAACTTGCTTTTTCAATTTTTAAGAGTCGAGAAAAAGTTAAAGATGACTCTAGTCTCCTTTGATGTATTAACGAGCCCGAAGTGACAAATGCTCGGTTGGACTTTTTCAGTTATAGAGTTTGAAAAAGGCCAAAAGAAACTGCTCTGGAGATCTAGGCAGAGGGTGTGCCAAACCTTTCGCAAAACCACAGAATACGTTTTACGGTACGGGTGGTCGATCTTCGTGAATGTTGTGTTCACTGCATTGTGATCAGTAGGGCGGTCGACATGACTTCCTAAGGATAAAAGATATATGCCTATAGGGGTCTCCCAATATATACGCGACGGTATGTGGGAGCACAAGTCCGTATTAGTGCCACCGACTCTCAGGAGGAATCACCCACCTTCGTGGAGATCGACAGTCACTACGTTTAACGACGCCGGAACACGTCTCTAGCTTAGACCTCTATGTGTTTGCGTTATGTTCCAAAGCATTGTTAGGTTCATTCAATATATTTTAAGTTGATCTTTTTAAAGTTTTCCTTTCAAGGTTCACCACGAGATGTATTGATACAAATTCCTTAATGCTTTCTAAGATGAGAAGCAAGCTTTTTCAATCTTTTCGACTTATGAAAATCTTAACTACTGAGGGAAAAGAGAGACAAAATCTTTTCACACAGATCAAAGAGCATTCACTAATGCACTTTTTCCTAAATCAACATACAAACTTATATGCAAAATGCAAAATGCAGGTATTTATTTTCTCTTTCTTAATGTTTGTGCGATACAAAAAGAAAGCTGTTGTATAACTTTGAATTCAATTTCAAGTGAAAGCAAACAAGCTTGTCCAAAATCAAAAGACACCTTAAGATTTACTTTTTTCGACACTAGAAATATATAAATTCAAACCATATGACGAAAGCAAAAGCTCAATCAGCTATGAACAACAAACAAACTAACTCTTAAGATCAAAATGACACTTTATCACAGGTCTAGATCTAAGAGGCCACAACAAGACTAGTTCACTTTCGTTACGGGAAACTGCAAATGATGTAAGAAATACAAAAAGAACAAACACAGTTTCTTTATACAACCAAGGCGGAATAGTGGCAAGGAAAGTTGGTTTCAGATAGGTACAATGACTGGTAACAGGCTGCAAAAACAAGAGTGAAAACAGGGCAAGAAACAGCATGAAACCCCAGTAGCACAAGGCAAGACTAGTTCAGTGAAGGTGGTACACTGGCAGTTTGACCTTCAGCATAGGTAGCCCCTTCAGGAACTGCGCTGAAATGCAGACAGCCTTCACACAGCCTGCACTGAAGAACGAAACTTTCGTTTCTCTTGGTTTCCGGGTCACAGATTGCTCAAAAATTCACAGTTTTTGGCCAAATCAGAAGCTATCAGTCAAGTACACACTAAGGGATGACAAGGAGGATGAAAAGCTATCACTAAGAGCTTATTAGAGTCCTTGTGGATCAGCTCTTCAAATCATAAACTTGCCCAGAAACTGAGCTAGAGTAGCTGCCCTCTACTTTGCATTTGAAAGATCCAAATGCAGTTCGATTCGGTACTCCCTGTGTTTATGAAATGAATAGCAAAAACACAAACAACCAACAAGATACGATCCCCAGTGGAGTCGCCAATTTGTTGTTGGGAAAAGTATCCAATACGGAATGACCCTATCCCACTCTAAGGGTGATAGTACCTCAGCAACAATCAAAGCAAAGCTATTCGAGATTACTTCTTTATGAGATGTAAGAGAGGGGAGAAAGAGATCCACTAACCGTTGTCTTCCGATAATGATTGATCCAATCTTCTCTCTTTGCTGCTTGCTCCCAGCTCCTTGCTCTTTCACTGGCCCATCTACACCAAGATCCTGCAAAATGGCAAGGGAGGGAAACTACAAGAAGCATACATTCATAACTGATTCAAGGATTAGAATAAATCAAATACACAAGTATAGCAATACACCATTGAGACACATGCATATAGAAGAACCTCGAATTCTTTATTAATGGAAGAAGTAAAGTTCTGAGAGTGTTACAACCATAAGAGGCCCAATCCAGCAACACCTCCCAGCAGAAAGAAATCTCCTCTTCACCTCCTTCAAAGGGAAACAGAATTATCCATGTCTAATATGTGATGATAAGGATCATGGCACAAAGAATTGCCCATTCAAAGCTGAGTTAGAGAGGTTCTTTAAAAGTTCCCAAACCTCAGTTGTGTTAACTGATCCATTTCCCAACCCGGGTCAAAATCTGGTTGATAGTGGAAATGCTTCCCCGTCACAAGTCCTTATGTTGTCGGTTTCAAAACAGCAGAATGATGCTTTGATTTTGACAAGGAACAAAGATTATGGGAATCCTCAGCTGTCGAACGAAAAAGGTAAAGATCAACCAAGTAGTTCGACAACAACTTCGACAGAAGTTGTAACACCCACCATCCCTGAATTAACAATAAAACCGCCAAAGGGTGTAGTACACAAGTCAACATTTAATCCTCGTGCCAGAGCGGCGCAACATTATAATATAGTGGAAGATTTGGCCCAATCGCCATCCGCTATGTCGACTCTTGAAGTGCTACAAAATTGTCCAACCCAAAGGCAGGCGTTGTTATCGGCAATTGGTGGGGTTGATCCCAAGGATTCCAATCTTGTATCCTTTGATCACAAGGGATATGATCCTCAGTTACCAGCTCAGCTAGCTTTCCTTATTCAAGTAAAATCCCTCAACAAAACTGTTCACAGAACAATAATTGATGAGGGAGCCTCGACATGTATTATGTCGATGAGTTGCTGGAAAACTTTAGGATCTCCAACCTTGTTGCGATCTTCGACGACATTAAAAGCTTTCGACGGAAGGACTTATACCCCATACGGTATCCTTAATAACTTGAAAGTTGAACTAGGAGGAAAAACAGTGGAAATTGATGTTGAGGTCATTGATGGAAATCTTGACTATAACATCCTACTGGGTAGACCATGGATTTATGCCATGGCAGCTGTCGTGTCGACTTATTTTAGGAAGATCACATTCCCGTTTGAAGGAGGGATTACGATCGTCGACCAACAGAATTTCCTCCCTAATGGTTCACAAGTTACAGGAAGCATTCCCATGATCCATGAGAGCAACCATTCAATTCAAGATATCGGAGTAGGATTATTGAAAGACCCCACATTGATGGGATTTTTCGCGCTACCACCTCCTATTTATATAGGAAATGTACCATTTGTAGCAACCTGCAACATGATATCTTCCACGAAGGTCAACATGGATCATTCAATGGTTTTGCCCCCAAGCCCTTTAGGAATATTGTAGCAATCAATGTTTCAAGCATGGGAGGCGAACCCAAATCAACGCTCATCAAGCGTTTGGGTAGATAGGTCTAAAGAATATGGAACCCCATTAGATCCTTGGTCGAGAGTACATGGGACTGACGAAGGAATCTTACAATCAATGATGATTGAGGGGGCACCATGGAATGATCACCACCATCGTTCCCTTCTTCCGGAATATGAAGAAGATACTCAAAGTGACCTTTATCACCCTTCAGTTTTTGAATTCCTAACAAATACTTTAAACACGATGGATTCCGAGCGAAACTTATCCAATATTGAAGAGACTATAGCCATAAATATCTCGACTAAAACAGATGTTGTAGAGAATATTTATGTCGGCAAAGGTTGTTCCCCTTCAGAACTGGAAATATATAACGCTCTTTTTCGCAAATTTAGAGATTTCTTTGCTTGGTCATATGATGAAATGCCAGGCATTGACTCGAGTATCGTTGAACATGAAATTAAAATGTATCCTGATGTCAAACTAGTAAGGCAACGGCTTCGGCAGGTGCACCCCAAGAAAGCCGTGGCCATTAAGGCAGAAGTTGAAAAACTTCTCCATGCTGGATCATCTACCCGGATCCTCTAACCAATTGGGTATCGAATATTGTCCCTGTTATGAAGAAACAAGGGACGATAAGAGTGTGTGTTGATTATAGGGATGTAAACCAAGCTTGTCCGAAGGACAACTACCCTACACCCTTCATCGACCAGATAATTGATGAATGCGCCGGATGTGAAATCTTTTCATTTATGGATGGATTTTCCGGGTATAATCAAATAAATATCCGTCCACAGGACCAGTCAAAGACTGCATTTATTTGTCCGTGGGGCACATTCGCTTATCGAAAATTACCCTTTGGTTTAAAGAACGCAGGGGCGACGTTTTAGAGGGAAATGAATTATGCCTTCCATGACATCAAGAACATTGTTCAACCTTATCTCGACGATCTTCCGGCTCATTCGCGAAAGCGGACTGATCATCCGCAGCATTTAAGAGCGATATTTCTACGTTGCCGACACTACAAGATAAGACTCAATCCACACAAATGTGTGTTTTGCGTCGGTTCTGGTCGTTTACTTGGCTTTGTAGTCTCTAAGGATGGGATTCGTCTCGAACCTTGTAAGGTTCAGGCAATCATTAATTTGCCTCCACCTTCAAATTTGCTTCAGATTCAGAAACTCCAAGGGAAAGCAAACTTTTTGAGGAGGTTCATTCCAAATTACGCAGAACTTGCTAAGGGTTATACTCGTCTTTTGAAAAAGGATGTGCCTTTTGTCTGGGACCAGGTGGCGCAAGCTTCCTTTGATGCTCTGAAAGATTGTCTAGTAAAAGCATCATTAATGTACGCCCCGGACTATCAAAGAGATTTCAACCTGTATCTGGCTGCAGCGGATACGACCATTGCAATGGTTTTAGTTCAAGAAGTCAATGGAATTGAGCATCCTATTTATTATTTAAGTAAAAACTTGAATGATACAGAAAGTAAATATTCTTATGTTGAAAAACTAGCACTTGCAGCTGTTCAAGCGATTCAAAGGTTTCGACATTATGTCCTCTTTCAGAAAACTACCATCTTGTCAGATTGCAACCCCATGACTTATATACTGTCGCGACAGTTGCTGGGGGGAAAATACTCAAAATGGATAGCAATCCTTCAAGAGTTTGATCTGGAATTTGTGAAATCCAAATCAAAGAAAGCTCTAGTTTTCGCAGAATTATTGTGTGATCTCCCATCGTCGTCCAACAATGAAACATCGGAAGAGTCAATCGTGGACGAAAGTTTGTTTTTGATATCTGTAAGCGATGAGTGGTATGGAGATATCATAGTTTATCTCCAAACCCAAAAGTTCAGGCCTAACACCTCTCGCTCCGAACAAAAACGTATACGATACCAAGAAAAAGACTACATGATCGTCGGTGATACACTTTACCGTCGTGGTATCGATACAATTCTGAGGAGGTGCCTTACCCATGAGGAGGCCGAAAAAGCCCTGAATGAGTGTCATTCAGGAGCGTGTGGGGGGCATCAATCTAGATATGCAACAGCACAAAGAATCTTACGAGCAGGATACTTCTGGCCAACCATGTTCAAAGATTGCATAACCGCAGTCAGAAGTTGCCATGCTTGTCAAATTTTTGATAGCAAAACCAGACGACCACCCGCACCTTTACAGCCTATTGTTGCTGTTGGGCCCTTCGCCAAGTGGGGCATCGATTTCATGCATTGTAACCCCACCTCGACCGGGGGGCATGGGTATATTATAGTCGCTATTGACTATTTTACCAAATGGGCCGACGCAATGCCTACATTGGATAACACTGGTGAAACAGCTGCCCTTTTCTTTTTCAATCATGTAGTCGCTAGGTTCAGCATACCACAGGCTATAGTTACAGATCATGGGTCGCATTTTCGCAATCACATGATGGTCGAATTAGCCGCCAAGCTAGGGCTATCTCACAACAGCTCTACCCCATATTATCCGCAAGCCAACGGACAAGTTGAGGCAATCAACAAGGTCCTGAAGCGTATGTTGCAAAGGATGATCGGGGTTCATAAAAGAAGATGGCACCTAATCCTGTACTCAGCTTTGTGGTCTTACCGAACGTCGGTAAAGAACGCAACTAGGTTCACACCTTTTCAACTGGTGTATGGCCTGGAAGCAGTCTTACCAATCCAGTGCGAAATTTCGTTGCTTAAACTTGCAATCGATCTTCTCCCCGGAACTTCAGAAGAAGAGGATCGTTTCTTGGAACTAATCCAATTGGATGAAACCCGTCGTGATGCCGCTTTGGCTAACGAAGCTCATAAGGAACGAGTCAAGGCTTAGTTTGACAAAAATGTCAAACCCCGTGTCTTCTCAGAAGGTGATTTGGTCTTGCTTTATGACCAAGAATCCGATAAGTTGGGAGCAGGTAAATTCAAGTCCTTATGGATGGGCCCCTATATTGTTAAAAGGGTGTTAGCAAAAGGAGCCTACGAGTTAATGGATTACGATGGAATTCCACTGGCGCAGCCCCGCAACGGGTTGTACCTCAAGCGTTACTATGCTTAAATAGTAACCTACATGCTTTTGTTGTATTTTGTTTTCGCTAAAGTATTTGTTCTGGTCGAGTGATCCACCTTTTCCATTTGTTGCAGATGTCGAACCTTCCGGAGACATGTGTTGGATATGCCGACGGAGCGAGTCGTAGTTCGCGGAACCTATCTTCCGCAGCTTGGGCCATTTTTGATCCAAGCGGCGAGTTAGTAAGTTTCAGCAGTGTATGTATTGGGCAATCAACGAATAACATCGCTGAGTATAGCGCGTTGATAGAACTACTCTCTGAAGCCATCACACGTGGTATACGCCGACTAATTGTCAGGCTAGAGCCACAGCTCGTAATACTACAACTCAATGGTATATATTATGTTCGCAATCCAACTATTTATCGCATGTTCCTAAGGGTTAAGATCTTGGAAAGACGATTTGATTCAATTCAATATCAACATATTTCAAGAAACTTAAACACGTTAACTGACTCATTAGCGAACTATGTGTTAGATAGACATTTGCAACATTTATAAAAGGGACACATCATCAAAGATTGTACATATGGATCACATAAATCAACCAGAATAAAACTCGAAAATCAAAATACATATAAGCTGTTTATATAGTTCATACATAATGTTCTGTAACCAAGAAAAAATTGGTCATATGACCTAAAAACTCAAAAAGATGCTAGGGGTCACCCTAGCCTAGTGGTGCTCATGATAGTACATCACGGCCTGTGCAATCATGCGCAAGAGATGAGTCCATCGTCTAGGCACGCCGATAGTATGCCACTGCAGCTGTAAAGGTAACTCGTCAATCTGTACATTCGGAAGACCGCGAGTAAGGCTCTCAACCTGCTCCTACATAGTTGTAAGGGTCTCAGTATCGTCAAGATCGCGAATAACAGCTCTCCTAGCAGGCTCCACTGCCGGGGCAGCAACTGGCGATCTTGGACGAAGTGCTGGACGAACAGGGCCAATATCTGCATGCACCCAAGAGTACAATTAAAAGTCTTGATAGAATAAAGCACAACAACATTATGAATAAGAACAGTAAACAGTAATATGGTCAAGGAATTTACCAATGGCGCCCCACTGTTCGCCATCCGGTAGCACCAAATCCGGATCACCTCGGAAATCCATACCCACATATGGATACTCAGAAAACGCCATATCCTGGCGCTCAAACCACCTAAAGAAGGCCTCAGTAAAAGTAATCTGAGGTTGACCAGCATGCCTAGACATGTGGTCGACCCACCTCTGCATGCGTGGCTCGGTCGGAGAAGGCAAGTCGAGTATGATGTACTGAGGCTGCATCAGTGGGATTTTCTCCAAGGCGAAGGCAGTCAGAATAGAACCAAATCCAAAGTTCTTCAGCTTCCCGTCCTTTACCTTGGTCAATTGACTTTTCATCTGAACAAGTACTGCATCACACCAGTTGAATACTTTCGGTTGGAGACACTCCAAGGCGTGCTGCATATAAGACCTGTTGGCAACATGTAGAGCTGCACTACCGGCCATCCTACCAATAGTGAACAGAATGGACCTGAGAGCCTGATCAATAATCTCACGGATAACAATCTTGCCGTCTCTGCTCGGCTGAGAACCTTCCCTGCAATACTGGCAGACATAATCTCTGGTGGAATCAGTCCCCCGAGCCGTACCTGACAAGGAAATGGGGGCACCTCGTCTTGACAGTCTAGTCAAGAAGTACATGTCCTCTATGGTCAAGGGGATGGCCTTTCCCCTAATCTGGAACACTTGGTTAACAGGATCCCAAGCATCAAGCATGTACTGCAGCAAAGAAATCTGTGCTCTCATGCTAGAGATACGGAAGAACTTCAGCAGGCCACAGTTCCGCAACACGTTCACCGTGACTGGATCATGGAGGGAAATCATGTCCTCCTCTTCATGTTCTCGTTCTCACCATGTAAGGGACATTTTGTTCCAGGTTCCCTGCAAAGCAAACAAGAGAAGGAGTAAGTTCCTGATTTTGATGAAAAACTGGCGAAAATTCATCAAAAAATGACCTGAAACCCCATTTTTCTGAGCTCAACGCAGGCAAAGAGTCTCCCACCTACGCTGAGGGTCAGGCTGCCTTAAGGCAGCTTGACATTCAGCGCAGGTTTCGAAAGGGGAACCTACGCTGAACCTAGGGCGCCCTGGAAAAACCCCAGGGGCTCTGAAAGACTGGAAAACAGGCATGAAACTGGAAAAGAAAACCATGAAAAGAAAGAGCTAGGGTTTAGCTCCTACCTGGTCCAGACGGTGCCAAAAATCGTCCGCAGAATCTCCCGGAATCAGCTGGTGAAAATCAAGGGGGAAGAGGCACCTCCAGAGCTCCAACAAACCAAATGCAAATGAAATGGTAAATGAGAGGTAAAAACACCTTTTAATGGCTTTTTACGTAGTTCAAAGTGAAATATTAGGGTTATAATCTCATTTTCATGCAAATATTATTCATTTCTAACAAAGTTTGTTGCAGCAATTGAAAATGCAGTACTATACTTGAAAAGAGAAAAGCTAGTAATGGTAAAAAATCAAAATTTGACCATATAATCGAGCAGTTTTAGCACATAGTTCATGCTCGTTAAAAAATAAACATAAGATCGAGCAGTTTTACCGTGGAATTTATGCTCGTTAAAAAGTAAAAAGCGTGAGCAATAGTTTCCTCCAGAGTTTAAGCTCATTAAAAAATGAACCTATTCCGGTAAATAACCATTGTGATCGTAAATTTATTAGCCATAAAAGCCTTGGTCATGTTTGCACCTGCCACCTCCATTCCATTTGGCCGATCGTTCACCCCCATATGATTGTTTACCCATTTTGAGGAACAGCTGCGAAGAGTGATTTCACTTAGCCATCCTTGTGACACTGTCGTGATTGGAAAATTCCAACCTGTACCTGGAATCTGCTGCTATCCCTGTTTATCACTCGTTCCTCAAAAGACGAGTCTTCTTTGAGCTCTTTTCTCCTAACTCATAAAATATGAAAATTTTGCCGAGTTTTGGCCTTCCAGCTCGTTAAAAGGACCAGAAGAGCTATCCCTCCTCTAGATTTTAATCTTTTTGGACCTGAGGTATTATTGCACAAAAAGGTCGAGCGCTTGTTTTATTCGGCTCGTTAAAATTATCGAAAACTCATCCCTTCTGTATTGTTTTATACTTTTTCGGACTTAAGGGATTAGATGACGAAAAAGGAACTTTGGAGTTCAATTTCTGTACCTTTTCAGGCTCTCTAAAAATGAAAAGGACTGAGTTTTCCTTGTCGTTAGACTCGTTAAAATGATTAAATAGCGACAAACTTGTCTTTAGACGAGAACGAGTTTCCCTATCGCTAGGCTCGTTAAAACATAGCGATGGGCTTGCCCGAAGGGCAGGTTATAGAACAAGCATATGTTATCCTCCTCAAGCTTAACAAAAATAAAGAGGTACTGGTCAGAAATGACTGGGGAAAAATTGGGAGAACCTCAAAGCTTTAATGGTAGCAAGTCACTCCTGAACATGACACTTTTTCCTCCGTATCACATCGGGTTGGGTTGTTTCATTCACCGGTCTCATCACCATGGTCCTCGCCAAACCATCCACATTTGGGGTAATGCTACCGATCCATCACATCAGTGTAGTTATATGTTCAAGAGATGTTGTTCAGAAAGAGTCAACCGTGTCCCATCCACTGCCATACATTAACCTTCATCCACCCATGATCGCCACCCTGAATCATATCTCACAGATTGTTTTCACCTCCACTAAAATCATTAGCTCCGTTTCGTGTCACTGATGTGGGATTCATTAAGGCCCTCCTTTGACGGATCGCTTCTTGTCGACTTCAGCTCATTATCCAAGAAGCTGATCTAGGAACAACCCCCTCAGTACTTTGAAGCTTGCATGCCTCAATGGCAAGTTTCTCACTTCCGGCGACAGGTATACATCAATGACCTTCGACCAGAAGATTTTGCGTGGTGTTCGACGCCAAGTCATATATTCACATCACGTGAATTGTACTGCAGTACCTTGAGGGTCATTGTCATTATCGGTGATTCCTCTCGCGCTTGTTAACGGTTTACATTATTGACCGGTAATCAAGCGATGTCTTTCCATGTTCGACATCAGCGCAATTCTCACATGGATCGACTTGTACTTAGAGTGAAGATCGAACGAGTTTGAAGACCCCGGATCTAGTTTCATCCATTCGGGCTGCGATATATATTCAGGATATAAAAACATTTGATATGTACATCATTGCAGCAGATGATCATCCTACTCAAAGGATGATAATTTCAGCAGAGAATTATCAGTCTACCATCAGACAATCGTCTGTTCTATGTACCAAAATGAATTTATAGAGCTGAGCATGGGAATGCCCACCTCAGCTAGATCATGAAAGCATAATGAAAAATAATGTATTGTATTGTATTGTATTACAGGTCACCTCTCAGCGATTGAATAAACTTCGGATCCTCCTGATAAAGCGTTTCACCCGATAAACGACCTCATACTTTAGGGGGCAACTGTTATAGACATTTTTGTGCCTTATAGCATGAAGCATGAAATGTCAATAATCTAAGGGATCCAAAGTCCCTAAACATGTTGTTCCTACCCCTAGAGGAACAAGGTCAGCAAACCACAGCACTAAATATCAGTTCTCCACCTGAAAACACTCAAAAACAAGCTAATTCTGGATCATGTCAACTGCTCCACTGAGCATCTGCGCTGAATGTCAACTGCTCCACTCTGTACCTGCGCTGAATGTCAACAGTAATGAAGGCTACCTGCGCTGGGCGAGATTGGCCAAGTGGCACAGTCATTCCTCAATGTGTCAAATGCCCAGGAAGCTTCCAAAATGACACTTGGATTAGGGAATTCGCCTTGTGATGAGTAAGAGGATCTAGATCTCCAAGTGGAAGAAAGAACCTCCAAGTGGACTCAAGAACTGAAGAATAACTGAAGTGGGAGAGGACACTAGTCAGCTCCATGCCAAGCTCAAGATGACTCATCCTTTCTCCAAATCTCCTATATATAGAGCTCTCTCATGAGGTCTAGGGAGGCTGGAATTTTGTGACTGTAAGGAAGTGTTGTTGGTTTGAGTTTAGAACTATTGGATGATTTCTTTGAAGGAGGTGAAGAGGAGATTTCTTTCTGCTGGGAGGTGTTGCTGGATTGGGCCTCTTATGGTTGTAACACTCTCAGAACTTTACTTCTTCCATTAATAAAGCATTTGAGGTTCTTCTATATGCATGTGTCTCAATGGTGTATTGCTATACTTGTGTATTTGATTTATTCTAATCCTTGAATCAGTTATGAATGTATGCTTCTTGTAGTTTCCCTCCCTTGCCATTTTGCAGGATCTTGGTGTAGTTGGGCCAATGAAAGAGCAAGGAGCTGGGAGCAAGCAGCAAAGAGAGAAGATTGGATCAATCATTATCGGAAGACAACGGTTAGTGGATCTCTTTCTCCCCTCTCTTACATCTCATAAAGAAGTAATCTCGAATAGCTTTGCTTTGATTGTTGCTGAGGTACTATCACCCTTAGAGTGGGATAGGGTCATTCCATATTGGATACTTTTCCCAACAACAGTTGCCAGCTTTTCAAGAAACAATTTCTTTTTAAGAAAAAAGAACCACAAGAAATATTATTAAATCAAATAGATAATAATAGTCAATTCAGTTTACCAATTACCACACTAAAATCAAATATTTACATTTATCCTGGGGCATCACAGCTCACGTGGTCTTGGAGGAAAGCATTTTCTGCTCTGTATTAATGCTGGCATGATTTATATTTTATAGGAGTGTTCCGACATCAATTGTCAGTCCTCACTTTTATATATTTATCACTTATATTCATGCCAATGTTTGGTAACTTTGGCTTTGAAGGAAATAGTTCTATGTTGTTTTATTGCTTAAGCATCACATTTTATCTGCTGTTGGTTTGACATGTTTAATGCTCGAGCAATATTTTATGAAGTGTTGCTTGTCTTCATGTCTATTGGAAGAAAACAACATTAGGCATGGAATGCTGCATTGTGATGTTGGTAATTACTGGTGCGGAAATGCGAATGCTAGATTGAGCGCTCCACACACATAGCTTGTTATTATTTAATTGGCAGAGTAAACCTATAGATTTACAGGGGTGCCAGGTTTTGTTGGAACACAAAGTAAAACTTGGGCATAAATTTAGTAATGAATTGAATCCCCTCTTGCTAAACAAAGTTAATACTAGAATTTGCACAAGATGTTGCAAAGGAAATGTTGTAAGGCAAGAGATAACATATAACACTATGTAAGGCAATAGATAGCATATAATACTAATTAGCTAAGTAAGGCAATAGATAGCATATAACACTAATTAACACTTCTTTGACAATTGTTGAAAGACAAAAAAAAAAGATCAACAAAAAGAAAGGACCATGCTATACACAATACATGCTTCTTAGCCTTACAAATCATGAGTCATATGTCATATAACACTAATTAATGCTTATATCATATCACACTAATTAGTGCTTCTTTGGCAGCTGTTGAAAGACAAAAAACGAGATCAAGAAAAGGAAAGGACCATGCTATAATGAAACAAATTAATGCTTCTTTGATAAGTGTTGAAAGAGAAAAAAAAGATAAAGAAAAGGAAAATACCATGCTATAATGAAATCTTACTGCAATACATGCTTTCTTAGCCTTACAAGTCACGAGTCTTATGTCATATAACACTAATTTAATGCTTCTTTGTCACTTGTTGAAAGACAAAAAAGAAATATCAAGAAAAGGCAAGGACCATGCCATAATGAAAACAAAATAATGGTTCTTTGACAAGTGTTGAAAGAGAAAAAAAGATCAAGAAAAGGCAAAGACCATGCTATAATGAAATCTCATTGCAATACATGCTTCCTTAGCCTTAGAAATCATGAATCCTCAAGAAGGAAAAAGGAATAATCAAAATTCTTTAACATATTATTTCTATTTTTGAAAATTAGTTAGAGAAGCATTTTGAGACCACCATAGTTTTTCTAGTTTAATGGGTCAAGTAGGTTGGTAGCTTGACATCTATTTTGACAAACTGAATCTTCCCATGTTGTTTTGGGAATAAGCTAATGCCCAGTTTCATTATGAAGCTCAAGAGAATTATTTCTTGTCTTAGAAATGTTCATTTTCTTCTTAACACTAGTAAAGATAGATAAATAATTATAGTTTTCAAGATTATAGTTGATCAACTCCATATAATATCTTAGTTTCCCTTTCCCCTTATCTCTTTATAGCTCCATAAATCCTAAATACAGGAATCCAAGTCCCATTTGTAAGTTGAAATTGACTTTCTATAAGTCCAACTATGAAATTTATATAATGCTCCTACATCATTATTTTATATTTATAAATACTTTGATTTTTAATTGTATATTTATTAATTAAATTTTTAATATTTATTAATTGTACCTTTTATATAAATATATGGCTATCAATATGAATTTTTGTTCTTTTTGTTTCTTTTAATGCGATATGATTGTAATTTTATTAATAAAAATGAGATTCCAATATAACAATATGAATTGAATCCATATATTATTTATTATTAATATATTTTAATTTAATGAATATTATGTTTTATGATTATTTTTTTTTATTATTTCACTTAATACTTTATTTTATGGAGGGAAAAATGAAACTAAGTTATTATAAGGAGCCCATAAGTTAAATATTGAAAACAATAAAAAATTTATGTGCCTTGGCTTATGTTAGGAAGAAAACAAACATTTCTAATATAAAAGTTAATTCTAATGAGCTTTGTAGTGAAACCATTTGTTTCCCAACTAGCAAAACACCATGGGAAGAAAGAGTGTAACTTGTGCCATATAAAGAGGGTTGAAGATGAAAATCACTTTCTCAAAACAACATGAGAAGAAAGAGTCTATGCTTGTGCCGTACTAAGATGGGTGAAGATGAAAATAAATTTTTCTTAGACTTATGAACTTTCATATCCATTCTAATTTTCAAAATATTTATCATATTACCAACATTCTTGACTTATTAATAAGTCTTGCTGAAAAAAAGTGAATACAATTCTTGGCCCTAATGTAAATACAATACTATCAAACTCCATTAACCTCTATTAGCAACTCTTCTTTCTTATAGATTGATTAGTAAATGCTACACTAAAAATAATATAATACATGTACTTATAAGCTTCATAAATACACTAATCTCCCAATCTGTATATTTTTATAACATTTTATCTATTTACCAATAAAATGATCAATTGCCATTTCTTACATTTCTACTTATACATTTCATGTATTAATAGATTTTATTTTTGTTGAAGTTTGAGACATATCAAGTACATTAGATACATGGTTAACATAGTCAATTTAGGACAAAATCGACTCTATTCACCTTTATTGGATATGCCATAATAATTATTCATGGCATGAACCTAGTTAATTTTTCTTTTATTTTCTTGGTAAAATTATAAACATAAATAGAACATATTATATGGTCATGGACCTATGAATATTTACCATTACAAATTCATTAATTCAATGCATTTAATAGTTTATACAACTGTGTTTTTATGACTTGACTCCATTGGTTTATGAGGTTGTACCACTACTGTACGTGGTGTGGGTGGACCTGACCAACCCCAGCTGCCACCTTGGGATTCCTCTTGTATTGATGGTATTGAGCCCTGTTGAGTGATCCAACGGCCAGGGTTGGTTCCTTCAACTTTCACTACCCTTGGCGCCGTATCGAGGTCTCATTCTTCCATCAGTGCTCATAACTCCTGCTTGGTCTATTGCTGCCTACTGTGGTCTCATTCCAGGTTCGAACGAGAGCTCTATTGAGGTTTTTGAAAGGCGCTCGAAGTGCCAATCCTTGTTCTCACTGTCAAAGTTGGCATTCCAGGTAAGTTAGCTACTCGTTAGTTTTCCTATTTTTTTTGCCTTTCCTACAACCTTGTTTTAACCTTTCTCCATAGCATATTAAGCTCTTCTCTAAGGAAATATTCGAATACTTAATATATTTGTGGTGGTTTTCTCGTAGGTACATCTTGCCCTCGTTTTTGAGTTTGCTACCAGATGGGAGCAGTGCCTTCGAGGAACAAAGATGACTCCAAGGTTTTCCACTGGGTATGAGAGTTTTCGCCCTGGTTTGTCTTACAACATGTTGTAGTTTTTTCTTGTTTCCTTCACGAAAGGAGATGGTTCACCCTTCCTGCATAGTCTAGCCCTCCTCTTGGGCGAATGTTCATATTTTCGAAAATGTTTAAGTGTATGCTTATGAAGAGGCATTGACCCTCTAGCTTCAGTCCGGAGGCCTGAATCATGTCTTTTGTTTTTTTTTAAGAAGCTTGTTAAATTTGAGGGGATTTCACCTCTGATATTTTGAGCCACACTGGCCAACTTTGTAGTTGTAATAGCTACCTTCTGTAAGTCCATTCTTTGTTTTAATTTTGGCACTAAAAGAAGCTTGTTAATGTGTAATAAAATGGTTGATTTTGTATTATCTTGAGTTACACTTCCTGGGTTATGTTCCACAAAGAACATTTTTTAAACTTATGTGATGCTTCCATATGTTACTAGCTTATTGACTATTATTTTCTTTCTGTCCTTCTGGTTATGCTATTCTGCAGAGGGTTTGGTTTAATAAATCATCTCAGTTGCCGGAAAATATACTTATTCTCTATTTCTTGATGCAATTTTAGCTGGAATTATCTCCATTGATATTTGTTGGGTTTGATTACAGTTGGGGTTTGGAAGCTCGTCCACCCAGAAATGGGGTCGAACCATGTTTTTCTTTAAAGAATTTAAACGTGTAATCCCTCTGAGTTTAATTCTGTTACATCGAGCGATAGGGTTTAGGCCTGAGTCCTCACATTCAGGGTCTTGGACTCACCTATGGTTGCATACATTCCTTTGAAAGAAATAGCTTAATTCTCTGTTGTAGAGTCATGACGAGAACCTGGTCTTTAGGAAAATATTTCCCTATTCCACCACAGTCTAACCCTGTTTTTTTTTAATAAGAACATAGTCTAATTTATTTCTGAATCATGTATTCTTCTTATTTTTTTAAGAAGCTTGTTAAATTCGAGGGGATTTCACCTCTGATATTTTGAGCCACCCTCGCAAACTCTATAATTGTAATAGCTACCTTCTGTAAGTCCATTCTCTATTTTAATTTTGAAACTGAAAGACATTTACCGACATATTCAACATCTCCATTGAGCTGAATGAAAGCCAGGAAACGCTATCAGAAAGAAGGATTAACGAACCATTCTAGTCTGTAGTAGGTGGACCCTGTAGCATAAGTGGCACAGGCCTGTCTAGGATTTCAAGAATATCACCCTCCCCCTCTAGCATCTTCACGGCTTCAACCATTCGAGGTCTGAATGCCAGCATAACATGTGAGCACAAAATACCCACCAAAACAAACTTTTACATCACGTCCTCCTCCACGCTCGGGCAGATACTTTGGTCTACTATTTCACTAGTCATGCCATTCTTCACTAGGGCCATTGCCCAATCCGCGATGAGATAATTGGCGGTTGACTGAGTAGTGGTGTCAAGAGCCTTTCTGCCGCTCATAATCTCCAACAATAGAACCCCAAAGCTGTGCACATCACTTCTGTGTGTAAGTTGGTCATAGAGAGCATATTTAGGGAACAAGTAGCCATGTGTCCCTGCTACTTTTGTCGTCAGATGGGATTCTCCTACTTCAATCATAATCCTCGCCAGACCAAAATCAGCCACATGGGCATTCATTTCCTCATCCAGTAAAATGTTATTGCGTTTGATGTCTCTATGATAAACTGCAGGCTCGATGCCATTGTGTAGATAAGCCAGTCCCTTGGAAGTCCCCAGGACAATGTTCATCCGTTGTGGCTAGCTCAAAGAAGGGCATTGGACTTTTCTCCAAAGATAGGCTCATACAAATTTCCATTGGACATGTAATCATATATTAGAAACCATTGGTGCCCTTCCTTCTTGTCACTAGCCACGCAGCAGCCCCTCAAAATGACTAGATTCAGTTGCCTGACGGTGTTGATGATCTCCACTTCGTTGAGGAATTCGGAATCCCCTTCTGGTGTGCGGTTTTTGAATCTATTCATAGCAATCTGATGACCATCGAGAAGCATCCTTTGGTACACCATGGCATTTGCTTACTTCAAACTAGAGCTCTATTGAGGTTTTTGAAAGGCGCTCAAAGTGCCAATCCTTGTCCTCACTGCCAGAGTTGGTATTCCGCGTAAGTTAGCTGCTGGTTAGTTTTCCTGTTTTTGTTTTTCTTTCCTGCAACCATGTTTTAAACTTTCTCCATAGCATACTAAGCTCTTCTATAAGGAAATCTTTGAATACTTAATCTATTTGTGGTGGTTTTCTCGTAGGTACACCTTGCTCTCACTTTTGAGTTTGCTACTAGATGGGAGCAGTGCCTTTGAGGAATAGAGATGACCTAGAGGTTTTCCACCGGGTATGAGGTTTTCTGCCCTGGTTTGTCTTAAAACATGCTGTAGTTTTTTCTTGTTTTCTTCGCGGAAGGAGATGGTTCACCCTTCCTGCATAGTCTAGCCGTCCTCTTGGGCAAATGTTCATATTTTGGAAAATGTTTAAGTGTATGCTTATGAAGAGGCACTGACCCTCTGGCTTCAGTCCGGAGGCCTGAACCATGTCTTTTGTTTTTTTTTTAAGAAGCTTGTTAAATTTGAGGGGATTTCACCTCTGATATTTTGAGCTACACTGGCCAACTTTGTAATTGTAATAGCTACCTTTTGTAAGTCCATTCTCTGTTTTAATTTTGGCACTAAAAGACATTTACACTCTTAAGCTTATTAATGTGTAATAAAATGGTCGATTTTGTATTATCTTGAGTTACTCTTCCTGGGCTATGTTCCACAGAGAACGTTTTCTAAACTTATGTGATGTTGCCCTACGTTGCTAGCTTATCGACAATTATTTTCTTTATGTCCTTCTAGTTATGCTATTCTGTAGAGGGTTTGGTTTGGTAAATCATCTCGATTACCAGACGATATACTTATTCGCTATTTCTTCATGCGCTTTTAGCTGGAATTATCTCCATTGATATTTATTGGGTTCGATTACAGTTGGGGTTTGGAAGCTCGTCCACCCGGAAACGAGGTCCAACCATGTTTTTCTTTAAAGAATTTAAACGAGTAATCCCTCTGAGTTTAATTTTGTTACGTCGAGCGACATGGTTTAGGCCCGAGTCCTCACATTCAGGGTCTTGGACTCGCTTGTGGTTGCGTACATTCCTTTGAAAGAAATAGCATAATTCTCTGTTGCAAATTCATGACCAGAACCTGGTCTTTAGGAAAATATTTCCTTGTTTCACCGCATTCTGACCCTGTTTTTTAAATAAGAATATAGTCTAATTTGTTTCTGAATCATGTCTTTTTTTTTCTAGGAAGCTTGTTAAATTTGAGGGGATTTCACCTATGATAGTTTGAGCCACACTGGCCAACTCTATAATTGTAATAGCTACCTTCTGTAAGTCCATTCTCTCTTTTAATTTTGGCACTATAAGACATTTATGCTCTTAAGCTTGTTAAGGTGTAATAAAATGGTCGATTTTGTATTATCTTGAGTTACTCTTCTTGGGTTATGTCCACATAGAACGTTTTCTAAACTTATGCGATGTTGCCATACATTGTTGGCTTATCGACTATTATTTTCTTTATGTCCTTTTGGTTGTGCTATTCTGTAGAGGGTTTGGTTTCGTAAATCGTCTCAGTTACCAGATAGTATACTTATTCATTATTTCTTGATGTGATTTTAGCTGGAATTATCTCCGTTGATATTTTTTGGGTTTGATTACACTTGGGGTTTTGTTACAGTTGGGGTTTGGAAGCTCTTCCACCCAGAAACGGGGTCGAACCATGTTTTTCTTTAAAGAATTTAAACGAGTAATCCCTTTGAGTTTAATTCTGTTACATCGAGTGATAGGGTTTAAGCCTGATTCCTCACATTCAGGGTCTTGGACTCACCTCTGGTTGTGTACTTTCCTTTGAAAGAAATATCTTAATTCTCTATTGCAGAGTCGTGACCAGAACCTGGTCTTTAGGAAAATATTTCCCTGTTCCACCGCATTCTGACCCTGTTTTTTTAATAAGAATATAGTCTAATTTATTTATGAATGTCGATGAAAGTTCATGTGTAAGGGTTGCACAACTTCCCACAGATTACGTAGTCTCTACTGCAGGGGGATACGTTGACCAACACGAGTCCTCCCACAGACTGTCTGTAGTACACACCCCCAATACTGCATCAACCATGCACCTTAACAAATGTGCAGTTCAGCATAAATATCATAGATACAGTTTCAAATCCGGTAATTGAAAAAAAAACGTGGGGAAAACAAATACGCCGTTACAGAGAAAATGGAAAACACTATATGCATTGCTAAAAGAAAACTCTTATGACTCAAATTTGCCCTGCTGCAATCTATTTTAAGAATTTGTGGCATATCAAGAAAATAGCATACTATATGAACCCAGAACATGTGAAATAGGAGATTAATAAACTGGCATCAAGATGGTATCTTTCAACGCTTCCTCGAATTTTAGTTGCACACGAATAGAGGACGATGATAGGCTGTGGCTTTAGTGACACAAGGACGATGTGGCTAGCCGGTTTCCATTGTTTACAGATGTTATGGAGGAAGAAGGGTTGTGTGCAGCTTTTTCATTAACTGTGAATGCAGCTATGGGCGCTTCAAGCTTTGCCCTAACTGTTAGTCCGGTTGTAAACCATTTTTTGCCAGTCTTTAAAAGAATGTTAGTCGCAAGCAGGGGAGTTGATTTTAAAGGGAACACCTTATGACGTAATTAATAACCCATATGCACTCGTTTCTATCAGACAACAATTTCTGTGGTGGTTTCTCTCATACACAAGTACTATTTGTGAACTTTGAATGTGAAACTACTTTGAAAGAACATTCAAAATGATTTTATTTATTTATTTTTAAATAATTTTTTATATTGTCTCTAGAGACAATAATTTGAATTATGGACATTTATTTTTTTTAAATAATTTTTTATATTGTCTCTAGAGAGACAATTATGGACATTTTTTTTTTTTTTAAATAATTTTTTATATTGTCTCTAGAGAGACAATAGTTTGAATTATGAACATTTATTTTTTTTTAAATAATTTTTTATATTGTCTCTAGAGAGACAATAGTTTGAATTATGAACATTTATTTTTTTTAAATAAATTTTTATATTGTCTCTAGAGAGACAATTATGGACATTTATTTTTCTTTAAATAATTTTTTATATTGTCTCTAGAGAGAAAATAGTTTGAATTATGGACATATTGTCTCTACAGAGACAATATGTTTTTAATCTCAGCTATTGTCTCTAAAAATACAAAAACGTAATTGTCTCTAAAGAGACACAAATGAAGTTGTCTCTAGAGAGACAAATGAAATTGTCTCTAGAGAGAAAAATCAAATTGTCCCTTAATAGACAATAATTATTGTCTTTATAGAGACAATAATAATGTGTTCTATATTGTCTTAATAGAGACAAATTTTTGAAACATTATATTTTGAGACACCCGCTTAGAGACAATATTTAAGACAATACACAAGTTTTTTTTTGTCTTAAGTTAAGACAATTGACTCAAATATTGTCTTAAAACCCCCTACATGTAGTAGTGATGGGAATCCTGATATCTCTTTGAACCAGGAAAATAAGCTGCTTGCTCGTCCCAAATTTCTTCCTCACACCATAGAAAGTAGGGCTACTGAGTATAGCCTCCCAGCTTTTGCACACAGCTTTAAGAGTATCATGTGATTTGTAAGGCATTTTCAGCAAACACTTTCGAACAACATCCTCGGGAATAACCTCCATTAGGACACTTTAAACACACTAATTTGCTGATCGATCGAGTTTACCCAGAGTTTTACCACATATAAAGAAATAAACAAGAAAGTGAACCACGGTAACTCAAAATGGAAAAGTGCAGTTAAATATATAGCGGAGATGTGGAAAACCTAATTTCAAGCCGACAAAAAACGGAGTTCATTATATCCATTCATAAACTACATTAAATGTTATTTATTAGTAATATGAAAAATATATAAATTTTTAGTTCACAATATAAGGAAGCATTTAATATTGGTCAATACTTTTAAATGGCAATGTTTTATGTAACAACAATTATGGCGAGACTCCCCTTGGGGAATAATATATATATATATATATATATATATATATATATATATATATATATATATATATATATATATATATATCTATATATATATATATATATCTATATATATATATATATATATATATATATATATATATATATATATATATATATATATATATATATATATATATCTATAGATATATATATATATACATATACATATAGATATATCTATAGATAGATATAGATATATATTAAAATTTATTTATTTATATTATGAAAAATATATAATTTTCTAATTCATAATATAATGAAGTATTTAATATAAATTTGACATGTAAATACTTTTACATGTCAATGCTTTATGTAAAAGATCATGACCTCCACACGCGATTTTATGGAGGAAAATTATATACATATGTGGGGCATGAAATGGGTTTAGTTAGTTTTGTGATTTAAATTTTTTAGATGAATTAGTATTTCACTTTATTACAACGTATTTTTTTATTATATTTTTAACTCATTCAATGTTAATTTATTATCAACATTTTATATTTAGAGTTTTTAATTTGAGGTTTTGTATTTTATTTATGGCTATTAATGATAATATGATGATGGTAAAATATTAATGATATAAAATGTGAATTTGAGTGCTATTAACTTGAGGTACCCTACAACTTGAGAATCCTTTTTTCGTCTATCCTCCTCATGACAAGTGACTGGTTAGATGCTTTTCTCACCTCAAGCTTGCCATCAAACATATGAATGGAGTGACCTTACTGGTGGATGTGGACCAAGGATAACAAGTTTCTCTTCAAGTCTGGGAGATATAGAACATGATGCAGCAGGAAGTTTGGAAGGCCAAACAATTTAAGCCTAATTGTGCCAAGCCGTGATGGCTTGAGTTTTGATATACTGCTTCATCAACATTGTCAATAAATTCTTCAAAAAAATCTTTTCTATGAGTCATGTGGCAAGTTGCTCCTAAATCATGCAACCAATCATTTTTCCAAGAAGCAAGTGAAGCATTTAATAAGTCTTCATTTACTCCAATATTACATTGTGCCACAACATAATGAGCGGACTCAGGTGCTTTACCTTTGTCTATGTCATTAGTTTCACCTTTGGTTTAGTTTATTTGTTGCTCAATTTTGTCCCAATGTAACTTGCATGTGGAGGCATCACGAGATCCATTTCTTTTGTACCGTACGCAATGAAAATCTGACTTTTCTCCTTGAGAGTGTCTGCCCCCCATACCTCTGAAATATCTTCCTCTTCCTCTTCGACCACCTCTTCCTCTGGAAAAATCTTGGGCAAGCTTCGTTTCTTTATGAGTAAGGCACACACTCTCTTCAGAAGATTCAAGGGCTATCTTCTTTCCAAAATCTTTCTCTCTTTTAGTAAATTTTTTCACAAGAGAGTGAAAGGTAATATCTTTGAGATTTCCATTTGCTTGCAATGACTCAAGATAATTGGAGTAAGTAGGATAAAGTGCCTTGAGAAAAGCTATCAAAGGAATATCTAGTTCAACTTTAGTGACTTTGATATCATGCATTATGGAGTTTACTTCTGATGCAAGAGCGAGAGGGTCATTGTTTTTTAATTCAAGAGTGAAGAGTTTAATAATGAGTTGAACAACTTCAAGTGCAGAATGTGAGTCATAGAGTTCTTTTGGCTTTTGTAAGGCTTCGAAAGCATTTGAAAATGGTGAAATATGTCGACTCACCTCTTCACTTACAGATGTTGCAATTAATGCATAGGCTTTGCTCTTGTTATTTTCCCAAATGGCGAACTCATTGTCTAAGCTACGTTGTCTTATCTCTTTGTCTCATCTCTAACACACACTCCTTTCCACAACTCATTGAAAATGAGGGTATGTTTTATCTTCTGATACCACTCATGATAGTTCTCCTTGTGAGTGAGAACTACTCCCACAATATATATTATTGAATGCATTGTAAAATCTAAGTGCTGTAAAAATACTTCTACTGGAAAAAAATGTGCTTTTGTCAAGAAGAAAAAAAAAGCTTCTGCTGCTAAAAAATAATTGATTCTGGTAGAGGTATTAGAGTGGATATACTTTTAGATCTTTTCGTTATCACTTCTTAACTTGCTATAGAAAGCAAAAATGGAAGAAACCTACTCAATCATCAAAAGCAACCTATTCTTAACCGTAAAATAAATGCATCTAATAGCAACCTAATCTACAAAATGAAATGAAACATACAAATACAAGTAAAGAGGAGCTTGGCTACTTGGATTTGGCCCTAACCCAAGAGCTTTAGCCCTCTGAGGTAACACAGTGCTAACTCAAAAATGATTCCATCTTTATTCCCAAAACAATAACAAGATTACATGAATTGTTAAGATAATAAGCTCAAAGTTGAGCAGAGTTTACATAAGGAAAACTACAACAAAAATCCAACCTTAATGAGGCCTTAGGCCTCTCTACATATACAAGTGAAGCTACCAATATCTTCCTTAAAATCAGGGAGGTTTGGCTCCCAAAACTCGAGATAATCATCAGTCATCCACCACTTGCTCGGCTGCCTTCTAGTGCATGACTTGGCTCTTGTTCTCCAAGCTAAATGAAGGGGAATTTGAAGTGAGGAGTAATAAATGACGGGGATTCCCTCCTATAAGTCCTCTTATTTTTCCACTTCGAGTTATTACTGCCATTTGTCCACTGCATCCTTGACTTTGACCACAAAACTCATCAATAATATGCATTAAACACATATTAGACCACATGGTATCATAACTAACTCAACTCACTCTCTAAGCATAAATATAATCAGAAAATCATACATTAAGCTAAGAGAATCGTTTATTTGACTAGGTTAGGAGGTAAAATGAGCCCATATAATTACCCATTTATGAGGCTCATCACAATGCACCGAGGGCTTCATTGCTACTACACCATATTTGGATCATCACTGTACCTTAGCTAGAAACATCATCATGCTTACTGTGAGTAGTAGAGAGTGTACTTTATGAAAAAAGTGCCAAGACAATGAGGGCAACGATAGATTCAATGTGATGCTTCTGAGACCGAGGCTATATGAAGACAGTAAGGATTCCAAGATTCTTTCTACCACATATATGCATTGACTGCTATGAATTAGGTTCACCGAAATCGTGATTACTTTCTTTCCTGCACTGAGATATTACTTTCCATTTAATACAAGACTGTAATGATTACTGTTGCTCCTTATTATGTCGAGATTGTAATTATTACTACTACTCCTTATTATGTCGAGACTGTAATAGTGTTCGATCACCGAGATACGCATTTATATGCCTAGATCAAAACTACAAGGATATATGTGAGGGCTTTACAGTCACTATCACAGCTTATTGTGCCACTTGAAGTTATTGTTGTCCCATATGAAATTACGGTGATCTGAGAACTGCACCTTACAGTCATGCAAAGGGTCTCATAGATATGTCAAGATCCTGTCCCCACATGGAGTTGCAGACTTGGCCGAGATTCCTCCTTCCTACTCCGTATACCTGAGATCATGACTGCACCTAAAACCCGAACGAGGTGCAGTCAAACCCTACTATGGATCTGCTCCTATATGTGAAATTTCATAGGCATGCAAGATTTTTTCTTCATGTATTTTTGCTGACCCTAGATGGGTATTTATAGCGGTTATGTCCATATATGCAAGACGACATAAAATCATGAACTGTTATGACTATTTTATTGAGTTGATGTTACTTCCATTTCTTTAATTTAATTCATTTTCGAGCCGAAATGAGGATCTTCATTATTCTGTTTCCAGACTTCAATGTTCTTGTATTTGGAGAAGTGTTCTTGCATTTGGGGATTGCTCTTGGTCTTGGAGGGCTATTACATTCAGTCGAAGATTTGTATACATCTGAATGACAGAGAATGCAAGTTCTGTGTCACTTAAATAGAATGTGAGTTGAAGATTTGAAATCATTTTTTATTTGAAATGGCTTCAAGAATGCAAGGATATCCATATGATATATGGGTTATCTTGCACGGAATAAAGGGGATTGACATAATCTTTATAGGGAAGGGAATTCATGAATAGGTCTCCTTTAAGCTCATGAGAAGGAACTCTTAAAAGTCCTCTCATCTCTATGTAGCAAGAAAGGATATAAATAAGAGATATATACAAATTAGAGAAGGAAATCTCCGACATGAAGTAGAGAAGAAATATATTCATGAGATCTCATTTGGGAGATCTAAGAAAGATGATACGAAAATAATCATCTACATTCTTAATAATAAAGATGTGAGGTGTCCTCGGGATATGGAAATTTCCTTCTGTAACAATTTGAGGTCTCTATGCTAGGTAGAGAAAGAAAACTTGAAAGGACCCAAATATGCGTGGAAAGGAAAGGGAAGGTTGACAAGGAAAAAAAATACTATATTTCCAGATGGGTGAAGGAGGCTAAAGAAAGGATCAAGGAAAAGGGAGTAATAGATCTCCATTATGAATGAGATGGTGTCCCTCTCAAAAGGATCCTATTAGAAGTCCTTGCATATATGATCATGGTAAGAAGATGCATTGTGGCATCATGGAAACAAGATATCCTATGAATCATGGACAACATAGCTCTTGGGAATCTCGTTTAATATCAAAGGAAAGGAAGAAGTCATCTAGGTCAAAGGTAACATTTTCCAAATAGGAACATTCTAGATGCTAAAGAGTCTCTGATAGAAACGTCAACGGAGGATCCCCTAGTCTGGAAAGGCAACAATAGTTTCATTAGGATTTCCAACTTACGGAAATCATGAGACAAAGGACTGATGACATGATGAAGACGATCAAGGGATTGAAAATCCATTCAATCAAGAAAGTTGTTGAAAGATACCTGAAGGAGAAATGAGGTATGTATAATTGTATTTTTATTTTCATTTGATATTGTAATGTCATGATATATGGTTGCAGATAAAATGGATCAAGCATGATCAAAAGGGAAAGGATCTCCTCCTCTGAAAGGGTGCAGAAAGACATAAGTCTAACTAGATGAAATCAACATAATATGCCCTCATATGAATTATAAGGTAGTTGACTACAACGGAAGAACTCTAAGATCTCTTGTGAATGAAAGATATTAGGATGGAAGAGATCGTGAAGTATGCAACATTGATGAAGGAAATCAACGTCCAAAAGATCAGGAAGACTTGACCGAGAAACCTCTTGGAAACATGTGAAGACTTTGGTGGAATTTTGAAAGGATGAGGACACTTGACAACATATATCATTGGAAGATGTGTCAACATCTATGCAGGATGATTGATACCTACAAGAATATGTCACTTGAAGAAGGCCATCATGAAAAGGTAATATGTAATTTGTTTTTGGTATATGACCTCTTGGAAAAATTATAGGTATGTGTGCAGGATTAAGAAAAGGAGAGCAATTCTAGGTATGTGTAACTTGTGATCCAGAGCAATCACTGTTGGAGGAAAGTGAAGATAGATGAGGTTATGAAGGAAGCCCCAGATGTAAAGCCAAGAAGGATACTTTCCGTGAAAGAACGAATGACATGATGGGGGAGAGTTATGGATGACTGAACCATACATATGAAGAAAGTGATGACATCAAAGTCTTGAATCGTCAGTCAACTAGAAGACCCTATAAAGCACTGATGATAGAGTCCCAGGGTAAGAGGGAGCTCTGGGAAGTTCCTACGAGAAAAGGAACTTGTGCAAGTTTCCGAGGAAAGATAAACTTGGAACTCTTCCCTGGTTAAGAGGGAGAGTTATACAGGACATTCTTGTCTTTAGTTTAGAAGAAATACCGGAGGATTGTGTAATCATCTGGCATCCAACACTCTTTGAGGATGTGGTAGGTAATCCAAGGCAAGAGTGAGTAAGAGGGCCAATATTCGTGAGGGTTGGGAACCCATGATGAGAATAGTCCTTGTAGGGCATACTCGGAGGACACCCAGGTGGGTATGACCCTAAGAGAAATAATGATGATGTGTGTCTATCAGTCATTGGTCTAACCAACATTGTGCTCTAATATAAGTGAGAGAGGGAGTTGTTAGTCAAGGCCTTGCTAAATGGAAACAATGTTGGTTGAAATGATGCTATAACAGATGGATTGCAAATATGATTCTTCTTATGAGAAATTCTTCAAATTGAGAATGACCAAGTACCATTATGAATACCTCCCTAGTTAAGAGGGAGTGTTGAAGAAAGTGTAACTAGGTTTGATCTTCATATTGACATGATGTTTGTATTTGTAATAAAAGGAAATAAATTATATTTGTAATATTGCCACATGGGTTTCATGAGTAAGAAGTGTCACTAGGTGAAATACTTGTTCTTTATGTCTTTAAGATTTATTTATGTGTATAGAAACTCTTCATGACTTTATGTAAATATAATCAAGTCCACAAAGGTGTGTAGAAGCCCTCCAACAACCAAGCATAATCCTCCAAAGAAGTCTGCTAGTGAAATCAAGAAGAAGATATTCATGTTGGCTGCAATATCAAATTAATTAAGAAAATGAAAGTCATTTTGGGTCAAGAAAGAGTCATGACGGCTCACAAAATCATGTTAGCTTGCATATATGGGCAAACTATTATAAATTCCCAGGAGAGGGTCACCAAGAAGAACATAAGAAATTTTGCATTTTTGTCTCTCTAAATTTTTGGGTGAAGGAACGGAAATCAAGAAGGCATAGAGAATGCAATCAAGGAAGAAGATCTCACTCTCAAATCTTGCATGGAGAAGAAATTCTGCACTAGGGTCTGACTGCACCTCAGCTAGGGTATTAGGTGTGGTCATGACAAGAAATTGGAGGTATAACGTGGACACAAAACTGATCAATGTATTGGGCTAAATACTCTCGGCATATCTATGAATAAATACATGGATTGATGAAGAAGGGACCTCATGATAGTAGATCTCGTATAGATGAAGAGGACTCTGTATTTATTTTAGTCTCATCTTCATGGAGATCATGCTATCTCAATCTCGACATACGTATATATGTATATCACATTCTCGACATAACAAGGAGCGACAACATCACTCACAGTCTCGGCTTACATAAAGAGTAAGGATCTTGGGGCAAGAGTATAATCACAATCTCAGTGGACCTATTCCATGACAATGAATGTATGTGATGAAGGAACCTTAGAATCCTGATTGTCCTCATATAGTCTTAGTCTCACTATATAATGTATGCTCTCTATTGCTCACAGTCAACATGATGATGATTCCAGCTAAGGTTCAATGATGATTCAAGAATCATGTAGCATTAATGAATCCCTTGATAAATTTATCAAGGGAGAAAATTAATATCACAATCAAATGAAGCAGATAAACAATGCAATTTTTTTTTAGAAACTAAATATTTATTACATTTTAGCCAAAAAAATAATAAAGGAGATAAAAAACACAAAGCTTGATTCGCCTGGTTTGGGAGGTTGGATTTGCATGCAATTTCTTGATTTCCTGGGTTGGAGGTTGGATTTAGCTGCAATCGCCCCAAATTCCTGGTTTGCAAATTGAGGGCATGGTTGAATTTAGGGGATTCTCCTACATAAGTTATATAGTCTCCATTCGTGCAGCTCATGACTCATTTTTTAACAAGAGACTCAATCTCAATTCGTGTAGGTCGTTATTCGTTTTCAAGAAAGAGACTTAGTCTCCATTAGTGCAGGTCATGACTAGTTTTTGAGCAAGAGACTCAGTCTCCACTTGTGTAGGTCGTGACACATTTTCAATTTTCAAGGAAGAGACTTTAGTTTAAATATAATATATCATAGCAGAGTAGCGTAGTCGTGAGTTTTACACAGGTCGTGAGTCGTTTTCAAGCAAGAGACTTTGGTTTTTAGATAATATATCGGATAAAAGAAGCTCCAAGGAGAAAATAAAGGAAATCCATATAAACCTCACCCCTATATTCAATCAAATTCATCTGCATTGTTGTGTTATGCTCTGCAAGTGCTCTTAGCGATAAAACTCCTTTAGTAGGAAGGTGGTTTATTTTATCTGTAATTCACACCCAATACTTCGTTGAAGGGGTATCAATAATTTCATGAGAATTTCATTGTTATATCTCACTGAAGCATATAAATTTACATGCAGAGAGAACTCTAAGAGGTGTGAAAATGATTGTTACTCCTAGTATTTTTATAGTGGATGGGAACTTTATGGTGTTGGGGCAATGTATTTTGTCCAAAATTCATGGAAAATCACCTTAACCCCTGCATTAGGTGTGGAAATCGTTAAAAATCCATTTTTGGGAGCCATGCCAGATGAGAGCAATAGTCATCATATTTTTCCTATATGGAAACTCAAGTGAGTTATACAAATCTTGCCTTTAGGATACGCCACTGTCTACCGCATGTTAAAAAGAAGCCAATATCATGGGGAATGGGAAGAGTAGATACAACACTCCAAGTGTCCTTCCCCACATCATACTTCTCCACCTGTTTGTGTTCTGTGAACACGTACAACTCCCCCCCACCGGAAGAAGAAGAAATGACACAACTTCTCCACAGTTCTCCCCTGAAATGTGCCATTCTCCACGTTCCCTCACTCGGATCAAAAACTTCTGCACTTTTCCCTTCCTCATCTAACACCATGAACTTACCTTCCACCAATCCACCACGGCTTCCCTGCCCTTGCGCTTCGATCATAGGACGCAATATTTCCCACTTGTCTTTCTCCAAGTCATATGCTTTTGCAGAGGCAAGAGGGTTGACACTCTCGTCGATCCCGCCAGCCACGTAGACAAGTCCGTTGGAAAAAGAGGAAGAGCACGCAAAGAATGCTCGAGGTGTGGGCATGTCAGCTCCACGACGCCACCTCACACACTCAAAGTCGTAAATATAAACACTCTTCATCAAAGTTGCTGATTGGAATCCGCCTATGAGAAGTAGCTTGCGATTCACAGCAACGCACTGACAGCATATTGGTATTTTCAGTATTGGGGGGATCATCGATTGGAGGTAGCCTTTCCGAAGTGCCCTTCACTGGGTCATATACCATTACTACAAGTAGGACGGGAATCCTGATATCTCTTTGAACCAGGAAAATAAGCTACTCGCTCGTACCAAATTTCTTCCTGTCACCATAGAAAGTACGGCTACTGAGTATAGCCTCCCAGCTTTTACACACAACTTTCAGAGTATCATGTGATTTAAAAGGCATTTTCAGCAAACACTTTCGAACAACATCCTCTGGAATAACCTCCATTAGCAGACTTTAAACACACTAATTTTCTGATCGATCGAGTTTACCCAGAGTTTTACCACATATAAGAAATAAACAAGAAAGTGAACCACGGTAACTCAAAACGGAAAAGTGCAGTTAAATATATAGTGGATATGTGGAAAACCTAATTTCAAGCTGACAAGAAACAGAGTTCGTTATATCCATTCATAAACTACATTAAATGTTATTTATTAGTAACATGAAAAATATATAAATTTTTAATTCACAATATAAGGAAGCATTTAATATTAGTCAATACTTTTAAATGGCAATGTTTTATGTAAAAACAACTATGTTCGGAATCTCCTTGGGGAATTATATATATATATATATATAAATTTATTTATTTAAATTATGAAAAATATATAATTTTTTAATTCATAATATAATGAAGTATTTAATATAAATTTGACATGTCAATACTTTTACATGTCAATGTTTTATGTAAAAGATCATGACCTCCACATGAGTTTTTATGGAGGAAAATCATATACATATGTGGGGCATGAAATGGGTTTAGTTGGTTTTGCAATTTAAAGTTTTTAAATGAATTAAGTATTTCATTTTATTACAACATATTTTTTATTATATTTTTAACTCATTCAATTATAATTTATTATCAACTTTTTATATTTAGAGTTTTTAATTTGAGGTTTTGTATTTTATTTATGGCTCTTAATTATAATATGATGATGGTAAAATATTAATAATATAAAATGTGAATTTGAGTTCTATAAAATTGAGGTACCCTACAACTTGAGAAGCCTTTTTTCTTCTATCCTCCTCATGAAAAGTGAGTGGTTAGATGCTTTTCTCACCTCAAGCTTGCCATCAAATATATGAATGGAGTGGCCTTGCTGGCGGATGTGGACTAAGGATAGCAAGTTTCTCTTCAGCTCTGGGAGATACAGAACATGATGCAGCAGGAAGTCTAGAAGGCCAAGAAATTTAACCCTAATTATGCCAAGCCGTGATGGCTTGAGTTTTGATATACTGCTCCATCAACATTGTCAGTAAATTCTTCAAAAAAATCTTTTCTATGAGTCATGTGGCAAGTTGCTCCTAAATCAAGCAACCAATCATTTTTCCAAGAAGCAAGTGAAGCATTAAATAAGTCTTTATTTACTCCAATATTACATTGTGTCACAACATAATGAGCGGATTTAGGTGCTTTACCTTTGTCTATGTCATTAGTTTTACCTTTGGTTTGGTTTCTTTGCTGCTTAATTTTGTCCCAAGGTAACTTGCATGTGGAGGCATCATGAGATCCATTTCTTTTGCAGTGTATGCAATGCAAATCTGACTTTTGTTCTTGAGAGTGTCTGCCCCCCATACCTCTGAAATATCTTCCTCTTCCTCTTAGACCACCTCTTCCTCTGGAAAAATCTTGGGCAAGATTCTTTTCTTTATGAGCAAGGCACACAGTCTCTTCAGAAGATTCAAGGGTTGTCTTCTTTCCAAAATCTTTCTCTCTTTCGGTAAATTTTTTCACAAGAGAGTGAAAGGTAATATCTTTGAGATTTCCATTTGCTTGCAATCACTCAAGATAATTGGAGTAAGTAGGATAAAGTGCCTCGAGAAAAGCTACCAGAGGAATATCCAGTTCAACGTTACTGACTTTGATATCATGCATTATGGATTTTACTTCTCATGCAAGAACAAGAGGATCATTGTTTTGTAATTCAAGAGTGAAGAGTTTAATCATGAGTTGAAAAACTTCAAGTGTAGAATGTGAGTCATAGAGTTCTTTTGGATTTTGTAAGGCTTCAAAAGCATTTGAAAATGGAAAAATATGTCGACTCACCTCTTCACTTATAGATGTTGCAATTAATCCATAGGCTTTGCTCTTGTTATTTTCCCAAATGGCGAACTCCTTGTCTGAGCTAGGCTATTCTAGCTCTTTCTCTTCGTCTCCAACACACACTCTGTTGGCATTATGATACATATGTTGTACTTTATGGCAACCCACTCATCTCAGATAATAAATTATAGTTCACGCACTTATATGCAAAGAAAATTTTATTTCATGTAGAGAAAAGTTCACGCACTTTTATGCAGAGAAAAGTTTATTTCATGTAGTGAAAAGTTCACGCACTTTTATGAGAAAAGTTTATTTCATGTAGAGAAAAATTTCACGCACATTCATGCAAGGAAAAGTGCGTATATGTTGGAGAACTTACCTTTGGTCCATGGTAGTTAGTCCTTGGTATTTGAACCTATGAGGAAAAGCGCGTATATGTTGGAGAACTTACCTTTGCTCCATGGTAGTTAGTCCTTGGTATTTGAACCTATGAGGAAAAGCATGTATATGTTGGAGAACTTACCTTTGGTCCATGGTAGTTAGTCCTTGGTATTTGAACCTATGGTTTTGGACCATGGTACCTCGTCAAAAGTGTTGATCTCACGCAATTTCATGGTTGGTTCATGGTATTAGTCCGACAATTTTTGATCCTATGGTTTTGGCCCGTGGTATTGCATCCAAACGTGTTGATCTCACGCACTTTCATGGTTGGTTCACGGTATTAGTCCAACAGTTTTTTGATCCTATGGTTTTGGCACGTGGTATTGTGAAAGGCCTAAGACTATAAAAGAGGAAGGAGATCATTTTGCAAAGCATCTTCTGAATTATCGAATATCTGATAAAGTGATAGATGTGGAATATTGTGATTGGGTTTTGGTGCATATCTGGATCTGAATGAAGAAGGAACCTGAGCATAAGGAGAAGGATAAGTTCTATTGATGGGTCAAAATCTTAAGGCTGGAATAGTGGTATCTCTATATGATTTTGATCTATGATATGTGGCATATGCTTGATCTTTAAATCTAATAATCTGGGTTTGAATTATTGATGCATGTTTTATTTTACACATGTTATGATCTGGATATGTCTGATGTAACAACTGCAAAGTTATAAGGAAATATTTGCAGATCTGTATGCGGGTTGGCTTTGGTGAAATCAGAGATTGATGATGAAAGTGTAGTTGATGGGTTTTTGATGTTCTTGGATCCAGTTTGAAAATTTATGAAAAGTGGTCCTTGAAAGAAAAGAAGTAGGGGGTTGTAGCTCCCTTCCAGGAGAGACTGGAAAATGAGAGAGAGTTGTAGCTCTCTGCAGGTTGCAGCCTGGGTACTGGTAAAGGATTGCACCAGTACAAAACCATTGTAAAAGGAGTTTCTAATTTGAAAGAAGATAGAGACATATTGCAGCAGGTGGTTTTCACCCACATTGGGTTTCCACCTTACATCTGGTGTTCTTTGGTGTGACTGTTTGTTTTCTTTATTCATGCTCATTATTTTATGGTACTGACATGCAACAATAATTCAAAGTATAAATAATGAAGATTTATTAAAAGAACTTGATAATACTGATTCACCCCCCCCCCTTCTCAGTATTATTTCCAACAATTGGTATCAGAGCAGGTTCTTCAGAGAAGCTTGATCGCTTGAAGGAAGATCACTCATCATGAGCAACTACGAGAGGGAAGCATCAATCAGGCCACCATTTTTTGATGGGACAAACTTCAATTATTGGAAGGTAAGAGTTACTGCCTATCTTCAATCTCTTGGTACAAAAGTTTGGGATATCATAGATACAGGCTACACTTTTCCTTTAGCTACTCCTACAGATTCGGCTGAGAAGAAGAAATATGAAACAAATGCTAAAGCAGTCAATACTCTGCTAGGATTTTTATCTCAAACAGAATTCGTAAAGGTTATGCAATATAAATCCACAAAGGAAATATGGGACAAGATTGTCTTGAGCTACGAAGGAGATGAACAGGTAAAGCGTGCTAAACTTCAAACCCTCAGGATTCAGTATGAGAATCTCAGAATGTATAATGATGAAAGTGTGGCTAACTATTTCCTTCAGGTAGACAAGATTGTTAGTTGCATGAAAAACTTGGGTGAAGAAATAAATGAGGCTATTGTGGTTGAAAAAGTTCTAAGATCATTGTCCCACAAGTTTGAATCTAAAGTGTCTACAATAGAAGAAAAGGAAAATTTACGAATTCTTACTATGTCTCAGCTACACGGAATTCTAACTGCTTATGAAATGAGAAAGGGAGGTCCATCAGATAGAAGAGAAGCTACTTTCAAGGCTTCAGGCAAAGGAGACTATTATGAAGCAAGCCACGTGCCAGAAGAAGAAGAAGAAGAATCAAATTTTGTCAGAAATCTTCAAAGGGGTACTGGAAGGTTCAGAGGTAAGTTACCTTTTAAATGCTTTTCTTGTGGAAGAGTAGGTCATTATGCTGCGAAATGTCCTCATAAGGATAAAGGAAAGGAACCTGCTAGATGGAACAAGAAACAGATTGCAAATAAGAAAAGCTACTACACTCATGAAGATAGTGATGGTCTATCAAATAGTGATGAAGATGAACGAGGTAATGACTATAAACTTTTAATGGCATTTGAAGATGATGATTACATGGATGCTATAGTGTGGATAGCTTTTGTGAAGAAATCTCTAGACTCAAGACATGTATAGAAGAAAAGAATAGGATCATTGATACTTTACAACTTCAAATTGATGAAAAAGAAAAATATCTTGAAAAGTTAGAAGGTGAAATTGTTGGTCTTAGAAAAGAGATTGAGAAAACAAAGGATATTAATCTTAAGTTTGTCAAAGGATCTGAAACTCTGGATGAGATCATCAATGTACAACGTTCTCCTCTAAACAAGACAGGTCTGGGCTATAATGGAGAAACTTCTCAAGCATCCACGTCAAAGAGTTATCTTGATGCAGCAAGAAGGAATGAGCAAAAGCACAATGGAGATCACCAGGTAAAGCAGGGACCAATTACAAGCAAAGACTATCAGGCAAATCAGGGGCAATCCATCTTAAGGATGAACAAAAGCTACAACCAGCCACAGGTAAAATCCTCTCAATTTGCTTCAAGAATGAATGACAGTATAAATTACAATCGTTTGGCTGGAAGATTTGATAACCGCAGAAGTTTCTTCAATGGACAATGCTTTTCTTGCGATAATTTTGGTCACAAAGCAGCTCAATGTGTTGCATATAAAACGATCCTGACTAGAGAAGCTCAAAAACAAAGAAGTATGACCGGGATTACAAAAAGGACCTATAACAACTTTTCGGTTCTTGAAAATTAAGTTGAATGTTCTATTTGCAATAATTTTGGTCATGAAGATTCTGAATGCAGGAGCAGGTTTCAGCAAACAAAGGAACAAGCCTCAAGCACCAAAACATGGAGAATAAAGGAACCACAAACAGAAAGATGTGGGATAGCATTTTATGCAGAGGGATAGGAAAATCTATGGTACACTGACAGTGGATGTTCGAAGCATATGACAGGTGATAAAGAAAAACTTGAATCATATTCTGCTCTAGAAAAAGGAAAGAAAGTTTCTTTTGGAAATGATACTCCTGCAACTATAAAAGTAAAAGGCGTTGCTCAGTTAAAAGAAAAGGTCAAAGCTGGAAATGTTTTGTATGTTGATGGATTGAAGCATAATCTTCTAAGTGTCAGCCAGATGTGTGATAAAAGAACCGAGGTGATATTCAGATCAAATGGATGTCTTGTTCGTGATCTTGATACAGGTAAAACAGTGATCAAAGGTAAAAGAACTCCAAATAATCTATACATATTTGAAGGAGGACAACAAAAATGCTATCTGAGCAAGGATGATGAGCACTGGTTATGGCACTGGAGGTTGGGGCATCTAAGCTTTTCACAAATAAGGAAAGCATTCAAATTTCAGGCAGTTCGTGATCTTCCAGATATCAAAGTTACAGAAAACACCATATGCTAATCATGTCAGTTTGGAAAGCAAACCAGAACTACCTTTCCGGAGAAGGAAGGATCAGCTAGCATGCCTCTTGAGCTAGTACATACAAATACATGTGGTCCATTCAGGAAAAGGACACCTCGAGGAGATGAATACTTGATATTATTCATTGACGATTTCTCCAGGTTTGTCTGGTTAGGACTTATGAAGCACAAATATGAAGCATTCGAAAAATTCAAATCCTTTAAACCCTTGGTTGAAAAGGAATCAGGATACAAAATTAAGTGCCTTAGATCCGACAGAGGTGGGGAGTTTACCTCAAATGAATTTTTCGATTTCTGTGAAGAACATGGGATAAGAAGAGAATTCTCTACAGCTAGAACTCCTCAGCAAAATGGAGTGGTGGAAAGAATGAACAGAACTGTCCAACAAATGGCTCGTGGTATGCTTGATGAGTCTAGAACTCCCGCAACTTTCTGAGGTGAAGTAGCACATGTTGCGGTTATTATTCTCAACAAAACAAATGTCCGGGTGAACAAAACTCAAACCCCTCATGAGCTCTGGTATGGTGAGACTCCTTCGGTAAAGCACTTCAAAATCTTTGGGAGGAAATGCTATATTAAAAATACTGATGAGCAACTTGGCAAACTTGAACCTAGAGCAGATGAAGGCATTCTTCTTAGTTATTCTCCACACAGCAAAGCATACAAATGCTACAATAAAAGACTTGGAAGAATTGTTGACAGCATTGATGTACTGGTTGATGAGAAGGGATACATTCCTAGGCAAGTAAATCCTGAAGATATCGAAGAAGATGAAGGCCACCCTCAAAGATAGAATGATGAAGAAGAAGAACCTCAAGAAGAACCAGAGGAGCAGATAAGGATAGAAGAGAAGACTCCATCCAGATATGTTGAGAAGAATCATCCAGAATCTCAGATTTTGGGACAAAAAGAAGCAGGTGTACAAACAAGAAGAAAATTTGTAGAAGCTTCAAGCTATTTGGCATTACTCTCGTCCACTCAACCACAAAATGTGAAAGATGCATGCAAAGATGAATGTTGGTCAAAGCAATGGATGAAGAACTTGAGCAGATCGAAAAGAACAACACTTGGGAGCTGGTTCCTAGACCGAAGGATAAGAACGTTATAGGGACAAAATGGGTCTTCAAAAATAAATTGAATGAAAATGGAGAAGTAATTGGAAAGAAGGCTAGACTTGTTTGTAAAGGTTATGCGCAATAAGAAGGAATAGATTTTGAAGAAACCTTTGCTCCTGTTGCAAGACTTGAGGCCATCCGAATGTTCCTTGCTCTCTCAAGCTTTCAAAACTTTAAAGTATTTCAAATGGACGTGAAATCAGCCTTTCTGAATGGAGACTTGGAAGAAGAAGTATACATTGAGCAGCTAGATTGTTTCATTCTTGGAAATGATCCAAATCTTGTATGCAGATTGAAAAAGGCTCTCTATGGTCTCAAACAAGCTCCAAGGGCTTGGTACTATCGTTTGGACAAATATCTTCATCAACAAGGTTTTTCAAAAGGATCAGCAGACAACAATCTTTATATAAAAGTTGAAAATGACAAATTTCTAATACTTGTTGTGTATGTAGATGACATTATCTTTGGCAGCAATGAAGAAGCTATGAGTCAAAGATTTGCCTTGGTGATGCAGAAAGAATTCGAAATGTCCTTGCTGGGAGAATTGACATATTTTCTTGGTTTTCAAATCCAACAAAAGTAAGGAGGGATCTTTTTGTCTCAAACAAAGTATCTCAAGAAGATTTTGAAGAAATATGGCATGGAAGATGCAAAACCAGTATGTACACCCATGGTCACAGGATGTAGCCTCAGTGCAAATGATGAATCAGCAGCAGTGAATCAACCAACCTACAAATCTATGATTGGAAGTCTACTTTATTTGACAGGTACCCGACCAGACATCATGCATGCAGTGGGAATAGTTGGAAGATTTCAAGCAAATCTGAAGGAAACTCATCTTCAGGCAGTGAAGAGAATCTTTAAATATCTTCAAGGGACTCAAAATTATGGCTTATGGTATCCTAGAGATACAGATCTCACACTTCATGCTTATACAGATGCAGATTGGGCAGGAAGCGTGGATGACAGGAAGAGCACAAGTGGTGGTGTGTTCTTGATGGGCTCCAGATTGGTATCTTGGTTCAGCAAGAAACAGAGTTCGATTGCCTTGTCTACAGCTGAAGAAGAATATGTTGCTGCTGCATCTTGCTGCACTCAACTCCTTTGGATGATGCAGACCTCACAGGACTTTCAAATCACTTGTACACCACCTATTTCCATCTTATGTGATAACACAAGTGCAATCAGCATTCCAAAGAACCCAATCATGCATTCAAAGACCAAGCACATACCGATCAAGTATCATTTTCTCCGGGAACAAGTACTTGAACAAAAGGTTAAGTTGGAGTATGTTCCTTCTAAGGAACAAGTTGCTGATATACTCACGAAACCATTGCCCAGGGAGACCTTTGAATACCTCAGACAAAAGCTGGGGGTTGTTGATGCATCATCTTGTTGAATCTCTTCTTATTGTTGGTTGTACGCAAGGTTCATCTGAAGTATATGCGTACATGTGCTGGGTTGCGGATTGGTCAAAGATCGAATGGCACAGGTTCAGGGGGAGCATATCATGCATTGTTGGCATTATGGAGGAAGTACAGAAGGAGATAATGGATGCTGGTCTGAATATTGCTGCAATACGTCTCTATCTCTTTCATGGAAATGGATTATGTTTCTTCTTTGCAGATTTGGTTTATAGTCAGGGGGAGCATGTTCTTAGGGGGAGCATAACCCTTTGCCCTTGATGTCAAAGGGGGAGAGTGATTGGTTGTTGTTGCCATCAAGTCCAAAGGGGGAGATTGAGTGATTGGTTGTTGTTGCCATCAAGTCCAAAGGGGGAGATTGTTGGCATTATGATACATATGTTGTACTGGATGGCAACCCACTCATCTCAGATAATAAATTATAGTTCACGCATTTATATGCAGAGAAAAGTTTATTTCATGTAGAGAAAAGTTCACGCACGTTTATGCAGAGAAAAGTTAATTTCATGTAGTGAAAAGTTCACGCACTTTTATGAGAAATGTTTATTTCATGTAGAGAAAAAGTTCACGCACTTTCATGCAAGGAAAAGCGCGTATATGTTGGAGAACTTACCTTTGGTCCATGGTAGTTAGTCCTTGGTATTTGAACCTATGAGGAAAAGCGTGTGTATGTTGGAGAACTTACCTTTGCTCCATGGTAGTTAGTCCTTGGTATTTGAACCTATGAGGAAAAGCGCGTATATGTTGGAGAACTTACCTTTGGTCCATGGTAGTTAGTCCTTGGTATTTGAACCTATGGTTTTGGACCATGGTACCTCGTCGAAAGTGTTGATCTCACGCACTTTCATGGTTGGTTCATGGTATTAGTCCGACAATTTTTGATCCTATGGTTTTGGCCCGTGGTATTGCATCCAAAAGTGTTGATCTCACGCACTTTCATGGTTGGTTCATGGTATTAGTCCAACAGTTTTTTGATCCTATGGTTTTGGCCCTTGGTATTGTGAAAGGCCTAAGACTATAAAAGAGGAAGGAGATCATTTGGCAAAGAATCTTCTGAATTATCGAATATCTGATAAAGTGCTAGATGTGGAATATTGTGATTGGGTTTTGGTGCAGATCTGGATCTGAATGAAGAAGGAACCTGAGCATAAGGAGAAGGATAAGTTCTATTGATGGGTCAAAATCTTAAGGCTGGAATAGTGGTATCTCTATATGATTTTGATCTGTGATATGTGGCATATGCTTGATCTATAAATCTAATAATCTGGGTCTGAATTATTGATGCATGTTTTATTTTACACATGTTATGATCTGGGTATGTCTGATGTAACAACTGAAAAGTTATAAGGAAATATTTGCAGATCTGTATGCGGGTTGGCTTTGGTGAAATCAGAGATTGGTGATGCAAGTGTAGTTGATGGGTTTTTGATGTTCTTGGATCCAGTTTGAAAATTTATGAAAAGTGGTCCTTGAAAGAAAAGAAGTAGGGGGTTTTAGCTCCCTTCCAGGAGAGACTAGAAAACGAGAGAGAGTTTTAGCTCTCTGCAGGTTGCAGCCTGCGTACTGGTAAAGGATTGCACCAGTACAAAACCATTGTAAAAGGAGTTTCTAATTTGAAAGAAGATAGAGACATATTGCAGCAGGTGGTTTGCACCCACATTGGGTTTCCACCTTACATCTGGTGTTCCTTGGTGTGACTATCTTCTTTCTTTATTCATGCTCATTATTTTATGGTACTGACATGAAAAAATAATTCAAAGTATAAATAAGGAAGATTTATTAAAAGAACTTGATAATACTGATTCACCCGCCCCCCCCCTCTCACTACTATTTCCAACAATTGGTATCAGAGCAGGTCCTTCAGAGAAGCTTGATCGCTTGAAGGAAGATCACTCATCATGAGCAACTACGAGAGGGAAGCATCAATCAGGCCACCAAATTTTGATGGGACAAAATTCAATTATTGGAAGGTAAGAGTTACTGCCTATCTTCAATCTCTTGGTACAGAAGTTTGGGATATCATAGATACAGGCTACACTTTTCCTTCAGCTACTCCTACAGATTCGGCTGAGAAGAAGAAATATGAAACAAATGCTAAAGTAGTCAATACTCTGCTAGGATGTTTATCTCAAACAAAATTCGTAAAGGTTATGCAATATAAATCTGCAAAGGAAATATGGGACAAGATTGTCTTGAGCTACGAAGGAGATGAACAGGTAAAGCATGCTAAACTTCAAACCCTCAGGATTCAGTATGAGAATCTCAGAATGTATAATGATGAAAGTGTGGCTAACTATTTCCTTCGGGTAGACGAGATTGTTAATTGCATGAAAAACTTGGGTGAAGAAATAAACGAGGCTATTGTGGTTGAAAAAGTTCTAAGATCATTGTCCCCCAAGTTTGAATCTAAAGTGTCTGCAATAGAAGAAAAGGAAAATCTACGAATTCTTACTATGTCTCAGCTACACGAAATTCTAACTTCTTATGAAATGAGAAAGGGAGGTCCATCAGACAGAAGAGAAGCTACTTTCAAGGCTTCAGGCAAAGGAGACTATTATGAAGCCAGCCACATGCCAGAAGAAGAAGAAGAAGAATCAAATTTTGTTAGAAATCTTCAAAGGGGTACTGGAAGGTTCAGAGGTAAGTTACCTTTTAAATGCTTTTCTTGTGGAAGAGTAGGTCATTATGCTGCGAAATGTCCTCATAAGGATAAAGGAAAGGAACCTGCTAGATGGAACAAGAAATAGATTGCAAATAAGAAAAGCTACTACACTCATGAAGATAGTGATGGTCTATCAAATAGTGATGAAGATGAACGAGGTAATGACTATAAAATTTTAATGGCATTTGAAGATGATGCTTACATGGATGCTATAGATGTGGATAGCTTTTGTGAAGAAATCTCTAGACTCAAGACATGTAAAACGATCATGACTAGATAAGCTCAAAAACAAAGAAGAATGACCGGGATTACAAAAAGGACCTATAACAACTTTTCGGTTCTTGAAAATGAAGTTGAATGTTCTATTTGCAATAATTTTGGTCATGAAGATTCTGAATGCAGGAGCAGGTTTCAGCAAACAAAGGAACAAACCTCAAGCACCAAAACATGGAGAATAAAGGAACCACAAACAGAAAGATGTGGGATAGCATTTTATGCAGAGGGACAGGAAAATCTATGGTACATTGGCAGTGGATGTTCGAAGCATATGACAGGTGATCAAGAAAAACTTGAATCATATTCTGCTCTAGAAAAAGGAAAGAAAGTTTCTTTTGGAAATGATACTCCTGCAACTATAAAAGGAAAAGGCACTACTCAGTTAAAATAAAAGGTCAAAGCTGGAAATGTTTTGTATGTTGATGGATTGAAGCATAATCTTCTAAGTGTGAGCCATATGTGTGATCAAAGAACCGAGGTGATATTCAGATCAAATGGATGTCTTGTTCGTGATCTTGATACAGGTAAAACAGTGATCAAAGGTAAAAGAACTCCAAATAATCTATACATATTTGAAGAAGGACAACAACAATGCTATCTGAGTAAGGATGATGAGCACTGGTTATGGCACTGGAGGTTGGGGCATCTAAGCTTTTCACAAATAAGGAAAGCATGCAAATTTCAGGCAGTTCGTGATCTTTCAGATATCAAAGTTCCAGACAACACCATATGCAAATCATGTCAGTTTGGAAAGCAAACCAGAACTACCTTTCCGGAGAAGGAAGGATCAGCTAGCATGCCTCTTGAGCTAGTACATACAGATACATGTGGTCCATTCAGGAAAAGGACACCTCGAGGAGAAAAATACTTGATATTATTCATTGACGATTTCTCCAGGTTTGTCTGGTTAGGACTTATGAAGCACAAAGATGAAGCATTCAAAAAATTCAAATCCTTTAAAGCCTTGGTTGAAAATGAATCAGGATACAAAATTAAGTGCCTTAGATCCGACAGAGGTGGGGAGTTTACCTCAAATGAATTTTTAGATTTCTGTGAAGAACATGGGATAAGAAGAGAATTCTCTACAACTAGAACTCCTCAGCAAAACGGAGTGGTGGAAAGAATGAACAGAACTTTCCAACAAATGGCTCTTGCTATGCTTGATGAGTCTGGAACTCCCGCAACTTTCTGGGGTGAAGCAGCACATGCTGCGGTTATTATTCTCAACAAAACAAATGTCCGGGTGAACAGCACTCAAACCCCTCATGAGCTCTGGTATGGTGAGACTCCTTCGGTAAAGCACTTCAAAATCTTTGGGAGAAAATGCTATATTAAAAATACTGATGAGCAACTTGGCAAACTTGAACCTGGAGCAGATGAAGGCATTATTCTTGGTTATTCTCCACACAGCAAAGCATACAAATGCTACAATAAAATACTTGGGAGAATTGTTGATAGCATTGATGTAGTGGTTGATGAGAAGGGATACATTCCTAGGCAAGTAAATCATGAAGATATCGAAGAAGATGAAGGCCATCCTCAAAGAGAGAATGATGAAGAAGAAGAACCTCAAGAAGAACTAGAGGAGCAGATAAGGATAGAAGAGAAGACTGCATCCAGATATGTTGAGAAGAATCATCCAGAATCTCAGATTTTGGGACAAAAAGAAGCAGGTGTACAAACAAGAAGAAAAATTGCAGAAGCTTCAAGCTATTTGGCATTACTCTCGTCCACTCCACCACAAAATGTGAAAGAGGCATGCAAAGATGAATGTTGGGTCAAAGCAATGGATGAAGAACTTGAGCAGATCGAAAAGAACAACACTTGGGAGCTGGTTCCTAGACCGAAGGATAAGAATGTTATAGGGACAAAATGGGTCTTCAAAAATAAATTGAGTGAAAATGGAGAAGTAATTGGAAACAAGGCTAGACTTGTTTGTAAAGGGTATGCGCAGCAAGAAGGAATAGATTTTGAAGAAACCTTTGCTCCTGTTGCAAGACTTGAGGCCATCCGAATGTTCCTTGCTCTCTCAAGCTTTCAAAACTTCAAAGTATTTCAAATGGACGTGAAATCATCCTTTCTGAATGGAGACTTGGAAGAAGAAGTATACATTGAGCATCCAGATGGTTTCATTCTTGGAAATGATCCAAATCTTGTATGCAGATTGAAAAAGGCTCTCTATGGTCTCAAACGAGCTCCAAGGGCTTGGTACTATCGTTTCGACAAATATCTTCATCAACAAGGTTTTTCAAAAGGATCAGCAGACAGCAATCTTTATATAAAAGTTGAAAATGACAAATTGCTAATACTTGTTGTGTATGTAGATGACATTATCTTTGGTAGCAATGAAGAAGCTATGAGTCAAAGCTTTGCCTTGGTGATGCAGAAAGAATTTGAAATGTCCTTTCTGGGAGAATTGACATATTTTCTTCGTTTTCAAATCCAACAAAAGGAAGGAGGGATCGTTTTGTCTCAAACCAAGTATCTCAAGCGGATTTTGAAGAAATATGGCATGGAAGATGCAAAACCAGTATGTACACACATGGTCACAGGATGTAGCCTCAGTGCAAATGATGAATCAGCAGCAATGCATCAACCAACCTACAGATCTATGATTGGAAGTCTACTTTATTTGACAGGTACCCGACCAGACATCATGCATGCAGTGGGAATAGTTGGAAGATTTCAAGCAAATCTGAAGGAAACTCATCTTCAGGCAGTGAAGAGAATCTTTAAATATCTTCAAGGGACTCAAAATTATGGCTTATGGTATCCTAGAGATACAGATCTCACACTTCATGCTTATACAGATGTAGATTGGGCAAGAAGCGTGGATGACAGGAAGAGCACAAGTGGTGGTGTGTTCTTGATGGGCTCCAGATTGGTATCTTGGTTCAGCAAGAAACAAAGTTCGATTGCCTTGTCTACATTTGAAGCAGAATATGTTGCTGCTGCATCTTGCTGGACTCAACTCCTTTGGATGATGCAAACCTTGCAGGACTTTCAAATCACTTGTACACCACCTATCTCCATCTTATGTGATAACACAAGTGCAATCAGCATTTCAAAGAACCCAGTCATGCATTCAAAGACCAAGCACATACCGATCAAGTATCATTTTCTCTGGGAACAAGTACTTGAACAAAAGGTCAAGTTGGAGTATGTTCCTTCTAAGGAACAAGTTGCTGATATACTCACGAAACCATTGCCCAGGGAGACCTTTGAATACCTCAGGCAAAAGCTGGGGGTTGTTGATGCATCATCTTGTTGAATCTCTTCTGATTGTTGGTTGTACGCAAGGTTCATCTGAAGTATATGCGTACATGTGTTGGGTTGCAGATTGGTCAAAGATCGAATGGCACAGGTTCAGGGGGAGCATATCATGCATTGTTGGCATTATGGAAGAAGTACAGAAGGGGATCATGGATGCTGGTCTGAATATTCCTGCAATACGTCTCTATCTCTTACATGGTCATGGATTATGGTTCTTCTTTGCAGATCTGGTTTATAGTCAGGGGGAGCATGTTCTTAGGGGGAGAATAACCCTTTTCCCTTGATGTCAAAGGGGGAGAGTGATTGGTTGTTGTTGCCATCAAGTCCAAAGGGGGAGATTGAGTGATTGGTTATTTTTGCCATCAAGTCCAAAGGGGGAGATTGTTGGCATTATGATACATATGTTGTACTTGATGGCAACCCACTCATCTCAGCACTTACCTTTGGTCCATGGTAGTTAGTCCTTGGTATTTGAACCTATGAGGAAAAGCGTGTATATGTTGGAGAACTTACCTTTGGTCCATGGTAGTTAGTCCTTGGTATTTGAACCTATGAGGAAAAGTGCGTATATGTTGGAGAACTTACCTTTGGTCCATGGTAGTTAGTCCTTGGTATTTGAACCTATGGTTTTGGACCATGGTACCTCGTCAAAAGTGTTGATCTCACGCACTTTCATGGTTGGTTCATGGTATTAGTCCGACAATTTTTGATCCTATGGTTTTGGCCCATGGTATTGCATCCAAAATTGTTGATCTCACGCACTTTCATGGTTGGTTCATGGTATTAGTCCAACAGTTTTTTGATCCTATGGTTTTGGCCCGTGGTATTGTGAAAGGCCTAAGACTATAAAAGAGGAAGGAGATCATTTGGCAAAGCATCTTCTGAATTATCGAATATCTGATAAAGTGCTAGATCTGGAATATTGTGATTGGGTTTTGGTGCAGATCTGGATCTAAATGAAGAAGGAACCTGAGCATAAGGAGAAGGATAAGTTCTATTGATGGGTCAAAATCTTAAGGCCGGAGTAGTGGTATCTCTATATGATTTTGATATGTGATATGTGGCATATGCTTGATCTATAAATCTAATAATCTGGGTCTGAATTATTGATGCATGTTTTATTTTACACATGCTATGATCTGGGTATGTCTGATGTAACAACTGCAAAGTTATAAGGAAATATTTGCAGATCTGTATGCGGGTTGGCTCTGGTGAAATCAGAGATTGATGATGCAAGTGTAGTTGATGGGTTTTTGATGTTCTTGGATCCAGTTTGAAAATTTATGAAAAGTGGTCCTTGAAAGAAAAGAAGTAGGGGGTTGTAGCTCCCTTCCAGGAGAGACTTGAAAACGATAGAGAGTTGTAGCTCTCTGCAGGTTGCAGCCTGCATACTGGTAAAGGATTGCACCAGTACAAAACCATTGTAAAAGGAGTTTCTAATTTGAAAGAAGATAGAGACATATTGCAGTAGGTGGTTTTCACCCACATTGGGTTTCCACCTTGCATCTGGTGTTCTTTGGTGTGACTATCTCTTTTCTTTATTCATGCTCATTATTTTATGGTACTGACATGCAAAAATAATTCAAAGTATAAATAAGGAAGATTTATTAAAAGAACTTGATAATACTTATTCACCCCCCCCTCTCAGTATTATTTCCAACAAACTCCTTTCCACAACTCATTGAAAATGAGGGTGTGTTTTATCTTCTGAGACCACTCATGATAGTTCTCCTTGCCAGTGATAACTACTCCCACAATAGATATGATTGAATGCATTGTAAAATCTGCGTGCTGTAAAAATACTTCTGCTGGCAAAAAATGTGCTTTTGTCGAGAAGAAAAAAAATCTTCTGCTGCTAAAAAAAAATTGTTTCTGATAGAGGCATTAGAGTGGATATCAAAGTGTGTTTGGACCCCACGGCAGTATTTACAAACAATATACTAAATACAGTCAAACGCAGGAGTGTTAACTATGTTAGCTACTTTGAAAACAATGTTATGAAAGTGACATTATGGGAGCCCAACAACGTGTTATATATGGGATATCGTCCATATGAAAACAACATTGCGGTGGATACAACCTTATATATACCAGCATATATATGAAAACAAAATTCAATATACCAAATGAATCCCTTCAAAAAATACAATGTATTTGAGTTTACCAAATGAATCCCTTAAAAAATTCTGCTGCTTCACATCAGTGCACAGATTTTAGTGGTGAGGGTCCCACCGTGATCACCAAGAGTATGTCAACTCAAAGAAACGCAGAGTGAAGGTATGCAAGCTCAATCCAATGGTATGAGCCGCACCATTTCGCACCTCTCTCATACAATATAGCCTTCAAAAAAAATTTGCACCTCTCATTCCAAATTCAACATTGTAGGCTGTATGTCAAGGGTCAAGGTATAAGAGGGAGGTGTATGGAGGAGGGCTATGGAGGAGGGTTGTGGATGAAGCTGAAAGTTCTAAAATTCATCGTCTAATATTGAAAATAGAACCCATACATAGCTCTAGGAGTGGTATGGTGCATTCAAGCTTAGCGTCAACTTCAATTGCAGCACTGGGTTCTTCATTTCATGATGGGGTGAGTTATAATCTAGAAAACTCACCTAATAACAGTGCAGGTGGTAGTCTAGATGAAGCAAACTGTGAGGGTGCTAGGTTTGTATGGGTATGGAAACTAGTATGGAAAGCACAGAAAGGCTAAGTGTTTTGTCTGTAGGTGGAGCACCAAGAAGAGTAGCGTAGAAGATAAGGCATCAAAGGTAGGCTTGATGGTTACGGAGGGTGCCAGAATCAGTACAATATTAGTGAGTCACAGGGGAATAATGATGCGTTCAGGCCAGTGGAAGCATCAGAGCTTCCAGGCTAGCAAATCTACATAGGATTCATAATACCATAGGCAGAATAGGGAGCTACAAAGAAGAGGGAAGCCAAAAATGGCACTAGATTTGATACCATGTCAGACTAGGAGGTAACTCCTCAAAACAATTCATTGATATTCATTCAGGTTAGTCTTTATTATATACATGAGGGAGATAGAAGAAGAAAGGCTTCTCAAGCCATAGGGTACCTCTACTCGTGCATAACATTTATCATACAATTCTCCTTATGAAGAAGGTACACTTCCATCAGGTTTATTATGGCATGCTAGATTTGGGCATTTGAACTATGACAGCTTCTGCTTGTTGAAGAAAAATGGTGTTACTAGTTTTCCTACAATTCCTAGGAAACTTAAGCAATTTGATGCTTGCATTCTAGGAAACCATAGAAAACAGTCTTTTCATGATTCACATTCAAGAGCACATAGAAAAGTTGAACTCATTCATTTAGATTTATGTGGTCCAATGCCTATTCCTTCTACAAATGGAAATAAATATATGATGAGATTTATTGATGACTACACCAGAATGTGTTGGGTTTATTTATTGAAGAACAAATCTGATCCTTTTCAAACGTTCAAGAAATTTCATACATGGATTGAAAATGATACACAATCTCATATTGGCTCTATTCGCACTGATAATGGAAAAGAATACACTTCAAATGAATTTTAAAACTATCTTCGCCAACATGGGATCAAACATCAAACAACTATTCCTTATAATCCCCAATAGAATGGTGTAATTGAAATAATGAATAGGACAATCTTAAATATGGTGTGCTCCATGTTGTTTTCAAAAAATGTGAAATTGATGTTTTGGGCTGATGCAGTTCTATGTGATGTATATATAAAGAATAGATGTCCATCTAATGCTATTAGAAACAAGACTCCCTATGAAATGTGGTATGGGCACATTCCTTCGGTAGAGCATCTCAGGGTCTCTTGTTCCACCTGTTATGACTTGATACCAAATGTACATAGAAACAAACTTGGTGCAAGAAGTCGTAAATGTATCTTCCTGGGGTATTCAAACACCTCCAAAGTATACCGTCTCTATGATGAATTCAATAAAAAGTTTGTTGTATCTAGAGATGTAATCTTTCTTCAAACATCCAAAACTGACAATGTTGTTGAGCAGAAACTTGATCGCTTGGATAGACTCACAAATGCAAAATCATTTCAAGAATTTGATAATCAAATTCCACATCTTGAAGGGGGGATTCCTATATTATATCAACCTATTGATTCTTCTTCTGAAGCACTCTCTCCCGCGCATGAAACTTCAACAACGAATGATACTTTAATTGATGTGATCGATAGAATTGGGAGACTCAATCTTGATTCAGTCCCAACTCAATCAACGGAACAACCTGGACCGTCTGAGAAAGGTCCCCAAAAGTGGCTAACAAAGACACTTGAAAGTGTTCATCCTGATGAGGTTGGAAAGACAGAACTAGAAATTCAAACAGGCAAAAATGGAGGTGATGTAGATGACTCTGATTGAACTGTTGATATGGATGTTTCTTATGATTGTGAATTGAATTTGTCTACAGATTCCGAACCAACTTCCTCCAAAGAAGATGCTTCTCATGATGAATGGAAAGAATCAATGCAAAAGGAGTATGATGCCCTGAAAAATAATGGCACATAGAAGCTGGTTCATCCCCTATTAGGAATCAAACCAATTGGCTGCAAGTGGGTCTACAAGAACAAGTATAAAGTTGATGGCTCACTTGACAACCACAAAGCTAGGCTTGTGGCAAAAGATTTTGCATAGAAGTAAGGGGTCGATTATGAGGATAATTTTGCCCCCACAGAAAAATGGGCTACCATCCTGACACTCTTTGCCCTAGTAGCTCAGAACGGTTGGAAAGTCCATCTAATGGATGTAAAAACTACTTTATTGAATGGAGATTTAAAAGAGATGTTTTTATGACCCAGCAGCCTGAAAGTTTTGCTATGAAAGGACATGAAAATAAAGTATGCAAACTTGTGAAATCCTTGTATGGCCTCAAACAAGCACCACGAGCCTGATATGAAAAACTAACTGAGCATCTTCTGAAACTCAATTTCAAACATTATGACCTTGATGACGCAACTTTATTTGTCAAGAAATTTGGCAAAATAGTTGTGTATCTTATGGTATATGTAGATGATCTTTTGATGACAAGAACAATGAAAGCTACATTGCATCCATAAAGAAGGAATTGGGGAAAGGTTTTGAAATGACTAATTTGGGCTATGTTCATTACTAACTTGGTATTGAAGTAACTCAACATCCGAAGTCCATATTCTTTTCTCAGAAGAAGTACATTGGAGATGTGTTGAATAGGTTTGGCATGAAAAAATTCAATCCTCTTACTACTCCAATGGAACAAAACGTAAAGCTCACATCCATTGAAGGAAAATAATTTGAGGATGCAACAAAGGATAGACAACTTGTAGTAAGTCTCAACTACCTAACTACTACTAGACCAGACATTTCATTTGCTATTGGAATCCTCTCTAGGTTTATGCAAAAGCCTTGGGAGGGACATTTGTCTGCTGCAAAAAGAGTTCTAAGGTACTTGAAGGGAACTCAAGACTTTGGAATCAAGTAAACACAGGTGGACGACTTCAGCTTGATTGGATACTCTGATTCAGACTTCGATGGAGACAAATAAACTAGGGTATCTACTTTATGTTATGCTATGAGTCTTGGATCAGGAGCTGTCTCCTGGAGATCACACAAACAATCAGTTCCAGCAGATTCCACAACAGAGGCAGAATATGTGGCAACAGTTGAGGAAACAAAAGGAATTTTGTGGCTCAGGAAAATTCTTAAAGATTTGTAGGTAAAACAAGTACAATTGACTCCACTCATGGTTGACAATACCTCAGCAATAAATTTGACCAAGAACTCAAAGTTTCATGATTGAACGAAGCACATCAATACTAAATATCATTTGATTGGACATCATGTTGGGGCCAAAACAATCCATCTCCACCATTGTTCCACTAATGAGAAAATTGCAGACATCTTCACCAAAGCACTTGGAAGAGAAAAGATTGAAAGATTTAGAACAATGCTTGGACTCACCAACATCCCTTCAGACTAAGGGGGGGAATGTTGACACCTAATCATTAGGATTGTGTAAATAACTGAAATTGATGTAAAGAAATAATAGAAAATATGAAGAGCCACCAGGAGATGAAATGAACAATCTCTCCCTCATGTATATAATAAAGGCCAACCTGAATGAATATCAATGAATTTTTTTGAGGAGTTACCTCTTGGTCTGACATTAACAATAATAACAAAAAACGTTGATGGATGAGAGTCCCCTTATTATGAGATTAACAAATTGGTGTATGAAATCCCATTGGTTGTTGCACCACCACATTGGTCCATGAGGGCTCCTTGTTTGTGGTGTTATCACAAAACCAGTACTAGGGGCTGCAACCAAGCAAGGTTTCATGTAACTGTTTCAGACCAGACTTTAGATTAGGAATTAGCCTTCCTAATCAGAGAGGGCTCTCTCACAGGCTTTTGATAGAGAATTAATCACAACAACAGAGGGCTAACTCTTCACATACTTATGAAAATATAGCTGGTTGGACACACATCAAATTGGTCTTCATTGGGCTATGGAGTCTCTCACATTTAATAAACAAAATCACAGTCATCTCATGGAAGTCAAGGCTCTTTGCATCAGATGTTCAAACCTATTTTACCTAAACCAAAGCCTGCTAAACATACAGGAAGTCAGAGCATTAAAAATGAATTCTGAGTGATGTTCAAACAGGCTTCACCAAAACCCACAGCTTGCCAAACACACAGGAAGTCAGAGCATATAATATGAATTCTGAGGGATTGTGCTATAACAAGGCTGTAAAAAGAACATTAAGAAACTAAACCATCATCACATTTGAACACAGTGATCCATTGAGAATCTTGAGAAGAAACAACCTGTTTTACCATTACTGTAACAGTCTTTACATATGCTCAAAAAAACTCTGTTTTTGTATATACAGTCCAACCCCTATTACATTCTAATTTTCACCATATATAGGAATACATTTCTCCCTCTAGAATGAGTTCGAATCTCCTATTAACTACTCCTACATGCCTTTAACTAACTGCATTAATTACATACATGCTAAACTATAATTACATAAAGTCCTAATCAAACTAAAACAATAATTCTTTTCTCCTCGTAGACTTGATGCTTTCTTGAATGCTTTGACAGCTGTCCTCCTTCAATTAATCTGATATGGCTGAGCTACAGGTGCAATGGATGCTGATTTAGGATGCTTAAGAGCGCTGATGGCTCATTTAATGACCAGAAGGTGTGCTCCTATTTATCGGTTTCTGTCTCCCAACATTCTCCTAAAATATAGCAGTCTGCTCCCAAATCCTTTAATAACCCCAAGTATGGAGTGATGCCAGGTTTCTGATGTGCTGTAGGTGGTCTTTGATAGACATCTGTTCCTTTTCCTCAAACCCCCGCTCACTGTGTCACACTAGCTGCTCACAGTATTACACTAGCTGCCCTGCGCTTTAAATCATCACCTACAGCAGTTTCGTAGCGTGCTACGAAACTGCTGTAGATAACCTCTATTTGTTCCGTAGCAAATAAATCTTGAGTTGGTAAATGATCTTCTTGAGAATCTGTGTTTTCTCTGGTTACTTTGACTATGATTTGAGTCACTATGAGCTCCTTTATTGTTTTGATGCTGTGGTGCAACTTCAAATCGGATCTCTGCAACCTGAGAAGTTGACTGGGTTGCATTCACAAAGTCATTCTTGTATGTTGTAGACAGACAAAAGCACCTGGTGTTAACTGCACACAACAACAGAAAGATGTAAAAATATCAACATATAATACATTCTGGATCCTCCTCAGTACCGCCAACATGTTCAGGATACTTTTAAATTCACATCTTCTGCGCAATTCAATCCACAATTGAAACCCTTGCTGTTGTAATTTGAACTCTGAGATATACTCTGAACCTTCTCCTTCCGGGCACTATTATGCAAATCTGACATTGATGCTCTCTGCGCGCCTCAGGCAACCCAAAAACACAATAACAGAAACCGAAACATGATAATGGAAACAGAAATCTTCATATCCCCCGTTGTTTTCGAATCACGCATAAATACTAGCCCTTGAATGTCTCCTTTCACTCCATCAGCTATTAAAATCTACTTTATAATCTCCCTTTCCAGTTGTCGTTGTCTCGGCCTTAATTCCTATTCAGAAATCACCTCACCTTTCTTGTTTTATAATAACATCGGCTTTATCATCCACGGAAATCAGTACCTTGAATAGTACCAAGTATATATATCAACTATACATTTTGCCAGCTGCGATATATCACCATGATTACTACGCAGAATTTAATTTAAAAACAATGACCGCATAATATTTTGCCCACAGTCCAACATGGGGAGGAAATACAAAAATATTCACTTCATCAACCACGCCTGCCTTCACACTTGAGACATATGTCATGGTGACAGCGTCCAAAGGTGTAGCATTGTTACAGCTCATTTGAGTGTAATTGGTGATATGTTCTCCACGCAGCTTGAGAAACCAAGCAATGTACCCAGGCGGACATTGATAGATGGCACCAACGCTTTTTAATCATTTGTATGAGACTGCGGTTTCTGAACCTTTTGAAGTAGCTTTTCATTCTTCCACCAGCAACTTGGGTAATAAATCATAACACTGTAAACATCTCTTATGAACTAGTTTTTCCACAAAAGGCTTCATAATTCACTTAAGGCTAATATTTAGTGAACTACTTGGATTTCTTATCTCGTGTCATTGCTCAGATAGTGTGCATGGATAAAACGAAAGTCTAAACGGAAAGAACCCTGTTCGGATGGTGCAGGTATATATAATAGCATTTTTGTATCTTTTCGAAGAACCTTTAACCCTGTTATTTGGTCCGCCAATGACAATTCTCCATGAACCAATCCCATCAACGAGAAAAGGTCAATGCTCTCGATGTTTATTAAATCTCCATTTATTGCTATCAGGAATTTTCATCCGAGACAAAGACAAAACCAAATTTGGAAAATTTTGGTTTATTTCTTGCACAGAACGCAACGAATCTGAAGCCTGAACAATCCTCTGAGCTGTTTGATGTCCTAGATCTTTAACCCCCTAAGAAGTGGACACTCTCCAGCGCAAACATTATGGTGACCATTTTTTAGACACCGAATGCGGTCTTCCCATCTGTAAACACTCGAACAAATGTTCCAGCTCCTATGGACAGCAAACTACTTTGTAGTCCCTTTGCGCTAATCTTGAAGACATGACCTCTGATAATAAGAAAAACCTCACACCTTCAAAAACTTCTGGTAGTACGCTGTGACAACACTCGACTCAGGAAACAGTATGACCATTGCATACTTGAACATAAAATATATCAAAACTGGCACCTTTACATGTTTCGTGACTAATTTATATGCCTCAACAATTAAGCTTACAAGTTTTCGAGTGTCCTTTGAAATACATCATAAATTCACAACCTATGGATGGTGTAAAGAGAGGATCCCTGAGAAAGACTGTTGGCATGAAGCAACCAGCAATTTTGCATTCTCCTCGAAACTATACTCAAACCAAAGCAGTGGAAAACCTCTGTTTATCCTCTGTAATCAAAGATACTCTAACATATTCCTGTGGCTTAAATGGGCATTTTCATCCGAGCCTTAGCTGAGAAATCTTCAATATTTAACTGATAAGTAAAACTATCAAGAGTACCACCTGCAGCTTGCATTACTTTGTTTGATGATTGCTCATGTGTGTTTGTAAAGGTGTTCCTTGTTTCGCTGACTGCCTTTGCTCCAGGGGTCACAAGTAATCTTGGGTCAAGACCATCTGCAACAGGCTGGGAGAAATAGCCCACTAAAGGAGCCATATATATATCCTGCCTATAGTTAAGAACATCACCGGAATGTCTGTTTATCTTCAAGCCTGTACTCATGTATAACCCAATGGATTTTGATAAACATGACAACTGGGTGAAAATGGTAATGATTTCAGACAAATTCCCAATTTGGTAGCGCAGTCAGTGCAAGGTCAGTGCTTTCGCTACGAAATCACTAAAACATATGGCGCTGCGAAACTGCTAAAAAAAATTCAGGCGCTGCGAAAACACCCGATCCTTAAGCTAGGCTAAAAATTTTTGACAACAGCATTTTCAGTGATAACAGTGGCTCCACTAGGGATAGTGTGCCCTTGTGGTGCGCTAAGAACATGCAGCTCCAGTGCCTTATCCATTTGTGACAAACAAAAATTTGCTTGACAAGCATGACTGTAGGAGAAAGAAACTACTGCTACTGAAAAATAAATGCTCAGCCAACCTTGAGCTTATTTGCAATCTACCTACCTACCTACCCTAACAATTCAAACTTTCCTCAGCTCAATCAATATGAAACTTCCAATGCAGCCAATCATTTGTCTCATCTGATACTTGATTTCTTTGCCTGTCCCGGAGTTTAGAGCCAATATGACAATGTAATGACCGCTGCCACTGAAATTTTCTCTGACTGTATCGGATTTCAGAACTGATATAATAGTGTAAAGACCGCTGCCACTGAAACTGTCTCTGATCTTCATAGGTAAACTGAAATACTGGAGAGTAAAACTCTTCCATGTAGTCAGCTACAGGATCCCAGAACACATGATCAGCTTGTCCTTCCACGACACTTTCCAGCTGTGCAAACTGATCTTCAACCACAGTGTTCAGTTCCTCAATTGTAAAAGAGAGGGGAACCAGCATAGTCTCCTTGCGTTCAGTCATAAAAAATTTCTGGGAATAATGATCATGACCATGAAAATTGTATGCCTGAATTTGTCCTTCTAAACCTTCAATTTCTTTCTCAATGTCTTTGGCAAATTCATCAAAAAATTTCATCTTATCCTCTGACTTGCAGTCAAAAGATTTCAGATATGAGGACAGGGACAAAGAAAAAGATTCATTTGTTTCTTCTTTATTATGATCATCATTCCACTGTTTAAAACCTTCAACTGAAGGAGAGTTCACTTCCACCTCTGACCTATCTATCCATTCCTCCAAAAACATAAGCCAAAAGTCTGGCAATGACTTAATGGACTTGGCAGGCAAGCATTCAACCCACTGTTTGCATTTCCCTTGGAGTGAATCATAAAATAACCTTATGCAAACATCCTCATGTTTAACTCTAAGAAGCTCAGCAAAATGACAGAAATCTGAAATATGATCCAAGGTTAAACTCAAATCTTCTCCATTGTATTTGGGACCATTCCTTAGAAAATATTCATCCTTGGGAAAATGGTTTGGAAAACCATGAATTCCTGAGAAATCTATGCATGCATACCTTGAACAAAGAATGTCAACTTCTGGGTCTTTCATAACTCCAGTGGAATCACCATGAATATATAAACCTTGAATTCTTCAACAATGGAGTCGCCAAGGTAGTTTTGCAGCCTTGAAAATCATTTGAACTCCTGCTACCTTCAGAAATTCAATCTTAAGCTCCCGGCAGACGCACCAAAATGTTATCACAAAACCAGTACTAGGGGCTGCAACCAAGCAAGGTTTCATGTAACTGTTTCAGACCAGACTTTAGATTAGGAATTAGCCTTCCTAATCAGAGAGGGCTCTCTCACAGGCTTTTGATAGAGAATTAATCACAACAACAGAGGGCTAACTCTTCACATACTTATGAAAATATAGCTGGTTGGACACACATCAAATTGGTCTTCATTGGGCTATGGAGTCTCTCACATTTAATAAACAAAATCACAGTCATCTCATGGAAGTCAAGGCTCTTTGCATCAGATGTTCAAACCTATTTTACCTAAACCAAAGCCTGCTAAACATACAGGAAGTCAGAGCATTAAAAATGAATTCTGAGTGATGTTCAAACAGGCTTCACCAAAACCCACAGCTTGCCAAACACACAGGAAGTCAGAGCATATAATATGAATTCTGAGGGATTGTGCTATAACAAGGCTGTAAAAAGAACATTAAGAAACTAAACCATCATCACATTTGAACACAGTGATCCATTGAGAATCTTGAGAAGAAACAACCTGTTTTACCATTACTGTAACAGTCTTTACATATGCTCAAAAAAACTCTGTTTTTGTATATACAGTCCAACCCCTATTACATTCTAATTTTCACCATATATAGGAATACATTTCTCCCTCTAGAATGAGTTCGAATCTCCTATTAACTACTCCTACATGCCTTTAACTAACTGCATTAATTACATACATGCTAAACTATAATTACATAAAGTCCTAATCAAACTAAAACAATAATTCTTTTCTCCTCGTAGACTTGATGCTTTCTTGAATGCTTTGACAGTTGTCCTCCTTCAATTAATCTGATATGGCTGAGCTACAGGTGCAATGGATGCTGATTTAGGATGCTTAAGAGCGCTGATGGCTCATTTAATGACCAGAAGGTGTGCTCCTATTTATCGGTTTCTGTCTCCCAACATTCTCCTAAAATATAGCAGTCTGCTCCCAAATCCTTTAATAACCCCAAGTATGGAGTGATGCCAGGTTTCTGATGTGCTGTAGGTGGTCTTTGATAGACATCTGTTCCTTTTCCTCAAACCCCCGCTCACCGTGTCACACTAGCTGCTCACAGTATTACACTAGCTGCCCTGCGCTTTAAATCATCACCTACAACAGTTTCGTAGCGTGCTACGAAACTGCTGTAGATAACCTCTATTTGTTCCGTAGCAAATAAATCTTGAGTTGGTAAATGATCTGCTTGAGAATCTATGTTTTCTCTGGTTACTTTGACTATGATTTGAGTCACTATGAGCTCCTTTATTGTTTTGATGCTGTGGTGCAACTTCAAATCGGATCTCTGCAACCTGAGAAGTTGACTGGGTTGCATTCACAAAGTCATTCTTGTATGTTGTAGACAGACAAAAGCACCTGGTGTTAACTGCACACAACAACAGAAAGATGTAAAAATATCAACATATAATACATTCTGGATCCTCCTCAGTACCGCCAACATGTTCAGGATACTTTTAAATTCACATCTTCTGCGCAATTCAATCCACAATTGAAACCCTTGCTGTTGTAATTTGAACTCTGAGATATACTCTGAACCTTCTCCTTCCAGGCACTATTATGCAAATCTGACATTGATGCTCTTTGCGCGCCTCAGGCAACCCAAAAACACAATAACAGAAACCGAAACATGATAATGGAAACAGAAATCTTCATATCCCCCGTTGTTTTCGAATCACGCATAAATACTAGCCCTTGAATGTCTCCTTTCACTCCATCAGCTATTAAAATCTACTTTATAATCTCCCTTTCCAGTTGTCGTTGTCTCGGCCTTAATTCCTATTCAGAAATCACCTCACCTTTCTTGTTTTATAATAACATCGGCTTTATCATCCACGGAAATCAGTACCTTGAATAGTACCAAGTATATATATCAACTATACATTTTGCCAGCTGCGATATATCACCATGATTACTACGCAGAATTTAATTTAAAAACAATGACCGCATAATATTTTGCCCACAGTCCAACATGGGGAGGAAATACAAAAATATTCACTTCATCAACCACGCCTGCCTTCACACTTGAGACATATGTCATGGTGACAGCGTCCAAAGGTGTAGCATTGTTACAGCTCATTTGAGTTTAATTGGTGATATGTTCTCCACGCAGCTTGAGAAACCAAGCAATGTACCCAGGCGGACATTGATAGATGACACCAACGCTTTTTAATCATTTGTATGAGACTGCGGTTTCTGAACCTTTTGAAGTAGCTTTTCATTCTTCCACCAGCAACTTGGGTAATAAATCATAACACTGTAAACATCTCTTATGAACTGGTTTTTCCACAAAAGGCTTCATAATTCACTTAAGGCTAATATTTAGTGAACTACTTGGATTTCTTATCTCGTGTCATTGCTCAGATAGTGTGCATGGATAAAACGAAAGTCTAAACGGAAAGAACCCTGTTCGGATGGTGCAGGTATATATAATAGCATTTTTGTATCTTTTCGAAGAACCTTTAACCCTGTTATTTGGTCCGCCAATGACAATTCTCCATGAACCAATCCCATCAACGAGAAAAGGTCAATGCTCTCGATGTTTATTAAATCTCCATTTATTGCTATCAGGAATTTTCATCCGAGACAAAGACAAAACCAAATTTGGAAAATTTTGGTTTATTTCTTGCACAGAACGCAACGAATCTGAAGCCTGAACAATCCTCTGAGCTGTTTGATGTCCTAGATCTCTAACCCCCTAAGAAGTGGACACTCTCCAGCGCAAACATTATGGTGACCATTTTTTAGACACCGAATGCGGTCTTCCCATCTGTAAACACTCGAACAAATGTTCCAGCTCCTATGGACAGCAAACTACTTTGTAGTCCCTTTGCGCTAATCTTGAAGACATGACCTCTGATAATAAGAAAAACCTCACACCTTCAAAAACTTCTGGTAGTACGCTGTGACAACACTCGACTCAGGAAACAGTATGACCATTGCATACTTGAACATAAAATATATCAAAACTGGCACCTTTACATGTTTCGTGACTAATTTATATGCCTCAACAATTAAGCTTACAAGTTTTCGAGTGTCCTTTGAAATACATCATAAATTCACAACCTATGGATGGTGTAAAGAGAGGATCCCTGAGAAAGACTGTTGGCATGAAGCAACCAGCAATTTTGCATTCTCCTCGAAACTATACTCAAACCAAAGCAGTGGAAAACCTCTGTTTATCCTCTGTAATCAAAGATACTCTAACATATTCCTGTGGCTTAAATGGGCATTTTCATCCGAGCCTTAGCTGAGAAATCTTCAATATTTAACTGATAAGTAAAACTATCAAGAGTACCACCTGCAGCTTGCATTACTTTGTTTGATGATTGCTCATGTGTGTTTGTAAAGGTGTTCCTTGTTTCGCTGACTGCCTTTGCTCCAGGGGTCACAAGTAATCTTGGGTCAAGACCATCTGCAACAGGCTGGGAGAAATAGCCCACTAAAGGAGCCATATATATATCCTGCCTATAGTTAAGAACATCACCGGAATGTCTGTTTATCTTCAAGCCTGTACTCATGTATAACCCAATGGATTTTGATAAACATGACAACTGGGTGAAAATGGTAATGATTTCAGACAAATTCCCAATTTGGTAGTGCAGTCAGTGCAAGATCAGTGCTTTCACTACGAAATCACTAAAACATATGGCGCTGCGAAACTGCTAAAAAAAAATTCAGGCGCTGTGAAAACACCCGATCCTTAAGCTAGGCTAAAAATTTTTGACAACAGCATTTTCAGTGATAACAGTGGCTCCACTAGGGATAGTGTTCCCTTGTGGTGCGCTAAGAACATGCAGCTCCAGTGCCTTATCCATTTGTGACAAACAAAAATTTGCTTGACAAGCATGACTGTAGGAGAAAGAAACTACTGCTACTGAAAAATAAATGCTTAGCCAACCTTGAGCTTATTTGCAATCTACCTACCTACCTACCCTAACAATTCAAACTTTCCTCAGCTCAATCAATATGAAACTTCCAATGCAGCCAATCATTTGTCTCATCTGATACTTGATTTCTTTGCCTGTCCCGGAGTTCAGAGCCAATATGACAATGTAATGACCGCTGCCACTGAAATTTTCTCTGACTGTATCGGATTTCAGAACTGATATAATAGTGTAAAGACCGCTGCCATTGAAACTGTCTCTGATCTTCATAGGTAAACTGAAACACTGGAGAGTAAAACTCTTCCATGTAGTCAGCTACAGGATCCCAGAACACATGATCAGCTTGTCCTTCCACGACACTTTCCAGCTGTGCAAACTGATCTTCAACCACAGTGTTCAGTTCCTCAATTGTAAAAGAGAGGGGAACCAGCATAGTCTCCTTGCGTTCAGTCATAAAAAATTTCTGGGAATAATGATCATGATCATGAAAATTGTATGCCTGAATTTGTCCTTCTAAACCTTCAATTTCTTTCTCAATGTCTTTGGCAAATTCATCAAAAAATTTCATCTTATCCTCTGACTTGCAGTCAAAAGATTTCAGATATGAGGACAGGGACAAAGAAAAAGATTCATTTGTTTCTTCTTTATTATGATCATCATTCCACTGTTTAAAACCTTCAACTGAAGGAGAGTTTACTTCCACCTCTGACCTATCTATCCATTCCTCCAAAAACATAAGCCAAAAGTCTGGCAATGACTTAATGGACTTGGCAGGCAAGCATTCAACCCACTGTTTGCATTTCCCTTGGAGTGAATCATAAAATAACCTTATGCAAACATCCTCATGTTTAACTCTAAGAAGCTCAGCAAAATGACAGAAATCTGAAATATGATCCAAGGTTAAACTCAAATCTTCTCCATTGTATTTGGGACCATTCCTTAGAAAATATTCATCCTTGGGAAAATGGTTTGGAAAACCATGAATTCCTGAGAAATCTATGCATGCATACCTTGAACAAAGAATGTCAACTTCTGGGTCTTTCATAACTCCAGTGGAATCACCATGAATATATAAACCTTGAATTCTTCAACAATGGAGTCGCCAAGGTAGTTTTGCAGCCTTGAAAATCATTTGAACTCCTGCTACCTTCAGAAATTCAATCTTAAGCTCCCGGCAGACGCACCAAAATGTTATCACAAAACCAGTACTAGGGGCTGCAACCAAGCAAGGTTTCATGTAACTGTTTCAGACCAGACTTTAGATTAGGAATTAGCCTTCCTAATCAGAGAGGGCTCTCTCACAGGCTTTTGATAGAGAATTAATCACAACAACAGAGGGCTAACTCTTCACATACTTATGAAAATATAGCTGGTTGGACACACATCAAATTGGTCTTCATTGGGCTATGGAGTCTCTCACATTTAATAAACAAAATCACAGTCATCTCATGGAAGTCAAGGCTCTTTGCATCAGATGTTCAAACCTATTTTACCTAAACCAAAGCCTGCTAAACATACAGGAAGTCAGAGCATTAAAAATGAATTCTGAGTGATGTTCAAACAGGCTTCACCAAAACCCACAGCTTGCCAAACACACAGGAAGTCAGAGCATATAATATGAATTCTGAGGGATTGTGCTATAACAAGGCTGTAAAAAGAACATTAAGAAACTAAACCATCATCACATTTGAACACAGTGATCCATTGAGAATCTTGAGAAGAAACAACCTGTTTTACCATTACTGTAACAGTCTTTACATATGCTCAAAAAAACTCTGTTTTTGTATATACAGTCCAACCCCTATTACATTCTAATTTTCACCATATATAGGAATACATTTCTCCCTCTAGAATGAGTTCGAATCTCCTATTAACTACTCCTACATGCCTTTAACTAACTGCATTAATTACATACATGCTAAACTATAATTACATAAAGTCCTAATCAAACTAAAACAATAATTCTTTTCTCCTCGTAGACTTGATGCTTTCTTGAATGCTTTGACAGCTGTCCTCCTTCAATTAATCTGATATGGCTGAGCTACAGGTGCAATGGATGCTGATTTAGGATGCTTAAGAGCGCTGATGGCTCATTTAATGACCAGAAGGTGTGCTCCTATTTATCGGTTTCTGTCTCCCAACATTCTCCTAAAATATAGCAGTCTGCTCCCAAATCCTTTAATAACCCCAAGTATGGAGTGATGCCAGGTTTCTGATGTGCTGTAGGTGGTCTTTGATAGACATCTGTTCCTTTTCCTCAAACCCCCGCTCACCGTGTCACACTAGCTGCTCACAGTATTACACTAGCTGCCCTGCGCTTTAAATCATCACCTACAGCAGTTTCGTAGCGTGCTACGAAACTGCTGTAGATAACCTCTATTTGTTCCGTAGCAAATAAATCTTGAGTTGGTAAATGATCTGCTTGAGAATCTATGTTTTCTCTGGTTACTTTGACTATGATTTGAGTCACTATGAGCTCCTTTATTGTTTTGATGCTGTGGTGCAACTTCAAATCGGATCTCTGCAACCTGAGAAGTTGACTGGGTTGCATTCACAAAGTCATTCTTGTATGTTGTAGACAGACAAAAGCACCTGGTGTTAACTGCACACAACAACAGAAAGATGTAAAAATATCAACATATAATACATTCTGGATCCTCCTCAGTACCGCCAACATGTTCAGGATACTTTTAAATTCACATCTTCTGCGCAATTCAATCCACAATTGAAACCCTTGCTGTTGTAATTTGAACTCTGAGATATACTCTGAACCTTCTCCTTCCAGGCACTATTATGCAAATCTGACATTGATGCTCTCTGCGCGCCTCAGGCAACCCAAAAACACAATAACAGAAACCGAAACATGATAATGGAAACAGAAATCTTCATATCCCCCGTTGTTTTCGAATCACGCATAAATACTAGCCCTTGAATGTCTCCTTTCACTCCATCAGCTATTAAAATCTACTTTATAATCTCCCTTTCCAGTTGTCGTTGTCTCGGCCTTAATTCCTATTCAGAAATCACCTCACCTTTCTTGTTTTATAATAACATCGGCTTTATCATCCACGGAAATCAGTACCTTGAATAGTACCAAGTATATATATCAACTATACATTTTGCCAGCTGCGATATATCACCATGATTACTACGCAGAATTTAATTTAAAAACAATGACCGCATAATATTTTGCCCACAGTCCAACATGGGGAGGAAATACAAAAATATTCACTTCATCAACCACGCCTGCCTTCACACTTGAGACATATGTCATGGTGACAGCGTCCAAAGGTGTAGCATTGTTACAGCTCATTTGAGTTTAATTGGTGATATGTTCTCCACGCAGCTTGAGAAACCAAGCAATGTACCCAGGCGGACATTGATAGATGACACCAACGCTTTTTAATCATTTGTATGAGACTGCGGTTTCTGAACCTTTTGAAGTAGCTTTTCATTCTTCCACCAGCAACTTGGGTAATAAATCATAACACTGTAAACATCTCTTATGAACTGGTTTTTCCACAAAAGGCTTCATAATTCACTTAAGGCTAATATTTAGTGAACTACTTGGATTTCTTATCTCGTGTCATTGCTCAGATAGTGTGCATGGATAAAACGAAAGTCTAAACGGAAAGAACCCTGTTCGGATGGTGCAGGTATATATAATAGCATTTTTGTATCTTTTCGAAGAACCTTTAACCCTGTTATTTGGTCCGCCAATGACAATTCTCCATGAACCAATCCCATCAACGAGAAAAGGTCAATGCTCTCGATGTTTATTAAATCTCCATTTATTGCTATCAGGAATTTTCATCCGAGACAAAGACAAAACCAAATTTGGAAAATTTTGGTTTATTTCTTGCACAGAACGCAACGAATCTGAAGCCTGAACAATCCTCTGAGCTGTTTGATGTCCTAGATCTCTAACCCCCTAAGAAGTGGACACTCTCCAGCGCAAACATTATGGTGACCATTTTTTAGACACCGAATGCGGTCTTCCCATCTGTAAACACTCGAACAAATGTTCCAGCTCCTATGGACAGCAAACTACTTTGTAGTCCCTTTGCGCTAATCTTGAAGACATGACCTCTGATAATAAGAAAAACCTCACACCTTCAAAAACTTCTGGTAGTACGCTGTGACAACACTCGACTCAGGAAACAGTATGACCATTGCATACTTGAACATAAAATATATCAAAACTGGCACCTTTACATGTTTCGTGACTAATTTATATGCCTCAACAATTAAGCTTACAAGTTTTCGAGTGTCCTTTGAAATACATCATAAATTCACAACCTATGGATGGTGTAAAGAGAGGATCCCTGAGAAAGACTGTTGGCATGAAGCAACTAGCAATTTTGCATTCTCCTCGAAACTATACTCAAACCAAAGCAGTGGAAAACCTCTGTTTATCCTCTGTAATCAAAGATACTCTAACATATTCCTGTGGCTTAAATGGGCATTTTCATCCGAGCCTTAGCTGAGAAATCTTCAATATTTAACTGATAAGTAAAACTATCAAGAGTACCACCTGCAGCTTGCATTACTTTGTTTGATGATTGCTCATGTGTGTTTGTAAAGGTGTTCCTTGTTTCGCTGACTGCCTTTGCTCCAGGGGTCACAAGTAATCTTGGGTCAAGACCATCTGCAACAGGCTGGGAGAAATAGCCCACTAAAGGAGCCATATATATATCCTGCCTATAGTTAAGAACATCACCGGAATGTCTGTTTATCTTCAAGCCTGTACTCATGTATAACCCAATGGATTTTGATAAACATGACAACTGGGTGAAAATGGTAATGATTTCAGACAAATTCCCAATTTGGTAGCGCAGTCAGTGCAAGATCAGTGCTTTCACTACGAAATCACTAAAACATATGGCGCTGCGAAACTGCTAAAAAAAAATTCAGGCGCTGCGAAAACACCCGATCCTTAAGCTAGGCTAAAAATTTTTGACAACAGCATTTTCAGTGATAACAGTGGCTCCACTAGGGATAGTGTGCCCTTGTGGTGCGCTAAGAACATGCAGCTCCAGTGCCTTATCCATTTGTGACAAACAAAAATTTGCTTGACAAGCATGACTGTAGGAGAAAGAAACTACTGTTACTGAAAAATAAATGCTTAGCCAACCTTGAGCTTATTTGCAATCTACCTACCTACCTACCCTAACAATTCAAACTTTCCTCAGCTCAATCAATATGAAACTTCCAATGCAGCCAATCATTTGTCTCATCTGATACTTGATTTCTTTGCCTGTCCCGGAGTTCAGAGCCAATATGACAATGTAATGACCGCTGCCACTGAAATTTTCTCTGACTGTATCGGATTTCAGAACTGATATAATAGTGTAAAGACCGCTGCCACTGAAACTGTCTCTGATCTTCATAGGTAAACTGAAACACTGGAGAGTAAAACTCTTCCATGTAGTCAGCTACAGGATCCCAGAACACATGATCAGCTTGTCCTTCCACGACACTTTCCAGCTGTGCAAACTGATCTTCAACCACAGTGTTCAGTTCCTCAATTGTAAAAGAGAGGGGAACCAGCATAGTCTCCTTGCGTTCAGTCATAAAAAATTTCTGGGAATAATGATCATGATCATGAAAATTGTATGCCTGAATTTGTCCTTCTAAACCTTCAATTTCTTTCTCAATGTCTTTGGCAAATTCATCAAAAAATTTCATCTTATCCTCTGACTTGCAGTCAAAAGATTTCAGATATGAGGACAGGGACAAAGAAAAAGATTCATTTGTTTCTTCTTTATTATGATCATCATTCCACTGTTTAAAACCTTCAACTGAAGGAGAGTTTACTTCCACCTCTGACCTATCTATCCATTCCTCCAAAAACATAAGCCAAAAGTCTGGCAATGACTTAATGGACTTGGCAGGCAAGCATTCAACCCACTGTTTGCATTTCCCTTGGAGTGAATCATAAAATAACCTTATGCAAACATCCTCATGTTTAACTCTAAGAAGCTCAGCAAAATGACAGAAATCTGAAATATGATCCAAGGTTAAACTCAAATCTTCTCCATTGTATTTGGGACCATTCCTTAGAAAATATTCATCCTTGGGAAAATGGTTTGGAAAACCATGAATTCCTGAGAAATCTATGCATGCATACCTTGAACAAAGAATGTCAACTTCTGGGTCTTTCATAACTCCAGTGGAATCACCATGAATATATAAACCTTGAATTCTTCAACAATGGAGTCGCCAAGGTAGTTTTGCAGCCTTGAAAATCATTTGAACTCCTGCTACCTTCAGAAATTCAATCTTAAGCTCCCGGCAGACGCACCAAAATGTTATCACAAAACCAGTACTAGGGGCTGCAACCAAGCAAGGTTTCATGTAACTGTTTCAGACCAGACTTTAGATTAGGAATTAGCCTTCCTAATCAGAGAGGGCTCTCTCACAGGCTTTTGATAGAGAATTAATCACAACAACAGAGGGCTAACTCTTCACATACTTATGAAAATATAGCTGGTTGGACACACATCAAATTGGTCTTCATTGGGCTATGGAGTCTCTCACATTTAATAAACAAAATCACAGTCATCTCATGGAAGTCAAGGCTCTTTGCATCAGATGTTCAAACCTATTTTACCTAAACCAAAGCCTGCTAAACATACAGGAAGTCAGAGCATTAAAAATGAATTCTGAGTGATGTTCAAACAGGCTTCACCAAAACCCACAGCTTGCCAAACACACAGGAAGTCAGAGCATATAATATGAATTCTGAGGGATTGTGCTATAACAAGGCTGTAAAAAGAACATTAAGAAACTAAACCATCATCACATTTGAACACAGTGATCCATTGAGAATCTTGAGAAGAAACAACCTGTTTTACCATTACTGTAACAGTCTTTACATATGCTCAAAAAAACTCTGTTTTTGTATATACAGTCCAACCCCTATTACATTCTAATTTTCACCATATATAGGAATACATTTCTCCCTCTAGAATGAGTTCGAATCTCCTATTAACTACTCCTACATGCCTTTAACTAACTGCATTAATTACATACATGCTAAACTATAATTACATAAAGTCCTAATCAAACTAAAACAATAATTCTTTTCTCCTCGTAGACTTGATGCTTTCTTGAATGCTTTGACAGTTGTCCTCCTTCAATTAATCTGATATGGCTGAGCTACAGGTGCAATGGATGCTGATTTAGGATGCTTAAGAGCGCTGATGGCTCATTTAATGACCAGAAGGTGTGCTCCTATTTATCGGTTTCTGTCTCCCAACATTCTCCTAAAATATAGCAGTCTGCTCCCAAATCCTTTAATAACCCCAAGTATGGAGTGATGCCAGGTTTCTGATGTGCTGTAGGTGGTCTTTGATAGACATCTGTTCCTTTTCCTCAAACCCCCGCTCACCGTGTCACACTAGCTGCTCACAGTATTACACTAGCTGCCCTGCGCTTTAAATCATCACCTACAGCAGTTTCGTAGCGTGCTACGAAACTGCTGTAGATAACCTCTATTTGTTCCGTAGCAAATAAATCTTGAGTTGGTAAATGATCTGCTTGAGAATCTATGTTTTCTCTGGTTACTTTGACTATGATTTGAGTCACTATGAGCTCCTTTATTGTTTTGATGCTGTGGTGCAACTTCAAATCGGATCTCTGCAACCTGAGAAGTTGACTGGGTTGCATTCACAAAGTCATTCTTGTATGTTGTAGACAGACAAAAGCACCTGGTGTTAACTGCACACAACAACAGAAAGATGTAAAAATATCAACATATAATACATTCTGGATCCTCCTCAGTACCGCCAACATGTTCAGGATACTTTTAAATTCACATCTTCTGCGCAATTCAATCCACAATTGAAACCCTTGCTGTTGTAATTTGAACTCTGAGATATACTCTGAACCTTCTCCTTCCAGGCACTATTATGCAAATCTGACATTGATGCTCTCTGCGCGCCTCAGGCAACCCAAAAACACAATAACAGAAACCGAAACATGATAATGGAAACAGAAATCTTCATATCCCCCGTTGTTTTCGAATCACGCATAAATACTAGCCCTTGAATGTCTCCTTTCACTCCATCAGCTATTAAAATCTACTTTATAATCTCCCTTTCCAGTTGTCGTTGTCTCGGCCTTAATTCCTATTCAGAAATCACCTCACCTTTCTTGTTTTATAATAACATCGGCTTTATCATCCACGGAAATCAGTACCTTGAATAGTACCAAGTATATATATCAACTATACATTTTGCCAGCTGCGATATATCACCATGATTACTACGCAGAATTTAATTTAAAAACAATGACCGCATAATATTTTGCCCACAGTCCAACATGGGGAGGAAATACAAAAATATTCACTTCATCAACCACGCCTGCCTTCACACTTGAGACATATGTCATGGTGACAGCGTCCAAAGGTGTAGCATTGTTACAGCTCATTTGAGTTTAATTGGTGATATGTTCTCCACGCAGCTTGAGAAACCAAGCAATGTACCCAGGCGGACATTGATAGATGACACCAACGCTTTTTAATCATTTGTATGAGACTGCGGTTTCTGAACCTTTTGAAGTAGCTTTTCATTCTTCCACCAGCAACTTGGGTAATAAATCATAACACTGTAAACATCTCTTATGAACTGGTTTTTCCACAAAAGGCTTCATAATTCACTTAAGGCTAATATTTAGTGAACTACTTGGATTTCTTATCTCGTGTCATTGCTCAGATAGTGTGCATGGATAAAACGAAAGTCTAAACGGAAAGAACCCTGTTCGGATGGTGCAGGTATATATAATAGCATTTTTGTATCTTTTCGAAGAACCTTTAACCCTGTTATTTGGTCCGCCAATGACAATTCTCCATGAACCAATCCCATCAACGAGAAAAGGTCAATGCTCTCGATGTTTATTAAATCTCCATTTATTGCTATCAGGAATTTTCATCCGAGACAAAGACAAAACCAAATTTGGAAAATTTTGGTTTATTTCTTGCACAGAACGCAACGAATCTGAAGCCTGAACAATCCTCTGAGCTGTTTGATGTCCTAGATCTCTAACCCCCTAAGAAGTGGACACTCTCCAGCGCAAACATTATGGTGACCATTTTTTAGACACCGAATGCGGTCTTCCCATCTGTAAACACTCGAACAAATGTTCCAGCTCCTATGGACAGCAAACTACTTTGTAGTCCCTTTGCACTAATCTTGAAGACATGACCTCTGATAATAAGAAAAACCTCACACCTTCAAAAACTTCTGGTAGTACGCTGTGACAACACTCGACTCAGGAAACAGTATGACCATTGCATACTTGAACATAAAATATATCAAAACTGGCACCTTTACATGTTTCGTGACTAATTTATATGCCTCAACAATTAAGCTTACAAGTTTTCGAGTGTCCTTTGAAATACATCATAAATTCACAACCTATGGATGGTGTAAAGAGAGGATCCCTGAGAAAGACTGTTGGCATGAAGCAACCAGCAATTTTGCATTCTCCTCGAAACTATACTCAAACCAAAGCAGTGGAAAACCTCTGTTTATCCTCTGTAATCAAAGATACTCTAACATATTCCTGTGGCTTAAATGGGCATTTTCATCCGAGCCTTAGCTAAGAAATCTTCAATATTTAACTGATAAGTAAAACTATCAAGAGTACCACCTGCAGCTTGCATTACTTTGTTTGATGATTGCTCATGTGTGTTTGTAAAGGTGTTCCTTGTTTCGCTGACTGCCTTTGCTCCAGGGGTCACAAGTAATCTTGGGTCAAGACCATCTGCAACAGGCTGGGAGAAATAGCCCACTAAAGGAGCCATATATATATCCTGCCTATAGTTAAGAACATCACCGGAATGTCTGTTTATCTTCAAGCCTGTACTCATGTATAACCCAATGGATTTTGATAAACATGACAACTGGGTGAAAATGGTAATGATTTCAGACAAATTCCCAATTTGGTAGCGCAGTCAGTGCAAGATCAGTGCTTTCGCTACGAAATCACTAAAACATATGGCGCTGCGAAACTGCTAAAAAAAAATTCAGGCGCTGCGAAAACACCCGATCCTTAAGCTAGGCTAAAAATTTTTGACAACAGCATTTTCAGTGATAACATGTGTTATGAAGGACCCATATTTGGGTAGAAATTTGAGTGCTAAAGTCTATTGTGGTGTACAAACTCTACCTCCCTTTCGAATAGAACCTATGAGGCTATAAATGAGTACAAAGAGTGGACAAGTTAGAAATACTTCAACACAAGTTATTGATGGGTATTGATTGTTTGAGAGCCAAGTTATATTTTTCTAAATTATTCACAATAGTGAACTAATATACAAGGGCACAGAAATGAATGGATATGCCAAAAGGGAAAGAAGTGTAACACCTTTCTCATGTTGTCTAGGGCAATGGAAGGGAGTGCCATAGCTCCTGGATCACTAGATCATATACCTATAATTCTCTATATTGAGTGGATCAACTAAGCCATGAGAGAAATGAGTTGCTTCAAGTGAGCTTTTCCCCCATAGTGGTAACTACTTTGAGAGCCACCCTCTCATTTGATTTTCCAACTTGAATGAGCTCTCTTGCTCATATATTTATAGAAAAATTTCTCCTAGTTCTCCATTATAGGTATGATAATCTCATCTCACATTAGTTCTCCTCAATTTTTTTACATGCTTCAACCATGATATGTCAACTACTATATAGTACATCGTAGAATGGAAATGCACTTACATATGACACACTAGACTTTCACAACATGGCAGTATGTTATCTTGGTTTATCTTGTTCACTTTAGTTTCTCTAATATGGTTTCATGTATGAGTTTCTTTCTTCAACATGGTGTTAATGTTTCATAGGTGTGCTTTGGATGTGGTAAACCTTTTTCCTAGAGTTATAGAGTAGTCACTTTTGTTCTTTTTAGACTCTCTAAAACTAAAAGGATCATCCAAGCACTTGTCATTTCGAGCTCACTTCTAATTGAAAGTGATAGAGTCACCTTTCATCCTTTTCTTGACTCTTAAAACATGAAGAGGAAAAATTTTGTTTCAGTCTCTTAAAATTAACATGCCACGAAATATTCCTAGTAAAAATTATCTTCCTTAGTAATTCTTTAGAGTCAATTCCAATGGCAACATTTCTAGAGTCCGCTAGTCAAGGATTCCCTTCAGATGGGAATCTTGGTCCTTTTCCTTATTTTGGAAACACTGGTGCTCCTTATATGGAAACACTATCCCTCCCTGGGTTAACCATTGGTTTACCTATCTAGGTATTTTCGACCTCACTGATCCCAAGTGTTCCAACTCCTGCCCGACCGTCTCTTTCATTCAAATCACGTCACAATGATTCTAAGGTTGACCCCTTACCTTCTTCCCCTATTTCTTCACCTTCCTCTTCTACTTTGCCTGGTGAAGGTCTCCAGTCTAGTAACCAGGAGGCTAAGAAGAAGAAGAAGACTAAGAAGAAGAAGTCAACTATGCAAGGGGTCGACCGTGTGATTGTTACTCCAAATGCACTTCCTACCAAAAAACCTTCTGATCCTCCATGAAAGGTCAAATTCCCTTGCAGGCTGTGTAAGGGTGACCATCTCCTCTGAGACTGTCCTAGCATTCCCAGAGTCTTAGAGGTATGGTCTCAAAATCTAGGTTGACCATCCCCATCGACCTCTCGAGATCATGTCAATGCTACACTCTTGGCTAGTGATGGTAAGAAGAAGGGGAATATTATATTTCCCTATAGCTTATGTGAAGGAGAGCATCTTATTCACCTTTGCCTTCTTATGGATAAAGCTTCCAAATTTTTGGAAGACCTTGCAACTCCTCAACCCCAACTTCTTGATGGTTATCAGAGGCTTTCTTCTAGACCTCTCTCGGTTGGTAAAGAGATTGACTTGGATTCATGTCTTTCCCGTCATGCTATTCCTAAGCATGACTCTCTTGTGTCTATTCCCAACCGACCATTGGTCGAAGAGAGTGTCGACTTGGTTTCACCACCAGATTCTCACTCTATTCTGGAAGAGAATGGTGATCATATTACTCATGTTCTTCTCGTCTCCTGAAATTCTCATGAATCAAGAGTGACCCGCCCATCCCAGTTGTTCAGGAAAGTCCTTCTTCTACTCCTAGAGAGGATGGGGGAAATCAAATGATACTCTCACCAAGTAGTTATGTCGTTTCTTTTGATTGGAGTCACTTGATTGCTTTCCACATCCCATCTTATGTGTCTTTTGAGATAACAGCACAAGCCTATAATATGGTAGTACTTCGAACTATATTAGATGAAGGTGCTTATGTTATAATCATGTCTTCTACTACTTGGCAAGCTTTGGGGTCCCCATAGCTTGTGCCTATCACCTATAATTTGTTGGCTTTCAATAGACTAGTCAACCCTTAGGGATCCTTCCGCAGTTCCCTATTAATTTGGAAGGAAAGATCGTCTACATAGACGTGATGGTATTCCAAGGTCCGTTAGATTTCAATCTTCTCCTTGTATGTGACTATGTTTATGTCATGTGAGCTCTTGTTTCTTTGCTTTTCCATGTGATTTGTTTTCTCCATCAAGGAAGAATTGTGACTATTGATCAATTTTCGTTCATTGGTCACCAAGCATCTCCTTTGCAACCATCATCCCCTATAAACTCTTGTTTGCAAACAGTAGCTTCCCCACCTAGGTTAATTATGTGGCTACTAGTTTCGTCTCCACGTCTGCTAATGATCACACAGATGGTATGGTACATTATGTACTGGGGGCATTGGAACATGATCTATCTTTGGTACCAAATGACATGTATTCCTCCCATACTGTGGTCCTTCCATCTAGTAAAGACCTTTTGGGAGCCATGTTCTCATATGGTCCATGAACAGTTAGATGAGGTTAGTTCTTTTCTTGTGTCAACCTCATTTAAAAATGAAACAAGGGGTAACGAGGATAATTATTGGTCTTGTGTCAACCTTGTTAAAAAATGAAACAAGGAGTCATGAGGATAGTTTCTGGTCTTGTGTCAACCTCATTAAAAAATGAAAAAAGGATTGTGAGCATAGTTTTTTTCTTGTGTCAAGCTCGTCAAAAAATGAAACAACGGTCCTGGGCATAGTTCCTTGTCTTGTGTCAAGCTCATTAAAAAATGAAATAAGGGTCATGAGGATAGTTCTTGGTCTTGTGTCAACCTCATTAAAAAAATGAAACAAGAGATGAGGAGAGTCCCTGGTCTTGTGTCAACCTCGTTAAAAAATGAAACAAGGGGTCATGAGGATAATTCTTGGTCTTGTGTCAACCTTGTTAAAAAATGAAACAAGATATGAGGATAGTTCTTTTCTTGTGCCGACTTCGTTAAAAAATGAAACCAAGGAGAGATGCAGCATAGTTCCTTGTCTTGTGTCAAGCTCGTTAAAAAATGAAACAAGGGTCTTGAGGATAGTTCTTTTACTGTGCCAACCTCATTAAAAAATGAAACAACTCCCTTTTCCAAATCAAGTCTTTGATCAAGATCTCATAAAATCCCAGTCGAGTCTTTCTAAGATCTCGAAAGTGAACCTTCATTCTATCGACCCAGTTGAATGAAATGAAACTTGGGGGGCATGTACCTCGATTTGAGTCATTATACTGGGGGCATGCGAACTTATAACTAGCATAGTTTTTTGTTTCAAGCTTTGTAAACATGAAACCAAATCCAAGCAGAGTTCTCCATGGTTCAAGCTAGTGTAAAAATGAACTCACACCTAATTTACATCTCGTGATTGTCATTTTAATCACCTAATTTATGCTAGATGAGCCTTGTTTGTTTCATTCCATTACCACCCTCTCTTTGGCCAATCATATGCCTTCACTTGGTCATTTTCCTTTCCTGAGGAACTACAACGATGAGTGATTTTATTAGCCAACCTCTTGACCATTATGTGTTTTGAGTAGTTCCTCCATTGTCAGAACCAATTTCTACCCTTTATACCACTCATTCCATCATGACAAGTCACCTTTAAGCTCTTTTCCAACACATAAAAGATGAAAATATTGCCAAGTATTTTTCTCCTTTTTGACTTGTTAAAGAGAATAAAAATGGGGGGTCCGCTTTCAGATCTTTTCCAACACTTTAAAAGCAAAAAGATGGTTTAGCCCTTGTCGTTTTGAACTAGTTAGCAGATACGAAACTTCATGCGTGCAACATAGTTTTACCCCTTTTTTGGGTTGGGAGGTGCTATTTACGAAAAAGGTACTCCTTGGTTGAAATGGTCAAGCGGTTCTCTCAAGTATTGTTTTCTACCTTTTCGGGATCGAGAGACCAAAATGTACGAAAAGGGACCATGTAGAGTTTTCTTTTACGTGTCTTTTTCAAACTCTCTAAACATGGAGAAGATACTGAGTTACACCTTTGTCAGACTCGTTAAACTATTAAATGACATCGGATTTGTCACCATGATGAGCATGAGTTTCTTCTTCCTAGGGCTCATTAAACTTACTAGGTCGGGTTCGTCTAAAGGATGAACTTATATTACAGGCATATGCTATCCCCTTCAAGCTTGTGTTTCAAAAATAATTGGGGTACTCGCCAGAAATCGTGGGTGGAATTTGGAAGTATTCTGTTGGTTGTATTAATTATTACAACAGCTTGTCGCTCTTGTACATCGACACTCTTTTTGCTTCGTGTCGGGTTGGGATATCCTCACTTTATTGTTGGCTTTCGGGTTTTGGGTTATCCATTTTGCCTCGTTCCATTTGATCCTTACTGCATCATTATGACCAAAATGATACCAAACTCCAGAGTCGTGTTGCCGATATGTTCAAGAGCTTAATCCTTCTACATTTTGTATCCTTACACACCTTCCTTAGAATCTTTGTCTCATCCACATTCATCTTGTTCCTTTGTCTCATGTCGATGATGTGGGAAACATTATGGCCCTCCTTCCACCGATCGCTTCCTATCGACTTCAACTCATTATCCAGGAATTTTATCCAGGGACTCCTTTCTAGTACCTTGGAGCTTGAATGCCTTAATGGAAAGTTCTTTGCATTCAACGACATGCTTTCATTATTGGCCTTCAATCGGTTGATTTCACGGGTGTTCGACGTAAGGTCATTCTTCACGCTTCATGAATTGTACTAGCAATACCTTGAGAACCATTGGCATTACTAGTGGTCTTTCTCGCACTTGTTAACAATTTACATCATTAACTGGTAATCAAGTGATTTTATAGTATGCTTGACTTTAGCACATCTATTCACGTATTAGAATTTATACCTTGATCGGGTTGGGATTCAAGACCCTGGGCTCAGATTACACAAGTCTAGGTTGCGTGGATTGGTTCATGATTGAATACATGACTCTTTTGATTGGATGGCTAGAACCACACCTGAGTCTTTTATATGTTCCTTCTGATTGGATTGCTCTGTCCATACCACATATCATTTAAGTTTATCTTTTGCATGGTTGCACCCATGCCTTATGCACACGTATTTCCTTTCACTATGCACTCATGTATTAGAGATATCAGTTGTACTTGAGTTTATAGGTTCTCTAGGATGGTGTTCTATTTTAGTTATTGATTCGTAAAGCATTTCACCCCTTCCACTCTCTCGGCCTTCATGCTTTAGGGGGCATATGTTACATAATAATTTGTCACCAACACTGCATTGCCTGATCCTAGACACTATTAGTCCGTGTTATTGAAATCTGCCTTGTGTCATGTTGCAAATTATGTGTCAATGTCCTCCTTTTTATGTCAGGAAGAATACCCTAGTTCATTACTCCTAGAGAAGACCCTTTTTTACCTATGTTTTTGGGTTGTTGTGGGTCCTCAGTTATTCCACCCAAGAAGATGGCCAAGATTGAACTAGCCCTAGCGACATTGTCACTTTGTCTCTATGTTGCACTCACAATGATCTACTTTTGGCGAGTTTTTTGGCAAAGTGTCGAAGCTTCGGAGTGTAACAACCTCATGGGAAATCTTAGGGTTGGTTGTTGGATCTAATGGGCTCACCTCTCTCCTTTAGGATGGTTGTTCCACCTTTTGTGCAACCTCCCAAAGGGATAAGCTCTTTCCTCCATCTCTTATTGAATCTCCTCCTATAAATACCTCCTCCATGGTTGAGATCAGCTAGCTTCAAATAGTTGGAAAATAACTTTAATTTTAGGAGTTCAGTTAATGGAGGTAGAGAGTTTTGCTAGAGTTTAAAAGTAGCCTCTTATGTAACTTAGCCTAGGATAAGTTTGTGTGGATTTGGCTTGATGGCATGAGTGTTCTAGCATCACAATTTTTCCTTTTGGGTAGGAGAGAGAGTTGTTCATCCTCTTGGGAGACACTTCATGAGTGAATTCTTGCGGAGACATGTTGACAGGACCCTTGAAGGAGACTTACAATGTCAAGGCTTGGTTGTAAGTTTTACTTCATTTGATATTAACAAAAATCAACAGTTTATTTCCTATATCTTATGTCAAATTACATATTGGTAGCTTGAAGTTCCTTCATCCTTTATGTAGTCATTGTTGTCATATTCTATTATGTTCATTTTTGTTCTTTGTATGTTGTTTTCAGGTACAAAAGTGATTAGAAGAACATGATCTAGAGCAACACAACGAGAACTTCATCAAACAAGGATTTCAAGGTAGGCCTTCATGACATCAACTATCAAAGGGAATTTTCTTTAGTATTGTCTTTGTTGTGAATAGACCCACTCTAGGGCTAGAGGGGTTGCCTCTGTCCAAAGAGGGAACTTGCTTGCATCATGATGGGATAGAGGTTGTCATGCCTATGGATTATATTGTGCCAAGTCTACCCATTGCAGCACTCACTGATTTGGTTGATTACAACACAATGGAGGAGAATCTCATGTAGCTATTGGAATTGGATGAAGATAGATTTTTTAAAGGAATCCACTAATAAATACAAAAGGAGCATGAAAAGGCCTGGCATTATAAACATATTAAGCTAAGCACCTTCTAGGTAAAATATTTAGTACTACTTTATGATAGAAAATTCACGAAGTTTCTGGGGAAATTTCAAATGCATTGGTTGAGGCCATATATTGTTAAATAAATCATAGATGGTGGTGCAATTTAGCTTGTGAAGCTGAATGGAGATATGTTCCCAAGAAAATTGAATGGAAGTCAACTAAAATTGTACAAGGTTGATCCCACCCCTACGTAATGACTATATGATGGTGTGATAGTCTTAGTACTCTAGGTAGTTGCAAGGAGGTATGGGACTTTAAACTACTCTGCTCAAATCGCGAATAGGCGAAGAAAAAGGGTTGCACGATGGAGGAAAGAAGGGATCCAACGGGATCTGTGGCAAGATAGTCACACTACGGAGATGAGTGCCTCGCATACCGATCAAAAAGTAGCCATTGGATATACTATATATGATTCGACAGTAAATTTTCTGTTAGGAGGAGCAGGGGGGCCACATTTATTGGGAAAATATTTAGCAATCTGCCACCAAAGGAGCATTAATGATGGGGTTTCGGAGGGAATGGTTGGATTCAAATTTAAAATCACCTACAAATTTGGCATGTCGCTCTACATTAGAACACTTTTCTCTCTAAAAATCAATTGTGAGCCTTCTCGCCTTATGTTGCACAAGAGCTTAATTCTATGTCTGAACCTAATTGGTAAGAGCGTTTCTCATAGCCAGGGTTATCAAACATGCCTGAAAATTTCAGTAAGGCATTCCTAGCAAATATGACTGCAACTCCCCACGCCACAAAAACTACAACATTTGAAGTCGCACCTTCCATGGAAGTTATGCCCTTTGTACCTATGACACCAAGGTCGCCTAGGCCGAAACCAGTTGTTGCTGATAAAAATCAAAATAAACCCCAGTCAGTTATGATAAGATCATTGCTAAGGCAAAAAGGGAAAGCCACGATGTCACAACAAGCTGAGGTGATGAATTTGGAGGCAAAAGAGGTGCGCAAAGGCCTTAAAGAAATGGATGTTGAGGATGACAAGCTAATCACTCAGTTGTCAAAGTATATCCCACCGAGAAAGGGCACGACTAAGATGCCAAAGGACCTGGATAATGTGAAGTTCATGGTTTCCACTCCGCTATTGCCAAAGAAGGTCATTTTTGAAGGCATGCTGTTAGGACACATTCCTTCACTTAAGTTAGAAGACTGGGATGTGGGGGATCGTGAGAAATTCCCTCAGCTAGCACCGACAAAGTATTTGGCAAAAATCTATTTCGAAAAAAACTAGTGTAACAGGGATAGAGCCTGTGAAATGGGTCAAAGGCGTTAAGGCCATAGGCCTCCTCATCATGCTATGGGTGTCGCATTTTAGCTGCATGATTATCAACATGGTGTCTAGTTGGTAATTCATCACTCTAGTACACGATGGGTGCCTTTTGCTAGGAGAGAACATCCCAATTATCGACATTCTAATCCATAGAATCACCCTGTTGCCATACCAGGGTGAGAACCCCACAACGGTGTTTGGAGGAAAGACGCATGAGAAAAAAGTGGTGGATCAAATGAAGCAAGAGTTTGGGCTTGTGAAGAAATCATGCGGATATTCAATATGCTCCATCTCAGACGTCGCAGTGCAGTTTGTCGTCCAGATTTTAGCCTGCAAAATAATGAGAAAGTGTTGTACGGATGAGGTTCCTACGCCTGTAATATCATCGGCCACACAATGCGTGAAGGGAGTCCAATAAAATTGGTCTCAATACCTTCATAATGAATTCCTGGAGAACTGTCAGGAGGCGCAGGACGAAGGCAAGGAATTTCACTATGCCTGACTACTTCGTTTGATTGAATTAGTTCTGTGGAGTCTGCTAGAGGAGAGTCAATTCCCTTCACAAGAGTCATATTTTCCAGAAGCCGCAAAGTTCGCTTAAGTATGGGTGACAAAGGACCCGACGCGGGTCATGGATACCAAGATGTTCTGCATCTTGGTAGAAATGGAACTGTGAATGGTAATTAGTCATAGGCCATGGCTATCACCTAAAATATTCACACATTATGAGCCCTATGAACAGTTCAAGATGGATTTCCATAATGTATACATCCCTGCACTGAAGGATAAAAATAAGGTATGGCACAAGCTGCCATATTTGGGGAGCGAAGCCGACATCGTGGATTTCATCAATGAATGGCCCCCTAAGTGGACCATTGCTTTGGATATAAGGGGAGGATTGAGCCATAAAATAAGGGAGACGTCTGTGACCGCTGTGTAGAAGAAAGAAACTGTAACCAGGGAGGCTGCTGCAAAAGAGGCCACAGAGAAAGAGCCTACTACCAAAGCCGCTACAGAGAAAGAGTCGATGACTAAAGAGACAACCATTGACGTTGAAAACTCTCAATCCCTGCACACTAAGGAAAAATAAGGTTCTGGGCAAGAAGAAGGCAAGGGCACATAACATCGCACTCCTTTTATTGTTAAAAAGTAGTCAAAGGAAACAACGTCGGGCCCAATGAAGAAACAAAAGTGTGATAGGTACATGCACATAGAACCAATGGTCCTCACAAAGTGGGATTTGGATTAAATAGGAGAAAAGGCCCACGACACGACAACTGAGCTATGGACACAGTTCGAATAGACATACCATCAAGCATTGGGTAATGTGCAGAAGGATCTATGTGACTTGTAGATCCAAACAAGGTGGCTACAAGCAAGTGGGATTGAAGCAAGGCTGCAACAGGGCAACACATCAGTAGTGGATGTCGAGCACACCCTAGATCTCATGGTTATTAAGCTGCCAGATGGGGAATTGCATGCAGAGACAGAAGAGGCCCAAGCACAGTTTGCACAAATTAAGAACCTCAACCCAAATATGGCGTCTCCTGTGCAAACATTGCATGAAATTCATCGAGATGTTTTAGATGAGTTGAACGTTAGGAAGCAACATTCCCTGCTGATTATAAATGAATTAAAGACTAATAATGAACAAATTTTTTAGGAGAATGCGCAGGACTTGAAAGAAAAGGAGGAAATCGCAGCGCAAAGCTAGACTTTGGAAGCAATGATTACACAGGCATGTAATGAACTGCTAGATTTATAGATTGTTGTTGATACACAGTCTACTATCAAGATCCAGAAGTTGGTTGTGGTAGTAAAGGAAGTAAAGGAAGAAGTGGGTAGAGTTTTGTTTGAACTCCAAGTGCAGATTTCAGAGTTGTAACTTAAATTGCATCCAACTACTTTTCCCGAAGTTCGTGAGCAACACAGAGCTGCTACAAAGGAGGGGATGGCCAACTTGGATGTAGCAGTAAAAGGATACACAAAGTTGTTTGAGCAGGAAATGGAGTTGTGGAATTTCCTACAGGAAGATCCTACCTTGTAGTAGATCGATGCAGAATTACATGAAAAACAACTACAGTTTGATGAGATAAGGTCAATTGCATGGACGTTGGCACTAGTCGAGTGCTTCACAAAAGTATAGGAGGGCAAGCAATTGCAGACATAGATCCAGTAGATTATGAGGAAAGAATCAATCCTTCAAACTAGAATGCAACCATGGACAGAGGAAGCTAGTCAGCTCACTCTGTTTGTGCAAAACAAGTTGAAGGAAACTCAAGAGACAGAACACAGTATGGACCTCATAGTGGAAGGCCCTACAATAGAGAATCTCATTGAAGAAGTACAATTAGAAGCTACACAGGGGACACCTGATCTACATGTGTTAAAGTTGGAGTTCCATGAACTCCAAGTGAAGATCGAGGTACCAACTATGTGACTCAAGGACGAGTCACATAATTGTGTTTGGGACCTGCTGGGGTGGGGTCCCTGGGGTCAAGGTTTGATCTATTTGGGGCTTAATTTTGTATAAAATGTAAAGCCTCTGTGAAATTTGGGAAGCGAAGCAATGATAGTATGAGTCAAAGGGACTTTAGTCCCTTTGGTGGGTAGATGATAGGAGAGTTTTGAGACCCACCCATGGTCCTCAAGCCATGGTATTGTAAGTGAAATGCTATATATTGATGAGTCATAGCGAGTCTAGTAGGTAGCTAATGAAGCAAGAATATCATTTTTTTTGGCAAGTAGCTCAGACATGAAGGTTTTTTCCTATACTTAGGTGAAAGGGAAAGGCTCCTACAGCTGAGTGCACAGAGACCTTGGTAAGTTCATAGGCTAAGTGCATGGGCCCCTACAGCTGAGTGCACAGGGAAAGGAAGTATGTACTATCCAACAATATATAATAAAAGACAATTTTGAATACCTATGTTCTGTATCTGAATATCTATGTTTATTTTTGTATTCTTTATATGTTCACTCTGTTATTAGAAGTACATGAAAGATTGCTCAATTTGTGCACGAAAGTAGTAGATCTACAATATTTATGCATCTTATAACTGTTTAAGGACCTTTGCGAAGGTATAAATATTGAGTTTAAGTTTAAATTGTTATTACTTTAATGGGAGAATTAGGGCTTTGTGCAGATAGAAATAAGCCCTAAGGAGCACATGATCCCTTCACACAAACCTCTAGATACAGAAACCTGGTTCCGTCACCCCCCAATACTACTTAGGGTGAGACTTCAACCTGTGCTACGTGGGTTGTTATCGAAAGGGCTAGCAGTTAGGGTTTTTTGGTTTGCACAACTAACTTTGAACTTGGGTGAGGCCCCATCAAACTAGCCACATATCTAACAGCTTCAAGGCCATACATCATGCAAGAAGTAGGGATTGTGGCCAAAGTTTAGCCCTTTCCACAGGAGCATCACATTATTGTTTTCAAGAAGATATTCAAATATCTTCAAGGTACAAAAAAGTATGGACTGTGGTATGCTAAGAGCGAAGATTTCAATTTGAAGGCTTACACAGATGCAAATTGGGCTAGAAGTCTTGATGACAATAAGAGTACTTTTGGTGCAACTTTCTTTCTCAATGAATGTTTGGTGTCGTGGGCCAACAAGAAACAAGGCTCTATCTCTTTGTTGACTACTGAAGCAAAGTATATTGTTGTTGCTACCTATTGTATGTAGATTCTATTGATGAAGAAAACCTTGAAATATATACAGATAGATTTTTCTGATCCCATTCCAATAATGTGTGACAACACAAGTTCCATCAACATCTCTAAAAATCTAGTCACGCATTCAAAGACTAATCATATTCCTATCAAGTACCATTTATTGAGGGAATAGGTTGCATCCAACACTATCAAACTTGAATATGTACCCATTAAAGAAAAAATGATAGATATCTTTACTAAGCCACTTGCAAGGGAACCATTTAAGTATCTCAGGCAACATATAGGAATTGTGACTCCTCCCTCCAAATGACTTCATTTTGGTAGGTGGTGGTAGCTACTCAACATGTGGAACTCATGGGAGAGTAGGATGCAATGGTTCAAGGGGAGTTCTTGTGAAGTATTATTTTCCATTGATGTCAAAGGGGGAGAATATTGGCATCAGAGTAGACCATGCCTAGCCTTAGCGGGAGCTTATGGTGTTGCCATCAATGCCAAAGAGGGAGGCTTTTGGACATTTTGTGGCGTATAGGTGGCTATGTTAATGTTGGTACTGATTCCATATGAGGGTCAGCACAATGATTGGGTGTTTGGAAGGGATCCCATGGTTGTTCAGGTGCTTTGTAGAAAATCATCACAGTAGCAAGCTTACATAAGAAGCCATAAGATGACGATTACAATGATGAGCCAAATGGAACTCCATGGTAGTTGTAGGCTTCTTATAGAGAATCATTACAGTGGTCGGCTTATTAAGAAGTCAAATGATGATTACAATGATGAACCATATAGAACTTCATGGTAGTTGTAGGATTCTTGTAGAGCATCATCATAGTAGCAGGCTTACTGAAGAAGCCATGAAATTATCATCATGGTGGTTGTGAGTTTAGTTGTTGAAAGAGTCAATGAGAATAAAATTTTTCATTCATATTCCACATAGAGAAATGAATCAAAGCCCACATCAAATCCTCTCCACTAGAAATTTCTTTGAATAAGCTTTCCAACGACATGCGGAAGTCAAAAAATGGACTCTTGGGTCAAACGTTATGGCTTGTCGATGTTCAAGGACTTGAATTACTAATAAGGTTGGGATATCGGAGGTCGACACCATATTAGAGATCGACATGTTAGCACATTGAATATCAAAGATCGCAATGTCATCGTATTGTCCTAATTAATAATATAAAAATCAGAGGTGTGGTTGTATCGAAGGTTGGAGGAAATCGGAACCCCGGATATCGGAGTATCAAAACTTCTTCAAGTGAGTGGAGCACATAAAGTTGCAATATCAATAAGTGCCAATAAGCCTTTAAAAGTGCTAAGGAATTCCAAAACAAGACTGATAAATAATTTTGTTGCAAAGAAAGGATTGACGGGTCCTCTTATCTCTCCTCTAGCAAGACACATGGCAGCATATGATTGGCTCTGATAAGGACACATGGAAGCATATGATTGGATCCAATAAGCTATAGTGGTAGTTGACATCAACATGACTTTGGAGTATCTTAGGACAAGTGGCAGGCATATTTAACCATATTGGGTAGGCTAATGGACCATAACCAATGACACATGTCACTCCTAAGTAGTCACCACATGGAGGTGATGACATCATATCAGAGCTCGACAATCAGAGGATTAAGAGATTAGAACTCTAAAGCTGTTGGAGTGTTGAAAAGTTCTGATACAGAGGGCTTCCAATATTCACTGGCACATAGTCATTAGAGATTAATGGACTAGTGGCACAGAGCAGTTAACATAGGGAGAATGTCCCCTGAAAATATTGTGAAGGGTTATCACCTTGAATCTAAGTGGTAGGTCACAACTAGTGGTCCCATGATGAGAAGCACTATGAGGGCTAAGAATAAAGAGCTCAACAATTGGAGGATTAGAATATCATAACATTGTACCACTGCAAAGATTACAATATGGAATCTTTGCGATATGGAATCACTTTGATAAGGAAGTAAAAAGATTTAAATAATGTATGGGATAGAAGTTGTGATATTTAATGAAGGCACAGAGGATTTGGTAGTTGAAAAGGGCTAATCACGAGGAAGAATTTGTATCAAGAAACCAAGGACAAGATTTGCAGCAGAGATGAATTCAAGTGCTTAAAGGAAGTAATCGATTGATTTGCGTGCATGAATGATTATGATAAATAAGAACATAATGACCACCTATGTGGACCGCCAAGATTTGTGAAATGATAAATAAGCATGGGACTCTCAAAGGAGTGTGAAGGTCATTTGAGAATTAATTTCTTAGTAAAGGAGCTCTGTGCTGGCAGACTATGAAGAACTACAAGAACCATCTCTATTTTGTGTGATGTGACAAGAAACTATCATAAGATGCAAGAGAGGAAAGTGAAGCCATGCCTAAGTACATATTGCTAGTTATAGGATAGTGTGGAGAGACTCCCTTGTGCATTGTTCCTCAATGAACAAAACCATCACTAGCAATGGAATATATGGGTAAGCAAGCATATGTGTGAGAGAGAAGTGCTATGAGTGTGAGCATCAAAGCAGAGAGGCTAAAGCTCCTGATAGGACACAGTGTAATACAATGAAAAGAGTAACATGAGGACTATATGAAGAATTGCAAGGGTAGTGTTGAAGTTTAGTTAGTGAAGAGCCCTTGATAGTGAAGCCAGAGCACAGAGGAAATGTTGCTATGAGAAGCAAGAAGTGATCTGCTACAAGTGAGCATAGAAGACAGAGTACAAAAGTCAAATTTGTGAACAACCATTGTTTGGTATTTTAATTGTAAAATTGCATTCCTCTATTTTCAGTTTGAAAACTTTATGAAATAGTAGAACAATGGCAAGGACAAGTTGGTGCCTACAAACTAAAGAGGTTAGTGCCTCTTGGAAAGTTGGTGCTTGCTAAGAAAAGGGGTTCGGTGCGTTCCATGAGTGGGTGCTCACGAACAAACATATGTAATTAAGTGGGTGCTTAATTTACATTAAACAAACAAAAAATTGGTGGTTTTTTCCCTTTGGATTTCGATGTGAAAAAAATTGTGTTAAATGTGTGTTTCTCATGTGATTGTCACTTGAATACATGTGTTTGAAATATTGTTGATTCACTATTTTGTGAATGAATGCTCTCACAAGTTAAAGAACATAAGAAGGGAATGTAAGCATAAAAGAAATAAAAAAGTTTCTTAATTACTAATTCAACCCCCTCTCAACAATTCCTTTTTTCAACAAAAAGTTGTGAACTGATCCTCACAAGTATTTTTATCAACGTGGCCTCTATTTTCTTCATTTTCCATTATTTTCCTTCAATTTCCTCCTCACATGTAACTTGTGACGTTTCACCTTCCTTTTCTCCTAATTTGTAATTTTCATAAATACATGTCACTTTGCCTTTCCAAATCCTTTGCCATTACCTTTTTCTAATTTCCATAGCCATTAACTAATCACAAGTGAACCATGTCACTATGCTTTTCCCAAAATTCAGCTTGGATTACATGTCCCATGATCTTTGTCAGGCCAGGAGGAACTCCTCAAATGAATTGTGATTATGCATTAAGGATGATCATAGATATATACATGGAGGGAGAGACTCTTTGGCTTCATCTCCAGATTTCTCTTCGTATTCCAACTCTCCTTAATTTCTATTTACATGATTTTACACATATTCACCCGATCCCACTAATTAGGTGTCAACATTCCCCACTTTAATCCGAAGGGATGTTGATGATTCCAAACACCATTCTATATATTTTGAACTTTTCTCTTCCACGCTATTTGGTGAAGATTTCTGAAATCTACTAAATTTTGGAACAATGGCGTAGATGGGTCATCTTGGCATCAACATGATGTCAAATAAAAAGGTATTTTGTATAGAAGTGATTTGTTCAGTCATGGAACTTTGGGTTCCTAGCCAACTTTATTGCAGAAGTGTTTTCAATCATGAGTGGAGTTGAATGTGCTTGTTTGACCTGCAAATCTTCTAGAATTTTCCTAAGCCACCCAATTTTCTTTGTTGTTTCTGCTACTGCCACATATTCTACTTTTGTTGTGGAATCCATTGGAACTGAATGCTTGCATGACCTCTAGGAGACATATCCCAATACAAGACTCATAACATAACCTAAAGTAAATACCACAATTTATTTATCTCCATCGAAATGTGAATCAGAGTATTGAATCAAGCTGAAGTCAACCATCTGTATATACTTAACTCCAAAGTATTTAGTTCCCTTCAAGTACTTTAGAACTCTTTTTACAGCATACCAATGTCCCTCACAAGGATTTTGTATAAATCTAGAGAGGATTACAACAAGAAATGAAATGCCAGGTCTTGTAGTACTCGATTAGTTGAGACTTCCTACAAGTTGTCTATACTTTGTTTCATCCTTAAATTATTTTCTTTTAGTGGATGTGAGATTTAATTTCCATTCCATTGGAGTATTCAAAGGATTTCACTCAACCATGACAAACTTCTTCAATAGATCTGCAACGTACTTTTTCGGAGAGAGGAATACAAACTTTAGATGTTGAGTTACCTCAATATCAAGATAGTAGAGAACATACCCAAAGTTTTTCATTTCAAAACCTTTCCTCAATTCCTTATTTATGGATTAAATATATCTCTCATTGTTGCCCATCATCAAAATATCATCTACATACACCACAAGATGTACAACTATTTTTCTAACTTTCTAAACAAACAAAGTTGCATCATCAAGATCATAATGTTTTAAGTTTAGTTTTAGAAGATTCTCTGTTAACTTCTCGTACAAGCCTTGTGGTGCTTACTTGAGGCCATACGAGGATTTTACAAACTTGCATATTTTATGTTCTTGACCCTTCACAATAAATCCTTCTTTCTGGGACATGAAAATATTATCTTTTAAATCTCTAGTCAAGAAAGTAGTTTTTACATCCATTTTATGGAATTTCCAACCATTCTAAGCTACCAAGGAAAAGAGTGTCCAAATGGTAGCCCATTTTTTTCAGGGGAAAGTCTCCTCATAGTCGACCCCTTCTTCTATGCAAAACCTTTTTCCACAAGCCTAGATTTGTGCTTATCAAGTGAGCCATCAAATTTATACTTGTTCTTGTAGACCCACTTGAAGCCTATTGGCTTGGTTCCTAATGGAGGATAAAATAGCTTCCAAGTGCCATTTATCAAGGCATCATATTCTTTATGCATCACTTCTTTCGATTCATCATGAGAAGAGGATTCTTTGAAGGAATTTGGTTCAAAATATGAAGACAAATTTAGTTTAAAATCATAAGAAACATCCATATCAACAGGTGAATCAAAGTTGTCTACATCACCTCCATTTTTCCTGGTTGAACTTCTTGTTCTTGTCTTTCCAACCTCATCATGATGAACTTTTTTGGGTATCTTTTTCAGTCATTTTGGAGGAACATTTTTAGAATGCCCAAGCTACTCAATTGGTGTTGAATCAAGATTGAGTTTCCCAATTATGTCAATCACATCACTCAAAGTGTCATCAGTTGCTAGAGCTTCATGTGGGGGAGATAGTGTTTCAGAAGAAGATTCCACATATTGATCTAGTATAAGAATCCCCCTTCAAGATGTGGAATCTCATTATCCAATTATTGAAAAGACTTGGTATGCCTGAATCTATCCAAGCGATCAAGTTTTTTCTGAACAATATTATTAGCCTTGGGAGATTCAAGAAAGATTACATCTCTAGAAATTACAAACTTCTTATTAACTTCATTATAAAGATGATATGATTTGGAGGTATTTGAATACCCCAAGAAGATACACTTACGACTCCTTGCACCATTTTTGTTTCTTTTATCCTTAGGTATCAACGCATAACAAGTGGAACCAAAGACCCTAAGATGCTTTATCGAAGGAATGTACAGCCATACCATATTTCACAAGAAGTCTTGTTTCTAATAAAAATAGATGGAAACCTATTATTTACATACACAACACATAGAAATGCATCAACCCAAAACATCAATTTTAAATTATTGAAAAACATAATGGAACATACCATATTTAAGATTGTCATGTTCATTCTTTTAGCTACTCCATTCTGTTGGGGATTATAAGGCACATTTGTTTGATGTTTGATCCCATGATGGTGAAGATAGTTTTCAAATTCATTTGAAATGTATTATTGTCCATTATCGGTGTGAATAAAGCTAATATGAGATTGTGCATCATTTTCAATCCATGCATGAAAGTTCTTTAATGTTTGAAGAGCATCATATTTTTTCTTCAATAAATAAACTTGACACGTTCTAGTATAGTCATCAATAAATGCCATCATATATTTATTTCCACTTGCAAAATTAACTTGCATTGGGACACATAAGTCCGAATGAATAAGTTCAAGTATTCTATGTGTTCTGGAATGTGAATCATGAAAAGTTTTTTTGTTGTGCTTTCTTAAGGTACAAGCATCACATTTCTTTAGTTTCCCAGGAATTGTAGGCAACCTAGTTACACCTCTTTTCTTCAACATATGAAGTTTGTAATAATTCAAGTGTCCAAATATAGAATGCCATAAAAGACTTGATTGAAATGTACCTTCATCATAATGAGAACTGTATGAGAATTTTTGTGCATGAGCAGAGGTACCTTCTAGCTTCAGAAGTCCTTCTTCTTCTATCCTATCATGACAAGTGAGTGATATTATGCTTTTATAACCTCAACCTTACCATAAAACACATGAATGGAGTGTTGTTGTTAGTGGATGTGGACCAAAGGTAACAAGTTTCTCCTCATATTTGGGAGATATGAAATGTAGATTTTCTTGTATATTCACAACTCATGTAATGTAATAAAACAAAAGACAAGAATCTACTCTACTCCTTAAACAACAGAAACCAATAGATCGATGAAAATAATAATCGAAAAGAGGAATATAATCAAAGACACATAACAAAAGAATTTCTCTAGGGAAGGCCACTTCTCAAAACCCTGACTATCTATTGCATTAATCAGAAAGTTGAGTGATAATACAAAGCTTGTTCTCGCTAGAACAATTCCTACACAAGTATAATCAACTCTCTACCTCACAAGCCTACTACGGCCAACACTTAGCCAATTATGCTACCTTTCAAGACCCTTTTTCCTTATGTAATTCCTATGATGATAAACCAATATTTAATTTGGAAATCCTTCCTCCATAATTGTGCAATCCAAAACTATGTCCTTCTCTAATAGCATGGATAACCTGTACAACTCAGATTAGCATAAAACTAATAATACAATGTCCCTGCACTCTAGTCTCAATTGGGTCTTTCTCTAAAATGACATGCATGCATTTCTCATGAGGGAATCTAGAGTTAGCTGGAGTAGCACTAAGGATGCACTAGTGCACCAACTCACTACTAGACCTCCTCTAGTTCCACAAACAATTAGAACTAGTTTAATAGTCTATAACTTAGTCAAACTGATTTATCTAATTACAACTCAAATAAACTCATCCTAGACCCGCAAAATTTAGGGAGAACATATAAATGACTGAAAAATACTTTCAACTCTAAATTCCTATGCTAATTAAGTTAATTAAACTTAATTAACTATTTACAAGTTGCTATGAGAATAGAATTCTATTTTAATTCACAGTTTAATTCAAGGAAAAAATTAAACTAGAATTTATTGTTACCATTTCTCAATAGTCCCTCTCAGCAAGAAAGGGATTATCAGCTACCGCAACCTTGTCTCTATGAAAGTTGAATTTACATCTTGACAATGCCTTTGTCAAAATTTCAGCATCTTGCTCCTTCGTGGGAATGTACTCCAACAACATAATCCACCTCAATACACAATCTCGAATATGATGATATTGGATATCTACATGCTTAGACCAATCATGAAGAACTTTGATTATCACAATAAGTCACAGTTGGATCCATATTTTGACCAAACAAGCCAACTAGAATCTTCCTCATCTAGATGATCTCACATGTTTCCTAACTTGCGTCCATGTACTATGCCTCTTTCGAACTAAGTGCAACCGATCTCTATTTCCTGCTGTATCAAGAAACTATTTTTGACCCAATAATAAAGATCCCTCTTGATGTGCTCTTCTTGTCATATGGACTCCCTACCCAATATTAATTGGTGAAGCCTTGAACCTTCACTCCCTTTGTCTGCCTATACCATAATCCATACTGAGTAGTGCCTCTAAGGTATCTCAACATATGCTTTATCGCCTTCCAATACAACTTGATAGGCCTAATGATCGCTTGACTAAGCTCGTTAGCTACATAACACATATATAGTCGTGTGTTCATGAAATACATGAATGAACCCACAAGATGCCTGTAAACAATAGCTTCCACTACTTCTCCTAAAGTAACATCCTCCTTCCTCTAGCTACCTTCTAGAGGAGTCTCCATGGGTTTGTTGCTCTCCATGCAGAACACCTTGAGTATCTCTTTGGAATAATTTCCTTAAGACAAAAACAATTCTCCATCACCCTGAAATACTTCCATCCTTAGAAATTAATGCATGAGCCCCATGCCCTTCATCTCAAAATATATTTCAAGATCCTCCTTGTAAGACTTGATCAACTCATCATCACCTGTCAAAATCAACAATTTACCTTTCACCATTGTGTGTTACAAGTTCACATCCACTTCACTCTTCGTGAAGCCCAACCTGGTGAAGCAATTATCAATCTTGGTGTACCAGGCATGGGGTCCTTGCTTCATACCATACAACACTCTCTTGAGCTAGCACACATGTGACTCATGGTCGAAGGTTTCAAAACCTTCAGGTTGCTCTATGTAAAACTCTTCCTTAATTATGCCATTAAGGAATGTTTTATTTACATCCATTTGATGTATTTTCCAACCCATCTGCGTTGATAATGCCAATATAGATATGATAATTGAGTATCTTGCAATAGGAGAAAAGGTATCATCATAGTCAATCCCTTTACTTGTAAAAAGCCACTAGCCATAAACCTGGCCTTATGCTTCTCCACACTACCATCTATAGCTTTCTTTACCTTGTAAATCCATTGGGAGCTCACCACTAACTTGTCCTCCAGTCTCTGGACCACAACCCAAACATAGTTATGAACTATGGATTCATACTCCTCCACCATGGCATCAACCCAAACTGGTTGTTGTAATGCCTCCTCAAAGGAAGATGGCTCTATCTCAACACAATTTCTCATAAGAGCCATGTATCTAGTGTACCTCTTAGGTGACCTCCTCTTCCTGTGATGAGATGTGGGTGCTCCCACATTCTCCCATGCATCATGCAATAACCTGTTAGCCTCTCTCGTGTGATTTCTCCCATTTCTAGAAGACTCTACCTGAGTGGATGTCTTCATTCCCAGATCCTCTGCATGTAGCTATTCTACATCTATTTGAGGCTCATCAACCTTAGGATGTAAAATCTCCTCAAATGCATGTATGTGAAGCTCCCTCTCAAGGGAAACTCACATGGGCTTCTTCTCATCGAATATGAAATCCCTTCGAACCAATGTCATCCTGCTAGCTGGAAAGTACACCCAATAGTTGTGAGGTGTATCAATGTACCCCACAAATGTCCCCAACTCTGTTGTCAGCTCAAGCTTCTTCCGTGCATCATTAGTCACATGGAAATGTACCGATGAACCAAAAATCGTAAAGTGACCAACATCTGGTCTCTTACCAAAGAAATACTCCTTTGGTGTTTTCATCCCAAGTATCTGATGCATGATACAATTTTGTAAATAAACAACTGTGTTCTATGCCTTAGCCCTCAAGTGTAGTGGTAGGACTTGATCATGTAACATCACCCGTATTTCCCCTATAATTCTTACGTTCTTCCTTTTGGGTACCCCATTCTTTTGTGGGTTATTAGGTCTCGTCAACTCTCATTTAATCCCTTATGCTGCACAAAAGTTCTTAAACTCATTTGAGACATACTCACTGTCATTATCACTCATGAGAGCTTTAACCTTCTTGTCGGACTCTTTCCTAACAAATGCTTTAAATTCACAAATATTTGTGAAAGTTTGATCCATTTTCTCCATGAATAAGATCCATCATTTACAAGAAAAATCATTAAAAAATATAACATAGTACCTGTTTTTGGCCATGGATGTTGTCGAGAATGGTCCAGACACATCTGAACGGACTCGCTCTAAAATCGCCTCTACTCGACTGTCTCTATCATGAAAGGAACCCTTGGTTTATTTTCCCAAACTACACCCCTTTCATGTATCAAATTTCTCTAGCATACCTTTGGGAAGACTAGTAGAGATCTGCTACATGATTTTCAAAGCCCCATGATGCAAGTGACCCAATCGCCTGTGCCACAACTTGCCAATGTCTCATATATGAACTATATCTTTTTTCTTACTCAAAGAAAGTCTATCCTCCACTCCAACTAGTAGAGATTCTTAACTTGAATTCCTATCTTCTTTACCTAAGATGTGGCTTTCTGTCGAAGGAACACCTTTCCTTTCTTAAGGACCACATCATAGCCTATATCCTCCAAAATGGTGACCGATACTAAGTTCATCTTCAAACCGGGCACATACATAACATCTCTCAAGGTGAGAGTAGCACCCTGATCCCTCTTAAAAGTAACTGTGCCCAATCCTGTAGCACTATACCTCCCATCATCACCCAATATGCATCTAGAGATCCTTCTCCTCTAGGTCACTAAACAACTCCTTGTTACCAGTCATGTGGAATGAAGCGCCACTGTCAACGTACCATACACCACCCATCATTGATGACACCATGCATGCAATGATAGTAAAGTCCAATTCAAATTGATAGTCCAAAGCCTCACCCATCGCTCTTTCTGAGGACTTCTTCTTGGACTTCTTGAGTGGACAGTTTGTAGCAAAATGTCCCAGCTCATGAAAATGAAAGCACATAAATTTCTACATGTCTTTTTTCTTGCCTCCAGGACAAGAATTCTACTTGGAATGGGATGCCTTCCCTTTACCATTCCTTGACTTAACTACTAAGCCACAATTTTCCTCATCATCAATCTTTGATGAGGAACCATCTATGGTTTTCCTTGTGATCTCGTCCTGCATCAAATCCGACCACAATCATTCTCAATATGGAAGCTTCTCCCTCCCATTGAAAGAGTCCTGATAGCTATTACAACTCTCACGAAGGCTTAGGAGATATAGGTTGACCATATCATGCTCGACAATAGTTATTCCAACACTTCCAATCTCATCACAACAGCGAGTGAACTTGGTCAAGTATTTTGGAATGGTCTCACCTTTCTCCATCTTGATTTTTTGAAGTTTGTCTTTCAATGCCAACTTCCTATGGTCACTGATGTTTTGGAATAGGTGCGTCAATTATTTCCACATAGCATACATTGTTTCCTTCCCATGGAGACTTGGGATAATGTAGTATTGAACTCCCTCAAGGATTATCTGCCTCACCTTTCCCACACACTTCTTCCATTCGAATAGATTCTATGCATCTAATGTTACTACCTTAGGAATGTCTTGATCAATGGATTCCTTGAGGCAATTATCCTCCAACGCTGCTTCCATCCTGTCCTTCAAGACTATATAATTCAAGCTTTATTCCAAGGCATACTTGAGCCTCAAACCATAGAAATCCATTTTCTGATCTTGAATTATGTATTGCAAATTCGAATTTCTCCTATAACCCTAAACTCAAAACTTTGAAATATACTCTAGTATAATGTCTTCGGTTCCAATGCCATGTATACTTTCCTGTAGATTCACAACTCATGTAATGTACATACAAGACAAGAATCTACTCTACTCTTTAAATAACGGAAACTAATAGATCGATGAAAACAATTATCAATAAGAGGAAGATAATCAAAGACACACAACGCAATAATTTATCTAGGGAAGGCCACTTCTCAAAACCCCAACTATCTATTTCATTAATCAAAAATATGAGTGATAATACAAAGCTTGTTCTCGCTAGAACAATTCCTACACAAGTATAATCAACTCTATGCATCACAAGCTTGCTCTGGCCAGCACTTAGCCAATTATGCTACCTTCCAAGCACATATTTACTTGCAAAATTCCTGTGAGGATCAACCCATATTTAATTGGGAAATCCTTCCGCCATAACTATGCAATCCAAAATTATACAACTCAGATCATCATACAATTGATAGTACATTATCCCTGCACTCTAGTCTCAACTGGGTATTTCTATGAACTGACATCCATTAGTTTCTCATGAGGCAATATTCAATTAGTTGGAGTAGCACTAAGCATGCACCAGTTCACCAACTCACTATTAAACCTCGACTAATTCCACAAACAATTATAACTAGTTTAATTGTCTATAGCTTAGTCAAACTGAGTTATCTAATTACAACTTAAATAAACTCATCGTGGACCCTTAAATTATAGAAATACTTCCAAGTCGAAATTCCTAAGATAATTAAGTTAGTTAAACATAATTAACTATTTACAAGTTGTTATGAGAATAGAGTTTGATTTTAATTCATAGTTTAATTCAAGGAAAGATTAAGCTAGAATTTCTTGTTGCCATTTCTCAATATAAAACATCACGCAGAAGAAAGTCTGGAAGACCAGGTAGTTTGACCCTGATTGTGCCAAGCCACGATTGATTGAGTTTTGACATATCTAGAAAGTATACTGCTCGATTAACATTGTCCGTAAGTTATTAAAAAATATCTCTTCTAAAATTCATATGGTAACTTGGCCTTGAATCAATCAACCAATTATTTTTCCAAGAATCAAGTGAAGCATTAAATAAGTCTTCATTTACTCCAATATTACAATGCGTCATAACATAGTGAGCGGATTTAGGTTCCTTACCTTTGCCTTTGTCATTGTTTTTACCTTTGGCTTCATTTATTTCCTGCTCAATTTGTCCCAAGGAAACTTACATGTGGATGCATCATGTCCATCTCTATTACATCGTATACAATGAATACCATACTTTTCTCCTTGGACTGTCTGCCCCCCTACCTCTAAAATTCCTTCTTCCTCTACCATTTCAGTAATCTCTTCCTCTAGAATAATCTTGTGCATGATTCTTCTCTTTATGTGCAAGACACACAACTTCTTCAAAATACTGAGGAGTTGTCTTCTTCCCAAATTCGTTCTCTCCCTCAACAAACTTTTTTTCAAGGGAGTGAAAGGTAATCTCCTTGATATTTCCACTTGCTTGCAATGACTCAAGATAATTTGAATAAGCGGGATATAATTCCTTGACATAAGCCATTAACACATATTTCATTAAATTTGGAAGTATTTTATTACAAGGCCTTCAACAACATTCATTCTTTTGTAAATCGCCATATTAGCTTGATTCAACATTAAAATAATTTGCAAGTAATTTCAAACCAATTAGAAATCATGAATAGGTCAAACATGGGGTTTTTATGTACAATAGTATCGATACACAATAGGAGTGTGAAATCAAACTCTTAGAAGAAATTGATTTAACCTAGATCATATTAGTATGTCAAACATCCAATAAAGATATTATAGTTATGGATAACATGCTAGATTCCTCAATGTTTAAATTTTATGTCTGGAAACTCTAACCCCCTTTCCCCCAACCTACGGGGGATTTGTTGATTGAATGATGGTGATGTGAGGATCTTATTTTAAATGACAAGGATAGGTGTCCCTTGCATTGCATTGAGACTAGTCTACTAAAACCTTAGTAAAATGTTCTTGTGCTCAACTTCCTATAGTCCATTTGTGCCTTTATGAAGCACTAATGAGGTGGTCATCATTCATCTTCATAGCATGCAAGCATCCACTACAAAAGTTATACATTGTTGATCTAGGTATTTCAAGAAGGTTAGGTACCATTGATCTATCTCCATTCAAATCCAAGTACATCAAATGAGATTTCTTAAATGGGTATTCAAGTCATTCCATTATGATGGACAGTGTCACAAATTGAAGTAAACAAGAAACTTTAGTGGTGACATATTGTAAGTAGTGGAGGTAAGGATTTTCAAATATTAGCACAGTTAATGGTAGTTTGGATATTGATCTCTTCTTGTAAACATTGTCAAAACCAATAATAGTCTCGATGTAAATTTAGTGTCAACCAATTGTATGGAAAATCATGATTGACCATTACTTTCACTAAGAAGAGAAAATGATAAGCATTTTTAATGGGGGAGAAATAAATGTGAAACATAACTCATGTATTTTAGTTGAAATTTATATAAGTCCCCGTGTTCTCTAATTATTAAATACTTAATGTAAATACAAATAAGTTATCATTAAGATATTGATTTTGATGATTAAACATGTATTAAAAGGCATTCATCTATGACACTTGATTTTTCATGTAGCCTGAATAAACCACTTAAAGCTGATTATCAATTAATCCTAAATAGTTTTATATAAGATAAATCTTTACTTGCATTAATAGCTTTATTTCAAAAATAAATTACATTTATAAACTTATATGAATACATATAACTAAATGAAATTCAATAAATAACTTGTGAGTCTTGTTGGATTCTATGAGATTATTTTAAGTACAAATAGTTTATTTAAGAATTCAAATTTACAAAATGTTAATATTGATGGGAAAAGCATGTCATATGGTTAAAGGCATCCATTTATGGCCCATCTCTTGAATGAGCTTAAATAGTCTACTTAATGCTCATGGGGAATTTATTAATCCATGTTTTATTAGAAAATTCATTTTCTTTACATGGTTTTTTATTCTAGAAATGACAATTTCACATTTATACATTCATATTAAACGACATGATAGTTAAAATAAAAATCAATTAATGCTTTCTTGACTTATTTACTTATATGACATGATTACATATAGGAATAATTAATTTAATAATGCATAGTTAGAAAAAGTTGTCAATTCAAAATAGAATAAACTAGTTAAAACTCATAAATAATTAATTTAAATTATTAATTTTCTAAAAAATATATTTTTTACTTACATTGAGATCTTTATTTCAAAAATAAATTCCATTTATACATACATACATTCTAAATATAATTTAATACATACTTGTCTTGTTGGTTTCTATAAGATTATTTCAATTACAAATAATTTATTTAAGAATTGAAATTTACCAAATGTTAATAAAGGTGGGAAAATCAAATGCCATATGTTGCATAAAGTTTAAGTACACTTATTTATGACCCATACCTTGAAATAACTTTAGCAATCTACTTAACATTCATTACCAATTAATTATTCCATGTGTTGTTAGGAAAAACATTTCATATTACATGGAGTTTTATTTAAAAAAAAAAGTGCCACATTTACACACTTAGATTAAACTTCATGATATGAAAATAAAAGTCGATAAATGGATTTATATAGACCACTTAAAACTCATTATCAATTAATTATAATTTTTTTTGTAAAATATATATATTTACTTACATTAACTTACATTTAAAAATTGCATCATATTTATGAATTTCTATCAATGCATATAGCCAAATAGAATTCTTCAAGTCATATTGGATTCTATGAAATTATTTAAAGCACAAATAAACTATTTAGGAATTGAAAATGAAAAAATGCTAATATGGATTGGAAAATCAATGCCATATGGTGCAAAAAGTTTAAATACAACCATTTTTTACCCATCTCTTTAATGAGTCTAGATGGTCCACTTAACACATTGTTAATTAATTATCCCATGTTTTATTAAGAAGAGAATTTTGTTCTTCATAGAGTTTTGTTTCAAAACAATACAATATGAGATTAATACAGTCTTAATAGATTATGTGATAGACAAATAAAAGTCAATAAATGGATTCCTTATTAAATTAAATGAGATGAGATGATTGCATATACAAATAGTTGATTCAAGAAAATATGAAAAGAAATATGGGTTAAAAATTGACTGCCCTGCAATTTAACGAGTAGTATTCACTTATGAGCCATCACCCGTTAGCCTAAATAGTCCACTTAATACTTATTATCAAGAAATTAAAAGACTTATTTTTCGAAAAAATGCATCATAGTATATGGCTATTATAAATCACATTTATATACTCATATTAATGGACATAACTAAGTACAAGTCAATAATATAAATATAGCTCAAGTGATATGATTTCAATTTATTTAAAATATAAATTTACAAAAAAAAACAACTTTAAATAATGAAATTATATGCCTTATGATTCAAAAAGTTCAATGACATAATTCATCCATGATAGTATGTAATCAAACCTTGATAATCCACTTATCAATCATTATCATCATATATATGTTTTTTTAAGAAATACAAAATTATTTACAATATATTTTTATCTAAAAAATTACATATCACATTTATGCATTCATATTAGTGCATTTTATATGCAAACAATGAATAACTGACTTTCTGCCTTGTTGATTTTCAATATGATATGATTGCAGTTACAACCATTAATTTATTTTAGCATATAAATTCATGAAAACTATCGATTGAGAAATCACATATCTTATGCTTCAAAAAGATCAAATCATCTACCTATGACACATTTATCATTAGCCTTAATAGTGAATAATGCACATAACATTTATCAAGTAAATTATTATAATTTCTTTAGTAAGAATAGCACCTTTGTTTGCAAGGAGTTCTATTTCAAAACTTATATTTCACATTTATATATGATTATTGACACATATAAGTAAACATAAGTCATTAAAAATAACATGCCTCGATGGTTCATGTAAGATAATTTGAATGGCAAACAATTCATTTAAGAACACGTGCGCGCACACACACATCTTAGAAAAAAATCGATACAACAAAGTCATTGCAAAAACATTTATAAATAATAAGAAATATACATATTAATATAATTGGCAATTCCCATATATTTCAAAAATTATAAAATCATACAAATTGATTCAACAAAAACTATGTCCAAAATGTATTGAAAAATTGGAATGTACTTTTCAACAAATTTAGAAAAGAAATTATCTCCATGAACTACAGTGAATTACATGTTCTATTGAACAATTGAATGTACTCATGTTTTTGTTTGATACGATGAAGTGTCTTAAGAAAGGGGAATAAAACTTGGATAAGCCACGTATCTTACTCTTTTCCTCTATATGATTTTATCAAGATGTTGTTTGATCGATATCTAATGAATTGAGAAGTATGATTTTCTATATCTATTAGCAATACATTTGATTCTTCATAATTACCTCCATATTGGGACCACATATCAATCAACTTTTTCTCATAAAATTGTCTTGCTCTCCCTACTTCCAATTTTGTTTGCAAATGACAATGAGACCTGTCCCATGCAAATTTAAAGTCCGCTATATTAATATTTGATTTTTCAAGTACTTTTTAGATGTACTTTTCAGTGACATTTAATGTCCATATTGCGACATCATAATTTCTTAAGCAATATTTTAATACTTCTGACTGAAAAGGCCTTAAAAATAGGACCTATCGCCAAACTGCCAATCTGGTTCTCTTTGAATATGAAAATTTTGTTCACCTTTGGTGTATGATTGGAAGAATACTCTTCCATTTCAAATATCAACATGTATGATATTAATATATCTCCACTTCAACACTTCATTGCTTAAGGACATAAAAACCTATCATTTTAAAAATTATGTTAATATTTATTATGAACTATTTCCATTTGTATGCAAACGTAATTTTACAATGAGTTCAAAGTATCACAAAATACAAATACAATTGCCCCATTAAAATGAACAAATAAATAATATGTTTACTTTATATATAGAGCCTAATACCTTTATTTAATTTGTATGGAATAAAAGTCTTATAAGAAAGCATTGACCGACCATTTAAATCATTGATTGTACGACTTTTAACGATTTATTTAATTGCAATTGAAAAATATAATTACAATGGTCAAGTAGAAGTAAACAAACTAATTATATATTAATTTTCACATACAATATAATACAATTTTTAAATTTCAAACCTAATTAACTATATGTTAATTTATAGAGTTTCTACCCTAGTTTTTTTTTGTGCTTCTTTTAGTACAAATTGTATGTTTATTGTTGGTGCTACATACAACTTAATATAGTTTTTCAACTTATATGAAATAAAAAGGGTTATAAGAATGCAATAGGTCATCCTTCCATTACTAATTTCTAAGAGGTATAACGATAACTTAAACCACATTTAAAGAAAATAATTGTTGTGATCTAATTAAAACAAATAGACCGGTTATCTATTAATTTTACATACAATGTAATCTATATATATATATATATATATATATATATATATATATATATATATATATATCTAGCATGGGAAATTTTGATATGAAAACATTAAATGACTATTCATCTCACCAAAAATCAAAAATCAAAATCAAAATATTTTATTTTTAGTAATGACAAACTAAATCAACAATTCTTTTATTAGTGTTGTGAAATAAAAGTAATAATTCATAATGTCATACATATAATAGCATGATATAAACATATGTAATCTTAAAGTACTTCTAAATGTAATTGAACATCCTTCAAAATAGCTCGCACATCCATAGCCTTGTTGAGTTTATGCAATATTCTCCATAGCTCATTGATCAACCAATTATCCCCTTGATTTGTTCCAATGAATGGAGGTGCAACAATCACATTTTCTTTTGGATTCTCTTTCACTCTCTCAATTAGACAAACAACTATAATAGTATTGGTTGCATCATATTGGGTATGCATTTCCCACACTTTTTTCAATGATTTAGTGTGTATAACTTTCGTTGGATTGTCAATGACCTTATGTCCCTTTTGTGGCTTACAGTCTGAAGCAGTCCACTTAAACACAAGTTTATCTTGTAATGTTTCTGAAACCAACTTTTTTAGAAATCTTGTTGTGCTTTGCTTCAAAGCTGTCGTCCAAATTGCAATGTCAAGAGATTCATTTTTGAAACACATTTCAAAAAGTGATTTTTCATGTGGATGAATCCAAAATAATTTTTTATCTATTGTGTACTCAACATCAGCTCCCATTTTCTCAATATGCCCTTTGTTTGTTGCTTCATCGTCAATGCTATGATAAAAATTGTCCTTTAGTTCAAAAATAAGTAGTTTCTTTTCAGTTATTTTGGCTTCAACACAATGGAAAATAATATAGTCAAACCATTTTATTCATGTTACAAAAGTTACTAAAAAAATTGTTGAAACAATACACTTACCTTGAGTGGTTTTTGCACTATTTATAAATGAAGCAATAATTTCTTTTATCATCTTGATAGGACTTGGAGTAAACATATTAAACCTTCAATCAAATACAAATTGTACTTCTTATTAAACCTTCAATCCAATACCAATACCAAGAAAAACATTAGTAATGCAACGTTTAAAAAGAAACACACACCTTTAACATTACTTTGATTGTTAATTTTATCCTTTTTATTTGTTCCTATAATAAAAATATACAAAGTTATGGTAGTTACAAGAATTTGAGTTTGAAGAATAATAAGATAAACAACAAGACAAGTTATAAGTATCTGATATGACATTATCTTCATATTTGTAGCGTTACACCGCATATTCATCTTAGTTACCTTTATTTGTTTCCAAATTAAACATATAAAATATTTTGAATTGTGAAAATGAATAGAATCATTAAATAACAAGGAAAACAAGTGGACAAATTATAAGTACCTGATGTTATATTTTGTTCTTGATTAAAGTTTTGTTTAACTTTCATTTGATCAATGTCTTGGTTCTCTTTGCTTGTCACTATAATAAACATAAAAAAATGTTATAAATTGTGACAATGAACAAAATTCATTAAACTATAAAAATAAAATAAAAAAAAAATAAAAAAAATAAAAATAAAAATTCATCTATAATCGTCCATAATAATATTTTGGTCTTGACGGAGAGCTCTGGAGACCCTGCGCGCGCGCGATTCAAACTTCCTCCCTCCCTCGCCTGGTTCTGCCCCCCAGGCCTGGCTGGCAGGGCTGCCGACAACCCCTGCCCTCCCATCTGCTTGCTCCTGACACGGGCCTCCTGTCGGTGTTGCTCTCGGGCCCCTGCGCCATTGGTTCTTACATCCTGGCTTCGCAGTTCTAAATGGTTGGGAACGCCACCCCCACCCCTCCGGACCCTGAAAACTATGAAGTTATTTTCGCCTCATTGCTTCCTGAGAAAGCTGCCTCAAGACCGCGACCCTCTGAATCAAAGTTCATCAAGCGTCTTGATGAAATACCTGAGGTCTCTCTCCCTCCATCCCTTCCACGAAAATCGGCAATAACACTCGCTGAAAGAGGCCTGGTTGGACAGTTCATAGGTTTATGGCCATCTCCAAGAACAGTGCAGAAATGGGTGGAGCGCAACTGGAACGCCATGATCCAAGGGAAAATAGCTATCAGATTCTGCAGAAGGGGCTATTACACCTTCATATTCGAATCCAAGGAAGACAGGAACCTCATATTCAGAAATGGGCCTTACTTTATGGACTCAAGAGGCCTCTACCTAAACAGATGGACTCCAGACTTCGATCCGGAAATGGACATTCCAAACACAGTCCTAGTTTGGGTCCGCCTCCCACATCTTCCGCTCCACTGCTGGGGGGACGAATCAGTCAAGGCAATAGGGAATGTAGTAGGAAAATTCATTGACAGATCTGAGCCAAGGGAGAACATGCATGCATGCGCCAGGATTTGCGTTGAAGTAGACCTCGGGAAATGCCTGCTGGAAGCCATCAAGATTAAAGTTGATCAATGGACGCACATCCAACAACTCGACTATGAACAGCTCCCCTTCAAATGCAAGGTATGTCATGAATACGGACATTTTGCAAACAGATGTAGTAAGCTAAAAATAAATGAACCCACTGAAAATGAAGAACAACCAGAAGGTCACTGGGAACAAGTCAAGAGAAAAAAACCCTCAGTCAACCAAGGAACATCCTCAAAGCCCCCTCCAGGAAACCTCCCTCCTCCTCCTCCCCCTCCTCCCAGCTCCACTCCATCCTTCCCATCTGCTTCCAATGCTTTCTAATCTCTGGATGTTGAGAACCTCCCCTCCCCCCCTCCATCCCCCCAAACCACACTCGCTGTAATCTCCTCGCCCTCAATCCCTCCTCCCTCCCGCCTCCAACTATAGAGAGAATTCTCACCAGAAACAAACTGAAAGAAGCCAATATTCTATGAGACCCGCCAAGAAAAGTAGGCAGAAAATCAAATAAAGAGCTCAGAGATGAGGCAGCAATGAAAGAAATGGCAACTAGAGCACAGCAACCAATGGATTCCTATCTAGATAACCAAAAAGTAAGTGGAGAAAAATCAAAGGAGAGGATTGGGACTCATCCAAAGTCTGGGAAATGATGAATCTGGTCTCTTGGAATTGTAGGGGGATGGGCTCCTCCCCAAAAATAAATGCAGTCCACGATCTAATAAGCTAGGAGCAGCCAGAAATTTTCCTTATCCACGAGACCAAGTTATTAGACCAAGAATTCCAAAACCAAATAAAAAGATTCAAAAATTTTGAAGGTTTCTCTACCGGCTCAGAAGGCGCCTCAGGAGGCATAGGAACACTCTGGAACAAAAATAAATGGACTCCCACCAACTTTCAGTCTTGCAACTGGTGGATCAAATCCGATCTCATAAACAAAGTCTCCCAAGAAGTCTTCAGCATTTACAACATCTACGCACCTAATCACTACCGGGACAAAGCATCTTGTTGGGACTCTTTATCCTCTGAACTACTAGCCTCTCCAGATAGGAACATAATCCTAGGAGGAGACTTAAACCTCATAAGAAACACAGATGAAAAGTTTGGAGGAAATTTTCATTCGGACCCTTTAAGAGAAGCACTGGAAGTCATAATCCAGACTCACAACCTCACCGACATCCCTCTCTGCAACGGGAAATATACATGGAGTAACAAAAGAACAGGCAGTCACAACATAAAAGAAATGCTCGACATATTTCTAATACAGGAAGGAATATCAGCAAGCCATGCTCTCATCAAAAGCAAAATAATTCAGGCTTCGGCCTCTGACCACAAACCTGTGGTGTTGTATATGGAAAAAGGGAGAAATCTGGGACCTCTCCCATTCAAATACAACAAATCGTGGGACCAGAATGAAAAATTCAGTTCTGTCATTCAAACTCAGTGGGCAAAGGAAGTTGTGGGATCCCCAAGCTATGTTTGGGAAACCAAACTAAAAAACCTGAGAACAGTCATTAAAAAGTGGGCCAAGGAAAATGTTGCAATGGAGAAGAATAAAAAGGCGGATCTCAAAGAGCAGATGGAACAGTGGAACAAAGAAACAGAAAACAGTCAGCCTACAACTAAAGACATAAACCATGAAAACGCAATGTACAGAGAATTATACAGGCAAAACAGACTGCAGGAAGAAGACCACAGGCAGAAATCAAGATGCTTATGGCTAAAAGCTGGAGACAAAAATACATCCTTCTTCCATAACAGTATAAAGCTCAGGCGTGCAAGAAATCAGATAGACAAAATAGTGGTCGATGGGAGAGAGATCAATGAGCAAGAAGAAATCAAAGAGGCAGCTTTCAACCACTTCAACTCCCTTCTAACAGCAGCCCCTCAGCAATCGGACAACTCAGACTTTCTCAGTGCGGTAGAGAACAAAATCTCCAACCTTCAAAACCAAGAGCTGGATCAGGAGATCACAGAAGAAGAAATCAGACTCGCAGCATTTAGCATGCAACAGGATAAAGCCCCGGGGCCAGATGTCTTCACGGTGGCCTTTTTTTGCAATCATTGGAACACCATTAAGAAAGATTTTGTAAGGATGATCAAGAATGTCTTCAAAAACTTCAAGATGGGAGACAACACTAAATCCTCCCACCTTGCTCTTATACCCAAGGACCCTAATCCTCGTTCCTTTGACCGCTTTAGACCAATTTCCCTTTGCAATGTCTCTTACAAGATTGTAACCAAAATCCTAGCCAACGGACTTAAAAAGCTCCTCCCCCATCTTATCTCTGAGAATAAAGGAGGTTTTTTCCCCCACAGGAAGATCACTAACAATGTCATCCTCATACTAGAGGCAATTCATAGCAGTATCAGCAGAGAGGAAAGAGGCATGATAATAAAACTAGACATGGCAAATGCCTTCGATAGAGTCGATCATCATTTCCTATCAGCTGTCCTTAAAAAAAGTGGGATCTCAAACAATTTCATAAATATCATTTTTGGTTGCATTTCCAATCCATGGGCTGCCCCACTGATAAATGGCCGCCCAAGCAGATCCTTCAAAAGCACCCGGGGACTGAGGCAAGGCTGTCCTCTCTCCCCGTTCTTGTACATCATCATGGCCGAAACTTTGAGCGCTCAACTGGAAAAACTCTGCAAACAAAAACTGATCACTGGAATCGGCATAGAAAGAGGGACTAAAGAGATCAATCACTCTCTCTTTGTGGATGACACCCTCCTCATCGGGGGTGCCTCAAGCATAATGGCCAAAAGATTTAAGAACGTCCTGAACGCCTTTCTAGATGCCTCAAGAGGACTATTGAACAACAAAAAATGCAAGATTTACACTTGGAATGTCCATGACCAAATCAAGAAAAGAATCTCCAATATCCTCGACATTCCAATTGAAGGGAATTGGAGCTATTTTTCATACCTTGGCTTGCCATTAGCCAAAGCAACAATCAAGGCAGAGATCTGGACTAGTCATATTGAAAAAATGAGAGGCTTACTTCTGAGCTGGGGAGTTTCTTGGCTCAACCTAGCGGGCAGATCAACCTTAATAAAGGCAATCCTTTCGGCCCTCCCCATCTATCAGTATGCGGTCACCTTGGCTCCAGCCAGCATTCACAAGCATATGGAACTGCTCATGAGAAGTTTCCTGTGGCAAGGGGGGAGGCAAGACTCAAAAAAATTCAGTTTAGTCAAATGGGAGCAGGTCATTCTTCCTTATGAAAAGGGAGGCCTAGCCATAAAAATTCCAAGCCTCTCCAACCGCGCCATGGGACTCAAACTGATCTAGATATTACTCACTGACAAAGGCGCCTCGTGGGTGGATGTGCTATCAAAGAAATACCTCAATGGAACAAACTCAAATCTTCTCTCAGAAACAATTGCTGAGCGACCTTGCACCTCAGTCTAGAACCTCATTAAAAAGGTCCTCCCTCAGTTTAGGGACAACATATCCAAAGTGCCTAGCAGTGGCAGGGAGATTAATATATGGAAGGATAAAATCATGGGCACAAAACCGAGAAACCTCAACCAAAATCTCAGGCCCGTGCAGATTTGGATGGAAACAAAAAACTTACACACTTTGTACGATATCTCTACCTGGGAGCACAATGTTTGGAAGGGCTGGAAGGATATAAAGCCTCCCACAGATATTGAAGATTTGTGGCTCAACCTCAATGCCTCTCTCTCAGGTGCCGCTCCTACCAATTTAGGGGTTGTATACAGGTATATATGGGATCCAAGTGGAGGTAAATTCACGGTCAGAGATGGTTATAAATTCCTTCAGACTCTCAACCCAATCGAGAATTGGAATCTCTCCACAACGGTTTGGAAAACAGAATGCATTCCCAAAGTCAAACATTTCAACTGGACTCTCCTCAAAGGTAAAGTGCTCACAGCTGAAAACTTAAGGAAAAGAGGCATCGTAGGGCCTTCAATTTGTTGTTTCTGTCGAACTGAGGAGGAAAGTAGTCACCACTTGTTCTTCCAATGCCCTCTTGCTCAAAGCTACTAGAAACAGATGACCAACCCTTTGGAAATCGAAGAAACAAATAATCAGCTTCCATCCCTGCAAAAAAAATGGGCAAGACTTTACCCCTTCTCCAAGAAAGGCAAAGGCATCATAACCTGAGTTTGGAAATTCATCCCAGCCACTCTTTGCTGGCAAATATGGCTTGCGAGGAATAACTGTATCTTCAACGACAAAAAGCCCAATCCTACCCGAATTTTGGCCAAAACAGTTGCCCTCATCTCTGAAACAGTAAGCGCAAATTTAGCAGCTCCCTCAGAGCAAACCAACTGGTACAAAGAAGAGGAGGAATGGCTCAGCAAATTCCATATCAAATTCAGCAAAGTATGCTCGGACTATCCCAAAAGCAGCATGAGAAGAACTCAATGGAAGATCAGGGGCACAAAGGAAGAAGTAAGTCAGTGGATCCTTGACCAAAAACGACACACTTTGTTCTTCAATGGTGCCTCCAAGAACAACCCAGGGAAAACAGGAGCCGAGGGTATCATAAAGGATAGCCAAGGGAAAACCTTAATGAGCTATGAATGGGGATTGGAACAAATGTCCAACAATTTGGCAGAAGCATATAGTCTCTATTTAGGCACCTCCATTTTGAACAGGTTAAATCTCAGGAATCCTATAATAATTGGAGATTCGGCCATTGTTATAGCAGCCATGGTATCAGGGACACATTTCAAAAAAGAGGTCCTTAACAACGTAAAAATTAGAATTTTAGACAATCTTTAGGAATTGGGGGATACATTATTCAAACATGTTCTGAGAGACAATAATAAGGAAGCAGATCATTTCGCCTCCATGGCAACTTCCAGGCAGATCGGTCAAGTCAAGGAGAACGAACTCATCTATGGCAAATCAATCCCGTAATCAATCCAGAGGTCAGTCAACTCCTCAGACAAGTCTAATCAGCTCCTCTTTAAACTCTGACGCAATCATTCTCTGCAAACCTCCTCGTGATCTCAGGCCACACTCAAATATGATGCAAGTAATCTGTCCCGCCTCGAATCATGCTCCTCCTCCTCCACCGAGCCTCACCCGAAAGCACTGGTACGCAAACTGGACCCGTATCTCTCAATATTCCCGTGACTTAACTAAGCCACCTACTGACATCAGTCATTTCAAGATCTTTATAAACTGCGACAAAAATCCTTCCCCTGGTCTTCATCCAGTGCAAATCCACATCTTCACATCACTCCCATCGCCCCCTTCCACCTTCGCTCTGATTTATACCCCCCCCAACCCTCTCAATCTTGCGCGCCTCAGTATTTCGATTGTCTTCCTCCTGCAGATCAGAGACCTTTCTTCATACAATCGGTTCCAGAAGCTCTGCAACAAGCGAGGCAGTTCCCTGAGCATCATAGAAGCGTGCTTCCCCTCTAAAGTATTCAGGTATAAATTTTGTTATCTTCAGGTTTATTTGTCGTTGTCACTCTTCTCCTCCACGGCTGCCCCAATCATCCCTGCGCATTCTACTTGCTTAGATCCCGTGGTCAGCTCCCTCGGCGTTAACCACTTCCCTTCCCCATCTTCTGTCCCTTCTTATCCCTTTTCCCCTGCCTTCCCGGCCAGTATCCTCTTATCCATGGCAGAGACTCCAGAAAACATAATGCAGAACATGAATAAGGAAGGCAGAGACCAACCTAAGAACCCGCTGGACTGTGTGCTTGGCAACAACATCTGTACGCTCTGCAAATAGCATTGCTTCATGATAGCCAGGTTCATTAAACATTTCAATGAACTCAAAGAAGATTTTCAGGCAGATAGTAGATCCAAGAGAAAGAAACTGGAAAAACAAAGAGCTGAGATCGAGAGCCTAAAAGAAAAATGTAATCACATGGAAGAGGCCATATCTCACATCAAAAATATCACTCAGAGCATGCAAGCTGAGGCATCAACCAGAGCAAGCATCAAGAAGGAACCTCAGATCGAAGACTCTGTCAATCAGTTTTGGTAATCAGTCAAATGTCTAGTAAATTTTGCTTACTCGCAGGTCTCTTTGTAAGGCAATACAACCGCTTTTTATTTCAATCTATCCTCTTCAAGTTTACTCCCAAGAAGTCAGGGTCTGCGCACCCATTTTGGACTTCTATTTTTCTTCCTCTTTCACTCTTTGTAACAACACTCGCTCCTAGTAGTTTTTTATAATAGAAAAGTATCCGATCGTGTTAAAAAAAAAAAAAATTGGTCTTGATTGTAGTTTTGAGGGATAGTACCCTGGTCATTATATGCATTCTCTTTATTTCCAACTATAATCAACATATGAAATGATATGAATCACAATAATTTAGAATAATAATAAAATGAAAAAAGATGGAGTTACAATGATTAATACCCATTTCTATCTCCATCGTTCCATGGTCATTGTCTTGATTAATATCATTCATCTGATAATTACCTATAATAGTCATCAAAAAATGTTATGAATATGGAAATTAAATAAATTGAAAAATTATCAAGAGAAAAAACCAAACAAATTATGTACCTCGTATGATAACTTCTTCCTCTCCTTCTCCTCCTATTTCCATCTCCATATTTTTTTCAACAACATAAGCACTATGTTGATTAATTTTTTTCTTCCCACTTTCATCATTCTCTAATTTAGAATCTCCATCATTAGTCATTTTAGTAAACACTTTGACAATTAAGAAATATGAAAAAAATAGTATCCAAAGTATTATAAGAAAAAAAAATGAATTGTAGTACCTGAATTTTCCAAGAAGTTAATGGATACCAGATTTGATAGTTGAAAAGATTTGTAATTATTTAACATGATTGTCCTTTGTGACTCTGTTTGCACAACACATGAAATTCTTCTTCCATATGTACAACAAGCCTTGATTAAATTTTTCCCCGCATAAAGAGAAATAACCACTTTTGCATTACTACATTGTTGGTGTTTTTCCACTAAATCCATCCAGAAATCATAATCTCTCTCATTTTCATCAAATGTGTGAGAGTATTTTATAGCCTCCAAAATTTTCAATTCTAAAGTATAGAAATGTATAATAAGAACTATATCATAATTATAATTGTTTTGGGACTTATATTCATAAATTCCACTAGTCATTTTATAGTTGAACTTGGAGTTTTTTATGGAAATTTCCAAAGACTGATGTACATCATTACAAAACCAAAGTTTTACTAAGAGAACTGTAGTAAAGTCATTCAACTCATTTTTTTCGATAAGAAATTGAAAAAATTCAATGTGATATCCCTTGTGGAATTATTCTTTTTTCAAAGCGAGTGTATCCAAAACAACAAGGTCATTGTGTAAAATTGGTTGCAATTGACATGGAAAAGAGTGCAAAAGTGTTGACAAAAGATGAGGGCCCCCAAAATGACAACCAAATTCAAAATTTTTATCAACCTGTTGAACACTTGTTGATACATTTATCATTCTGTCAAGGACTCCACCTGCTTGCTAAGAAAGGGACTCTATCTTTGTATTACGTGTTCCTTTGACATAAGTATACCCCTCCGTGTTGCAAAAATTGGTAAATATGATATCATTAATTTCATAATTCTCAAGAATTTTGAATGTGGTAAGAGTCATCTCATTCAAGTTTTGATCATGACGTTGACAATATGTAACCATTGCATCCAATTTTGTTCTGTTGGTTTTCAATTTATAACAATAATATTTTAATTTTATGGCACTTGATGATGATTAATTGGAATAGAAAACCAAATGGTTCCATCCAATAGCTTATATGCTACTAAAACATTTCTTCCATGGTTAATCCCTAAAGGGGCCGAAGAGTAGCTATTGTCAAACTGTGTAGACTATTTCTCTTGTAGTTCTCAAAATCCGGTTGGCTTCGAGAACACTTTAATGTGCCTAGTTGGTAACAGTTAAAAATAGTGTCCCATTTATCCCAAATAGGTTCATCAAGATATAAGAGAATTTTTTTATTGGAAAAAATTGTAATTGGATAGTCAAAGATAAGCACAACATTTCATCATCAACATGATAAAATAATAAATATCAACTAATAAGAATTCAATGTAAAAATGAAACTAAATAATGTGTTATAATCTAATGAGAAATCATTATAAATATAAAAAAATATAGCTTATATTATCAACATTAGTCATTTATTTACAATAAAAATAGATACAATAATAAAATGTTAAATTTAAAAATATTTAAAATTACATACCTTGTCTTCAGCCGTCTTAGAACATCCAATCCTCGTTTTCTTTAATTTGTCATTGGCAATTAAGAAATGTCTTGCCGACCGCACACAATCAATAAATGGAGTTTTGAAGAATACCTTATTTGCATAATTTAAGTGACAACAAATGCGGATCACCTCAGTGGGTTCAACTGATGGATGTAACAATCGAGCATTACATTTTTTATATTTTATTTTTGCTTCTCTCGATACATTATATTTAGGATTTGTTAAAATTTCTTTTGCTGCTTGAATGGCATCTTGACCATCAACTATCGAAAAATTGATATTCTTAGAATTTAGATCTCTCTCATTTATAATTTTGATAGAGTTGACCAATGGATTAGGCTGATTGATGTCAAATGGAATCAGAAGAGCATCGGGTAATGAGGTTTGAAATTTTTCTAAGAATGATTTCACTAATACTTGAACATTTAAATCATCTCGTGATCTTAATTTGAAACTTTGGGGGCTTCTTTACATATTTCAACAACCACTTTTCTACTAAATGAGTTTGAAAATAGATAGCAATGCTTGAAGGCTTCATGAATCTCATCACATTGATTTGCAAAGTTAGTTGTCTCAAATTCAACTTTCCTAGTTTTTTGAATTTCTATAGTGAGCTTGAAATCACTTTTTGTTATGTTCTCCTCCAAATCAAATAAATATACTCTTATCAAAGCAAGTAATTGAGAATCAATTTTATCATCTCATATTTTATTAAGAAATTTACCTTTTTGTTGTAAATGAAGAAGTACAGATGATGTTTTTTTACTTCTTACATAGCGATATCTCAAAATTGTGGCAATTTGTTATAAAAGGTCTGCACAACTATCTAGTCCAGATTTAGAGAAGCTCTCAAAGTTATCCAACTTGAACATTGAATTCTTTATCGTATTTGTTGAATCAGTACTTGAAGCTTCAATCAGATCTGGTCTAAAATGTGTACACTGCACTTGACATGAAATTAATATTACCTCGTTTTCTTTAATAATTTCCACTTGAAAGTCAATGTCATTTTCATTGTAAGCATAGCAGTTAATTATTATTCCTAATATCTCTGGTTCGTTTCCTTCTATTGATCCAAATAGATACATATCAGGAAACATATTCATGGGAGCTTCTATTTGGATGTATTAATCTTGCACAAACTCATATTTATTATATGTATTATATTTTTTAATCATTTCAAAAGTAGAAGTAGAAGGTGTTATCGATATTGCATTTTGAGTTGAATAACTTTTCTTTTTCTTAAATGATGGTTGTAACATTTCATTTGCTTTTGGGCCAACCAATTCTGCAAATAACAACAAAAAAATATTTGCATTAATGAAAATCAAAATATAATTTCAAATATTGTCACATAATGTTCTTATAAATATTGAAAAACCACCTAATCTAACCATTTCTAAGAGAGTGTACAGAAAATATAAAACCACCACACGAGTTGGAGGCAATGTTTGTATATCACTTTTTTTTGTTTCTTCTTCACTACTTTACTTCGAATTTCAAGCACACGAGATTCCGCAGTTTCTAGAAAAAAAATTATGGAATACATGAAATACCAAATATTATTAGACAACCTTATAATACACAATTTCTATTTACATGCACAATCATAAATGAGTACATATGCTATGCAAGTTTTACTATATGACACCAAAAGTTATCACGTGGGTAAAATTGCTAAAAAAAGAAACCACCTAATCCAACCATTTCTAAAAGAGTACATAAATATAAAACCACCATCCCAGTTGAAGGGGGCATCATTTGTATATCACTCGTTTTTCTTTTTCTTTTTGCTACTTTACTTCAAATTTCACGCCCAACAGTTTCCATGGTTTCTAGAAAGAAAAATATTATGGAAGATATGAAATAACAAATAGTATTAAACAACCTTATAATACATGATTTCCATTTACACGGACAATAATAAATGAGTACATATGTTTTGCGAGTTTAGTATATGACACCAAAAGTTATCACATAGTTAAAATTTCTTGGAAAAAAAAAATACCCATGTTAGTATGGGTTGTCCTTATTAAAACCCCACTCCTAAGGCTATTTCCATAGGTTTTATTAGTCAACAAGTTATTAACACAATGTCTAACGATTGTAACAAAGTATAAACTAAAATTGTCATACCATTTAAAGAATTTGGTGTCGTGTTTCTTGAACTTCCTTTTCCCTGGATGCTTCCTTTGAATTCTCACTAGCTTCATAGTCCATGGTATGTGAAAATAAAGTAAAAAATTGTTATCACAATTTTGAATTATTGAAAAAAATATGAATTTATAAATACTATAACTACTCGCATCATTATATGTGTAACAAAATGAACAAGAACAATAACAAGTGTAGAACTCACAATAATAGCTAATCAAGGTTATAAAAATGGCACCCCCAAATAATTTATTATGTTCTTTTAATCGTGAATATAGGAAAGAAAACATCTACTAGGTTTCCTTCTAGCACGAGCATAAGAACATTTCCAAAAGACATTACATTGTGAATAAATAAAAACAATTGTAGAGACTACAACATCATATATACACAAAATTTATCTCTTATATTCATGTATATTCTTAGTTTGCTTTAGAAAAAATAAAACCAAAACAAAATGAAAGAACATTAACTATGGCGATCATTAGATTTTCTTCTAGAGCTTTGTCTAGCACAAAGCCAAACACATAGAAACTTTTCAAGGTGAAAGAAATATAAATGTGATATAATTACTTCTAACACGAACAAAAGCATATCGCCAACAAGAATCTTGCAAAGCAAAAGAAATATTTGCATCCTAGATTTATTTCTATTACAAACGCATGTATATTGTAAAAAAAAACATTGTAAGGTGAAATAAATCTAGCACGTGCTACAATCATTTTTAGTACAAACACATTCATATTTCCAAGAAAAACATTGCAAAACAAAATAAATGTAGCACAAGCTAGATTTCCTTCTACCACAAACACAAACACATTGTCATTAAAAATATTGCAAGGCAAAGGAAATGTAACTCATGCTAGACTATATTCTATCGCATACAAGAAGATTGCCAACAACAACATTGTATTGTAAAGAAAATCTAGTGGATGCTAAATTTCCTTCTAGCAAAAACATAAACACAATGTCAATAAAAACATTGCAATAATAATATTTCCTCGAACATTTGACCTTGCCTTTTAGAGACTATGAGGTTTTAGTCCACGCCTACATAGACTGTTGTTACAATATAAAAAAGGTTAAACCCTGAAATGATTAGAAGGCCCTTCATATGGAATATGTGGTCTAAGAATGGGATAGTGTACAAAGATTTCCTCCTATAAAAAACACAAGAACGTTGCAAATAACAACGTTACAAGATGAAAGAAATATAATGCATACTATATTTCCTTCTAATGGAAACATAATCACATAACAACATTGTAGGGTGAGAAAAATTTAATCTGTGTTACATTTACTTATAACACAAACATGTAAATATTTCCAATGACAACATTACACAATAAAAAAATCTAGCACAAACTAGATTTCCTTTTAGCATAAACAGAAACATGTTAGCATTCACAACATTGCAATATAAAATAAAATCTAACATGTGTTAGATTTCTTTTCAGCGCAAACTTGAGCACATAGAAACATTGTAGAGTGAGAAGTCTATCAAGTTCTAGATTTATGTATACCACAAATACAACCACATTTCCAACAACAACATTGTAGAGTATAAGAATTCTAGATTGTGTTAAATTTTTTCCAACACAAACACAAGCACATTTTAATTTGAAAGAAATTTAACACATGTTATATTTCCTTTGAGCACAAACACAAGAACATAACAACATTGTAGGACTAAATAAGTTTAATGTGTGCTAGATTAACAACATTGCAATTTAAAATAAAATCTAACATGTGTTAGATTTCCTTTTAGCGCAAACTTGAGCACATAGAAACATTTTTAGAGTGAGAAATCTAGCAAGTGCTAGATTTATGTCTACCACAAATACAAGCACGTTTCCAACAACAACATTGTAGAGTATAAGAAATCTAGCTTGTGTTAAATTTTCTTCCAACACAAACACAGGCACATTTAAATTTGAAAGAAATCTAACACATGCTATATTTCCTTCTAACACAAACACAAGAACATAACAACATTTTAGAAATAAATAAGTCTAACGTGTGCTACATTAACAACATTGCAATGTAAAAGAAAATCTAACATGTGTTAGATTTACTTTTAGTGCAAACTCAAGCACATAGAAACATTGTAGACTGAGAAATTTAGCAAGTGCTAGATTTATGTCTACCACAAATACAAGCACGTTGCCAACAACAACACTGTAGAGTATAAGAAATCTGGCTTGTGCTAAATTTTCTTCCAACACAAACACAAGCAAAATTAAATTTGAAAGAAATATAACACATGTTATATTTCCTTCTAGCACAAACACAAGAACATAACAACATTTTAGAACTAAATAATTCTAATGTGTGCTAGATTAACAACATTGCAATGTAAAAGAAAATCTAACATGTGTTAGATTTCCTTTTAGCACAAACTCAAGCACATAGAAACATTCAAGAGTGAGAAATCTAGAAACTGCTAGATTTATGTCTACCACCAATACAAGCACATTGCTAACAACATTGTATAGTATAAGAATTCTAGTTTGTGTTAAAATGTCTTCCAACATAAACAAAAGCACATTTTAATTTGAAAGAAATCTAACACATGCTATATTTCCTTCTAGCACGAACACAAGAACATAACAACATTGTAGTACTAAATAAGTCTAATGTGTGCTAGATTAACAACACTGCAATGTAAAAGAAAATCTAACATGTGTTAGATTTCCTTTTAGCTCAAAGTCAAGCACATAGAAACATTGTAGATTGAGAATTCTAGAGAGTGCTAAATTTATGTCTACCACAAATACAACTCGTTGCCAACAACAACATTGTAGAGTATAAGAAATCCAACTTGTGTTAAATTTTCTTCCAACACAAAAACATTTAAATTTGAAAGAAATCTAACACATGCTATATTTCCTTCTAGCACAAACACAAGAACATAACAACATTTTAGGACTAAATAAGTCTAATGTGTGCTAGTTTAACAACATTGCAATGGAAAAGAAAATCTAACATGTGTTAGATTTCCTTTTAGCGCAAAGTCAAGCACTTAGAAACATTGTAGATTGAGAAATCTAGCAAGTGCTAGATTTTTGTCTACCACAAATACAACCACGTTCCCAACAACAACATTGTAGAGTATAAGAAATCTAGCTTGTGTTAAATTTTCTTCCAACACAAACCCAAGCAAATTTAAATTTGAAAGAAATTTAAGACATGTTATATTTCCTTCTAGCACAAACACAAGAACATAACAACATTTTAGGACTAAATAAGTCTAATGTGTGCTATATTAACAACATTGCAATGTAAAAGAAAATCTAACATGTGTTAGATTTCCTTTTAGTGAAAACTCAATCACATAGAAACATTGTAGAGTGAGAAATCGAGCAAGTGCTAGATTTATGTCTACCACAATTGCCAACAACAACATTGTAGAGTATAAGAAATCTAGCTTGTGTTAAATTTTCTTCCAACCCAAACACAAGAACATTTAAATTTGAAACAAATCTAACACATGCTATATTTTGTTCGAGCACAAACACAAGAACATAACAACATTGTAGGACTAAATAGGTTTAATGTGTGTTAGATTAACAACATTACAATGTAAAATAAAATCTAACATGTGTTTGATTTCTTTTAGCGCAAACTCGAGCACGTAGAAACATTGTAGAGTGAGAAATATAGTATGTACTAGATTTATGTCTACCACAAATACAAGCACGTTGCCAACAACAACATTGTAGAGTATAAGAAATCTAGCTTGTGTAAAATTTTCTTCCAACACAAACAGAAACATATTTAAATTTGAAAGAAATCTAACACATGCTATATTTCCTTCTAGCACAGATACAAGAACATAACAACATTTTAGGATTAAATAAGTCTAATGTGTGCTAGATTAACAACATTGCAATTTAAAAGAAAATCTAACATATGTTAGATTTCCTTTTAGCACAAACTCAAGAACATAAAAACATTGTAGAGTGAGAAATCTAACAAGTTGTGATGGATTTCTCACACAAAACAATATCATACTCACCTCCATATCCCTCCACATGCTCCTCCCCATCTAGGAGATGCATATACATGTTTATAAACCACATCAAGTAAATTGTCTCTCTCACTCATGTCGAATCCCGGGTCTTTGTAAGATTTCCCAAACTATGCAAATAGAACAAACTCTAACATTATCATCAAGAACAAAATACCCTCTCTATGCTAACTAAATCTAGAGTTAAGATGGATCTAAAGAAAAAACTTGCACCTTGAAAAGTTTGATCCCTTTGTAGGCTATCTAAATCTAGAGCTAAGATGAATCTAAAATGGTTTAATTATTAATAATTATAATTCTTATTTCATTATATTTTATATTTATGTAATTTGACTAAATTAACAAGTTTAAATAACATTATATAACCTTAGAACATATCATTCACTTTGGGCTAAAGTCTCCCATGTAATCATTTATGTTGGACTAAAGTCTCTCCATGCAATTATTTAAATTTGTAGATATTTATTTTTATCTTAATCAATAATATTTAAAATAAAGTAGAAAACATAAACTTGGAAAAGCCCATAAATATTATAAATATCAAGTGAATTACAATGAAATTTGAACCATTTAGAATTATAATTTCATAATTTTATTTTGGAAAAATTTCAAACCATAAAATTTATAATAATAAAAAATTTATTAAATATATGGTTATTTTATTTAATTTTATAAATATTATATACAATAATACATGAAAAATGTAATATAATTTCAAAAATTGTAATTTATAATTTTAAAATCACTAAAAAATAATATTAACATACCAAATTCTTTATTATTATTAAAATTTGTAGACATTTATTTTCATTTTAATGGATAGTATTTAATATATAATGGAAAGTATAAATTTGGAAAGGGCTACCCATATTATAAATATTAAGTGCATTATAATGTAATTTGAACCATTTAAATTTATGATTTATATTTTTAATTTAAAAATAAAATAAAATTAAAACACATAATTAATTAAATTTATGATTTTACATTTCCAATTAAAAAAAATTCAAAACATAGAATTTAAAACATATTGAAAAGAGGGTCCTCTGCATGGAGCTGGTAGAAATGTTCACTACAAATGAGATAAGGTGTCCTTGAAATCACATTATACACTTGTCTGATTCATCAATGAAATGAGCCAAGGTATAAAAATTTTAGGGATATGCAAAGTGCAGCGAGTAGCTAAAATTATTTATGCCAACATTATGGAACTAGAGGGAATGGATTCAATGGAGATCAAGACCTTGCATTGTGTTTTGCTAAGTGGAAGAGGTCCCTATAAATTAAAATTTTCCTAGAAATAGGGACAAGCAACTAATAACAAGGGGAAGCACTAACAATGTAGCAAGGAGTCAAGTTCCTCAAGGACATTGTGCAAAGGGATGTAGTTATTGTTGAGGACTCCAACATAATCACAAAATTTACTTTAAGGAAAATACCATTGTACTATGAGGAGCATACAAGAGTATGCTTAGGTATTACTACTATATTCAATGCTAACCCTAAAATTCATTAATTGTATATGTTGAACTAGTCTTATAATTTATTATCTATGTTGTTTATAATCAAGGTAATAATGAAAACCAACACCTTGCACAAAAAGAACAATTATCATGAAGTATATGGAAAGTGAACCAAATGGTAGCATACCCTCCTCGTGGAATTATGTCTTTCATAGTTGAATATTACCTTGTAATTGGGTCACAAGTGTAATCACTCAATCAAATGTTGTAAACATACCATTGTTATTTTGGAACTAGATTCGTAAGCCTAATACTTGTTAATTTATTAATAAGATTAAATACTTGTTGAGTAGCAATGACATGGTACACTAATTAGAACCATGTCTAGATCCATCTTAATTTTGAATTTATTAAATGCTAAGAGGGATCAAATTTTTTGGCATGCAAACATTTCTTGAGGTTTTGCACTAAAAAAATAGCTTTTCACTTCAAAATATTTGACCTCTCTCAATAATTGATAAATGATTTAGGCTAATATGTTAAATGATTTAAATAGCTGAAATTCACATTGTATTAATATAAAAAGTTATTAAATCATTTATAATTCAACTTTATATTTCTTTTAATTTAAAATATATTGATAAATTATATTTGTTAAATAATTTATAATTAAATATATCATTTATATTAAAATTTAATTATTTTTAAAAAAGTTTACTAAAATCACTATTGAAATTTCAAAACTTTAAAGATATTAACATTTATACACAATTCAATTAAAAAACTCAAACTTATATAACTTATAAGGCTCTCTTATATATAATTTATTTAGTTAAAAAGCATTTAATTTAAACAATTTGTAAAACTGTCTATCATTAATACAAATCTAGATCCATTTTAACTCTTTATCTACTCAAAAGGGATTAAATCACCATGGACAATACCATGGGTTCTCATAAACTCAAAGCTCAAAAACTGACTCGACCAACTCAAATTTACCATAACTACCCAATAAAAATTAATTAAAAAAATAATAACTTTTTATTTTAATATAGGGTTATTTTTATTTTTATTTCAAATTTGCATTAACTACCCAACAAAAATTGATAAAATAAATAATAACTTAGAATTTTTATTTTATTTTAAGTAACCAAAATTATAATTAATATATCAAACATTTCACCCCAAAATAATGAAAAGAAAAATGTAATTAAATTAATTACATTTTACACCATTAATATTATTAAACATTTACCCAATTACATTGTACACCATTGACCATTTGAAAAAAACTAAGGAGAAAGAAGAGTGTCAACATGGACATTAAGGACCAGCACCAACTTTGAAAGAATCTCTTGGCTATCAAGAGCCAACTCTATATAAAGTCACTCTAGATTTAGTGACATATGTGCAGGTGTGTCGTAGCTTTTATTACTCTGCCATATAGTGCATAAATCTCACTCAATGTTGGGAATTGACATGTAATTTGCAACCACTTTGTTTCTTTCATGATAAGCTCAGGGGCAGATCTATTGTCACAATAGTATAGTTTCAGAAAATATTGAAAGACTCATTGTAGTAAACAAATGGAAAAAAAAAAAGCTAAGTTATTTTACATTGGTTATTTTTATTTTAAATAGATTTCGAAACTATTTTAAAATTTGAGGGACAAAATATTAAATAATTGACATCATTTTTATCAATCAAATTTAAAAATATTATATATGCAAAAAAATGTACAATCACATTAAATTCAACTACTGTAAATACTTTGCAAGAGAAGTTTCCTTATTTGTTTAAACACTTATATTGGACTTTGACGGAAGAAATGAGAACATAATGAGTCACGACACGTTCTATGGTGGATGTGCAATAACCATCAAAGTTGGCATCCTTTTCATTGTGCAATTTGTTTATCAAAAATCCAAGTAAGATGTTGTAGAGCTTGATATCCATTGTTTAGGCATTGAACCATAGAGCTCTCTATTTGATTTCTATTGTTGATTTTTTTTATAAACAGTTAGTTAATACAACATCAATTGCTAGAACAATGATAAGGAGTGGTGAGATTTTTTTATCAAATGAGTGAAAAAAGTACGTGGCCTCTTTCTTATTATTATACCTACCCACTACTAGGTATATAGCCATCGATAAATCACTGAAAGCCTATTATTTTCTTTTGACTTTTTCCATGTGGCTTGATTTAAGCCAATGTTTTCTAGAATTTTTTATTTAAAATTAATTTAATTTTTTTTTTATTTTTTTTTATTGGACAAGCAACTTAAGAGTCTTATTGCAATTTATTACAGGCTTTCCAATTTTAGGTTGGGTTAAAGAGTCAAGTTTAGATATAATATATAGAATATCACTGACACATTTAATTTCAAAAAACTAATGCTAAGTCTCACTTAGCATTAATCTAATAACATTTTTTGTTTGGAATTTTTTAGCCTAATTACATAGCTTAATATTACATAGCCACCTAGCTCTTTTCTTTTGGAATTTTTTAGCCTAACTACATAGCTTAATATTACATAGCCATTTAGCTCTTTTCATGTTAATTACATATTATTGCATTGCTTAATATTACATAGCCATCTCGTTCTTTCGTGTCAGTGAGCACTAACTTTCTCTGTCCAGCAAACTTCTTATTTTAAGTCCTCTGCACCCAAACCTCGTCATGTACATTCTATGTCCTGCAGACTTCTAGTTTTAAGTCCTCTACAAGGATACACATTCTCAAAGAATTTCTATGTTTTGAGCACCCTAATTTGTCCTTGCTTCATACGCATAATGACTCCCCAAACACTAGTTAATTAAGGCATAATTTTTCAAGTACCAGATCTTCAAGTACTAGATGACGATTATTATTGTCTCGTTCCTTTGGTTCCTCATCTCTTTAGGCCTCACACTATTCTTATTACAACAGCATATCAGCACTCTCTACCTCTTCATACATGTTGTGTACATATAACAAGCTGCCCCATATACAATTTGATGGCATTGCTTGAGGCCTCAGTGCCTTTGCACTCTTTGTTTTGCTTTTTTTCTCCATAAAACTGAGGCTATATACAATTTGATGGCATTGCTTGAGGCTTCAGTGCCTCTGCACTTTGCATCTTCCTTTTTTTCCTCCATAGAACAGAGGGAGGGGCAGAAAGGAGAGTAATTGTCCATCTATGTTGCATTTTTCCTCTATAATCTAATGTTTCCCAAAAATTTATGTGCAATTCTCCAATCATGATCCTGTTATTCTTAAACACTTGCTTCATCAACCCCCAAAACTGCTAATGCAGTAAATAATCATCGATTCCTTTCTACTCATGTTTTGAATTTCTGGAATTTTTGTATAAGAAGTCCCATTTTAACCAAAGCTCACCTAAGGGGGAGTCTCCCTAAGCACCCTAGCATTTCCTCAGCTCTTGTTGTTGCTACTTGAAGTCTTTTTGCAGAAGTAAAACACAGTGGCATAGATTATCTTGTGTTATATGTTCCCAATCGCAGTTTTCATAAATATTGTTTGTTGGTATCCATCTTCTAACAAGACTGATTTGAACACTTATAGTCAACACTGAGTGTTACGTTGGTATCAGAGCTCCCCCTACATAAATAAATCTCACAATCTGGAAGAGGCAAGTGGAATTGGAAAACCATCTCGGTAATTGGCTAGTCCTCTGTGCTTTTATTCAAGTTACCCTAATATGTTATGTTATCTGATACAATTATATTTTGTTCTAGCTCCTCTAATCTCTTAGCTGTGTTGAATAAGTTGTTATTTGCACCATCATGGTAGTTCAATGTGCACTTAATTTAAATTCCTCTTACTTAGGATGCACTCTTTCATTCATTTCATTTGCTTTATTGATACGGCCAGATCTGAATTAAATCTCAACCACTTAAAGATTAATATCCAAAACTTACCCTTGATATTGACTATCCATGGACAACCCAAGAGGGATTCCTTTCTATGGTAATCTTTGAAATGCATGGCAACAGATAGCATTTAGGGACATAGTGCCCAAGGCATCCATGAACCAACGAACACTTAACCAACTTGGAATTGCATTCGTGTCCATTGCTAAAGTCAGTTGCAACCTCTATAAGAATAGCTTTTGACCATGCTAACTTTATCCGTTGTGCTTCCACTATCACCTTTAGTTAAAAGAGACACTTCAGTTGAGCCTACGATAGAACCATTTCAGTGCACCATATAGTGTTACATCCAGTACCGTAGCACTTAATCTAAAGGAACCCTTATCTGCGGTTCATATCTTGGGCCCACAAAATCAGACCTCGGTCTTCTCTATGCCAAGCTCCTCACTATGGTATGTCACCTCGGTATAAACAAATCAAGGGCGATCTTAGAAGCAGACAGTTTAGTAGGATAAAGAAATCATGTTTGAAGCCACACTTGGGTTTGAACTACCACCACTCTACTGACCCCTTGATATTGTACTAGCACTGAAACTACTAGTACTTCCTCTTACTACTGCACCAGGCTGACTACAACTGCTAGGATAATGATTGTACCAAGGCAAATAGAAAGCAAAACCAGAAAAAGAAAGTACCATATGACTTATGGATGTCAGAGGAGTGGTCGACACTGGGCTAGCTTTGTGGTTTCCTGACATTACCTCTTCGACAACAGGGGTTCAGAATCTCGGCTTCCTTCATTATCAAGAAGCAAACAGTTTAGTAGGCTAAAGATTCAATCAAGATTGTCTTACAGTTCTCGGTGATAGATTTTTACTGATGAAAAGTAGTTTCATGTTCTAACTCTAACCAAGGCACTATGCTTTGCTAATCATAGCACTATGTTTTTATATAGCTATAGGGTGTTATAATATATTCTTTAGGTTCTTTGGACTTCTTTGGAGAGAAAACCCCATCTGAAGTTCTTTAGTGCAGTGTGTTACTATCCCGGTCTACTCTCAACATACGAATGGAAACTTCCTTTCTGTAGATTTGCAACTTGAGGTCACATTTTTCTCCATTGTTCTTTATGGGTTTGAGGTGTGAGGACCTTGCCTTTGAGACAAACTGCGCCAAGATATAGAGTGTAGAGATCCATATGCTTCCTCATGATCAAGAGAAATAAAACAATTCCACATGCCATTGTTCAGGTAGAGTTTGTGACCCATTCACCCTCGCTTGAGACCATTTTTAGATTGGTCTACGTGTTGCATCATATTTGCTATATCTTTGACACAATATTTAGTAGGGAGTGTTATCCATGCTTCGCTTTTTATACCTATTAGGCCATAGCCTCGAATAGAGACCCATTGATTGGCTTCATTGTTGAAAGCAGACTCGAATAGACCCATTGATTGGATTTATCATTGATGCTTTCAAAGGTTTCAGACCATCATCAGTCAATTGGCATCTTGGTGGATAGCTTCCACATATACAGGTAGGATGTTTAGGCCTGACTTGACCTACCAAGTGGGTTAAAGGCCAAAATGGCCTCTTTGTAGAGATTTTTCCCTCATATGGTATGAGGTATTCAACCAGGATTCTCGATGGATCTCTCAGTCACAGTGTATGGTCTCCCAATTTGAGCTACAAGATGTGGGTCTTTGTTCCGTTGGTAGTTCAAGGGCTGCCCTTCAAAGTTCACCATGCCAAAAGGAAGCAGTCAGAGAGTTTATGCGCCTTTTGTCATCGTTTAAAATCCTTGAAGCATCTTTTAATGGATTGTAGATTTTATAGATTATGCTGGAGGTTGGTGCAGGACTAGCATTTTGTTCTACTTCATGGACAGCTTGATTGGTGCACACAGCTTCATTGGTGTGCAGGTCTTCTTGGGGTTTTTCGGTGCTTGGTTTCATGCTTTCAAGGGTTTGGGACTGTATTTAGATTTCAGCTTTGATCCACAATCTAGGAGCTTCAATGCAAGTATGCTTGAGGTCAGTTTCGTCAAATTTTTTTCACTTCTGGCAAAAAGAAGTAGGTATGAGATTATTTGTCAAAGGATACCTCCTAACAAAGAATGCGGAAGAGGAGCTCAGTGCTATCACGTACTGAGGTTATTGTCGCCTTAGTTTCTCTCAGGAAGAGGATATGATTCATGTCTGTATACACTCTTTTCTTTTGGTTGGTTTTTCTATTTCAAACACTAAGTACAATAGAGCAAAATTTTATCACTCCCTCTGGACTTCCATGAATGAGGCAAAGTAATTTGCCTATTCTCGATTCTACACTACATATTAACAATGTAATGCCCATTGCATAGTTTGTATAATTTATTACATTCTACACTACATATTAACAATGTAATGCCCATTGCATAGTTTGTATAATTTATTACACTACATATTAACAATGTAAAGCCCATTGCACAGTTTGTATAATAAATTTGCAATTTCTGGATTCTACACTACATATTAACAATTTAAAGTCCATTGCACAGTGTGTATAATAAATTTGCAATTTATGTAAAACATACCTGGGTAATTGCAGAGATCTTATAGATAATTTAGAAACCTTGAGTGAGTAATGTGAAGTAGCATTAAAGTAATTTTTTCAATATAACAATAGTGTTATATTTAGTTATTTTGCATTGGGCTCTTGTACAAAAGATTGTGTCATTAATTGCTGCCATTGATCGAACCACGTTGTCTTTCTTCTGTTTTTAGCTGCCCACTTACTGTTTATTTTTCTGGGATATCCTATTTTATCTTCTCAGTTTATTATACAAATCATTTTATTGGGCAGCGCTTTTCTTCTATTTTTTAACACAGAGTTGGATTTTGTTTATTCTTTTTTTTTTAATGATGTGGGTTCAACTGATTTGAACTAACGTAGTTATTTTTTCATAATGAGTGGCGAGCACTTGGGATTCAGTAGTCTCGCGGGTGGGCGCACTATGCTATTCACCGCCCTGAACCACACATTCTGTTATTCAGAAAACCTTTGAATTACCAGCAAAGCCACCAACAGGAAGCACAACAAAGTTGATGACGTGCGTTCAAGCTATGAGTAATTTGACTATACATTTAGAATAATAAAAGAATGAAATGTATATTAATTCTTATTGGTTACTTCAAGTGAAGTTGATGTTAAGGAATAAGTTTACAAAGTAGAAATTAACAATCCTCATATTGCAACAGTTAACAACCCTGCTAGTTTAATATTTGCTTTTTCTTGGAAATGATGAATGTTAAGAACCCTCGTGCTCAGGTTATTCACAATCTAGAAAAGGTTATCCACAATCTAGACATGGGAAAACATTAGTGTACAAGTTTACAAGACTGAGAGATTGCTTTGGGCAATAGGCATAGTTAACATATTGTCTAAGGTGTTCCAATCTTACATGAAGAAGGCTTGAGATGTGTTACACTAATTCAATGAATAAACACAAAGGGGCAATGCATTAGACGTTTCGAACATCAATAAACACAAATGGATTAGACTTTTCCACCATTACATAATTATAAGTTTATGGGTACATGATGTTTGGACAAACACACAATTATCACTTCACTGATGGGATAAAATAACACAATTATCACTTCACTAAAAAACTTTGGGATTCCACAAGAGTCAAACCTTGGAAATGGTATTAACTACATTAGAAATAAACCAAAGAACATCTAATCTTACCAAGCCAATAGTGGTGGTCTTTTAACAGAATAAAAGACACCTTACCAAACTCTCTCAATATCAAATTGCAAATCTCTTACCAACCCAATCATGGTGGTCTTTTAACAAAATAAAAGATACCCTACCAAACTCTCTCAATATCAAATTGCAAATCTCTCAACAAATGGAAAAATTAGGCAAAACTCTCAACAAATGGAAAAATTAGGTCTAGAATTACTCTTTGAATTCCACTTCTCTAGAAGTCAGATTGAAATCACTATTTAAAATCTCTCTACAGACATTGGCCCTACATTTAGAGGACATTTTTTTCTGCTATTTAGTATTTAATAATCTAATTGTCTCGTAGGTGGATAGTGTACTTCTCTAGTTATCTTTTAAATAAAACCAATCTATTTTTTCCAATTTAAGAACATAATTAACTGATATATCAAGAAAATATTTTTTCTAGTTTAAGAACATAATTCACTGATATATCAAGAAAAGAGTATTGCTTATGTTTGAACTTTATCATATTTTCCTTTTCCATATAATGGAGAGAGATGCGCATACTATTCAAATATTTCAAGCACTAGAGTACCAATTATAAACAAGTGCTAACCTATGGTTTGTGCAGAGTTTTGATTGAGTGAAATAATTGAAGGGTCTCTGCAGGCAAAGAAGAATCTTTGGAGGACAATTACAATAATTATCCACCAGTATTTGAACTAGAGTTCATTATCATTTTATTAGCATGGGGACTTGGTTTGAGATCCTTTGTTGGTGCTTTCAATAACACAAGTGCACCTGTTATTGAGTTGAACTTGAGTGCCTATATTCAACATATCTTTTGCATGTTTTTAACATGAGTCTGATCTTTGACAAACACAAGGCACTTTTTTGAGTTGGTTTAAGGCATCTAGGATTTGGGTTTTTATAGGTCTTATATTTGTAGCATAGGTAAGCATCAAATTAGAGGAGAGTGTTTTTCTTATTGTTGTTCCAAACTTTCTAATACAGAAGGATGAAACTAAACTGTAAATTCCTTCTAACTATGAACTAAAGAAAGTTCATGATCTGATATAGGTTTCTTACTTCCTTTGTCTGCACTAATAAATAGATAATTAGGGTGAAGAGAGAGCCTGTTCTAAAATCAGGATTAGTATTAAAACAAAATCTTCCCAATTAAAACAGGACAAAAACCAAAATCATAGGCTATGTTTATATTTGATCTCTATTCAATGACCAACTGGGAAGCCCATGATATGATAAAGGTATTCCACTTTAAACCAAATTCCGCTATCTGCAACGAGCAGGGTTAGGCAGGCTGCTCTAACATCAGAACTGCAAAAACCATGACTGAAATATCTCCAAAGTGAGCAAAATATGTTGGAATTCAATCATAATTCATGAATATATGGACAATATTAGACAACCTCCTCTACAATCAAAACTACTACTAAGTCTGGAAAAATACCAGAAGTTAGCACAAAATATTCGAATTCAGTCATAATTCATTGCCTGGTATTAAATCGTTAAAGAAAAGTAGCATTTTCCCAGTTATCCATATTGAATATAGAATCTTAGAATTATATCGGATCAATAAGTCACATAAAAAGTTTAGTGTGTAGGTCTTCTTGGGGTTTTTCCGTGCTTGGTTTCATGCTTTCAGGGGTTTGGGACTGTATTCAGATTGCAGCTTTGATCCACAATCTAGAAGCTTCAATGCAAGTATGCTTGAGGTCAGTTTAGTCAATTCTTTTTTTCACTTCTAGCAAAAATAAGTTGGTATGAAATTATTTGTCATACCTCTTAATAAAGGATGCAGAAGAGCTCAGTGCTATCAAGTACTGAGGTTATTGTTGCCTTAGTTTCTCTCAGGAAGAGGATATGATTCATGTCTGTATACACTCTTTTCTTTTGGTTGGTTTTTCTATTTCAGATACTAAGTACAATAGAGAAAAAAAATTATCACTCCTTGTGGACTTCCACAAATGAGGCAAGGTAATTTGCCTATTCTCGATTCTACACTACATATTAACAATGTAAAGCCCATTGCACAGTTTGTATAATAAATTACAGTACATATTAACAATGTAAAGCCCATTGCACAATTTTTATAATAAATTTGCAATTTCTAGATTCTACACTACATATTAACAATGTAAAGCCCATTGCACAGTGTGTATAATAAATTTGCAATTTATGTAAAACATACTTGGGTAATTGCTAAAGCCCATTGCACAGTGTGTATAATAAATTTGCAATTTATGTAAAACATACCTGGGTAATTGCAGAGATCTTATGGATAATTTATAAACCTTGAGTGAGTAATGTGAAGTAGCATTAAAGTCATTTTTTTCAATATGACAATAGCGTTTTCAATGGCCTAAGAACAAATGGGAGTTGCAAGCCATTTAAGCATTCAAATATTACTGTTGTAAAAGCCTTGCTGGGGCTGGGGGTCAATGTTTTATTGCCTGCTTCATTGTTCCATTATATGCAACTGTTTTCCTGTTACTCATATCTTTAATATCCAGGTTTGCTCTCAGAAAGGAAGGTTCTCATCTACATTTACATTGAAAATTTGTTTTCTGGCCCATGCACAATTTGACGAATGAGAAAAACTCTTGTGAAAACAATACCTATTTGTATACACTGTCATCAATGCTAGTTATTTCCATGATTTTCCTGTCTTACCTGTAGTATATCCTTCCCCGGGCCTTTTTTCGAGATTTTTATTTTAAAAATGAACTGATTAGTTAGTCCTAAACTACCTTTGAACTATATATGTGTGTATGTGGGCATTAAACTACCCTTGAGGTATATATATATATATGTACGTGGGCATTAAACTTCCCTTGAGGTATATATATATGTATGTGGGCATTAAAAAGTAGCTTGAGAAAGTTGTGTTGTTCACAAAATCTGAACATGATCCATTATCCATTGGGAGAGCTTGTAAATAAATGTTAAGGGATGTAATGGCTTTGACTGTGTCAGAAAATTTTAGTGAATAAAAATGATGGCTAGTTTGAACATGTTTGAACATATAAGAAAATGATCTTTGCTTTTGAATACCAAATTATTCTGACCTGATTTCTCTGGTTTAATAACGTGACCATATTCACACAAGTTTTTATTGTACAGAACATCTATAATCTATTAAGCAAATAAGTTATTTATTGGGCAGGTATGTCGTTGCATCGCAGCCTTGTTGTTCTATCGAAATCATTTTCACTCATGAATTAAACAAATCACACATTTGTTTTAATGGTCGGGGGATAAATATTAAGCAACCTGTACATTAGTTAACCATACCATCGTATTTACTACTGGCTATAATATTTGACTAGTAATTATACCTAGAGTGTGCAATTTATATATAGCACACTTGATACATATCTTAACTTACAACCCTGAACACTTTCCAATTTTGCAAAGTAAAAATGTCCTTGCTAGCTACTAGTTGATTCTGGACACAAATTTTGGAGGAAGTACTCTATTTTATTCCATTTTATTATATTTTGTCAATCAAGCCATAAAATCCTCTTGGGTAGTAGGACTTCTGTTGTTGATTTCACATGTTCTAATTAAAAAAATGAACTAAATTATATTTAGATGTCAACATTCTAAATAATTGATTAAGATTGAAAACATTTTTTTGAATCTTACACTTGAGACAAATCAGATGTTAGAAAAAAGCAATCATATTACCACAGGAATTTAAATGGTTATGGTAAAATGGGATCCAGCTATATGAGCAAATCACAGTGACAAGTACCTAACAAAAATACTTTCAGGAAAATGGGAAAATGTTTTTAGGGCTTAAAATGCATTGAGAGTAAAAAGGCTAATTGGCCTCTTTTCAGTGGTGGATGCCTTCGAAGTAGTATTCCACATGGTAAGCACATTATCTAGCCTCTCTGCAATAAGATATACATTTGCTAGAAATCATTAGAATTTAATAAAATTTTCCTTTTCCTCTCATTAATCCCCACCCTAAATCCATTTCTATGGCTTCTCAAATCAAAACAATTTAAGACCTCCTCCAAAATATGAGTTTTTTCCCCACCATAATAATATAGTTCTGAGATGACACGCAGGAGTCATCTGAGAACTTCACGTGCAATTCCTTAATGTAGCACCATATTCTTTGCTTTATATCACTCACTATGTTGTACTTTTCCTTATATCACTTACTGCGACGTAATAGAGTAAGCCATGCCTATAATTCTAGCTAGTCTTAATTTTATGTATCATGAGTAAACCACTTGAGCTTAGTGCAAGTAACAAGCTTGATTAAGCTCAAAAGCTTAATTGAAAAACAGACTCTTACACATGCACAAGACTATCAATCGTCCTGAAGATAGGACTGTAATTACATAAGACATATATCTTATCATATTCAAATTGCTGTTAGATAATTATGTCTGTGTAAATGCCCAAACTAGTGTGATTAGGTAAAGTTAATCCACAAGAGTGATATTAACTCCATGCTACACTAGCAAGGTAGCTAGTATTATTACTATGTATTTAACTAACAACCAGGATTTATTAGACTAACCATAGGTAGTGCTAGTGTTCTAAATATCTAAGCATTACTACATAGATAAGTAGTACACTATTTAGCCTAGATATCCTTTGGTGAGGTTACTAACCCTTTTTTATGATGAGCTAATAATACATATCAAGGTATTAATCAAGCATGGTTACAGAGTATGCTAACATTCTAACTAGATTATTCTTATGGTCTAACTAGCATTAAAAATCAAATCTTTACCAAAAACAATACCTAGATTCTCAGAGCCACTTGCTCTGATGAAACAATCATGTTATATAATCTCAATTTCATTTATTGCAACCTTAAATCCATCCTTTTGCCAAAAACAAAACATATTGTTCCTCTAACTTTCCCAGATTTTAGTGACAAGAACATCCGAGAATAACCCTTTAAAATACATACCTAATAAATAAAATTATGATTTTACTTGCATGTCAAACCCAACAAATAAATCTATTTATGTGAGTCCTTGCATAAAAATGCATAGATTTATCAGACTAGAGTCTATTGTTAACTAATAATCTATTTCTGAGAGTCTTTCCATAAAAATGCATAGATTTATTAGGCTAGAGCCTATTGTTAACTAATTCCAAATATTTCACTCAAGTAAGAGAACAGGAAAATATGGAAATTAGAAACAAAAGACAGTTATAGAAAAAGTAATATAGAATACACAAATGTACAGGGAAGTAGGGGGAGTAAGAGGGTATGAGAATGAAGATTTCGCAGTAAAAGTGAGAGAAGTAGGGGGAGTAAGAGGGTACCAGAATGAAAATTCAGCAGTAAAAGTGAGAGCTCCAAGCTAGGAGGCTCTGACACCCCTAAGGAGATCACTCATGACACAAGATTCAACAAAAACAATGAAGACTTCATCTCGAAGAGCGACAAGTTGACAACAAGGAGAACTGGATAATGAGTAACCTGGTTGTGCAACGACTAAAAAAACCCACACAATAGACTAAAAAAAGGCACATTCCCATCTTTTCTTTTACATCAGAATGTCTAGCATACGACTCTTTTAGAAACTGGAAATAAGGTATAGCCTTTTTGTAAAAAACAAAGATTAAGGTTTTATAATTATAAGAAAAATATTATTAGGTCAAGCTAGCAAAAATAGATTGAATGTAAAATAGTAAAAAAAAAAAAGTTCAATAACATAATTTTAAGAAAAATCAAATCAAAATATTTGAATTTTCACCCAAAACAATTACGGCTACACCAACGTCAAAGACGATTTTTCTATTTGAACATTTCATGACCTACTCAAGTCATGTGCATTACTTTGCCTTATATTCATAGGAAATTTGTTATGGCATTATTAAAATATCAATCCACAGTCCAAGCTTATTTTACCAAAAAGAGTAAAACGTAAACAAAACAAGAGACATGACTACATGGTGAATAGAACAAGAAATAGGACTCAAGGTTTCTGGCGAATAATAAGCATAAATCACCTCCATGACCTCATACATTACCACTATAAAATTGAGTTTTGGAGATACAAAACCTACTTTACTAGAAATAGGAAACATAAACATAACTAGAAACAAAACAAAACTAGAATCGTGACTATAGAATTTTGATGGATAAGCAACTTGAACCCACCCATCTCCCTGAATATATCATGCACTTAAAAACTGGTGGTGTTGTAGAAGTGTAATCCCAACAGAGGAATGGAAATGATAATAGGAACAAGAACTGAATGGAAAAGAGGTATACTAGTCACGCCTCTACTGACATTGATCTGAACAATGTTGCCTGTCATCAAATGGGTATGTAGCACAGGGTAGAGAAGTCCATCGGTCGGGTAGATCTAATCTTCATTGCCCATCATAGTTTTAACAAAAATTTACTTGGGAATATCGACCTCCAACCTAAACTGTTCTATTGAATGACATATGGCAAGCTATTAGTTATTTCAAAAGTGAAAATCTCTACATAAGCCACCAATAAGGCATTGGTTCACTAGAGATCAGCAGATTTTAACCCAACCACCAGGCTTCACTATCACTGTTGTCCACGCACCTAAATGGCATAACAAGAAAGCACTGGGCGATTTTGGTAGAAAAATTACCATCCAGACTTATCACCTAAACCAACGGAAGTCACTCATGGACAAGTTTCTTGCATTAACTCTTATAATTAAACCTCTCCTCTGGAAACCTCTCCTCTGGCACAGAGCCTCGATCCTGCTTGTCTCAGCTCACATCCATTTCGTCCGCATCTCATTTCATTGCTCTGGAACTCTCGGAACCCTGTGGTACACGCAAATCTGAGGCCCTTTTCGTGTCTCTGACATTTATAGGGACGACTAGATCATCACAATAAACCTGTGGCAGAGCATCTAGATGGTGACCTCCTACAGTCTTGGGACATTTTATTTCCTTGTCTTAATCAACGCATTTTGCTCTCTTTTCTGCTTAATTTCTTCACTGAATTCATGGTCGGAAAGACACATGTCGTCTTCTTCCGCACATAACCCATACCTTGGGCTCCATCTTACTCCGGGGAATCTTGTACATACAGCCTCTTGAGTACCTCTTGCACTTGTCTAGAAGTGTTTTAAAGTTGCAAAGAGTGATGGAGGCTTGGGGATGGGCCATCGCACAGGAGCGCGAGGAACCTTGTGCAGATCCCTTAGTAGAATGAAACCACCACGATTGGAGGAACCTAAAATCCAATTTATTGTATTCAACCAAATGTATCAAATCAAACCCGCGACCTTCCTGTTTCTTCCCTAGAAAAACCCTGCAACGTGAGGGAAATGAATAAATTTTGATATTTGAGAAACAAAATGGGATGATATGGCAACCTTCCTCCTTGGAACGCCACGGAAATGAACAAATTTTGATATTTGAAAAACCCTCTAACGCCAGGGAAATGAACAAATTTTTATATTTGAAAAACCCTCGAACGCTAGGGAAATAAAAAAATTTGATATTTGAAAAGCAGAAATGAGGTGAAACCTTGAATGGAACTTAAATGAAATGATTTTGTGTTTTTCAATTGGAATTAAATTCCATTAAATGAAATGTGTAAGTGTTTTCTTTGGCTTAATAGTGAGGTATTGCTTATGGTAAAGAATTATTAATCATATGACGCTTGTTTCTATGTAGGAAAAATTATTTGAGGGGATTTTGGTTGATTTTTCAATGTAATCATGTTACATTAAAGGTGAATTATGGTGACATAAAAATAAGTTGTGTGTGGTTAAAAAGTGCAGTGAAGTCGTAATGTTATAAGATTAATGATTATTTCTAATAAAATGTTTGGTTTAGTAAAGTTAACTAATCTATGGAGATGCTCCAATATTAGATAAGAAATTGTAAATAGAACAGAAATCAAATGGAAATAAGGAATTTGTCTAGAGAAGATCATATGGAAGAATCCAAGAGGAATTTCCATGGCAGTGTAACCCTAGGGTTTTTTCTGGTGCAAAGATGGGTTTTCACCTGCACCCAGGAGCGATAACAGTGTGAGGGAATGGTCACAACGCTAGCCAACAAAGGTTAGTGCACATGGTTTATATTTATCTGCGGCGGTTTGGCAGCTTATGGTCTCGCGGGTTTTCTCAGTCAACTAGTAAGGGGATCGAACGGTGGAGGTGAACGTTTTGTTCAGTTGGGCCAATGTCTCTCAGAGGGTGTCGTGCACAACATCACATAGGGATAGTATAACAAAGTACATGTGAACATCATTTTGTATCGACGAGGAACTTGTGGATTATTCTTCTCATTCTATGGAGGCTTCCCAAATTTGGGTTGAGGGGCCACATCAACACCAAATTGGGGTTTCACCGGCGATACACCATGAACCGGAAGTCCAGGTCAACGCATTTACCTTAGAGATGGATGATGTGAAGGTTTCCCTAAATGCCCTAGGGTTTTCCCACCCGGGCTTGACGGTAAATCCGAACTTTCTTCAACTACAGGAGGACCAGGCTCAACCGGTCCTGAATATCCCATCACCATCAGAGTTACAGTACTGGGAACTCGAACAACAGGGTCTCGCAACAAATGTACAAGGGGCATCTTATGTGGCATTTAGGGGCACGAGCGTTCATGGGACTGATACATATGGCGTCGTAAATACTGGGAATAATGTACCATGCTCATCAGGAGCAGACCCCCAAGGCTAGCGACCTACTCCTGCGGCTCGCACTTCAGGATGTTTTGATGGCATCACTCGTCAGGAACCTGGTATTGAGGATACTAGAGCATCGGATTTGGATGAGTATGAGTCAGCAGAGGACAAACAACACCCGATAAACCACGCACAAAGAATGGGGGGGAAGAAAAAAACAAAATGGAAGGTGCATGAGAAGGGGCGTCTGTTGGTATTCGGAGAAGGTATCAATATGGCCCAAGATGCATTTACTGAGAGTATTGTGCTTGTTGGAAGGGTTTGTGGTCGAAATTATACCCTGGGTGATTGAAGCATTGGACTGTGGAAATTTGGGGACATTTATTGGACTAGTTGCTGGCGATTATTACCATGACAAGAGGTTGGTTTGCACTCATCTTCACGCAACCAGACCAAGGAGGAACCATTTTGGTGGAACTTGGCCATAAAAGGGACATCTATATTTGCATAGTTTTTTAAGAGAAAATATACCTAGTGGATTATGATTGTAGGCACATCACTTTAGTATCTAGACTGATGTGTAAACACTAACCAAAGGGTATTTAACTAAACCCACAAAATTATTATAGGTGCTTCTAGAGAAGTAGGTGTTCTTGTGCTCTCATTAGTTAGGTATGGACAATGAAGGTAAAGTAAGTGAAGGATTTGGCCACTAGTCTTTCCTATAATTTTGGTCCAATTTTTCAACATCACCATTTTTAAGGTAGTTGTACATTTAGAATTGAGAAGGCCAACGTGAAACTGAGATAAGCTTTGATGGATCCTTTTAGTTGAAAACTACAATTGGGAGGAGATATCAAACATATTTTGGGAAGAGTATCTAGTAATGTGGCTAAGATGAGGGTTATGATTGCCTAAAGTAGGTATGTTGCACGTGTATATATTTCCCCATGGTTATTCTAGTTATCATCATGTGCAATTGTAATAAAAAATCCACAGGGATATTAGAGATCTACCTATGTATGCTAGTCCTACCATAATAAAGTTACACATGTAAAGGCTTCATAAAGAAAGTTACCTACTTGTGATCATCATAATCCAATATTTAGATAAGGGGAGTTATCATAGATACAAGCCATACTTACTAGGTGAAAGTTTGATATGTGCCACGCGATTCAAATATTGGTCATAAGAGAAGGACATATATGAAGCATAGAACCCAACTCAAGGATGAGTTGGAAGGCATGACCGAGGCATTTTTGTGTATCATCTTTTACTAAGTTTTGGCACAAAGAGAAGCTCAACAAAACTTGAAAAAATATGAATTTGTAGAAGTAAACATGTAGAAGGTTGAATATGTGGATTTATATAAGGCTAAGTACACAAGGCTAACGAGTCATCTCATATATTTTTTGCACCTACTTTTATGGATAATTTGTGTATCTCTCTAAAGAAATAAACTCTTTTGTACTCTTTTTTTTGTTAAGTGGCTTATGGTTGGTTGATTCTCTATTATAATTTTGAATCTTTTGCAGCTACTTTAGTTTCCTATATATACGAGGTTTGTAAGGTACTTAAATAGATTCAATATTAGGGATAATTTGTAAGAGGGGTTACATTTTTTTATCAATTTTTGGTGTTCACTCTACATTAGAGTTATGTAATACCATGCATGTTATTAGTATAACGAAATACTATTCTACTGATGTGTTTGTATTTGTACTATATTTGGGTGATATATGCATGTTTTTATTCATTTGAATGATGTTAGTTCTAATGGTTTAAATTGGCACCAATAATATCATAATGAATGTGATCCCCGCTAAAATATTTGACATTTTGCGCATTACTTAATGGGAATTATTATATGTGCCTCAAGTGAGACCTTCTTGCTCCTAGAAGATGGAATATTTTAGGAAATTAGACAATAATAAGCCATGTTTGGAAACATTCCATTAACCTTGAGTGTATCATAGAGCTAACATAAAATAATGGGAAATAATTGTCTAAAATCTTTGAACTATGGTAGAAAAGTTAAATTAGGGTTTAGTGATTGAGGGGGTAGGATTAACCTACAAAATGGCTTCAAGTGATTTAAATGATTTTAACCATGGCCCTAAATTTCCCCTTAGAGCTTCAAGCGTTGAATCTCTTTCAAACTGAAAATCTTACCCTTGAATTGCAAGGCATTAGCCAACCCTATAAAAAACTTAGCTATAAACAATTTAATCAAGTTCACTACCCTCATATTGTCATTATACAAGAATCAATGGCGGGTGGGGAAAAGGGGATCCAATTACTATAGAATTATCTCCCTCATTGGGAGTTTTTATCTAATGATGTTATTTGCCATTTAGGGGGCCTTGTCACAAGATGAAATGTTGGTTTCATTAGCCTAAAAAATGATTATTCTATTCACTCATGAATCTTTGTTGATATTTAATCTGAGGTCCTGGACATGTCTTTTTGTTGATTAAACCTTTACAAGCTTTGTTGAATAGATAATATTTCTAGCTCTCTTTTGTAAAGCTTCCCTCCATTCACTTGGGTCACACTACTATCGAGGGAGATTAAAATTTCTCTTTGGGGGGTTTTGAAGTTTGGGATCCATAAGCTTAACAAGACCCTCTTTTGAAGTTCTTTATAGACCTTTTTGACAACATTCTCCTCTATGATATCCTCCCTACAAATCTTATGCCAACCTAGCCTAATTATAGATGAATAAATGCCCACATTGCAAAGAAACTATATCATTTTCTTTTATTTGAAGATCTCTTGGACACAAATCTCTAAATTTTTCAATTCATATAGAATTCATTATCTCTAAACATGTGCAATAGAAAATGATAGAGCTCTTATATGGCCCCTCTGACTTGAAGATTAAATTCCAATGACTAAAGATACTTCTCAACATATTAACCACTCAATCTTGCATGGTTAATATCCACTATTAGAGTTGCAAGTGCAAGTTCTTCACCAGCCTCCCAATTGACACCTTCATCCATTTCAATTATATGTGCATGTAGTCCAAAGATCCTATTTGCAATTTTAGAAGAAATAAATATGTATAGGAGAGAAGTTATAATATAAAATTAAACAATACCAAAGTTCAAATAAAACACCACTACTTAGACTATCCAAAATGAGAATTTCTAAAGAAGAAACTAGAATCTCATCTTATTTTTTATATCATTGGTAAATGAACATGGGTTGATTATTCAATATCTCTTGTAATTGAAACAAACTGATGTATGAGATGAATAATTATAGGTAATAATTCCCATAAATGGTCATGATTACTATGTCACATATTGATATCTTTTATTTCATAAATAGTTTCATCATATCTAATAGATAAAATAACCACGACTTTAGGTAGCACTTTTGATGGATTTTACTCATTGTTAACTAGATTTTTATTTCTTTGTGAGTGAAGTTGAAAAGTGGAAATACAAAATATTTAATAAATGAGAGTAAAGATTATTTGAAGGGTGTTACCAAGCCTATGGCTTGAGGTTTTATATGAGACAACTATATATTTCTAGAAGAATAAAGGTTGCAAGATAACAAGTGTAGCAATAGGCATCAACATATAACATGAAAAATTTTGAACACTTTTTCATGCTAGATATTCTAAAATCTGTAGTAGTAGTCAATATGAATTAGTCACTAAAGGAAAATATTAAACATTTTCCATACAACATATCTAGGAAAAATATTTTCTTTTTAGGGGTTGTATTGAAGTGGCTTGGGAACTTATACATGGACCATGAACATTATGTTACACTTCTTTTGGGCCCTCATGAACCAGTTTTCATCCTTGAACAATGCTTAAGGCCCTAAAAACCATCCCTTAAATGGTCTTCATGAGCATCACTAGGCCAACTATTCACCTTAGAAACACTTGGTAGTGGTTTTGTACATTTTCATAGTCTATATTATTACTGAGCCTTAAAAAACACTTGTAAACTCTAGGATGGAAATGGTCTTTCTCCTTAGATAATGTGCAATGTCCAATGCCCCAACCAAAAACATCCAACTAAACAAATTATTCCGCTTAAATAATAAAATTTGTAAAATATTCCAAATTCTCTCGATTTAACATTCCAAATTCTTTGAAAATCCATTTGATTAAAAGACAAATCTATGGTCATCGATGACATGATCGGACAGTAAACATCCTATCCTGCCCTTAGATTCAAAGCCTCTTGGTAGTTTGCCACCATTGCATGTATCCCTCGACCTCGCAAGCCCGCATCTGAACAATATTGGTTTGCAATCGCATAAGCATTGCCTAGAATCGATCCTTGAGCCACTAGATCTCTTCGTGCATGGCTTCCAGAAATTCATTTGTGTTTCTTCATCGTCAAAATGAGTTCAGAAAAGGTAATTTTCTGCAAAAGGGTGCTAAAATTGCAAAGCGCCATTATTTTTCCTGTCGTCTTCATGAATCGTATAAGCTTTCTCCTGATGCAGTTATTTTGAGTTCTTGATTGGAAAAATTGGTTATAGTTTGGATTTCTGGAAATATTTCATTAAATAATCCATTGTATTCTCTGAACTAAATCTTTTGAAAGAGGTCATGCTCAAAACGGTGTTTTACGCGGAAGAATCAGAGAATAAAAAATATCATTAATATATATTCAAGGGTTCTTTCCAGTTCAGTTATTCCGAGCTTTCAATGGAAATGTTTGACTCTATTTTGGCTTACAGGCAAGATTTCATAAATTAAGGCTCTCTATAAACGGACTAGAGGAGGTTGTGCTCAATTTTGTTTGAAAAAAACAGCAGAGTTTGGGAAGAAGTGCATTGAGTTAAGGATCATGATTTTGTAATTTGATTGAATGATTTATGTCTCGGTTCTCCACATTTCAAAGTTATTTGAGAATGGACATTGATTATTCTAGTATTTGATGGTGTTATGTTCAAATTACATAGAAGAAGATAGAAAGCTAGGGCTTTTAGAGGCTAAGCATACACAATGGCACAAACTTTATAGGTTTTTGTGAGTTTTTATGACTGACAAATAGGATAGAACATTAGGGCTTTCACTAAGCTAAGAAATCTAATGCCACATTCTTTATAGATTTACTTCAACGTTCTGAGACTGAAAATTTGTAATGTTCAACTGGTTTGTAGATATCTTTTGGTGGTTTCTATTTGTATGGAACCAAGAATTTGAGACCTCAACATGAAATACTATGCTATGCGAGATTTTCCCTTTCAACGCATCTTTGTGCAATGGAATACAATCTCTAATGCTCTTTAGTGTTTGGAGAAGCCAAAACCAATGGATCAGGAAGCAAGGGCTATCGGAACGGTCAGTAATGGAGGGAAACACTATCCTTCACAAGATAGCAACGTAGAGGAATAGGCTGTCCAAGCACGTCATTAGAGATTTCAAACATAAGCTCTTTGTTTTCTTTAGTGTCAGCTGAAGTTGAGAACTTTTTCCACATTCCGGGATCACCTGTGTCTGTTATATGAGGAGGTCTTGTAACCTGCTTTGAACTTCCAGTTTCTCTTTTTGAAAGTTTGTATGGAAAACCAGTGTTGGATCAATGGTTTACTCATATGAAGGATGCGGAAAATGAGACTCCTTTAGCAAGTCCAAAAAAAATGCCCGGCGAAGAATTGATGCAAAATTATACCTGCAACAGAGCCAACAAAGTTTCAAATTTAGAGCTAAACGCGCCAATTAATAATTGCAAACAACTAGAATCATATCTTCAAGACAAGATTGTTCGAAGCACCCCAAAAATTCAAGTATGTTGCCACTGTGCTACCTTTCTATAAACTGAAATTATTTATTTTATTGCTGTAATATCAGTGATACAGTCTTGGTTCAAACATTTGAAAGATAGACTTGATTTTTCATCTAGTTGATTATGAGACTCTATACTCAAGATCATGAGAAAAAAATTCCAATAATTTTTAGCTAGTCAAGCATAAGTTCCTGAAAGTTAAATAGTAACTGTGTCTATCCTGTTTCCCACTGTGTAGACACGCATATCGTTGATTTTAGCAAGCCTTAGAATTTTTCTCTCTACCTTTGTAAGGAAGCAAATTTCTGAACTCTTCCCTGACACAAATGAAAGTCATATGCAATTTCTACAATGGTATTAACAAATTGTAAGAAATTGTTGTATAAGAACCTTCTTACAGTCCTTGCTTCTCAATTCCAAGTAGATGTCCAACCATCCAAAATACATAGTTCCTTCTTCCTTAGTCTTTTAGCTATTGCAGTATGATTGATGGAGAAAATATTTAACTGTCCTTAACATTAGCACTAAGAGGATACACACTAAAGCCTGCCATAGTCATTCCAGCAGCCCATTTTCGTGCGGTTTCATACCGCTCAATACTTTCTTCTCCCTCACAAGAAATTATGTTCACTATGTCTCGGGCAAGGCATTATTTTTCAATATTCATGTGATCTATGATATTCCTTTTAAGTGTAGCATCTAGAGACTCAAGCACTCATGAGTAGCAGTTTAATTCTTCCGTGAACCAGAACAAGAAAGGTGTAGCATTAGTGTTAATATGTTGTTCTACTACTATTACCAAGAAAGGTGTAGTATTAGTGTTAATCTCTTGTTCTTTATGGTTGAGAGACTTCACCATCCTAAGAAGTAAGTCACGTGGGTTCTTTGTAGACACACTTTCATCGGACATGTGATGTAGTTGGAATGAAAAGTTGAGTGCTAAATCCTAATATAGATTTATGTCAAGCATCTTTCATGCTCTACTTTGAACGCGGGCATACTTGTCACTATCTATCTCACATCGGGTAGAGCCTTACCTGTCACCATCTATCTCACATCGTGTAGAACCTTATAATGAAGATGGGAAAACCTCTAGTGCCATAGTTCAGATTGTAGAGATGTGTCACAAGACATGGCTCCCAATGGACTTCCTCCAACTTGATGCGAAGTGTCAACCTGGAACCCAAGAGTAAAAGCATCTTTAAAATTCATTTTCCAAATGCGTACCCTTCCATCGATGAATGCCACCTTTTATCCTTTGTCTTCCATTGTCGAAATGGACACAAGGTTCTTCTTGAGATCAGGTACATATAGAACTTCTTGTAAATGAATTGTGTTACCTTGATTCAATTGAAGGGAAAAATTTCCTACTCTCTTCATGGGATAGGTGACATCGTCTCCAAGAATAATTTCCAAGTTTGTCTCCTTCTCTATCAGATTAGAGAGAGCTTCCTTATATCCGGTGAAGTGCCTTGAGGCACCACTATCAATTAGCCAATCCCCAAAGAGTCCAGACGACAGGTAGTGGATAGGACCGATATAAGATAATATTCCTTTTCCTTATTGTTAACAACATTTGATTCTTTATACCTGGAGTTCCTTGCTTTCTTGGAGGGTTGACTATTTCCTTGATGTCTTGCATTGCTTTTGCCATTGAACCTACCATTCCTTTGATTGTTTTTGTTGAAGTTTCCCCTTGAATGGTTGTGATTATCATTATGTGATGTGTCCCTTCTATTTCGACACTCCCTTGCATAGTGGCCAAACTTATTACAAACAAGGCACCTACCCTTCCTTCCACCCTTATATCTAGGCTTTCCATTGAAATGACCTTTAGACCCTACATTATTTCTCCTTTTGGCATGAGAAGAGAAAGTAGTGGGGTTGCCTCTATTAGAAGGAATTTCTTGCTCCACAATTCTTGTTTCTTCTTGAATGCATATCAACATTAATTCTTCAAACCCTGGAATTCGATCATTATTGAGAATAGTGGTTCTAAATATATACCACTCGGGTGGGAGTCCTCCAAGGGTAGTGATAGTAAGTTCCCTACCAGGAATGACCTCTCCAATCGACAGAAGATCATTCTTGCTCTCAGTGATCCTTAAGAAGTAGGATTGAATATCCTCGTCCTTGACCTTCTTAATATCCTTCAACTTATTCTTGAGAAATAAAATTCGATTTGCATCACGAACGTTGAACATGTTGACCAACCCGTCGTAGATCTCCTTGGAGGTGTTCAAATCAGATATGTAGGCAACCAGACGCTTATCAATGGAATCTCTAATAATATTCTTCACTTTGACTTCAGCCTTATTGTAATTTTTCTTCGTAGCAAATGAGGCATTTCAAGAAGGCTTAGGGATTTTCCCCTTCACATAATCCAACACTTCTTGTTCTTCCAATGTCAAATCAAGAGACATCTTCCATATATGATAGTCAGATGTTTCACGGAGCTTGTCTATAGCCGGGAAGTGGGATGAGGAACCCATTGAGCCTTTTGTCCTTGTCCAACTGTCTTTGGTGATTGCTCTTTCACTCTTGCTTGGGCTTTGTCTTCACCTCAACTTTGGTATCATGTTAATTTTTGGTATGTTCTATGCTTAAGAGCAATTTACTACAATTTTTTATTAGCCCAATATCAATATCCAGTTTAGCAATCATATCATCATGATAGTGAATTGCAGATAGAACATAAACATAAACAGTAGAAGACAAGCCAAGATAAGAGGACACAAGATGTGGCACCAACCAAGGACAAACCCTAATGTGGGAAAACCCTTGATCAATTCTTCTTATATTCTTCAATAGTTCAGTAGAGAGAGATAGTACAAATTTATAAATTTGATATTTTATGACAGCAACAGAAAAGCCCTAACCAGAAAAGTCAACACTACTTAAACAATGCAGAATTCTTCCTCTAAGAAGCTCAGTCAAAACCAGTCAACTTCGACCTCCAAAAACAAACCCAAACATTCCAAGACAGTCTGAAAAACTCAGTCAAAGTCTGGTCAACTGAAGTCAAACTGCAACCAACAACTAGGGCAGTCAACGCAAGTCAAACCAGAGGTCATACCACCTAGGTTTTCGTGCCCAGATCTCTGGCCTGCCAAGGAGGAGATGCCTCACCAAAAGAGCAGTCAAAGGGAGGCCAACGTTGTTCAATGCATCCCAAAAAAAAACCTTTTGAAATTCGGTCAACGCAGTCAAACAAAAAGTGTCCTTCCTTTGCACGTGTGAGAGATCGCTGCCTAGATTAGCGTACCCAGTCAAGTGAGGAGAGAGAGATGTGATGAGATGAGATGAGATGATGAAATAATTCCTTGAGGTCTCCTCCTTTTATATGCAACGTTGAGGATGAAATGGGGGTAAAAATGCTTGTTTTGTTTGTTGGCCGACCTTGGCAACTTGTCAATAATACAAATAAATTCATATCTTCATTTTTACATGTCGAAATCGAATGATCTTTAGATCAATCCTACACCTCTCAGAGAGAGGAATCCAAGAAAAATATCAGTTGTCATAAATAAGGTGACCCATATGGAGTTTGGCCCTAGTTGCCAATTTTAACACTCACTAATGATTTCTAACGCCATCTGAAAAAATTATCTCATTCTAGAGGAGAAACCTATGATCACAATTGTAGTGACCTACATCAACATGATTTATTATAATTAAAAACATAGACATTGTGTCTATTAAGAAAAAAGATGCATTTAAAACAAGGAGACATACAAGTATCACAATCTAAAAATGTGAAAGTATGTGAAAATATATAGCAAGATACATTTAAGACGACAATGGAATTAGAGGGATCATAAATAGTTTGGGTTTTGTCATCTTCCTCTAGATGATCTAGTGAATATTCTACTAACTCATCAATGGTTTCTAATGCCATCTAAAAAATTATCTCCTTCTAGAGGAGAAACCTATGCTCACGATGGTAGTGACCTACACCAACATGATTTATTATAGTTAAAAACATAGATATTGTGTCTATTAAGAAAAAAGATGCATTGAACATAAGGAAAAATATAAGTATCACAATCTAAAAATGTGAAAGTATGTGAAAAAGTATAAAAAGATATGTTTAATAGAAATATACTAAATCTCAACGTCATAAGCAAAATTGACAAGAGAAAAGGAGGAAATGAGGTCAGGTATTTACATGGCTAAGGAGTTTTGTTAGAGTTTTTTGTACAACCTGATTGAAAATTCAATTGTACTTAACAAGATGTTTTACAACTATTTATGAATTTTTATGAAAATCTATTGCCTTATATTTCAGTATCGTACTTGATATCAATGTTTTTTTAGATCATTTTATCTTACTAGTAATTTGTTTTGGGTAACAATGTTTGTTTTTGTTTCACGGGCATGAGGATCTTTGCATCCCATTTGAAAGGTTTGGACCAGTAAAATATGTTTATCTTCCAAAAAATTATTATACGGGTTATGGCCATCTTGTTTATTTTAGATATTGTTAATTATGCTTGTTTATAAATTTTGAGGTTTTAGCTTTATGAAATATTGACACAATGTTCATATTATGCATTAATTGGAAATTTATATGAACATCTAATGGTATTCAGCATCACTTTTAATTTTATGTGAGATCATGTTTTTTCATAATTATATTTTGTTTTTTAGTCTATTATCATGGTTTTACTTGTATTTGTAATAAAAAGCATATGTGGTTGATAAAGTAATAATGCTATTGAGTGTTGTAATTACTTTATGTAAAGGGGCCATCACTAGGAGATATTTCTTAGCAAGGTGTAATAACCCTAGTTGCATTTCCCTGCTTATTTTAAGCATTAAAAATTTAAGTAAATTAAATGGGCTGAGTTGGGGTACACAGATTCCAGAGATGAGGTGGAAGGGGAAAACTGCTTGGAATGTGGACTTGTGTGGCATATTCTGGTAGGTAGACACAAAATAAACTAAGAATGAAAAAACAAAAACTAACAAGAAAAAAAATCAGAGAGACAAGGGGTGACGCGCATGATTTCAAAGGCTAAAGAGAGCTTAGCTAGGTAGGAAAAAATGAGGGAGGAAACAAAATGTGGAAGGAAAGTAAATGCTTCCATGTTTATCATCTCAGGGCTATCTAGGAGATGAGGGTCTATGTTAAAATTGGCAACGAGGGCCAAACCCCAGGTGGGTCACCTTATGTATCATAGCTGATATTTTTTTTGGATTCCTCTCTCCGAGAGGTGTAGGAGTGATCTAAATATCATCCGATTTTTTTAAAATTGGAAACTAGGCCAATCTCCATATTGGTCATCTTATTAATGACAAATGATATTTTTTATTGGATTCCTCTCGTCAAGAGGTGTAGGATTTATCTAAAGATCATCCAATTCTGACATGTATTCATGGAGATATGAATTTGTTTGTGTTATGGGACAATTCGTCAAGGTTGACCAACATCCAAATTGCCCCCACTTGTGCTCAATGTTTTAGAATAAAAAGAGGTGGCTTGCTATTCATTTGGACACACACTCTTCTTGTGATCTCTTCCTCTCCACTTGTCTTTGGGTTTTGGTGGGAGGAGAGATCCTAAGAGACTATGTAGCCCTAAGAATAATATGCCCTAGTTCTACGCTGTCATGGAGAAGACATGCCCTAGATCTAGATGCAGCCAAGGGAGAGAAGGCTCTACGTTGTCCTAATATGGTAGAAGGATAACATGGAGGACAACTCTTATGATGGATCTACACAAGGTTCTACGTTGTCCTAAATGGGACCTTTCTACACAACAATAAGAAGCTTAAGTACGCTACCATAAATGATGTCATACCATAATCATAGAGATGCTAAGATGTTGCCTAAATTCCCTATGGAGATGACCTTAAGGTCTAATGCAATCATGAAGGAGGACAACCCTAACGCAGTTAAAGAGAAGTCTACACGCTGGCCTAAAAGAGACCTCACAACATTTTTGTGTATGCCCTGGTCACAGTCCAAAAGCACTCTAAATGTTGGTCATATTCCGCAGCAAAAGAAGGGCTCCATGCTGCCCTAACCAAAGAGATATAATCCATCGCAAGAAGAGGATTCTTATAAGCTGGAAAGAGGAGAGCCATATGATGCCTAATCTAAATGTTGTTTTGGACAGGGACAGTGTCTAGCTTCAAGCATATGACATGAAGTAGAGTGCTGAAAGATGTGTGTTCAACAAGATTGGACAACATATGATTAGGACTGTGTTGACATAAATGCAAGTGCACAAATTGTTGTATGTTGTAGACTTTGATTTAGATGGATAGAGAAAGGGGTAAAGGCAATAAACAATGAAAGTAATCACTGCATTGAAGACCAGTTGAAGGGATTTACAATTATAGCCTAGCCGCTCTACTATGCTACAAGCCATAGCAAATAGATAAGGCTGGTGAGTGTAAATGGTGCAACATAGTGCACAGTGATGGAGTGGTGCAACACAGTGCATAGTGATGGAATGGTGCAACATAGTGCACATTGATGGGTACAACAGTGATGGAGTGGTGCAACATAGTGCACAGTGATGGAATGGTGCAACATAGTGCACATTGATGGGTACAACAGTGATGGAGTGGTGTAGCATAGTTCACAGTGATAGAATGGTGCATCATAGTGCACAATGATGGGTACAATAGTGATGGAGTTGTGCATCATAGTGCACAGTGATGGAATGGTGCAACATAGTGCACAGTGATGGGTACAACAATGATGGAGTGGTGCAACATAGTGCATAGTGATGGGTACAACAATGATGAAGTGGTACAGCATAGTGCACAGTGATGGCCCTGATGGGTACAACTGTGATTTGCTGTAGCTCAGTGATAAGAGCAACTTAGTGAATGGGTGCAGCACAGTGATGGGTGCAGCATGATGATGAGGTGAGGTCATCACAGTGAGTTGTAACATGGTCATGGAGTCACCTTGGAGGATCAGTTGAAGCAGTATGCCTTCACCTGAGTCCAGATCAACTACCTCATGTGACATCTTCTTTAAGAAGATCTCTGCTCTTATTTTGATAAGTCAAAATGTTGACTTCTGATGTATATGTACTATCTCTCTCTGGTGAACTATTGAAGAACATATAAGAAGAATTGATTAAGGGTTTCCCGACATTGGGGTTTTTCCCTGGCTGGTGCCACATCTTGTTTCCTCTCGTCTTGGCTTGTCTTCTGCGATTTATGTTTATGTTCTATCTGCATTTTACTATCATGCTACATGTGATTGCTATTCTGGAATTGATATTGGAAATAGTCATCTAAGAGAGTCCTAACCTCAGTCATGAAGGAGATCTAGTCATAGTTGAAGAGAAGCCCTAGCCGTAGATCTAAGGAGCCCTAATGCGCAGCTAGAGGAGGAGCCCTAAGCCACATCAAAAGGAGCCCTAGCCGCAGCAAGAGAAGGAGCCCTAGCCGTGACTAAAGGAGAGACCCGAGTTGCAGCAAAGGGAGCCCTAACACAATAAGAAGAAGCCTGAAATAAGCATGAGAATTTCGGGTTACAATGCAGCGATAGAGGTTGTTCCTAGGAATGGGTTAAGGACTGTTTGAAAGGCGGGGGAGCCGCAACAATAAGGTGAGGTAGTACGTTGAATAGATCTGTCCTATAGGCTCAGAACAAATCAACGTAGGGCTAGATACATATGCGGATTGGGTGCTAGAAAGTGTTGACAGCAAGGCAAGTTCTTGTAGGCTAGATATTACTCCATTGGTGGTGTTTGTAAGTTGTTTGATGGAGGACCGTAGGCCTAACTCGCTACTTGACTAGGTCACAGGCCATAGCTAGCAACAAAGGTTGTTCTAAGGGTTGCATTAACGATAATCAAACCAAACTTGGACAGCGTGGCAGTGGTGGAGTCTCACCTTGGTACACCACTGATGAGCCTCATCATTGGGTAACAATGTGGGCCTTAATACACCTCCAAGCTTATTAAAATCAACTATTCTCATAATTCCTTACATGTTTTAATTATATTTTTCTTAATGAGATGAGTAAATGTAATATGTATGTCTAGTGGTCTAATGTGCATTGATTGTAGGGTTTTGAGAGAAAATCATGGAAATTTTGGCTAATTAAGGGCAGAAACTCGAATGAGTCAAGAAGGAGAGATTATAGGAGATATATCCTCCTCATTAAATCCTCACTCATTCGAATATTCCTCAATCAAATCACACTAGATCAAATTTGCAAGCAGTCGAGTCATGGAGATCATGGGCAGCCAAGCCAGTGACAGTTAAGAGCCAGTTCATCTTAAGTTTGGGAGCCAAGACACCATAGAATTTAGGAAGTTATTGGATACTTCAGTTGTATAAATAAGGATTCCTAAAGCCTCATTGGGATTCATATTTTTTATGTAAGAGCATTAAGCATTTTCGAGCTCAAACTTTGTGGAAAAAAATTGTTATGTAATTTTTTTGATATGATAATGAGAATGAGCATTTCCTTGATCCAACTCTGAGTTGACTCTGAGGGCTAAAGCTCTTGGGTTAGGGCCCAACCCTAGAAACAAAGGCTCCTCTTCTTCTACTTGTATGTTTAGGTTATTTCATAGATCAAGTGTTGAATTGGTTTTAGCATTGTTTCATTGCAAGTAGTGGTGAATTTGATTAGTTTGCTTCCATTTGTGCATTGCTTTAGCAGTAGCTTTAGAGAGATAAAAGAATACCAAAAATAATGATAACAGGTGGATTTGGCCTCACTCCTCCCTTCAGGGACCATGGTTTGAGGAAAAACTCCTATTCAGCCCCAAAAAGACAAAATTCTGATTTCTTATGGAATTTATGGTTTTCTGCTACTTAGGCCAACATCTTTTCAGTTTTCAAGAATAGGTTTCAATTGTCATTTTTGATATCTTCAGCTTTGTATTAGATATCATGGTGTTTCACAATATTCTGCAAGTATTCCATGCATGAATTAGGCAACTAAATAATGAAATTCTGTTTCCTTAAGTTGATTAGAAATCTTCCTTGTTTGATATGATTTATGGATAAATGCCAGTAATGTATGTATTGCAGGAGTTTCAATAGTGCAGGAAGATCTCATGCCAGCAACCCCAGCCTAATATCATCCATCCATGATCACCAAAAGCCACCAAGTCCCTCAACCAATTCATCATTCCATAAGAACAACTTCCCAAGTTTGTCGAGAAAATCCAACCATCTTACAAACTTTGGGTTTAGCTTTGAGGAGTCCTAGCTACTCCCTTGCCTGGTTTCTTCCATCATTCACCTTCCCTAAGCCCTATACCACCTTCCAGGTCACCCCTATTTCTCTCGGATGGATCCTGTAGGAATACAAGGGATCCTGTAGGAGCATTAGGACATCCTGTAGTGGCTTGTTTTGAGGCCAATTTGTGGGAAAAACATCCAGGAAGATAGGAAAAGACCCCTACTTGCCTCCAAAGCCATCTAACCTTCCATCACCATCTCTAACCTACCTGCCACATCACCAAGAAGATTCAACATTGACATTTTCACAAAAAAGGACAAAAAGGAAAAAAAAGTTATTGTGTTCATTCATATGCACAACAATAGAATGTTTGGTTATTTCAGATTGCATGCCTAGGCCAATTAGGATTACACACATATCAGCTTATAATTCTTCTCAAGCAAGATCTCTTAGCAATTAATTAGATGAGTGGTGTGTTTAAAGCATTGATTTTAGTCTTTCCTTACTGCGGTAGACAATATTTCAATTCTCCCAGTTAGTGCAAATTTCCCTTTTCTTCATTAGTAATAAAACTCCTTCTGAATCAATAGAAGGTTGGTTTGAGAGACCATAGTGGTCTATCGCCAGCTCAATAGTGACAAAGAGTGGACCCATCACATCTACTTGTGTATACAATAGTGTCACCTCCAATTTTGTACAAAACTCGGGTTGATAAAGTAAAGTTGGTAGCCCTAGAAGTTGCAACATTCTTGCTGCAATACTGGTGTTCATCAACCACAACCTAAGAAGGCGTGCATTATTGACTGTGTGGAGAATGAGGGCTAAAGGTTGATGCCCTAACTCTTGAAGCAATGACAACAAGTGCAACTAGAAGACAACAACGTTCTGGGAGATGTATTCGGTCAAGGTTTGACTATGCTTGGCTTAGTTTAATGAGCATCCTGTTGGTGCCATAAGAATGATCTTCAGAGAAAGATTCTGTCATGTTTGACCTACATTGACTTCTCTAGTCAAGGCTTTACTATTGTTGTCATAAAATATTAGATTTGTATATTAGTGGTTCATCCTTCTCTTGTTGAGACACAATCATAGGTTGAGTGGTCCAGCCTTCCCCTTGTGATTTGTTGTGTACAGGGTGAGTGGTTCAGCCTTCCCATGTGATACCCCATGGAAACATGTAGGCAGGATGAGTGGTTCATCCTTCTCTTGTTGAGACATCCTACCCATGTAGTCTGGGACTGATGGGAAGTACCTCTCATCTGGCCAAGGATTAGGGAAATGAGGATAGGGACCACATTACTATCGATGGATGCATCGTGTACTACCATACTCCCTATGCTATGATGACCTATATTGATTTGTAATCAATTGGAACTGACTTTGGGTCAATAATAGTGGTATGAGACACTCTCTTTTATTTGGGACTGACTTTGGGTTAGTAAGAGTGGTATGATACACTCTCTTTATATGGGACCGACTTCGGGTTAGTAGAGAATGGAATGATACATTCTCGATCACTGCTTCTTCTTCATAGTTCAACAGAGCAGAGAAGAGAAGAGCAGTGCAGAGGAGTGCATTGATGGCAAAGATAGTACCGATTGAGAGATGGATTAGCAAATGGAGTTCTCCCTAGTTGAGAGGGAGTGTTAAAATTGGAAACTAGGGCCAAACTCCATGTGGGTCACCTCATTTATGGCAGCTGATATTTTTTCTTGGATTTGTCTCTCCGAGAGGTGTATGATTGATCTAAAGATCATCCAATTTCGACATGTATTTATGGAGATATGAATTTATTTGTATTATTGACAATTTTTCAAGGTCAGCTAGCAAACAAATTACCCCAAGCTCAACCTCAACGTTGCGTTTAAATAGAGGAGAACTCGAGTCATTTCAGGCACACATCATCTCATGATCTCTCTCCACTTGTTTGGGTTTGTCTTCTATCAAGGAGAATGTAGTGGAAAGAGTCATCTAAGAGAGCCCTAACCTCAGTCATGAAGGAGATCTAGCCGCAGTTGAAGATAAGCCCTAGCCACAGATCTAAGGAGCCCTAATACGAAGCTAGAGGAGGAGCCCTAAGCCGCAACAAAAGGAGCCCTAGCTACAGCGAGAGAAGGAGCCCTAGCCGTAACAAAAGGAGAGACCCTAGTCGTAGCAAGAAGAAGCCTGGAACAAGCATGAGGATTTCGGGTTACAACGCAGTGATATAGGTTGTTCCTAGGCATGGTTTCAGGATTGTTTGCAAGGTAGGGGAGTTGCAGGAATAAGGTGAGGTAGTACGTTGAAGAGATCTTCCCTATAGGTTCAGAACAGATCAGCGTAGGGCTAGATGCATATGCAGATTGGGTGCTAGAATGTGCTGACAGCAAGTCGAGTTCTTGTAGGCTAGATACTACTACATTGATGGTGTTTTTAATTTGTTTAATTGAGGACCGTAGGCCTAACTTGCTGCTGGGCTAGGCCACAGGCCATAGCCAACAACAAATCTTGTTCTAAGGGTTGCATTAAGGCTAATCAAACCATACTTGGACAACATGGCAGTGGTGGAGTTTCACCTTGATACACCGCAGCCTAAGAAGGCCTACATTATTGATTATGTGGAGAATGAGGGCTGAAGGTTGATTCCCTAACTCGTGAAGAAGTGACAGCAGGTGCATCACGAAGACAACAATGTTCTGGGAGATGTATTGGGTCAAGGTTTGACCATGTTTGGCAAAATTTAATGAGAATCCTGTTGGTGCCATATGAATGATCTTCATAGGAATATTTTGTCTTGTTTGACCAACATTGACTTCTCTGGTCAAGGCTTTACTGCTGTTGTCATAAAATATCAGATTTGTATATTAGTACTATCTCTCTCTGTGCTGAAATATTGAAGAATATAAGAAAAATTGATCAAGGGTTTCCCCACATTAGGGTTTGTCCCTGGCTGGTGCCACATCTTGTGTCCTCTTATCTTGGCTTGTATTCAAATGTTTGTGTTTATGTTCTATCTGCATTTTACTATCATGTTGATGTGATTGCTAAACTGGATATTGATATTGGGCTAACAAGAAAATTCAAGTAAATTTCTCTTAAGCATAGAACATACCAAAATTTAACATTCGACTTGCGGGGTTTACTCTTTGCCTGGTTCACTAGCCCCTTCCATGCTATTAAGTTTATTAACATTCAGAACATGAATGCTCCTAACTTGTAGATTTGTAGAAAATCCATCCAAATACCAAGCTACTCATAGGCACCAACATTGTGGAGAGTAGATCTAGTATACGTATCGGTCAATTCAACAGGGAGAATTCTTCTGTAGCTTTTGGAAGTATATTTACTTTTGTAGTTTTCTGAAGTATACATATCTAATTATATCTCGTATACATATCAGTCAACTTAAAAATTCTCAAAGGTTTGAAGTGCAGAAAGAATTCTCCCTGCAATCAAAGGCACTCCTATAAGCATACATGTACCAAAAGTTGAAACAGAGACAAATGTGGGTGTAACAGAGAAAAGAAATGTTGTGATAGTTGATGTGTAAATGTAATTTTATAGCCAACTACATTATGCCTGCCTCAAAATTTCTAGATTCCAAAGAAATCTTATCTCCCAAACCTGCAATTTTAAGATCCTCCTAATTTTTAATGTCTCCGATGTGTCCTTCGTACGTTTGTCTTTTTATTCCACGATTCTGTTTTTTAAATTTTTGTTGCAATTTTGTAACTGGGAAATTTGGAAACATAACTGCCAATGAGGCTCCCAACCCTGAAAATGTTGTCAAGCCCAAGTTCTGATGTAGAATAATGAAGGTCATAACAACTTGAAGAGGTAAAATCCAAATACCACGCATATGCCAACAAAAAACTCCAACATTTTCAACATTTGTACTCTTGTAGTTGATAATTTGTCCGCGTGTATGCTTTTGTCTTGATTGACTGGAGAGAAACAATCTCTTCTTGTATATAATAGTTGTTAATGTTGCTTTAGCCCGTGAAGCTAACTGGTGTTGTTTGTAATGCCATTGTCATTGTGACAAGGATCCTAATACCTTTTCCACAAAAAATGCACAAACTAGCACATAGCCTTGACTTTCAAATTGTTTCTTTCCATCTAGAAAAAGTACAAAGGCACTTATAAAAGATGGACCTACATATGATGCATAAGTTTCCAGTGCTGGTAAGGATGCAGTCAAAAGTACTTCTTTCCATAGAGATATCCATAAGGCGTTTTCTAATGACTCAGTATGACCTTATACCGAGCTTTATCACCAATGTACTCCTTTATGGATAGTAACTAAACTCTGCAAATGGACCTCATTTTTCAAAAGTGATCCTAAATGTGAATATGTTTTCTACTATGCCTGTGATTGTCAACTCTTTTTGTGCCTTTGCCTAAGAAAGGTTGAATTTTGATTTTGTATGAGCACAATGACGACTCGGAACTCTGTCTTGTGTGTCAGTGTCTGATCTATGGAAAAAGATAAATATACATTTTAATCACTCTCGAATAGACTGTAATTTTTTTTGCCATTGCATGATGTTGAAAATAGTTAGGTGGATTAGTGCAGAGCTTAAGAAGATATTGAGTTTAATGGCACAATTGACACCATGAAAGAATCTTTGGAACAAGTGGTGGAGTAGATTGTGCCTGAGCAAAGGGTTGCAACAATGTATATGAATTTGGAAAAGACCCCCATGTAATGGTGGGTAAGCACATCAAATCAAGTTTCACTCATGGCATGATATGATAGAGGTACTTAATGATAAAGGCCTACCTAAAATTGGGGCTCCACTAGGTAATGACATTTTGGAATCCAGTTCTGTCAACCAGTCCCTACAATTCGGTGGTGCTTCCAATCCAATGGGATACATGTATTACTGCGAAGTCATTAGGAGATATAGGAGGTTCCTATTTAACTATGGGTTCATAATTTTATGAAAACCTTAGAGCCATTTCCAAAAAAGTGATATCTTGAGGTAAAAATGCAGTGGCAGACAACTAGCTAGGTTGAATTATGAGAAAGGTTCTACAACACTTTATATAACTCTACAAGGAGGAGGCACAAATTGCAAGTTTGAAAGAGTTCATTTGGTGTTTCCAATAAATGTACCACCCACAAAGTCTAATAATAGGATCCCCAAAGGAGTACCCCTTAAAGGAACTTTTCCATCTGCGTTATAAAGAAACTGATTCCCTTTTGAAACTATTGATAATGTGGTAGGTGGTATTTCTCTGGAAATGAAAAGTATTGATCTCCTTGTTGTTTTGCGATTTGTTCATAGTGTATGGGAAGATGGTGAAAATAGTGGGGAATAAGGTAGATCTGCATTCTATTTAAAGGATCATTTTTCAGCAAGGAATGTGTTGTAGTGTAATTAAATATGCATGTTGTTCTGAATATTTCTCAATCAAATAGATCTAAAATCTATTTAAAGTTTATTTCCTTCCAAACTCAGTGAATATCCAGTGTTGGGTTGTGAAAGTGTGCTTGATATCTAACTTGGATGGATCCTAGCTGGTGTAGAGTATCCAGTGTTGGGTTGTGAAAGTGTGCTTGATATCTAACTTGGATAGATCCTAGCTGGTGTAGAGTCCCCCTGAGGGTCCACTCAAGCTCACTACTATGTTATTGCTAATTTACTAAAAAAAATTTGAAGCAGCACTAGCAGTTCTAGTTCCAGTAGTATATCTAGTAGTATAACCTAAGAGCATATATATGCATACCTAGCAGCAGAATAAACAGAGTAAGTATATGAACCTTGAACCAAGCTAGCATCATGATCAGCCTTTGTTAAGGAAATATCTCCACGTGTTGTGGGAGTCTCACCACACCAAATGCATCTTAGAGACCCTTGTCATGGCCAGGTTAGCCCTGTAACTTCACTAACTTCTAACATGTTTGGAGGTTGTTGTTACCACTAGATATTGGTTTCATTCATTGTTCACAAGTCACAAACTTTCACTGCCATATTTTGTTGAGAAATATCAGGAGTCTTGAAGGAGGAGGGTAGGGTCAAGCCTTGCCTCCATGTACTCGAATATGGAAAATAAATGCAGCCTTGCAGCCATTTTCCTAGTCCAGGTTAAAATTGCAGTCAACCCACATTACTTTGATTGGCAAGTATTTGAATGCAGAGCTAATGTAACAAAAATTAATAGAAGATATAGTGGCAAGACAATTCATCTTGACATGACAGTATATCAAAGCCTGGTTTGGATGACACTTAGACATATATCTCTTGGGAGTGTAGAAGATTTTATAACGTCTCAAAAATGGATGTGAGATCGAATAAATTAAGTATCGTGATGTAATTGGATGGTGGAGGGGGTCAGCCCTATCGAGACCTAGTTCTAGCCAAGCAAACCATCAACAGGTTTCTCACAACACTATACTCTATTTTACAACTATAAGAAACACTACAACCTTGCATTTTGGTAGATTAACCCTACCACAAGTTGTTTTAATGCATTGGATATGTGCACTTTTCAATTTTCCAACTTCTCATTAGCATCATTGCCATCCAATATCACATTTAGCTTATTCACCTCCACATTAGACTATTTCTTGTAGAAAGATAAGGAAACTTCTAGCAGTTTGCAACCCGACTTCTAAGCTTGCCCAAACTCACATGAAACACATGATAATCCGTGATTCAACGATTTGGGAAACTTTTGAACAGACAGATAATCATTGATCTATGTGCTTTGATAATCTGTTATCCATGTGCTTTGAGGAGAGGATGCACACATTATCTCCAATATGGTCGAGGAGTATCTTGTAGCATTAACAGGTGAGGCGCATCTGTCAACAACCCTTTCAGACTGCCAAGATAGTTTTATAAGCTCTGCATTTACTACCATTTTTTTTCTGTGAGGCCGATCTTCCATAGTTTTTGCCTAAAACAGGTATTTGTTTAGGATTTCTATTTGTTTTATTAAAAAATAGCTCTTTGAATAATTATTATCATATCCTGTAGCCTGTTCAGATTGTTGGGGCTACCTTTAGATTCTATCTTTTTGATTCTATAGACTTTAAACACATATCCAACCCATTTCCTTGTAACCTTTACTAAGCATAGGATGATCATACGGGGCATTTTCTTGGATCGGATTCTAGCTTAGTTATTTCCTCTGCTTTTGGGCATATGTAAAGTTAAGTGTATTTTAATGGAATTTGATTGCTTGTTTCTTTGTTTTAAGATATTTTCAAATTTCCTTGCTGACACTCTGACATCAATGTAAGTTCATCCATATGGCACCAATAGGATGCTCATCAAACTGAGTCGAACATGGTCAACCCTTGACCTAATACAGCTCCCAAAAACACTAATAACTGCTTGCTACACTAGCTGTAACTGCTTTATGAGATATGGCATCAACATTCAATCCTCTTCCTTCACACAGTTACCAATCCATGACTTCGAGGTGTAGCTCCACCATTGTCACGCTTTCAAGTCTATACCTTTGCTGCTATCTATGGCCTGTGGTCTAGCCCAACAACAAGTCTAGCCTCTAATATTCAATCAACAAATAATATTAATGCAGTAGTATAAGTCGTACAAGGACTTGACTCAATCTAAGTGTACTAATTTGAACTTTGGTCTAGGATAGATTTCATTAATATAATATGACTGTAGGTTACCAACCTTATAAACAGTCCTCAGGAATAGTTTCAATCAGAATGTTATCATCATCATGTTGCCACTGAAATAGTATGCTGATCCTTCAAGTCTCGATATGTTGTTAGGGCTTCTTCCCATCAGCGGATTGGGGTATCTCATTGATGTGGCTTAGGACCTCATCATAACTGTGAAGCCTTCCTTTATAGTGGTATATAGTTCCTCTAGCCAACGTAGTAGAGCCCTCCTTAACTGTTGGTTAGAACCTCTTTTGACAGTGTATAGGTCCTCCTCATAAGACAACTGTAGAGATTTCTCCCTTCAACGCAACTGGGCTTCAAAACTGCAGCTAAGACGTGCTAGGTCTCCTTACTTGAACAACACCTAAAACACATCCTTTAGGACTGTGTGTTGAGTCCCTTTCCTATTGTTGATTAGGGGTTCATTTAGGCTCCCTTTGATCGCGTCTTAGCTGTGAATACAATATTGGAACTAGGGCTCTTTTGGAGCTTCCTTTGATAGTGTATCGAAGCCTCCTTGCTGTGATGAAGAACCTTCTTTTGGGACAGCAAAGGAGCCTCTCTTCACTGTGATTTAATCCTTGTGAGTGCACCTTTTCCAGGCCCCAAAATTGTCCCTCAGCATTGACTTCATGTGGATTTGTTAGAGGTTTGTTGTCTACATTTCCTTTTAAAAATCTAGTCCATGAATGATTGTCCACATGTTCATGGAGAAGAGAACATATTTGCATTTGATATGGTCCAGAGAGAAATTTTTTATTTGGTCAAGCCTGTATTCTTCATCAATGATTTTCTTGACATCGTTTTCATTCTCAACACTATATTTGTATATGTCATCGAGGGTTTCATTACAGGTTTAATCAATCTTTTGGGGCTATCCAACTTTGTTATTTTCAACAATAGAGCTATCTATAGGTGGAAATGGATTTGTATGACTTAAAGCTTCAATAATTGTGTGTTTATAACATACTCTTTGTTTGTCTACCAAGGAATATCCATCACATATGTCAATAAATTTGTCTTCCAGATGAGTATTGACAGTAAAAGGATGAGACTTCCCTATCCCATCTAGCTTGAGGAATAAATTCATATCGTAGGCATAAAAAATAGCAGGACTGTCAGATTCCATGATATAGGATCTTTTAGGATTGAACTATAAAATTAATTGTTTCTTCACTCATATATTCATAATGGTCACATTATTGCTTTACTGGCTTTGAAAAGTATATTGATCTGAAACTCTAGGAAACCATGATTACTTTCCTTTATTTCTTACATGATTATGATCAACATCAAAGTGCAACATGGGGGTTACATTACTCCTACTCAAACTCACAATGAAATGTTGAGGTGCCAAGTGTATTACCATGAAAGTCTACAGCTCCCTTACTTTCAGTGTCTGTGAAAATAGGATTAGTTTATTGAACTATATTTCTGTGACCTCAAAAGTGTATTCAGGATTTAAATTATCAGAAAGGAAAGCATGATCTTCATCATCCTTTTCATACGGTTGATATTTTGGGGTAGAAACATGGTTTCTACCTGCCTAGAATTTCATATGGGTTGTATCAATGGTGGAAATATTCAAAAAATCTTCATTTCCTCTGTTTATCACTTTGTCATGTCGGAAAACAGAGTACAGGAATATGGGTTAGTCTGACTCGTAAGTGTAAAGTTGCTGAGTCTCAATTGTGATTATGTGATATTGGAAGGTTTTGAGAGTATATAAACTCTTCTCAATGTATGTCCTTTCCTTGCAAGACTTGGAGAGGGCGATATCGAGTCTTCTTATTGGAATGCAGAGGTTGTTTGACTTTGTATAGTTGCTTATTATCTAATCATATGAAGAAAAAATAGAGTTACAAGAATACAAGTTTAAATGCTAGGCCTTATTCTACTTATGTTTTGGAGAACACATATCACCTGACCGTTCTAAACAACAAAACACAATAGCCAAACTCATCCCTATACCTCTTTAATTTTTCTCCTTTCCAAATAGGTTGAATGATCCTAAATTCAGTGGCAAAGTACCAGCCTTCTCTTCATGCAATCTCAAAACAACTCTGAGGGCCAACCCACCTTCATTGGATGAACGGAAAGGTATTAGCACATCTATTTAGGATGCATCTTTATGTGCATTTGTGGCTTCTTTAGCACAAGCGTACACACAGAGATGATTCGGTTTTGTGCATGTGCTGAGGTGAGAAATGGCATTTTATGAACAATGTTGCTCAGTGTTCCTTGAACAGAGTTTATATTGTTATAATCCTTGTGCAATTCAGTACTAGTTCGGAGAATCGATGGCTATTTCATATTTGTACAGGTCATGCTCGGAGGCTATTTTTCTTTGAAAAGAGTTGAATATCTATCTATAGATTTATTGTATCCATTTCCATTTGGAATCAATAAACCATTAAAAAGTTTTTTCACCGCCTTTGGAAGTAATAAATACCCTATTGATATTCATTTTTATCTCTAGTATATCAGCATTATTTATGGAGGAACAGAAAAAGGGACTGATGTAGTATGGTTGGATGTGTGCCAGCATTTGCTTAATTATAATTTATCATTTATATTCCCAGAATCATAGTCTGCAGCTTGGTAAAACCCTGAAGTTGGACCAATGAACTAATTAGGCTGGTGAATTGGGGTCTCTGAATTATTTTTGTTGTCTTCGGAAGTAATTAGCAATCTATTTATTTCAATATTTATCTCTACTATATGAACATCGTATATAGAAAGACAGAAGAATAGGACCCGTCTAATATGTTCGTGGCAGTTTTCAATTATAATTTAGTTTTCAGCATGGCACTACTGCTGTGTGCAATTCAGTACTAGTTTGGAGAATTGATGGCTCGGACTTCCTTGATTGGATATGCTATGCTAATAGCAATTTGGCATGTTCTGTGATGATTGTGGCTAGATGTAAGAATTATTAATTAACATTATTTCATGCCAAGCAAATATTCCCACAATTGTATTTAGGGAGGGCTAACCAAATCCATTTGAGTAGTGAATTTCCTTTAAAGCAGTCAAGGTAGTGATTGTACCGTGATTCAAATAGTTGAAAGACATTTATTTATCATACGATGTGAATGGAAATGCCTTAGAAATCACTGAAATAATACTAGTATTCATGCTATCATAAAGGTGAATCCAATTTACCTCATTGGCCGAGAAAATAATTGTTATTCTGACAACTAAGTCGAGCCATCTTCACCCAAGCTTGTAACGACACAGTGTATGGATTCCTATCATAGCTAATTCTAGGTGCCCATGCAGTAGTTGCATGAATAGTTAAAGAATTCCTCTTCCTCTTTCATCTGCTCCCTATTGACAGTCCATGAAACAATGATGCTGATCATTTAATTTCTGCAAGGTGGAAGAAACAAAATACGAAACCCAGGTAGTGGAATTACTTTCTTTCCATTCTCATTTTTTTCTTGGAGGCCTTTGAGAGATGACATGGTTCCTTCATTGAGACTACCGAATGCAGAAGAGGTAGACTCTTCTTGACATTATTAACAGCATGTGCTATCTATTTTCTAGACTGTAAGTTATCATAGACATTCTCTTGTCACCCCTCTACCTCCTGGCCAAAAGGTTTTCTTGCTTCTCATAAAGACATACACATATAACTAGATAGACAGATAGTTCGAACAGAAATTGCCTTAATGTATTTTGTAAAGTTTAAAGCGCGTTTTCCCATATCTAGCCTTTAGTTTTTACTAGAGATGCATGAAGCATTATATAAACACAATGCAATGTTTTGGGAAGTCCATTCAAATGTGGAACATTACTATGGAAGCCAAGTTAAGCATTGATTTTAGACCTTGCATGCACATTTCATGGATTGTTGTAGTAGTGACATAAAAATAGACTAGGTCAGTTATGTCATATATTCAAAGATAGTTTAACTCGAATGAAACTGCCATTTAAGCTATAAACCTGACTAAATGGTACAAACCTGAAACTGTGACCCTTCCTTGCAAATTGTATGTGCTACCAATTAATCATAGTTAAATGGTTTTAGATTCAATACGAGAGTTATCTTATGGAGGAGCTATTGGGTTTGGAAAGTCACCACAAAACAAAGGCCAATGGGTTAATCTCCTAAAACAAGGTGTTAAAATAGTCTGCTGAGATGTACATTTTGCATCAGGATATCCCCTAGACTGATATCTTTTTATGAGGAAGCAAAAACATGGAAAATGTTTGGTTAGGTAGGAATACAGCTTGTCAATTTGGTCTAGCTTGAGTGATTAAAAGAGAAGGTTGTTAGGCTCTCCACCATTTCATGGATTGATATAGAGATGAGACAAAGGAGGCTCTCTCTTGAGAATATATGAAATACACCAATCTTATCTATGCATTCATAAGAAACATCTGACAAACACATTTGGCATCTAGCCTTTAGTTTTTACTAGAGATGCATGAAGCATTATATAAACACAATGCAATCTTTTGGGAAGTCCATTCAAATGTTTAACATTACTATGGAAGCCAATTTAAGCATTGATTTTAGACCTTGCATGCACATTTCATGGATTGTTGTGGTAGTGACATAAAAATAGACTAGGTTAGTTATATCATATATGTCAAAGGTAGTTTAACTCAAAGAATGAAACTGCCATTTAAGCTATAAACCTTACTAAATGGTCCAAACCCGAAACTGTGACCCTTCCTTGCAAATTGTATGTGCTACCAATTAATCATAGTTAAATGGTTTTATATTCAATATTAGAGTAATCTTATGGAGGAGATATTGGGTTTGAAAAGTCACCACAGAACAAAGGCCGGTGGGTTAATCTCCTAAATGGAGGTGTTAAAATAGTCTGCTGAGATGTACATTTTGCATCAGGATATCCCCTAGACTGATATCTTTTTATGAGGAAGCAAAAACATGGAAATGTTTGGTTGGGTAGGAATACAACTTGTCAATTTGGTCTAGCTTGAGTGATTAAAAGAGAAGGTTGTCAGACTCTCCACCATTTCATGGATTGATATAGAGATGAGACAAAGGAGGCTCTCTCTTGAGAATATGTGAAATACACCAATCTTATCTATGCATTCATAAGCAACATCTGACAAACACATTTGGCATCTAACCTTTAGTTTTTACTAGAGATGCATGAACCATTATATAAACACAATGCAATCTTTTGGGAAGTCCATTCAAATGTGGAACATTACTATGGAAGCCAAGTTAACCATTGATTTTAGACCTTGCATGCACATTTCATGGATTGTTGTAGTAGTGACATAAAAATAGACTAGGTTAGTTATATCATATATGTCAAAGATAGTTTAACTCAAAGAATGAAACTGCCATTTAAGCTATAAACCTTACTAAATGGTCCAAACCTTAAATTGTGACCCTTCCTTGAAAATTGTATATGCTACCAATTCATCATAGTTAAATGGTTTTAGATTTGATACGAGAGTAATCTTATGGAGGAGCTATTGGGTTTGGAAACTCACCACACAACAAAGGCTAGTGGGTCAATCTCCTAAAACAAGGTGTTAAAATAGTCTGTTGAGATGTACATTTTGCATCAGGATATCCCCTAGACTGATATCTTTTTATGAGGAAGCAAAAACATGGAAAATGTTTGGTTAGGTAGGAATACAGCTTGTTAATTTGGTCTAGCTTGAGTGATTAAAAGAGAAGGTTGTTAGTATCTCCACTATTTCATGTATTGATATATAGATAAGACAAAAGAGGCTCTCTCTTGAGACTTGACTAGGTCTTTCATAATAGTTGTGGTGTTGGTGCCTTAACTTAGCTAGAAAATGCCAAAACTCTATTGGTGAACAAAATTTATTACTGAATCTACCCTAGAGTATCCCATAGTCACTGAATATGACATGCATGGTTTTACCAAGGAGGCCCTAAACTTTTAAACAATGAAACTTTACATTGGTATGGTCAACCTACATGGGGAGAAATGAAATTTTTTTAATAAGATGCTAGCAAAACCTGGACACTGCTGTGTGGGATTATTGCTTGGTACCTGCAGATTGCACAACGACCTCTGTTGGTTGAGCCAGCAGGAATTGATTTGTTCAGGTGGATCTTCCTGGTACAAATGTTCCTTTCCTTGTAATACCTTCGTAGCGGTATATAGATTCTTGTCAATAGAATGCATATTTGTCTGTATAGTTGTTTATTACATAATCATCTAAAGGAAAACTGATTACATGAATATGGGTTAGGCTGCCTCATAACTGTATAGTTGCTGAGGCTTAATTGTGATTATGTGATCTTGGAAGATTTTGAGAGTATATAAACTCTTGATGTATTATGATTTCTCTGGCAATGTTCTCAAGGCAGCTGTTCCAAAAATAACAAAAAAATATATTTTTCCATTAAACAGATATTGTTTTCCTTTAGAAATGGAGAGAGATTGTCTTTACAATACCTTCTTTTGTTTGTGGCATGTAAGGAGATCTTGAGAGTAATCTAGAATATGAAAACTAGTTGGTCAACTTGTGATAAAGGTGAGTAACTGCTTGGACACTAACTTTTAAGCCTGCCACATTCTTCTAAGAACATTGGATCCAAAAATATCAAAGCCTTCAACTACATTGATTATGTCATAGAAGTTGGAAGAACAAGAGATGTCTTGGATGTGTAACTGTTAACATTATGAAGATGATAACATGTGTGTCTTTCAAGGTACATTACCAATCATAGTGTAAACAACAAATTTTACCACTAATATAATTCATCGGTGTTAATTTAGGTATGCTCTATGCTTAGAGATATTTATTTCAATTTTCACAGTTAGCTCAATATCTTTTCCAGGTTATCAATCACATCATCTTTAAAGTAAACTACAGATAGAACGTAAACATAAATCACAGAAGACAAGCCAAGACAAGAGGACACAAGATGTGGTGCTAGCCAGTGACAAACCCTAATGTGGGGAAACCCCTGATCAATTCTTCTTATATGTTCTCCAATAGTTCAACAGAGAGAGAGAGACATAGTACGTTTACAACAAAAGTCAACATTTTGACTTATCTAGATAAGTGCATATATCATCTCTAAGAAGATGATACATGAGATCAATTGAAGAAATGTTGCTTCAACTGATTCTCGAAGGTGACTCCTTCACCTATCGTTGTGATGCATTTCGTCATCATGCTGCACCTCACCGTGCTACACCCATCATCACAATGTTGCATCTCATCATGCTTCATTAATCATGACTGTAGCCATCAATACACCGCATTATGTTCCATTGTTGCACCATGTTGCCATACTGACCCATGTGCTCGCTGCATCTTGCTTGCTTGTTGTTGCATGCTAGCTATCCCTTGCATGCTAGTTGTAACATTGTATGTTTGGTGTATTTTCTGCTAAGTACCATACAACTGTCCCAATGTCAGTTAGTTGTCCCTTGCATATTGCTCTCCTTTGGAGACAGATGCTCTGGTTGTTCCGGCAGTTCCTGAGAGTTCTAGCAGTTCCTGGCAGTTCTAATTGTTCCTAGCAGTTCCAAAAATTCTGGATGTTCCTAGTAGTCCCATCAGTTTTTGAAATTCTGGTTGTTCCTGGCAGTTCCCGGCAGTTTCGGCAATTTCGACTGTTCCTAGCAGTTTCGGCAATTTCGACTATTCGTGGCAGTTTCGGCAATTTCGGCTGTTCCCGGTAGTTTCGGCAATTCCGTCTATTCCCGGTAGTTCTGACATTTTCAGCTTTTCCCGGTAGTTCTGGCTTCTTCCCTCTGCGTCAGATTCCCGGCTATTTCGTTAGTTCAGGCTGTTCCCGATAGTTCAGACTATTCACGGCAGTTCTGGCAGTTCTCGCTGTTCCCGACAGTTCAGACTATTCACGGTAGTTCCGGAAGTTCCAGCTATTCCCGACAGGTCCAGCTTTTCTGGCTATTCCTGGCAGTTCTGGAAATTCCAGCAATTCCTGGCAGTTCCGACAATTCCCGACAATTCCGGCTATTCCTAGCAGTTCCAGGAGTTCCGGCAATTTCGGCTATTCCCGACAGTTCCGACTTTTCCGGCTTTTCCGGCTTTTCCCGGCAGTTCCACTAGTTCTAGCTTTTCCTGACAGTTTCAGCTTCTGTCCTCTACGTCAGCGACCCGGTTGTTCCAACTGTTCTAAATGTTCTTGACAGTTCCGACTATTCCCACCAGTTCCGCCAGTTCCGACAATTCCAGCTATTCCCGACAGTTACGGCTTTTCTGGCTATTCCGAGCAGTTCCAGTAGTTCCCAGTAGTTCCGACTTCTGCCCTCTAGATTAGGGTAGCGTTATCCCTTAGGATCTCTCCTCCTACTAAAACCCAAAGACAAGTAGAGAGGAAGAGATCCCAAGTGTGTTAAAACGACTTGAAGGCCACCTCTATTTATACTAAAACGTTGAGCACAAGTGGGGTTTATTTGGTTGCTAGCCAACCTTGACGAATTATCCCATAACACAAATAAATTCATATCTCCATGAATACTTATCATAATAGGATGATCTTTAGATTAATCCTACACCTCTCGATGAGAGGGATCCAAGAAAAATATCAGCTCATGGAAATTTCGACAGTTCCCGACAGTTCCAGAAATTCTGGCTATTCCCTACAGTTTGAACAATTTTGGCTGTTCCTAACAGTTCTAGAAATTCCAGCTTCTGCCCTCTGCATCAACTTTCCTTCCCGTTCCAACAGTTCCTAGCAGTTTCGGCAATTTCAGCTATTCCCGACAGTTCCGACAATTCCGGCGATTCTGGCTTTTCCCGACAGTTCCGACTTTTCCTGATAGTTCCCACAGTTTTGGCTTCTGCCCTCTGTGTCAACCTCTTTGCTATTCTAGCAGTTCCAATGTCCCATTGTTCCCAACAATTCCAACTATTCCTGGCAGTTCCGCCAGTTCCACGCTATTATTGACAGTTCCGGCTTTTCCGACAGTTCTGGCAATTCCCGACAATTCTGGCAATTTCGGCTATTCCCGGTAGTTCCGGCAATTCTGGCTATTCCCGACAGTGCCAACTTTTTTTTGTTTTTCTGGCTATTCCCAGCAATTCCGACAGTTTAGCCGGTTCCGACTTTTCCCGATAGTTTCCGCAGTTCAACCAGTTTCAACTTTTCTCGACAGTTTCGGCAGTTCCAACTTCTGCTCTCTGCATCAGCTTCCTGGCTGTTCCGATACTTCCGGATGTTCCCGATAGTTCCGACTATTCGCGGCAGTTCTGGAAATTCTGGCTATTCCTGACAATTCGGGCTTTTTCGGCTATTCCTGGTAGTTCCGGCAGTTCCCGATAGTTCTGGCTTCTGCCCTCTCAATTAGGGAAACGTTATCCCTTAGGATCTCTCTTCCTACTAAAACCCAAATACAAGTGGAGAGGAAGAGATCCCAAGTGTGTTAAAATGACTTTAAGGCCACCTCTATTTATACTAAAACGTTGAGCACAAGTGGGGTTTATTTGGTTGCTGGCTGACCTTGACGAATTGTCCCATAACACAAATAAATTCATATCTCCATGAATACTTATCGGAATCGGATGATCTTTAGATCAATCCTCCACCTCTAGTTGAGAGGGATCCAAGAAAAATATAAACTTCGATTAATAAGATGACCCACATGGGTACTGTGATGTGTGGTTTGACGGTAAGTCTACTTGGGCGAAGCCCAGTTGACCGCAGTTCAAATCTCATTGAGTAGACTGACCTGCTGTGGTGGCGGCTCGAGGAGTAGATTCCCCACCCCCGCCTTGGTGGCACGAGAGTCTTGTTCTTGCTAAAATCATAGGATCTTAGTATATCGACTTGCAGGTAGTTGGATGTACTCCTGGTGTTATAGAGGTAGCTACGAGGATTGATCCTGGGTCTCCCATAGATTAGGACTGGCAGTTACCAATTCACCATTTAGTTAAAAAAAAAAAAAGATGACCCACATGGAGTTTGGCCCTAGTTGCCAATTTTAACAATCGGGCATGGATACCAATCAAGCCTAGTTAGCCTTACTTTTTTGGTAAGGAGATGAGGCTTCATGTTTTCCAACCTGTTTTCCCCAAAGAAATTTATTCTAACAGGAAAAATTATTCATTACTTTCCCCTCTTACAAGAAAACACTTAGCAAAAAAAGCATTTCACACCTGGGAGTTTTTTGTAGGATAAAGGGAAAGGTGAGTGGGTATCTTGCAGTAGTTGCATTGGTCTTATTAGCATTACGCCACTTTTGATATAGGTCTTCACAACAGAGAATCACCATTACACTTTGTTGATTTGTTTTAAAAATAAACATAACACGCAATAGATTCCTTTCAGGAAGCAATGTTGTTGTTGGTAGTATGATTGTATTTGTGCCACATGTAAATCTAATATGGGTTAAATCTCTTTCACCTTGTAATATTTTTATTGGAAATATGCTTCTGTTTGGGCTAGAAACTATGCTAGATTTCTTTTGCTTTGCAATATTGTTGTTGTCAATTTGGTTGTTTATGATAAAAGGAAATCTAGCAAGTGTTAGATTTCCATCACCTTGGCAATGTTATTGGAAATGTTGTGCTTGTGTTTGGGCTAGAAGTTGTGCTAGATTTCTTTTGCTATGCAATATTGTTGTTTTCAATTTGGTTGTTTATTATAGAAGGAAATCTAACACGTGTTAGATCTCCTTCACCTTGGTAATGTGCTTTTGTTTGTGTTAGAAGGAAATATAGCATGCACTAGATTTCTTCTGGCATGAAATGTTGTTATTGGTAGTATGCTTGTATTTATGCTACATGTAAAGCTAGCATGCATTAAATTTATTTTACCTTGCGACGTTGTTATTGGAAATGTGATTGTGTTTGTGATAGAAGTTGTTGGATTTTGTTGGCTTTTGTTTGCCGTACAATGTTATTGTTGGCAATGTGCTTTTGTTTGTGCTAGAAGTAAATCAAGCATATGCTAGATATCTTCTACACTGCAATGTTATTTTTGGCAATGTGATTGTGTTTGTGCTACAATAAACTCTAGAATATGTAAGATTTCTTTTACTTTGAAATGTTTTTGTGAGTTTGTCAATTGGTTCTGTGATAATAGCCTTCTTAGGCTGTTGGCTATCCTTTGTTTTTTCAAGCTGTGTTACATTTATAGTTCTGCTTCTCAATTTGTATTGCTTATGAACTTCAAAAATAGCTGTGTCATAGCCTTGTTTGAAATCAAATGATTCACCTGATCTAGTTTGGAACTGACTGATGTCATTATCCTCATGATCCTCTTGACTCAAAAAAACTTGCTGATCATCGTTTAGGCCCATCAAGTTAATGTGGGTATCATCTATCTGCTCATTAGAAGTGGATGCTTTAGCATAGTTTTCTTAGAATGGAGGTCTAATTTCTGGTTCAGGGTTGGCCTTGCCAACATTAGGGTTTTGATTTCTTCTAAAATTGGGATTCCTGATAGGATTATTCTGTGGTGCTTCCCATGATGACTTCCTCTCAACTGATTCTACCCTGTCACCTAATCTGTGCATACCAGAGATTATTGCATCTAATTTCTGATCCCAACTTGAAGGTTCTTCTTTGAAGGTAGTTTTTCTTTCAGTTCTAGTCCTATTTCTTTTAGCTATCAGGTTGGCTTCTACAATAACTGCTATGTCTGGCATTTCAGCTAAAGTTCGGGGAGCTCTTTCTCTCAATTGGTATGCCATATCTGAATCAAACCCATCAGGAAAGGTATATAGAGCCAGATCAGGTGGGGGTCTGAGATTTTGGGGAATAGCATTGTAGACGTTGTTGAATCGAGCACAATAGTCCAAGACTATTTCTTGGGGACCTCTTTTGATAGTATTGTATTCAGATAAAATATGGGGTGGATCCTTTTTCTTCTCCCATCTGTTGATAAAGGTTTGATACAGGGCTTCAGGGTCAGCTATGGAGTTTGCTGGGAGTGACCTAAACCATGATCTTACATCTCCTGTTAGGCTTTGCACAAAAATTTTCATTCTAACCCCATCATCTTCTATCTCATAATTTTCAAAATAATCATGCATTTTCTCAGTATGTTGGAGGGCTGAATGAGAGCCAGTACCATCAAAATATGATATTTTAGTCTGAAAATCTTGGGGCATAGGCCTTGGATTGGCAGGTAACTGCAGTGGAGCATGTCTATTAGCCATGTTTGATGGGACAATAGGGATAACAGGAATGAATGGGACAAGTGGAGGAAAGGGGATGAGAGGGGTATGTGTAATTGATGGAGGGGTTGAAAGGATACCTTGTGAAGTGGATGAAGAACTAGGAGAGTGTGGAACGGTGGTATGAGGATGTAGAGAAACCTTAGCAGGGGTTGGAATATTAGTTTGAAATCCTGCTTCAGAACTTGAATCAGATAAAGTCCCCTCTGATTTTTGTTTCTTAAGGATTCTTGAAATCAAGTTTGGATTTTGGAACTCAGGTGATGGATCAGGATCTGGGTTAGATCTTGTATGACGAGTTTTCTTCTTAGGAGCCAGTTTCTATGATTTTCTTTGGGAAAATTTCTAAGAGATATTGATGTTTGACAAGGACTGATCAAATATAGCACAACTGTATGGAACTTAAGACTGAATAAAGATTTGACTGAGGCAACATTTATATACTCCTGCAAATGCAAAGTAGAGGCAGTATCTAAGGCTGTCTGGCTGTCACTCAGGCTTTATCTACAGTACTAAGAATCAGACAGGGGATTATGATTTGATTCAGCTCCCCAATGGAGTCGCCATTTATGTCAACACCCAGGTTGTTCCCTTTGACTCCTGAGGGAATACGGCCGGGGTAACCACTAACCAAGCTTGGGATTACAAGTTCTAGCCTACCTGTAATCAGAGAGGGCTCTCTCTTTTAGTTTTAAATTTGTTTTTTGAAGATTTTAGGCTAGTTATGAGATGGGATTTTGTTTGAATTTTGGTTGCAGGCTATCGTTCAAGGAAGGACATGCAAATATCCAAGAAATTTCAATCCATTGGGCATGTGGAGTCCAGAAATGAAAGTGTTTTATATATGTGATAAAGAGAGGTTCACTGCAGGGCCAGATGGGTATTCATGATACAAAATTTTGATTTTAGACAATAAACAGCATAAATTACACCAGTAAAGGTAGTTAAGAGTTCTTTTACAGTGTAACAGAGAATAACAGACAAATCATAATCAACAGCAAGTGAGAATTGCTGAATAAAGACTTATCATATGATTAGAGCAAACAGGAGCATTTAAGAATTCCATAATTGCAACTAACCTTGAAGAAAGCATATTTAGTAGCAAGGTTTGAGTTTAGGGTGTCTCTGATGGACAAATCCTGAACTAGTCTTTTACCATTTCTACCAAGATTAATCACCATGCATCACAGACAGATTAAGTAAGAAATGAAATACAAATACGGTTAGAGAACATTTATTGTATCACGCCATAACACGAGAATCCTACAGCAATCACTAGTTTCATCACATCATTTCCAGGAAAAAATCATTCCTTTGGAAACCAACAGCTCCTTTGTATTAATATTTCATAGGAAAATACAGCCGAGTTCTCCTGAACATTTGAGTGATAACCACCCCCAAAAACTGTGTGGGGGTGCTTATATACAAAATATCATAAAAATATCTCAATAGTGAATTATTGCACAATAACTGCTCTTACCAACTTTCAGAGATATTTTTTACAAAATTAAAAGCTACTTTAATGAATATACAACAGCTGTTTGTTGTTTGTCAGAAGTTCTTGACTTTTGAGGGCAACTGGATCTGCAGGGTGCTTTGCATTGACTCTGAATAATACGCCCTTTATTGCTTTGTCATGCTGTAGCTATCTCAGCCCCGTCATCTGCATTTGTCGGTGTTTCTTTAGTGGCCAAATTTGTCTGCTGAGTTGGCTCTGTCCACTCCTCTCCAGTCATAGTGAATACATCAATTTTCTTGAACATGATGAATTATAATTGATGTACAAAAGTTTGGTGAAATATCTGTTTCTTCACAGAAATGTTTGTATCATGCTTGTCCACCATTCCTGAGTAGGCAACTGATGTCTCAAAATTGTGCCTAAGGTTTCATCTGCCTCAGTATACTTGTAGTAATTTGGAGGCACCTCAAATAGATGTCTAATCTCATTCATGATAAAAAACAAATTCTCTATTTTGTCATAGAGGCTTTGCCCATATGCAGGCCCTATTTCCTCTGGGGTACTTGATGCTGCAGTAATCTGATTGGTGGCATATGTATTTACCCTCTTGGCATAATTCTCATGAGATAGTAGCCTACCTGCATTGGTTAGTAGGCTGGGAAGGCCTCTGTTATGCAATGTTGTAAATTTCTCTATGAATTTGTTCACCTCTGTCTGCATTTCCTGGCACCTTCTATCCAATGTTTGCACAAGATTTCTCAAAGTGAGCACCCTCTTCACCAGTAAAATGGTATCAGTTCTGTTTGAGATACCCATTGCTGCCAGCTGGGGGCCTGTACGATTATTAAGGACATTGATCATCCTATTGGCTATCTCAGGCATATTGCCTAGAGATGCCCTTGCTCTTTGGCTTTCCTTTTGGGCCCTGCCTATGAGATCTATATGCTCATTAATGGTTTCTATATATTGCCATTGATCTATTATAGACTGTCCAATATTGGCCCACAGGACTTTCTTGATTTTTGCTACAACTTTGTCAAGAGAGAGCTCTTTCTCCAGTTCTTTTATTTTCTTCTCAAGAGCCTTTAACTCTCCTGTTTTTTCAACTACACTTTGCTTTGATTTATCATATTTTTCATTCAGTGTAGCCAATTTTTCCTTGGCCTCATTTAGTTCTGCCATCTGGGCCTCCAGAGCTTGAAGTTCTTTCATCATGTTTTGCATATCCAGGCTTGGTGTCTGTTCTGATGTTGTTGTTGGTGCTGCTGCTGAAGGACTCGCCTCTGCTGTTTGTCTTGTGGGAGGACTTATAATCTGAGGAGGCTCCTCAAGGTTGATTACTAGCTAAGGGGGCTGAGATGTCTGCCCTCCTTCTTTCTGTTTCAGGGCTGCCTGTAATGCACCCTCTATTGTTATCAATCGGCCTTCTGTTTCTACCAATTTCTTATGTAATGTCAGCAACATGGTTGCTACATCTTGGTCCTTTCTCTGCCGAGCAACATCTTCTGTTTGGGGGTGAAGGGTTGCTGGAATTTTGACCATATTCCTCAAAGCTTCTATATCTTCATCTTTTTTCTTCATGAGTGCCTGCACAACTTTAGGATCACTTGGGTCATGCCCAAGCTCTATAATGATATCTTCTAAAGACCTAATCCTGTTGTCTTTGGCTTGAGAAGAGGCTTTCTCCAATTCTAATTGGGCAGTAGTATTATGAAGACTATTTTGCAGTTTGTGTGCCAGAAAGGTTTTTTCTGCAAGAGTGGAGTAGACCATCTCACCCGTTTGCTTATGTAGCTGTATTTGGTCCATTGGGTGGATGTCCTTTGCAAATACTTCCAGGTTGGTTCTGATGTAATCTACAGCTGACTGTGGCTGCAGCATGGTAGGCATGAAATGGCTCATAGTCATCTTCCCCTCTGTAATGTCATATGCTAACATGAGCCTCTATTGGTTGGTGGGAGCCATCTTGAGCAAATGATTGTAACGCTGGAGTCTGACTGGCTCATTCCTTTTCTTAATATCAATAAATTGCTACTTAATGCTAGATTCTGCCCTTCTTTGCTGGCTTGAGGAGCTGGCCTCTCCTCCAAGTGTTCTTTCTTGTTCCTGTTGGAAGGAACTGGCTGATGCTTCCATGCTAGGGGGGCCCATACCCATGGATGGTCCAATAGGCATCTCTTCTTCAGAAAGAGGATTTAATATTTGCCTTTTCTCCCCTTGTTGACTTGTTTATGTAGTGAGGGGAGTTTCTTGCTGTCTATCCCTCTTCCTGGTTCTCTCTTCATTCAATGGGGTTTGGAGCACCGAGGCATCCACTGCAGTTTCCTGTCTTGGGGGCACACTTTCTTGAGCCTGTTGCTCTGTAGATATAGGGACCTCAGCCATTTCTTGTTGCTGTTTGGTCTACTCTTTCTGTTGTTCTGTTGTTGAGAGTGGCTGATCCTGCTCCATTTCTTTCCATTTACTTGTGTTGACTACCTAAGGAGTAGTTTGAGCTGCTTGTTGGGGGGCTGCAGAGGATGAGGCAGATGCTCCAAGTTGAATATGATAAGAAGAGGAAACCTGCCCACAATTTTCCAAGTCAGCTTCCTTCTCAAGTTTCTTTGCTTCATTTTGTGCTATTTCCTCTTTAGTACTTGCCTCTTCTAGGGTGCCCTCTTTCCATCTTAATAGATTTGCATATTTTTCAATATGAGGCAACCTGACATGATCATAGCTAGCCAACTTATATTTGACCCTTCTAAGACTAATGAAATGATTGGGATCATAGGGTATCCAGAGGAAACTGGTTTGCAACTCGAGGCGTTGCAGGATCTTATCTGCTTCTTGCCATGCCTCTTCTCTTTTATTATAAATAAATGGGCCTAGCTGGTTTCTGACTTTGAGTTGTACCTTCTTATTTTGGCTGTGGAAATGGACCATGTCTGCATTTCCAAATTGTCTAAAATATTCTAAAGCAAAAAGTCTCATAGGGACATATCTTGGTAACCTATATGGGGCTAACTCACAACCATATATTTTGATCACTGTATGGTGTTGGTAAAAGTACCAATCCCCAATGTTGTAGGCCTTTGAGAGCTGGAGGATCCTTTGCATCTCATCTGTCAATCTTGGAGGAGGAGAGCTCAACAACAAGGACATGGCTGGATGGATAAACAGGTCTACGAATTCACAGTAGTTAAATGATGAAAAAGATATGTGATGAAAGACTGAAGATCAAAATACTACAGACCTTTGGTTCCCTTGGGCATCAAACTTCTTGAGAGTAATAGGGAAGCTATCAAGCTGATAGAATAGAAACAAGTGATAGATGTAAGAAGTGTATCTAAATATCCTTTCCCTTTCTAGATTGATCAATTGCTCATGAATTTTATTGGTAATGTATGCAGCATAATCATAGTGAACAGAAGGAGGCTTCCCAGGGGAGAAAATAGACATCATGGCCAGAATGGTTTCATCAACATCCTCAGATGATCTGTATCCCAGGACATAACTGATCATATCCACAAGCATTTTGCCCAACTCATTGAGATATACATTTCCAATAGGAGGAGTCCTCACAGTTTGAGAGCCTGATTGAATGAATAATTGATTGATCTTTATAATTTGGGCACTGGACAACTTGCCTCCTTTCTTTATCAAATCCATCATGGAGAGAGGATTCAATGGCTTTGTAGTATGAAAGTGCAGCATTTGATTTATGGCCTCAGGGGTGACATGGAACAAAACCGAGCCTGAGGAACTGAGAACAGCTCCCTGACATGGGTCATGGTTGGCACTACATCGATGTATCAAATCTGGGAGGATATTGACTTGAGGGAGATTGAAAATAGGCATATTGGAGTCCCAAATCTCTAGAATATCATTTCCACTGAGATGTTTGGCTTTGAGATCATTAAGTACATGAATGTGGTATTTGCTGTAATCTGGGATTCCCTCTGCCATTTGGTAGTCTCTGTCAGCCAGGGGCAGCCACTCTAGCTCTCTTTGTGGGGCATTTAAAGGTGCAATGTTCAATGCTACTGGAGTTTCCATGGTCAGTTGATAGTTTGAATTATATTTGAACTTGTTTTTCTGGGCACAGAAACACAAAGCTATGAATTTTCCAGGAGCAGGGCAATTTGTAGAGAGGACAAAGTAGTCAGAGGAGAAACTAAGGTGAATTGCTCTAGGGAGATATTCAAATGAGCAAGTGCTGGGTTTAAGGGTGGCCTTCCTGGTGGATTTGTCTAGCAGAGGTTTTAGTTTGCGAATGGACAAACAGACTGTGAATTTGTGGAAATTCGGCTCAATGCGGACAATCTGTGGGTAAATTTGAGCTTACAGTGCGAAAGAGGACCAGTGGTTTATGAAAATTTCTTGAACTTACTGTGTTTTTCTTTTCTTAGTTTCCTCAGAGAATTGTGGAAAAAACCAGGCGCGGATGGGATAACTTGATAAATACCTGGTATACTTCAAAGTTGGCAGGTAAACGACGTGCTCGCTCATGCAGGAGTACAGTGAGTAAAAATGCAAATAACGCGAAAAAATGGGTTTTTTGGGCAAAATAGTGAAAATTTGGCTTTTTAGCACCTTTTGTCAGATGACGTCATAGGTGGGGTCAGGTACGGAGTGATGAAGTGGTGATCTATGAGTGGTCCGCGTGGATGGGGAACGTGGTAGACAACTCAGGGCGATGGCGGATGGAGCGGTGATGTGACGCTGAGGTGGCAGTGACGTATGCGTGACATGGCCGTGACGTAGGATCGACTAGGCGGGCGGTAAGCGGAAGGCGGTAAGCGGTAATATCGGACCGCTTAAGGTACGGGTGTGGTTTTGGTAGGAGGCCGCCTGATACAATGCAGGATTGACACGTGTCCGAGCCCTGACGTCACCCTCTGACAAATTTCAGGCGCTATCGTCAGGGTATCAGAGGCGGTCCGAAATTGATGTGAGCTATCGGATGAGAGGGCCCAAATCTGACAGATGATGGGTTGTGGAGGTGCGGGATGGATACCGGGGGTCCCAGCGGCATTTAAATAATATTTCCTTTTGTTTTTTGTGGAATGCGCACTGTAATCAAAACTTTGGATAAGCGGGGAAAATGGGTTTTGCGATGATTTATAAGCCAAAATGGGTTAATTAACCATTTGTTCGCAAAGTGGGGTTAGGGCTGTTAAACCAAGCAGATCTTGGATTAATCCCTAGACTTTGTTTTTGGCGTTATTTTGCCTATTGCGCTTAAATCTCTTAGCACTCCAACCTTTGAAGTTATAAGGCTATAGTGCCTAGGGAATGGGGAATATATACTTTGGGGCCTTTTATATACAATGGTGATATAGTAGTAGGGAAAAGGGGAATATAGGGAATTAAGTAATAATGGTTAATAGTTAATATGGGAGGGGGATATGAATAAGAGGTGATAGACACTAAGTTTTTAGGGAACAAACCTAGTTTTGAGAGTAGATCAAAATGAAAAGATTTTTACCCAGGAAATGTAGCTCTTTATGCAACAAGGATCAATAAATGAGTTTGATTTCTCTCATGAACCCAGGTGATAGTGGGATGTTAGTAAGGAGTATGATGGGGAATGATTGGGAAGTTAGACATGCTTCACCTTGTTGCTACAAAAACTGTTGAATAGGAAGATCTACACTGGCCACCATGTGTTTCCTTTGCTTAGGCCAGAGATATGAAAGAAATCATACTTCTGCAACTCCATCTACCTACCCATTCTATTGCCTAGCATTTTTTGTTACTTCAAGGAGGGTGCACTTAGACTGGAAAACCCTCAAATGCTCTTTTTCTTTTCTTTTTCCATTTTCTTTTGATTTTCTATCTAAGGCTTGCCTTATTACTTCCAAGGCCCCAGATTAAGCAGTTGGGAACCTTCATTCTCTACCTAACTACTTATCTGCCAAGATTGAATAGTTTGGACAGATTTCTCTCTCTAGTCTACAACAAAAAAATTGAAATATGGCATGACCCAGCTTAGACTGTTGGATCACCCATTCAGAAGTAGGACAGCATCAACCAACTGTAGATATGTGTTTTCCACAAAAATATGAGATCTTTACATCACCAAAGTAGATCATATTGGCACTTCCCCTGCCAATCATGAAAAATGAAACCTATTGGTATAGGTAGCTAACAAGAATGATGAACACAAATTATCAGTCTTTCTTTTAGAAAAAATGTTTTTTTTTTTAAGAGAGAAAAACCAAAACTTTTTCCTAAAAATAAATTTCTAGGACACGAATTTTGTTGACATAATATAGTTATAGATCTTATTTCATCCCATGGAAGATTTTCCATCCCTTTTGGTCCACAGATACTACTGGAAATCAAGGCAAAGGGAGACTAACACTCTGTAATAGTGGCTACAGAGAGTTAGTAGGGTAATTAACACTCCCTATACACAAGCACAGTGCTTTATAAAGCTCTGTGTAGCTTGGTAACCTGCATTAGTGTACAAAATATTTCACAACAAAGGTTTCCAAGATTAGTTTCTAGGATGAATGTATACTAGTAGGATGCAACAAGATATTTGGTGGACTAGAAAAAGGATTGCTAAAGAATAGGGATCTCTTGGAAGGAAGAGAGAACAAAGAAGAGTTTGGGTAAACCGAGAACTAGATGTATAGTCCCCAGTGGGGTCACCAATTCTGCTATGGGGTAAAATGCACGATGTATGGAGAATGAAAAATACCCTCAAAGGCCTTCTCGGGACCTTTGACAGACTGTAAGATTATCTGCAGAAGCTACCAAGTTATCACATGTTCATCTATCAAATATCAATTAACAAAGTATGGAAAGAGGACTACCTCAAGTCTCCTTCTAGATTTGTTTGAAGATCTCAATGCAACCAAGAAGAACTCCTTCAAAGACAGCTCCAAATCAATTCCTGCACAAAGGAAATGGAAACACAATCAGAACATACAATCTTGAAAACTAATATAAGAATTTTATGCTTAATGGAAAAGCTTGTGAACAATTTATGAAACAAAGGTTTCAGACTAGCTAGGTGAGTCCATCATTATATTTGTATATAGATTAACTACTCATCTAAACAAGTATCGAATGAACAACTTAATGAAAAAGGTTACTGACACGATGGAGTAGGGAACACAACTGCAGTTCTGTATTAATAACAGAAGAGTGATTATAACCATCCGTTGTATCAGTCTTCCGTTACCCCTTCCGATTCTCTCTTTCTCCCTCTTTCAGCTCACTTCTTCAAGCATGTGATAGTTCAAAACATCTTAGTAGGCTATCCTTTCAAATGCTCTGACCCTTTTCAAATGGCCCTCTCACTGCTTATGTAGCAGATGAGTTAGGGTTGTCAAGCTCTTGATAGAGTTCACTAGGGACAAAGCAATGAACCTACCCTATTTTCTAGCTCTTTCCCATTTGCCTTCTTTTTCAGATTGGAATTTCCCCAAATAGTTTGATTTTTGAGAATTCCCTTGCTTTTCTTGAGCAAATTTAGGGATAAATATCTAGATAGTTGTGAGCAGATTCGTTGGTTTGACCCATTGAACTTCCCTTAGTTTCACTAACACTGCCCCTGGTCTAACAACTTGAGTTAGCTTGGTCACTAATGCACCCTTAGGCTTGGTAACAAGATTTATAAAGTAGGTTTACAGTGTGCAACCAACGTTAGTGTAGAGTCAAGGCTTGCAATTGTGGTATTTTCTTCAATCATGTTGTGTTTCACCTCTGAGTTGATGAGGAGGTCACTTTGTTGTATAACACTTGCTTTCTTTGAGGCTTTTCCTTATTTATTTTTCCTTCATCTTCCTAATTAGTATGTGACGTTTGGTTATCAAAACTTTCAAGTCTTGTTTGTTTGTTTTCCTTCCATCACTTTGGCATAGATCACATTGTTGTCCAATCAGTTAGAAATATTTCAAGCTTTTGCAAAAGGAAACATATTCTTTGTTTTAAGTCTTTGATTAGTTTCTGAGTGGAATGTTTCTATTTACTTATTGAATGATTTCATCTGGAAAGGACTTAAAACTAGCATTGTTTTGAGTTTTGGATTTGGTTGCTTGTCATCTATTCGAAAGAATGAAATATCGCATTCATTTTGCCTTAGGATTAGAACAATATTTTGCATTAGTAAATTCTTGACATTTAGAAGTTGACAAGGAAAGGATGTATTTATGATTTTCTTAATTAGATTGCTTGCAAGTTAAGTGAAAGATAGAAGCAAAACTATTTCCTCTTGATTGGTTCGCTTGAGAAATGATGAAAAATACCATTGTTGCATTTGCTTGCTTGTTGATTTGATTACTCTGAAATGAACCTCCCACTTTTCTTTAGTCAGTTGTTCATTGAAAAGAAATGGTCTCTTTTCTCATTTGGTTGCATTCTAGGAGTTTTTGAAGATACATTCAGTATGGCCTTTCAAATGAGATCTAATTCAAGATAAACTATTTAAATTAATAGAATTAACCTAAGGAAGCATTGGAACTTAATGCTAATATATCTATAGGTCTAGGCTAGAGACATGTTCTAGCATCATTAACCCTAGTGGTTGTTGTTTTCACTAGGGTTGGGTGATTCCTCCTTTTGTGATTCAATAAGTGCTAGTATGGACTTGTGCTCCCTGTACTGTCATGTATATGATGGGAGACCCCACTAGGTTGCAATACTGTTATGCATAGGAAACTGCATCGGCTGCCTTGCAAACATGATACACCAAACACAACATTTGGGGAGATCGCCTACTCATACTTCTTGGTTCGATGTGAGGTATTTTGAAGTTCATTGTTGCATGGTAAACCTTTTTCCTAAAGCTTTAGAGTAGTCACTTTTGTTCTCTTTAGACTCTCTAAAAGTAAAAGGATCATCCAAGCACTTGTCATTTCGAGCTCATTTCCAATTGAAAGTGATAGAGTCACCTTCCATCCTTTTCTTGACTCTGAAAACATGAAAAGGAAAAATTTTGTTTCAGTGTCTTAAAATTAACATCCCACGAAATATTCCTTGTAAAATTTATCTTCCTTAGTAATTCTTTAGAGTTGATTCCAATGGCAACATTTCTAGAGTCTGCTAGTCAAGGATTCCCTTTAGATGGGAATCTTGGTCCTTTTCCTTATTTGGAAACACTAGTTCTCCTTATATGGAAACAATGTCCCTCCCTGGGTTAACCATTACTTTACCTATCTGGCTATTTTCGACCTCACTGATCCCAAGTGTTCCAACTCCTACCCGGCTGTCTCTTTCATTCAAATCACGTCACAATGATTCTAAGGTTGACCCCTTGCCTTCTTCCCCTATTTCTTCACCTTCCTCTTCTACTTTTCCTGGTGAAAGTCCCGAGTCTAGTAACCAGGAGGCTAAGAAGAAGAAGAATTCAACTATGTAAGGGGTCAACCATGTGGTTGTTACTCCAATTGCACTTCCTACCAAAAAACCTTCTGATCCTCCATGAAAAGGTCAAATTCCCTTATAGGCTATGTAAGGGTGACTATCTGCTCTAATACTGTCCTAGCATTCCCAGAATCTTAGAGGTATGGTCTCAAAATCTAGGTTGACCATCCCCATTGACCTTGAGAGATCATGTCGATACTACACTCTTGGCTAGTGATGGTAAGAAGAAAGGGAAGATTAGATTTCCCTGTAGGTTATGCGAAGGAGAGCATCTTATTCACCTTTGTCTTCTTATGGATAAAGCTTCCAAATTTTTGGAAGACCTTGCAACTCCTCAACCCCAACTTCTTGTTGGTTATCAGAGGCTTTCTTCTAGACCTCTCTCGGTTGGTAAAGATATTGACTTGGATTCATGTCTTACCCATCATGCTCTTCCTGAGCATGACTCTCTTGTGAATGTTCCCAACCGACCATTGGTCAAAGAGAGGGTGAACTTGGTTTCACCACCAGTTTCTCACTCTATTCTGGAAGAGAATGTTGATCATATTACTCATGTTCTTGTCGTCTCCTCAAATTCTCATGAATCGAAGAGTGACCGTCCCATCCTAGTTGTTCAAGAGAGTCCTTCTTCTACTCCTGCAAAGCATGTGGGCAAACAAATGATACCCTCACCAAGTAGTTATGTCATTTATTTTGATTGGAGTCACGTGATTTCTTTCCATCTCCCATCTTATGTGCCTTTCGAGATCACAGCACAAGCCTATAATATGGTAGTACTTGGAACTATATTATGGTAGTACTTGGACTTGGATCAAAGATCATTCTTTTCATATTCTATTATGTTTGTTATTGTTCTCTGTATGTTGTTTTCAGGTACAGAAGTGATTAGAAGAATGTGATCTAGAGAAACACAACAAGAACTTCATCAAACGAGGATTTGAAGGTAGGCCTTCATGACATCAACTATCAAAGGGAATTTTCTTTAGTATTGTCTTTGCTATGAATAGACCCACTCTAGGGCTAGAGGGGTTGCCTCTGTCCAAAGAGGGATCTTGCTTGCATCATTATGGGATAAAGGTTTTCATGCCTATGGAGTATATTGTGCCAAGCCTGCCCATTGTAGCACTCACTAATTTGGTTGATTATGACACAATGGAGGAGCATCTCGCATAGCTATTGGAATTGGAGGAAGATAGATTTTTGAAAGGATTCCACTAATAAATACAAAAGGAGAATGAAAAGGCATGGAATGATCAATGTATTAAGCTAAGAACCTTCTAGGTAAAATATTTAGTACTACTTTATGATAGAAAATTCACGAAGTTTCTGGGAAAGTTTCAAATGCATTGGTTGAGGCCATATATTGTTAAAGAAATCACAGATTGTGATGCAGTTTAGCTTGTGAAGCTAAATGGAGAGATTTTCCCAGGAAAAGTGAATGGCAATCAAATAAAACTGTACAAGGGTGATCCCGCCCCTATGCAATGACTATATGATGGTGGGATAGTCTTAGTACTCCAGGAAGTTGCAAGGAGGTATGGGAGTTTAAACTACTCTTCTCAAATCGCGAATAGGCAATAAAAATGGTTGCACAATGGCGGAAAGAAGGGATCCAAGGGGATCTGTGGCAAGATAGTCACACTACGGAGATGGGTGCCTCACATACTGATCAAAAGGGAGCCATTGAATATACTGTATATGATTGGACGGTAAATTTTCCATTAGGAGGAGCAGGGGGGCCACATTTATTGAGAAAATATTTAGCAATCTATCGCCAAAGGAGCATTAATGATGGGGTTTTGGAGGGAATGGTTGGATTCAAATTTAAAATCACCTATAAATCTAGCATGTCACTCTACATTAGAATACTTTTCTCTCTGAAAATCAATTATGAGCCTTCTCACCTTGTGTTGCACAAGAGCTGAATTCTATGTCCAAGCTCGATTTGTAAGAGCTTTTCTCATGGCTAGGGTTATCTAACATGCCCAAAAATTTCCGTAAGGCATTCCTAGCAAGTATGACTACAAATCCCCCCGCCAAAAAAACTAAAACATTTGAATTCACGCCTTTCATCGAAGCTATGCCCTTTATACCTATGACACTGAGGTTGCTTAGGCTGAAACCAATTGTTGCTGATAAAAAGAAAAATAAACCTGAGTCAGTTATGATAAGATCGTCGCTAAGGCAAAAATGGAAAGCCACGATCTCACAACAAGCTGAGGCAATGAATTTGGAGGTAGAAGAAGTGTGCAAAGGCCTTGAAGAAATGGATGTTGAGGATGACAAGCTAATCACACAGTTGTCGAAGTATATACCATCGAGAAAGGGCACGACTAAGATGCCAAAGGAGCTAGATAATGGGAAGTTCATGGTTTCCACACTGCTATTGCCAAAGAAGGTCATTTTTGAAGGCATGTTGTTAGGACGCATTCCTTCACTGAAGTTAGAAGACTGGGATGTGGGGGATCATGAGAAATTCCCTCAACTAGCACTGACAAAGTATTTGGCAAAAATATATTTCCAAAAAAACCAGTGTAACAGGGATAGAGCCCATGAAATGGGTTAAAGGCATTAAGGCCATATGCCTCCTCATCATGCTATGGGTGCTGCATTTTAGCTGCATGATTATCAACATGGTGTCTAGTCAGTAATTCCTCACTCTAGTACACGATGGGTGCCTCTTGTTTGGAGAGCCCATCCCAATTATCAACATTCTAATCCATAGAATCACCCTTTTGCCATACCAGGGTGAGAACCCCGCAACGATGTTTGGAGGAAAGACGCATGAGAAAAAAGTGGTGGACCAAATGAAGCAAGATTTTGGGCTTGTGAAGAGATCATGCGGATATTCAATCTGCTCCATCTCAGATGTCATAGTGTAGTTTTTTGCGCAGATTTTAGCCCACAAAATAATGAGAAAGTGTTGTACAGATGAGGTTCCTATGCATGTAATATCATTGGCCACGCAATGCGTGAAGGGAGTCCAGTAAAACTGGTCTCAATACCTTCGTAATGAATTCTTGGAGAACTGTCGGGAGGCGCGGGATGAAGGAAAGGAATTTCACTATGCTTAACTACTTCTTTTGATTGAATTAGTTGTGTGGAGTCTGCTAGAGGAGAGCCAATTCCCTTCACAAGAGTCATATTTTCCAGAAGCCCCAAAGCTTGCTTCACTATGGGTGACAAAGGACCCAACGCGGGTCATGGATACCAAGATGTTCTACGTCTTGGTAGAAATGGAACTGCGAACGATAATTAGTCATAGGCCATGTCTATCCCTACAATCTTCGCACATTATGAGCCCTATGCATAGTTCAAGATGGATTTCCATAATGTATACATCCATTCACTGAAGGATAAAAAGAAGGTATGGCACAAGCTGCAATATTTGGGGAGTGAAGCCGACATCATGGATTTCATCAACGAATGGCCCCCTGAGTGGACCATTGCTTTGGATATAAGTGGAGGATTGAGCCAAACAATAAGGGAGATGTCTGTGAATGCCATGTAGAAGAAAGCAACTGCAACCAGGGAGGCTGCTACAAAAGAGGCCATAGAGAAAGAGGCTACTACCAAAGCCACTATAGAGAAAGAGTCAATGACTAAAGAGATAACCATTGACGTTGAAAAGTCTCAATCCATGCACACTAAAGAAAAAGAAGGTTCTAGGCATGAAGAAGGCAAGGGCACACAACATTTCACTCCTTTTATTGTTAAAAATTGGTTAAAGGAAGCAACGTTGGGCCCAAGGAAGAAACAAAAGTATGATAGGTACATGCACGTAGAACCAATGGTCCTCACAAAGCAAGATTTGGATTAAATAGGCGAAAATTTCCATGACACGACAACCGAGCTATGGACGCGGTTTGAATAGACATACCATCAAGCATTGGGTAATGTGAAGAAGGATCTGTATGACTTGTAGATCCAAACAAGGTGGCTACAAGAAAGTGGGATTGAAGCGAGGCTGCAATAGGGCAACACATCAGTAGTGGATGTTGAGCACACACTAGATCTCATGGTTATTAAGTTGCCAGAAGGGGAATTGCATGCAGAGACAGAAGAGGCCCAAGCACATTTGGCACAAATTAAGAACCTCAACCTAAATCTGGCGTCTCCTATGCAAACATTGCATGAACTTCACCAAGATGTTTTAGATGAGTTGCACATTAGGAAGACACATGCGCTACTAATTATAAATGAATTAAAGACTAATAATCAACAAAAATTTTAGGAGAAGGTGTAAGACTTGAAAGAAAAGGATGAAATTGCAGCGCAAAGCTAGAATTTGGAAGAAATGATTACACATGCATGTAATGAACTACTAGATTTATAGATTGTTGTTGATACAGAGTCCACTATCAAGATCTAGAAGTTGGTCGTGGTAGTAAAGGAAGTAAAGAAAGAAGTGGGAAGAGTTCTTTTGAACTCCAAGTGGAGATTTTAGAGCTGCAACTTAAACTGCATCCAACTACTTTGCCCGAAGTTCATGAGCAACACAAAGCTACTACAAAGGAGGGGATGGCCAACTTGGATGTAGCAGTCAAAGGCTACACAAGTTTGTTTGAGCAAGAAATGGAGCTATGGAATTTCCGATAGGAAGATCCTACCTTATAGTATATCGGTGCAGACTTACGTGAAAAACAACTACAATTTGATGAGATAAGCTCAATTGCATGGACGTTGGCACTAGTCGAGTGCTTCACAAAAGTATAGGAGGGCAAGCAGTTGCAGACATAGATCCAGTAGATTCAGAGGAAAGAAGCCTTCCTTCAAACTAGAATGCAGCCATGGATAGAGGAAGCTAGTAATCTCACTTTGTTTGTGCAAAACAAGCTGAAGGAAATTCAAGAGACACAACACACTATGGACCTCACAGTGGAAGGCCCTACAATAGAGAATCTCATGGAAGAAGTACAATTGGAAGCTACACAGGGGACAACTAATCTACAAGTGTTAAAGTTAAAGTTCCATGAACTCCAAGCGAAGATCGAGGTACGAACTATGTGACTCAAGGACGATTCACATAATTGTGTTGGGGGCCTGCTGGGATGGGGTCCCTGGGGTCAAGGTTTGGTCTATTTGGGGCTTAATTTTGTATAAAAAGTAAAGCCTCCATGAAATTTAAAAATCGAACTGCGATGATAGTATGAGTCAAAGGGGCTTTATTCCCTCTGGTGGGTAGGTGATAGTAGATTTTTGAGACCCACCCATGGTCTGCAAACCATGGTATTGTAAGTGAAAGGCTATATATTGATGAGTCATAGCGAGTCTAGTAGGTATCTAATGAAGCAAGAATATTAGTTTTTTTTGGCAAGTAGATAAGACATGAAGGTTTGTTCCTATACTTAGGTGAAAGGGAAAAGCTCCTGTAGCTGAGTGCATAGAGACCATGGTAAGTCCAAAGGTTAAGTGCATGGGCCCTTGTAGCTAAGTGCACAGGGAAAGGAAGCATGTACTATCCAACAATATATAATAAAAGACAATTTTGAATACCTATGTTGTGTATTTGAATATCTATGTTTATCTTTGTATTCTTTATATGTTCGCTCTGTTATTAGAAGTACGTGAAAGATTGCTCAATTTGTGCATGAAAGTAGTATATCTATAATATTTATGCATCTTATAACTGTTTAAGGACCTTCGTGAAGGTATAGATACTGAGTTTAATTTAAATTGTTATTACCATTATGGGAGAATTAGGGCTTTGTGCAAATAGAAATAAGCCCTAAGGAGCACAAGATCCCTTCACACAAACCTCTAGATACAGAAACCTAGTTCTGTCATCCCCCAATACTTCTTCGGGTGAGACTTCAACCTGTGCTACGTGGGTTATTACCAAAAGGACTAGTAGTTAAGGTTTTATTGGTTTGCATAACTAACTTTGAACTTGGGTTAGGCCCCATCATGCAAGTAGTAGGGATTGTGGCCAAATTTTAGCCCTTTTCATGGGAGCATCATATTATTGTTTTCAAGAAGATATTCAATATCTTCAAGGTACAACAAAGTATGGACTGTGGTATGCAAAGAGCGAAGATTTCAATTTGAAGGCTTACACAGATGCAAATTGGGCTAGAAGTTTTGATGACAAGAAGAGTACTTTTTGTGCAACTATCTTCCTCAATGAATGTTTGGTGTCGTGGGCCAAAACGAAAGAGGGCTCTATCTCTTTTTTGACTATTGAAGCAAAGTATATTGTTGTTGCTACCTGTTGTATGCAGATTCTATTAATGAAGAAAACCTTGAAATATATACAGATAGATTTGTCTGATCCCATTCCAATAATGTGTTACAACACAAGTTCCATCAACATCTCTAAGAATCTAGTCATACATTCAAAGACTAATCATATTCCTATCAGGTACCATTTCTTGAGGGAACAGGTTGCATCCAACACTATCAAACTTGAATATGTACCCACTAAAGAAAAAATGATAGATATCTTTACTAAGCCACTTGCAAGGGAACCATTTAAGTATCTCAGGCAACATATAGGAGTTGCGACTCCTCCCTCCGAATGACTTCATTTTGGTAGGTGGTGGTAGCTACTCAACATGTGTAACCCATGGGAGAGTAGGATGTAATGGTTTAAGGGGATCTCTTGTGAAATAATCTTTGCCACTGGTGCCAAAGGGGGAGAATATTAGCATCAGAGTAGACCATGCCTAGCCTTAGTGGGAGCTTATGGTGTTGCCATTAATGCGAAAGGGGGAGCTTTTTGGACATTTTGTGGTGTATAGGTGGCTATGTTAGTGTTGGCATTGATGTCAAATGAGGGTCAGCACAATGATTGGGTGTTTGGAAGGACACCCATGGTTGTTAAAGTGCTTTGTAGAAAATCATCACAGTAGCAGGCTTACATAAGAAGCCATAAGGTGATGATTACATTGATGAGCCAAATGGAACTCCATGGTAGTTGTAGGCTTCTTATAGAGAATCATTACAGTGGTAGGATTATTAAGAAGACAAAATATGATTACAATGATAAGTCGTATGGAACTTCATGGTAGTTGTAGGATTCTTGTAGAGTATCATCATAATAGCAGGCTTACTGAAGAAGCCATGAAATTATCATCATGATGGTTGTGAGTTTAGTTGTTGAAAGAGTCAATGAGAATAAAATTTTGCAATAATATTCCATATAGAGAAATGAATCAAAGCCTACATTAGATCCTCTCCACTAGAAATTTCTTTGAATAAGCTTTCCAACGACATGCAGAAGTCCAAAAATGGACTCCTGGGTCAAAAGTTATGGCTTTTCGATGTTCAAGGACTTGAATTACTAAGAAGGTTGGGATATAAGAGATCGACACCATATTAGAGATTGAAATGTCAACAAATTGAATATCAGAGATCGCGATGTCATCATATCGGCCTAATCAATAATATAAAATTAGAGGTGCGAGTGTATCGAAGGTTGGAGGAAATCGGAACCCCGGATATCAGAGTATCAAAACTTCTTCAAGTGAGTGGAGTGCATAAAGTTTCAATATTGATAAGTGCTAATAAGCCTTTAAAAGTGCTAAGGAATTCCAAGACAACACTAATAAATAATTTTGTTGCAAAAACAAGATTGACGGGTCCTCTTGTCTCTCCTTCGGTAGACACATGGTAGCATATGATTGGCTCTGATAAGGACACATGGAAGCATATGATTGGCTCCAATAAGCTACAGTGGTAGTTGAGGTCAACATGACTTTGGAGTATGGCAAGACACGTGGCAAGCATATTTAACCATACTGGGTAGGCTAATGGACCAGAATCAATGACACGTGTCACTCCTATGTAGTCACCACATGGAGGTGATGACATCATATCAGAGCTCGACAATCAGAGGATTAAGAGATTAGAACTCTAGAGTTGTTGGAGTGTTGAAAAGTTCTGATACAGAGGGCTTCCAATATTAGCTGGCACATAGTCATAAGAGATAAATGAACCAGGGGCACAAAGCAGTTAACAAAGGGAGAATGTCCCCCAAAAAGATTGTGAAGGGTTATCACCTTGAATCTAAGTGGTAGGTCATATCTAGTGGTCCCATGATGAGAAGAACTATGAGGGCTAAGCATAAGGAGCTTGATAATTGGACGATTAGAATATCAGAACATTGTACCACTGTAAAGATTACGATATGGAATTTTTGCGATATGGAATGGCTTTGATAAGGAAGTAAAAAGATTTAAATAGTGCAAGGGATGGAAGTTGTGATATTGAATGAAGGCATAGAGGATTTGGTATTTGAAAAGGGCTAATCACAAGGAAGAATTTGTATGAAGAAACTAAGGACAAGATTTGTAGCAGAGATGAATTCAAGTGCTTAAAGGAAGTAATTGACTAATTCACATGCATGAATGATTATGATAAATAAGAACATAATGGTCACATATGTCGATTGCCAATATTTGTGAAACGATAAATAAGTATGGGACTCTCAGAGGAGTGTGAAGGTAATTTGAGAAATAATTTCTTAGTAAAGGAGCTTTGTGCAGGAATGCTACAAAGAACTACAAAAATCATCTCTATTTTGTGTGATGTGACAAGAAACTATGAGAAGATGCAAGAGAGGCAAGTGAAGCCATGCCTAAGTACATATTGCTAGTGATAGGACAATGTGGAGAGACTCACTTGAGTAGTGTGCCTCAATGAACAAAACCATCACTAGCAATGGAATATATGTGTAAGCAAGCATATGTGTGAGAGAGAAGTGCTATGAGTGTGAGCATCAAACAAGAGAGGCTAAATCTCTTGAGAGGACGCAATGTAATACAATCAAAAGAGTAACATGAGGATTGTATGAAGAATTGCAAGGGTAGTGCTAAAGTGCAGTCAATCAAGAACCCTTGATAATGAAGCTAGAGCGTAGAGGAAATGTTGTTATGAGAAGCGAGTGGTGATCTGCTACAAGCGAGCATAGAATACAGAGTACAAAAGTCAAATTTGTGAACAACCATTGTTTGGTATTTTACTTGTAAAATTGCATGCCTCTATTTTTAGTGTGAAAATTTTATGAAATAGTAGAATAGTGGCAAGGACAAGTTGGTACCTACAAACTAAAGAGGTCAGTGCCTCTTGGAAAGTTGGTGCTTGCTAAGAAAATGGGTCTCGGTGCCTCCTTTGAGTGGGTGCTCACAAACAAACATATGCAATTAAGTGGATGCTTAATTTACATTAAACAAACAACAAATTAGTGTTTTTTTCCCGTTGGATTTCCATGTGAAAAATATTGTGTCAAATGTGTGTTGGTCATGTGATTGTCACTTGAATACATGTGTTTGAAATATTGTTGATTCGTTGTTTTGTGAATGAATGCTCTCACAAGTTAAAGAACATAAGAAGGGAATATAAGCATAAAAGAAAAATAAAAGTTTCTTAATTACTAATGCACCCCCCTCTCAACAATTCCTTTTTTCAACAAAAGGTTGTGAACTGATCCTCAAAGTCTTTTATCAACGTGGCCTTTATTTTCTTCATTTTCCAGTATTTTCCTTCAATTTCCTCCTCACATTTAACTTGTGACCTTTCACCTTCCTTTTCTCCTAATTTCTAATTTTCATAAATAAATGCCACTTTGCCTTTCCAAATCCTTTGCCATTACCTTTTTCTAATTTCCATAGCCATTAACTAATCACAAGTGAACCATGTCACTATGTTTTTCCCAACATTTAGCTTGGATTACATGTCCCATGATCTTTGTCAGACCAGGAGGAACTCCTCAAATGAATTATGATTATGCGTTAAGGATGATCATAGATATATACATGAAGGGAGAAACTCTTTGGCTTCATCTCCCAATTTCTCTTCGTATTCCAAATATCCTTAATTTCCATTTAAATGATTTTATACATATTCACCCAATCCCACTAATTAGGTGTCAACATTCCCCACTTTAATCCGAAGGGATGTTAATGATTCCAAGCACCATTCTATATATTTTGAACTTTTCTCTTCCAAGCTATTTGGTGAAGATTTCTGCAATCTACTAATTTTTTGAACAATGGTGTAGATGGGTCATCTTGGCATCAACATGATGTCAAATCAAATGGTATTTTGTATAGATGTGATTTGTTCAATCATGGAACTTTGGGTTCCTAGCCAACTTTATTGCAGAAGTGTTTTCAATCATGAGTGGAGTTGAATGTGCTAGTTTGACCTGCAAATCTTCTAGAATTTTCCTAAGCTGCCTGATTTTCTTTGTTGTTTATGCTACTACCACATATTCTACTTTTGTTGTGGAATCTGCTGGAACTGAATGTTTCCATGACCTCCAGGAGACATATCTCGATCCAAGACTCATAACATAACCTAAAGTAAATACCACAATTTCTTTATCTCCATCGAAGTGTGAATCAAAGTATTGAATCAAGTTGAAATCACCCATCTGTATATACTTAATTCCAAAGTATTTAGTTCCCGTCAAGTACTTTAGAACTCTTTTTACAACATACCAATGTCCCTCACAAGGATTTTGTATAAACCTAGAGAGGATTACAACAACAAATGAAATGTCAAGTCTGGTAGTACTCAAGTAGTTGAGACTTCCTACAAGTTGTCTATACTTTGTTTCATCCTTAAATTATTTTCTTTTAGTGGATGTGAGGTTTAAGTTCTGTTCCATTGGAGTATTCAAAGGATTTCACTCAACCATGACAAACTTGTTCAATAGATCTGCAACGTACTTTTCCGAAGAGAGGAATACAAACTTCAGATGTTGAGTTACTTTAATATCAAGATAGTAGAGAACATACCCAAAGTTTTTCTTTTCAAAACCTTTCCTAAATTCCTTATTTATGGATTAAATATATCTCTCATTGTTGCCCATCATTGAAAGATCATCTACATACACCGCAATATGTACAACTATTTTTCCAACTTTCTTAACAAACAAAGTTGCATCATCAAGATCATAATTTTTTAAGTTTAGTTTTTGAAGATGCTTTGTTAACTTCTCATACCAGCCTCATGGTTCTTACATGAGGCTATACGAGGATTTTACAAGCTTGCATTATTTATATTCTTGACCCTTCATATTAAATCTTTCTTGTTGGGACATAAAAACATTCTCCTTCAAATCTCTAGTCAAGAAAGTAGTTTTTAGATCCATTTTATGGAATTTCCAACCATTCTGAGCTGCCAAGGAAAAGAGTGTCATAATGGTAGCCCATTTTTTTTCGAGGGAAAGTCTCCTTATATTCGACCCCTTCTTCTATGCAAAACCTTTTTCCACAAGCCTAGATTTGTGCTTTTCAAGTGAGCCATCAAATTTATAATTATTCTTGTAGACCCACTTGAAGCCTATTGGCTTGGTTCCAAATGGAGGATAGAATAGCTTCCAAGTGCCATTTATCAAGGCATCATATTCTTTATGCATCACTTCTTTTGATTCATCATGAGAAGAGGATTCTTTGAAGGAATTTGGTTCAAAATCTGAAGACAAATTTAGTTCAAAATCATAAGAAACATCCATATCAACAGGTGAATCAAAATTGTCTACATCACCTCCATTTTTCCTGGTTGAACTTCTTGTTCTTGTCTTTCCAGCCTCATCACAATGAACTTTTTTAGGCATCCTTGTCAGTCATAATGGAGGAACTTTTTTAGAATTCCTAAGCTACTCAATTGGTGTTGAATCAAGATTGAGTTTCCCAATTATGTTAATCACATCACTCAAAGTGTCATCAGTTGCTAGACCTTCATGTGGGGGAGATAGTGTTTCAGAAGAATATTCCACAGATTGATCTAGTATAAGAATCCTCCCTTCAAGATGTGGAATCTCATTATCCAATTATTGAAAAGACTTGGTATGCCTGAATTTATCCAAGCAATCAAGTTTTTTCTCAACAACATTATTAGCCTTGGAAGACTTAAGAAATATTACATCTCTAGAAATTACAAACTTCTTATTAACTTCATCATAAAGATGATATGCTTTGGAGGTATTTGAATACCCCAATAAAATACACTTACGACTCCTTGCACCATGTTTGTTCCTTTTATCCTTAGGTATCAAAGCATAACAAGTGGAACCAAAGACCCTAAGATGCTTTATCAAAGGAATGTAGCCATACCACATTTCATAAGAAGTCTTGTTTCTAATAGAAATAGATGGAAACCTATTATTTACATACACAACACATAGAAATGCATCAACCCAAAACATCAATTTTACATTCTTGAAAAACATAATGGAACGTACCATATTCAGGATTGCCATGTTCATTCTTTTAGCTACTCCAATATGTTGGGGATTATAAGGAACATTTTTTTGATGTTTGATCCCATGACGGTGAAGATAGTTTTCAAATTCATTTGAAATGTATTATATTGCATTATCGGTGTGAATAAAGCTAATATGAGATTGTGCATCATTTTCAATCCATGCATGAAAGTTCTTGAATGTTTCAAGAGCATCATATTTTCTCTTCAATAAATAAACTTGACACATTCTAGTATAGTCATCAATAAATTCCATCATATATTTATTTCCACTTGCAAACTTGCATTGGGACACATAAGTTCAAATGAATAAGTTCAAGTATTCTATGTGCTCTGGAATGTGAATCATGAAAAGGTTGTTTGTTGTGCTTTCTTAAGATACAAGCATCACATTGCTTAAGTTTCCCAGGAATTGTAGGCAACCCAGTTACACTTCTTTTCTTCAACATATGAGGGTTGTAATAATTCATGTGTCCAAATATAGAATTCCATAAAAGACTTGATTGAAATGTACCTTCATCATAATGAGAACTGTATGAGAATTTTTGTGCACGAGCAGAGGTACCTTCTAGCTTCAAAAGTCTTTCTTCTTCTATCCCTGTCATGACAAGTGAGTGATATTATGCTTTTCTAACCTCAACCTTACCATAAAACACATGAATGGAGTGCCGTTGTTAGTGGATGTGGACAAAAGGCAACATGTTTCTCCTCATCTTTGGGAGATATGAAATGTAGATTTTCTTGTAGATTCACAACTAATGTAATGTAATAAAACACAAGACAAGAATCTATTCTACTCCTTAAACAGCAGAAACCAATAGATTGATGAAAATAATAATAAAAAAGTGGAATATAATCAAAGACACATAACAAAATAATTTCTCTGGGGAAGGCCACTGCTCAAAACCTGGACTATCTATTGCATTAATCATAAAGCTGAGTGATAATACAAAGCTTCTTCTCGCTAGAACAATTCCTGCACAAGTATAATCAAATCTCTACCTTACAAGCTTGCTATGGCCAACACTTAGCCAATGATGCTACCTTTCAAGACCCTTTTTCCTTATGTAATTCCTATGAGGATAAACCCATATTTTATTTGGAAATCCTTCCTCCATAATTGCGCAATCCAAAACTAGGTCCTTCTCTAATCGCATGGATAACCTATACAACTCAAATTAGCATACAACTAATAATACAATGTCCCTGCACTGTAGTCTCAATTGGGTATTTCTCTGAAATGACATGCATGCATTTCTCATGAGGGAATCTTCAGTTAGCTAGAGTAGCAATGAGGATGCACCAGTGCACCAACTCACTACTAGACCTCTACTGGTTCCACAAACAATTAGAACTAGTTTAACAGTCTATAACTTAGTCAAATTGATTTATCTAATTACAACTCAAATAAGCTCATCCTAGACCCCCAAAATTTAGGGAGAACATATACATGACTCCAAAATACTTTCAACTCGAAATTCCTATGCTAATTAAGTTAATTAATCTTAATTAACTATTTACATGTTGCTATGAGAATAGAATTCGATTTTAATTCACAATTTAATTCAAGGAAAAAATTAAACTAGAATTTATTGTTACCATTTCTCAATAGTGCTCAGAAAGAAAGGGATTATCAGCTACCACAACCCTGTCTCTATGAAACTCAAATTTATATCTTGACAATGCCTTTGTCAAAATGTCAGCATCTTGCTCCTTTGTGGGAATGTACTCAACAACATAATCCACCTCAATACACAATCTTGGATATGATGATATCAGATATCTACATGCTTAGACCAATCATGAAGAACTTTTATTATCACAATAAGTCACAGTTGGATCCATCTTCTAACCAAACAAAACAACTAGAATCTTCCTCATCTAGATGATCTCACATGTTGCCTGACTTGCGTTCTTGTACTATGCCTCTTTCAAACTAAGTGTAATCGATCTACGTTTCCTGCTGTATCAAGAAACTATTTTTGACCCAATAATGAAGATCCCTCTTGATGTGCTCTTCTTGTCATATGGACTCTCTACCCAATATTAATTGGTGAAGCCTTGAATATTCACTCCCTTTGTCCACCTATACCGTAATCCATACTGAATAGTGCCTCTGAGGTATCTCAACAAATGCTTTATTGCCTTCCAATACAACTTGGTAGTCCTAATGATCACTTGACTAAGCTCGTTAATTGCATAACACATATATAGTCACGTGTTCACGAAATACATGAATGAACCCACAAGATGCTTGTAGACAATAGCTTCCACTACTTCTCCTGAAGTAACATCCTCCTTCCTCTAGCTACCTTCTAGAGGAGTCTCCATGGGTTTGTTTCTCTCCATGTAGAACATCTTGAGTATCTCTTTGGAATAATTTCCTTGAGACAAAAACAATTCTCCATCACCCTGCCATACTTCCATGCCTAGAACGTATTGCATGAGCCCCATGTCCCTCATCTCAAAATCTCTTTCAAGATCCTCCTTGTAAGACTTGATCAACTGATCATCACCTGTCAAAATGAACAATTTACCTTTCACTATTATGTGTTACAAGTTCACATCCACTTCACTCTTGGTGAAGCCCAACCTGGTGAAGCAGTTACCAATCCTGGCATATCAAGCATGGGGTCCTTGCTTCATACCATACAACACTCTCTTGAGCTAGCACACATGTGACTCATGGTCGAAGGTTTCAAAATCTTCAGGTTGATCTATGTACAACTCTTCCTTAATTATGCCATTAAGGAATGTTTTATTTACATACATTTGATGTATCTTCCAAGCCATCTACGTTGATAATCCCAATATAGATATGATCAATGAGTACCTTGCAACAGGAGAAAAGGTCTCATCACAGTCAATCCCTCTACTTGTGAAAAGCCACGAGCCATAAACCTGGCCTTATGCTTCTCCACACTACCATCTATATCTTTCTTTACCTTGTAAATCCATTGGGCGCTCACCACTAACTTGTCCTCTAGTCTTTAGACCACATCCCAAACACAGTTATGAACTATGGAGTCATACTCCTCCACCATGGCATCAACCCAAACTGGTTGTTGCAATGCCTCCTCAAAGGAAGATGGCTCTGTCTCAACACAACTGCTCATAAGAGCCATGTATCTAGTGTACCTCTTAAGTGACCTCCTCTTCCTATGATGAGATGTGGGTGCTCCCACATTCTCCTATGCATCATGCAATAAACTGTTAGCCTCTCTGGTGTGATTTCTCCCATTTTTAGAAGACTCTACCTGAGTAGATGTCTCCATTCTCGGATCCTCCGCATGTAGCTACTCTACATCAATTTGAGGCTCATCAACCTTAGCATGTAAAATCTCCTCAAATGCATGTATATGAAGCTCCCTTTCAAGGAAACTCACATGGGCTTCTTCTCATCGAATTTGACATCCCTTTGAACCACTATCATCCTGCTAGTTGGAAAGTACACCCAATAGTTGTGAGGTGTATCAGTGTACCCCACAAATGTCCCCAACTATGTTTTTGGCTCAAGCTTCTTCTGTGCATCATTAGTCACATGGAAATGTACCGATGAACCAAAAATCCTAAAGTGACCAACATCTAGTCTCTTACCAGAGAAAGACTCCTCTGGTGTTTTCATCCCAAGTATCTGATGTAGGATATAATTTTGTAAATAAACAACTGTGTTGCATGCCTCAACCCTCAAGTGTAGTGGTAGGACTTGATCATGCAACATCACCCATATTTCCCCTATAATTCTTACATTCTTCCTTTTGGGTACCCCATTCTGCTGTGGGTTATTTGGTCTCATCAACTCTCATTTAATCCCTTGTGCTGCACAAAATTTTTTAAAATCATTTGAGACATACTCACTGTTGTTATCACTCATGAGAGCTTTAACCTTCTTGTCAGACTCTTTCCTAAATAATTCTTTAAATTCACAAATATTTGTGAAAGTTTGATCCATTTTCTCCATGAATAAGATCTAGCATTTACAAGAAAAATCATTAAAAAATATAACATAGTACCTATTTTTGGCCATGATGTTGTCAAGAATGGTCTAGAAACATCTGAATGGACTCACTCTAAAATCGCCTCTACTTGACTGTCTCTATCATGAAAGGAACCCTTGGTTTATTTTCCCAAACTACACCCCTTTCATGTATCAAATTTCTCTAGGATACCTTTAGGAATACTAGTAGAGATCTGCTACATGATTTTCAAAGCCCCATGATGCAAGTGACCCAATCGCCTGTGCCACAACTCGCCAATGTCTCATCTATGCACTATATATTTCTTCTTACTCAAAGCAAGACTATCCTCCACCTCCAACTTGTAGAGATTCTTAAATCAAATCCCTATCTTCTTTACCTAAGAAGTGGCTTTGTGTCGAAGGAATGCCTTTCCTTTCTTAAGGACCACATCATAGCCTTTGTCCTCCAACATGGTGACCGATACTAAGTTCATCTTGAAACCGGGCACATACATAACATCTCTCAAGGTGAGAGTAGCACCCTGATCCCTCTTAAAAGTAATCATGCCCAATCCTGTAGCACTATAACTCCCGTCATCACCCAATATGCATTTAGAGATCCTTCTCCTCTAGGTCACTAAATAACTCCTTGTTACCAGTCATGTGGAATGAAGCACCACTGTCAACGTACCATACACCACCCATCATTGATGAGACCATGCATGCAATGATAGTAAAGTCCAATTCAAATTGAGAGTCCAAAGCCTCACCCATCACTCTTCCCGAGGACTTCTTCTTGGACTTCTTGAGTGGACAGTTTGTAGAAAAATGTCCTAGCTCATGGAAATGAAAGCACTTAAATTTCTACATGTCTTTCTTCTTGCCTCCAGGACAAGAATTCTACTTGGAATGGGATGCCTTCCCTTTACCCTTCCTTGACTTACCTACTAAGGAACAATTTTCCTCATCATCAGTCTTTGATGAGGAACCATCTATGGTTTTCCTTGTGATCTCCTCCTGCATCAAATCCAACCACAATCATTCTCAATATGGAAGCTTCTCCCTCCCATTGACAAAGTCCTAATAACTATTACAACTCTCGGGAAGGCTTAGGAGATATAGGTTGACCATATCATGCTCGACAATGGTTATTCCAACACTTTTAAGCTCATAACAACAATGAGTGAACTTGGTCAACTATTTTGGAATAGTCTCGCCTTTCTCCATCTTGATTTTTTGAAGTTTGTCTTTCAATGCCAACTTCCTATGGTCACTGATGATCTGTAATAGGTCCGTCAATTATTTCCACATAGCATACATTGTTTCCTTCCCATGGAGACTCGGGATAATGTAGTCTTGAAATCCCTCAAGGATTATCTGCCTCACCTTTCCCACACACTTCTTCCATTAGACTAGATTCTATGCATCCAATGTTACTAGCTTAGGAATGTCTTGATCAATGAATTCCTTGAGGAAATTATCCTCCAACACTGCCTACATCCTTTCCTTCAAGACTATATAATTCAAGCTTTATTCCAAGGCATACTTGGGCCTCAAACCATAGAAATCCATTTTCTGATCCTAAATTATGTATTGCAAATTCGAATTTCTCCTATAACCCTAAACTCAAAACTTTGAAATATCCTCTAGTATAATGTCTTCAGTTCCAATGCCATGTATACTTTCCTGTAGATTGACAACTCATGTAATGTACATACAAGACAAGAATCTACTCTACTCTTTAAATAGCGGAAACCAGTAGATCGATGAAAAAAATTATCAACAAGAGGAAGATAATCAAAGACACATAACACAATAATTTCCCTAGGGAAAGCCACTTCTCAAAACCCTAACTATCTATTGCGTTAATTAGAAATATGAGTGATAATACGAAGCTTGTTCTTGCTAGAACAATTCCTACACAAGTATAATCAACTCTATACATCACAAGCTTCCTCTGGCTAGCACTTAGCCAATTATGCTACCTTCCAAGCCCCTATTTACTTGCAAAATTCCTATGAGGATCAACCCACATTTAATTGGGAAATCCTTCCACCATAACTGTGCAATCCAAAATTATACAACTCAGATCATCATACAATTGATAGTACATTGTCCCTGCACTCTAGCCTCAACTGGGCATTTCTGTGAATTGACATGCATGAGTTTCTCACAAGGCAATATTCAATTAGTTGGAGTAGCTCTAAGGATGCACCAGTTCACCAACTCACTAGTAAACCTCGACTGGTTCCACAAACAATTAGAACTATTTTAATTATCTATAACTTAGTCAAACTGAGTTATCTAATTACAACTTAAATAAATTCATCCTAGACCCCTAAATTCTAGAAATACTTCCAAGTCGAAATTCCTAAGATAATTAAGTTAATTAAACATAATTAACTATTTACAAGTTGTTATGAGAATAGAATTTGATTTTAATTAATAGTTTAATTCAACGAAAAATTAAGCTAGAATTTCTTGTTTCCATTTCTCAATATAGAACATCATGCAGAAGAAAGTCTGGAAGACCAAGTAGTTTGACCTTGATTGTGCCAAGCCCTGATTGATTGAGTTTTGACATGTCTAGAAAGTATACTGCTCCATTAACATTGTCAGTAAGTTATTCAAAAATATCTCTTATAAAATTCATGTGGTAACTTGGCCTTGAATCAATCAACCAATTATTTTTACAAGAATCAAGTGAAGCATTAAATAAGTCTTCATTTACTCCAATATTATAATGTTCCACAAGTTAGTGAGTGGATTCAGGTTCCTTACCTTTCCCTTTGTCATTGTTTTTACCTTTGGCTTCATTTATTTCCTGCTCAAATTTTCCCAAGGAAACTTACATGTGGATGCATCATGTACATCTCTATTACAACGTATACAATGAATACCATACCTATTTCCTTGGACTGTCTGCCCCCCTACCTCTAAAATTCCTTCTTTCTCTACCACTTTAGTCATCTCTTCCTCTAGAATAATATTGTGCATAATTTTTCTCCTTATGTGCAAGACACACAACCTCTTCAAAATACTAAGGAGTTGTCTTCTTCCCAAATTCCTTCTCTCCCTCAACAAACTTCTTCTCAAGGGAGTGAAAGGTAATCTCCTTGATATTTCCACTTGCTTGCAGTGACTCAAGTTAATTTTAATAAGTGGGATATAATTCCTTGACATAAGCTATTAGAAAAATGTCTATTTGAACACCAATGGATTTTATATCATGCATAATGGATCTTACTTTTGATGATAAAGCAAGAGGGTCATCATTTTTCAATATGAGATTGAATAATTTAATCATCAATTGTACAAATTCAAGTTTAGAATGTGATTCATACATTTCATTCAAATTCTACAAGGCTTCAAAAGCATTTGAAAATGGTGAAATATGGTAACTCACCTCTTGATTTACATATGGTGCAATCAAGGCATATGCCTTTTTGTTCTTATTTTCCCAAATGGAAATCTCCTAATATGAGGTGGGATTTAAAGGTTCATTACCTCCTTCTCCTTCACAAACTCCTCTCCAAAACTCATTAAAAATGAGTGTTTGTTTTATCTTTCGTGACCATTCACGATAATTCTCTTTTCCGGAGAGAAATACTCCAACAATGAATACCAAGGAATGCATTTTAAATATGTGTACTATGTAAAAGCGTATGCTGCTTCCAATATATAGAAAAAATTTCACTTCCGGTGTAAAAAACTACACTCTAGTATCAATATCATGAAAAATACAATTCTTGTTGGCAATATATATGATAGAGGTAATATTTGGGGGGAGGGATTATATGAGGGAGAGAGTATATGCGGGAGGGAGTATATGCGAGAGGGTTATAAGGGGAAGTGCTAAATGAAATGGTGGAGGAGTAATTAATTACGGGATATATAATAGAGGTGTTATACATTATGCCATGTGGAGTATGGGAGCAACATCGAATGGCACAACCATAATCAACGCAACAAAGAGTGTCGGTATGGTGGTTTTTAACCAATGGTATAGTGGTATGGGGAGAGGTATGAGCAGGCAAGAGGAATAGACAGAGGGTTGGAGGGTGGTATCACACTGAGAAAAAGTGGTATCCCACGGTGGTATGGAGAGGAAATACCATAACATATACCATAGGACATATACCACTCAACGTAGTTGGGAATGCTAACCAGACGTCCCATCGAGTGTGGTAAGAGATGTAACATGATGTATATATATGTAGTAATGCTGTATGGAGGAGGAGTGGTATGGTGGTATGGAGGAGGTAGTATGTAATATATCGGAAACAATGATATGTAATATATGAAACAAAGGTACGTAATATATGCAACAATAGTATGTAATATATGTAGAGTTGATAATGTAAAAATAAATGTATTTTGATACACATTATATAAATGTTATGATATAAGGACACAACAACTAGAGGAGAGGATTGGTGGTATGTCAAGCAAACACCAATACATGAATACACTAATAGGAGTGATGCTACAATTGTTTGGTGGTATGTGAAGATGGGGGCCAATGGTTTACTATGGTATGGAAGTATTGAATATTTAATGGGTTCAATGCAATACAGTGGCGTGTAACACAATAAGCAGTGTAACACAATACAATGATGTGACTATGAACAATTGAGTGCAAACATCACATAATGACTCGGTAAAATAATTAACACAATCATTCATGGTAATGAATTAATGCAACCTCCAGTATAACAGTCTCCAGGTAGCAAATTTTAAATGTGAGCATGGAACAATTAGTTAAAAAACAACACACAATTCACTACACCGATGACCTATCCACCTATGCAGAAAAAGAGTGCAACAACCAATGATTATAGCTCACTAGTCTCCTAAAACAGTGAAAATAACCCCAAAAAATCCAATGAGGAGACAACAAACACAATGAATTTCTAAATTGCAGGATAAAGGTGATAGTTTTGTAGAAATATGAAAAATATAGGAAAGAGGAATTTATAAGGATAGGAAGGGAGCCAAAAATAGTGGCTAGGACCCGAGCTCTGACACCATGTCAGGCCAAGAGGTAACTCCTAAAATGAATTCTGATGTTGCATTAAGGCTGATCATTAATATATACATGGGGGGAGATACTGTTGGGATTTATATCCCAAAGCCTCTTCATATCTCAAATCTCCTTATTTTCTATTTACATTATTTTACACATATTCACCCAATCCCAATGATTAAGTGTTAAAAACCTTGGTTATTGTTTTTCCTTTATTAAAGTTATTACATGGATTTTCTACCAGGGCTATTACAAATCCAACCTCAATCATTGATCTTCCCACTCAGATTATGTAGGGAACCTTCACATGTGTATAAGTGGGATAGTCTAGAATCATGTCTAATAGGGATGATGTAAATAAATTGAACATGATAGGCTAGACTTATATTCCTAGGCCATGTCCTTTGGATTTTAAGAAGAAATTTTGCAAAATATGTAAAGTTGTGTTATGCACGATGATTTCAATAGTTAATACAAGCTTTTAGTTATGTTGAAAAAAATAGATAGATAATTTAGGAAGAAATGGTTTATGTAAATATGATTTTTTTTATGCTTATTAGTTAAATTTAAATAGGAAATTGTAATCATTACAGATATGAATCATTATATATATATATATATATACATATATATATATATATATTCACAAATACTGTTATTTTTAATTATATGTTAATTAATTAAATTAATTAAATTGTTATTTTTATTGAATTGAGAGACCATAGAAAATTTTAGGGGTGAATCTTAGCCCAAAGGAAAAATTTAAGGGGTTTTATATTTTGGAAGGGTGATTTTTTATATTACACCCATTTTCTATAGTTAACCCAAAATTTATTTAAAAAATAATTAAATATTATATTTTAGCCCTAAAAAATAAGGTGGATAAACAGTCCAAAAAACCTATTCACCTCCTTTCGAAGATGGATTTTACTGCAGCCACGCTGATTTCCCGTTTGGAGGTTGGATCTTCTTGCAATGGCCCCAATTTCCTAGTTTGCAAGTCGTATTTGGTTGCAATTGTAGACAAGAGATTCGGTTTGTGGTTAGCGCCTACCATTGTGGATGATGGGTTATAATAAGTTCCAGCACTCAATCTGAGAGGAGCTGAGAAACATGAACTAGATGTTGATGTGGGCAAGTCAGAAAGATTGGGAGATATTGGGGCTCCACAACGTAGAGAAAGCATAAGAGGGGAGAGGGGACACCTTCAAAAAATGGGGGAAGGTCTTGTAACGTGTTATCACTTAAGAATTTTAATGCCAAAATTTCTCATACTAGCCTGAATGTAAAGATTCAGTGCTAGTCTAAGTTTGAGTTTTTGTTTGCCTTAGAGTCTGAGTCTTAGGAGTCCACTATGCATTCTCATTCACCACTGCTCTCATAATTCACACAATTTCCATGTGTTAGCTCTGTTCAAAGGTTATTATGTGCTACAAAGCTCTTTAGGTGATTTCGTAGTGCATAAGTCAGTTTTAGGTGTTTTCGCAGCGCAACTGTCTAGGTGATTTCGTAGACCCGGTCTAGGTGATTTCGTGCTGCTCCATAGAAAATCTCACCCAGCTGTCATATTTATCAGAATCCTCATCATTAGGTCATTAGCTGTCTTGGTATGCACAGGTTGCAAGTTTCAAAAAGAAGCAAAGAAAAGAAATACATTTATGAACTCCAAAGTTTTATTATGAAAAGGTAGTCAACTTCCAGGAGGTCTCTAAAGCGACTGAAAGCCTATTTTTGGAAATGGAAAGAGGTTTTTATTCCTAACAGACTGAACTAGAAAAATATCCTTTAGTTTCGTCAAATCCATTACGATCTGAGAGAAATTAATGACCAAAGTTGCACTACGAAACTATTGTAGGTGCAGTTTTTCATCTCCTGTTTTACACCTGTTTTTCAAAGACACATTCTGGGCGGTAGGGAAGGTGTTTCAAAAAACCAAGATAGGTTTTTGTTCAGAATGGATTGGTTCACAAAAGCCTCCTTCCATTTTTCCAAATACATTGTTTATGAGAAGTTATGAGCTCTTTCCCAAGACCTATTTTTCAGCCAGAATAGAAGCTTATATCTCATGTCATCTTCACTTACCATTATATTGGCAATGCAAGAAAAAGGAAGCAAGGCATCATGATTTAGTTCCAGAAAGGGGTTGGGAAATCAATCTAGATCAACTTCATACAATTGCAGACAGCAACACAGTGGCAATGGTTGTTATCAATCCAAGCAACCCATGTGGCACCACTTCTACCCATGATCATTTGGCTAAGGTTGCAGAGACAGCTAAAAGGTTAGGTTTGTTAATAATCTCAGATGAAGTATATGCTCATATTGTCTTTGGTAAGAAGCCATTCATTCCAATGGGATTCTTTGCATCAACTATACCAGTAATTACTCTTGGGAGCATATCGAAGAAATGGATGGTTCCTGGTTGGCAGATTGGTTGGTTTGTGACATGTGATCCAGATGGTATTCTGAGGAAATCTCAGATAACTGAAGGCATTATTGCAACCCATTTAATTGACTAGGCACTAGATAGGTTTGTTGCTGGAGCTGTCCAGAATCCTATGTGTAATCTCTCATTAATGGTTGGCACAACAGATGATTGGTGTTATGTGGAAGCATATGGAAAGAATGGGGTCCATATATATATTCAGTTTGAAAAGCTCCAAGGCACATGAAAAGAGACATTTGAATATAGCAAAAGGCTCAAAATGAAAAATTTTGGTTCAAAGCTGTGTTTTCGTAATTACACAGCAGTTTCGTAGCGCGCTACGAAATTGCTGTAGGAGCATATTATGAATTAGTGGACCAATTGTCAGAGACAAAGGGAAATATTTTCAAAGGGGAATCTCTGCAAAAGATCAATTACAAAGTGTCAACATTCAGCAAGGGCAAAACAAGTAGAAGGAGGACATTTTTGTTGAATTCTAAGCTACATGTTATAAAAGTGGAAATTGTTTCATAGCTAGATGATGCTTCAGGCAGCATTAAAGGAGCTATTTGTCTTAATTCAAGTGTGGGATCAGATTTCATGGTTGATTTAATGCATTTCATATGATTAAAGAGACAGCATGGTCAGCAGAAGGATTCGAAGATGAGCATAAGAATGAAACTCTAAAAAGGAAGAGTTTTGTTTCCCTGTTTTTACTAGTCAACTTCTAGAAGCATTTCTGAGCATTTGAAAGCTTATCTCTAAAACATGAAAGAGGTTTTCATTCATAAGATACTGAAATACAAAAACCTCTTCCATGTTCTTCAAATCCATTATGATTCGAGAGAAATGAATGATCAAACTTGTGCTACGAAACTGCTGTGGGTGCAAGTTTTTCTACAGGCATATTTCTCTGTTTGACACCTATTTTTCAAAGAACTATTCTGGACGGTAGGAAAGGTTTTTCAAAAAACCATGAGATGTTTTTGTTAAGCATGGATTGGTTCACAAAAGCCTCCTTCCGTTTTTCCAAATACATTGTTTATGAGAAGTTATGAGCTCTGTCCCAAGACCTATTTTTCAGCCAGAACAGAGCAATGGACAGTTTCCTAGTTTCTAGGAACAACAAAAGGATGAGTCATCAAGGGCCAGCTGGAAGGTTATGGGCTTCATCAAATTCGACTTCATGGAGTTTTATGTATCAAAAGGAGTGTTTAATGCTTATATAAGGTTGTTGTAATCATGATAAGGAATTACACTCCTAGTTGTATTAGGTCTCTAGGACTGCTAGTTAGGTGTCATTTGAATTTAATAGTTAGTTTTGAGTGTCATTAGGTATCAGGTCAGGTAGAATTCGAATTTTCCTCTTCCTAGAAGAGGAATCTAAGCATGTAAAGAGCTCTATATATAGCAGAACATCTGATGTACAAAGGGTTGGAAAATTTTATGGAAAAGCTTGTATTTGGCCTATGTAAGACTCATTTTCAGTAATTCATGCTTCACCTTACTTCTCAGGATTCATGAAGGATTTTTTATGTTCAGAATATGTGATTTTGTCCTTTTCTTAATTCTTACAGTGGTATGGATGTATAATCACTCAGAATTCACTGAATGTGCTCTGACTTCCTGTATACATTTATAAACTGTGTGGTCCCATATGAGTTTATGTTCTGAATGTTTAAATGCTGAATGCCCTGACTTCCATGTAGGGTTGAGTTCATTGTTATATTGAGGTGTTGTTGACTCCATAAGCCCAATGGATAGTTTTGTTTAATGTGTTTCCACCATTCATATTTTTCACAGTTTTTCTATAAGGGTTAACCATCTTATCTTTAATCAAAATTGTTATTCCATCAAGAGAGATCCCTCTCAGGTTGAGGAGGCTAAGCCTCAGCCTAAAGTCAGTTTGAAATAGTTACTTAGAGTCAACCTGACCAGCAACCTATCAGGATCTGATTTTGAGATAACATTTTGGTGCGTCTGCCGGGAGCCTGAAGTCTATTCATTCCCGAAATTAAGAGGTTGAACTTCTGAAGGTAGCAGGAGCTCAGACATCTATTTGAGGCTGCAAGACTACCTTGGCGACTCCACACATCGAATAAGAAATTGGAAGGTGACTCAACTGCTAGAAGATCAGTAGCTTGATGAAGTTTCAAGATGAATTCCGCTGCAAGAATGAATGCCAGGTATGCTCCTATGAATCGGTCTCATATCCCTAGTTTTCCAAATCCTATGCCAAAGGTTGATTGGTTAGAGGATATTCCGATATTCAAAGATGAAAAGAAAGACAATGCTGCTCTTCATTTGGTTAGGTTTCATATGCATGTACGCAATCTTAAGGTTCACTTTCCTGAGGATTGTCTCATGAGGATGTTTATGACCACTTTAGAAGGAAAAGCATGGTCTTGGTATAAAAGTTTGGAAAATGGTTCATTATATTCTCTTGCTGATTTCCATGATGTGTTCTATGACATGTATAAAGAGTGTCATCCCTCCTTATTGTTGGTCAAAGATTGTTGTAAACATTCTACGAGTTTTATTCAATATTTGGAGGATTGTTATGATGATGATGAATTTATGGATGAAGAAATTTTAGAGGCTCTTCATAACAATGCATTTCAACACCAAGAAGAAAGTATAGCATCTCATGAAACGCAACATGAAGATCAGCAGGGGTTTATTTGTGAAAACCATGTTTCATCCTTTGATATGAATGAAAAGATGCAGCAGATTTGTCAGTCTTTTGATCATAAAGAATATGAAATTGATTGCAAACACCAAGAAGAAATACTGGAAGAAATTTTTTATAATCCTCAGGCAGAAGAAAAGGTTGTTCATTTTTGTGATTCCTTGCAGCAGCTTACATCAAAGAATGATCACAATAGTGAGGAAAATTAAATTGTCTATGGGAATCATGCAGAAAGGTAGTTGGATAGCACATCAAAGGAATTTTGTGTGGCTAAGGATCAGTTGTCTAAAGAGATAGAATGTTATTATGATTATCAAAATAACCTTGTTTTCTTTGACCCTATAACTGAATACATGGCAAAGTTTTTCACATCAGTATTTCAATTTCATTTGCATTATGAAGATCATATACATTATAGGTTGATTTCGTCATCTCACTACCATGGTTATTTTGAGGTTGAATGTAGTCAAGAGCCTCCAATATCAGAGAGGACAATTGATTGGCTTTATTGGAAATATCATGTTGCTTGAGCTACAAGCGGAGCTTGCAGTTAATAGGGTAGGTAGGTAGAAAAATGCAAATAAGCTCAAGGTTGACTGAGCATTTTTTTCAGTAGTGGTAGTTTTCTTTCTCTCACAATGATCATCAAGTTTAAGCCCGAGGTGAAGGCCCAAGAAGTTGGAAAGGAATGCTCGTCAAGCAAATCTATGTTTTTCATAAAATGGACAAGGCACTGGACCTGCGAGTTCTTAGTGTACTACAGGAGCACACTATCCCAAGTGGAGCCACTGTTATCACTTAAGAATTTTAATGCCAAAATTTCTCATACTAGCTTGATGGTAAAGATTCGGTGCTAGTCTAAGTTTGAGTTTTTGTTTGCCTTAGAGTCTGAGTCTTAGGAGTCCACTATGCATTCTCATTCACCACTGGTCTCATAATTCACAAAATTTCCATGTGTCAGCTCTGTTCAAAGGTTATTATGTGCTACAAAGCTCTTTAGGTGATTTCGTAGTGCATAAGTCAGTTTTAGGTGTTTTCGCAGCGCAACTGTCTAGGTGATTTCGTAGACCTGGTCTAGGTGATTTCGTGCTGATCCATAGAAAATCTCACCTAGCTGTCATATTTATCAGAATCCTCATCATTAGGTCATTAGCTGTCTTGGTATGCATAGGTTGCAAGTTTCAAAAAGAAGCAAAGAAAAGAAATACATTTATGAACTCCAAAGTTTTATTATGAAAAGGTAGTCAACTTCCAGGAGGTCTCTAAAGCAACTGAAAGCCTATTTTGGGAAATGGAAAGAGGTTTTTATTCCTAATAGACTGAAATAGAAAAACCTCCTTCAGTTTCCTCAAATCCATTACGATCTGAGAGAAATTAATGACCAAAGTTACACTACGAAACTGCTGTAGGTGCAGTGTTTCATCTCCTGTTTTACACCTGTTTTTCAAAGACACATTCTGGGCGGTAGTGAAGGTGTTTCAAAAAACCAAGATAGGTTTTTGTTCATCATGGATTGGTTCACAAAATCCTCCTTCATTTTTTCCAAATACATTGTTTATGAGAAGTTATGAGCTCTGTCCCAAGACCTATGTTTCAGCCAGAATAGAAGCTTATATCTCATGTCATCTTCACTTACCATTATATTGGCAATGCAAGAAAAAGGAAGCAAGGCATCATGATTTAGTTCCAGAAAGGGGTTTGGAAATAAATCTAGATCAACTTCATACAATTGCAGACAGCAACACAGTGGCAATGGTTGTTATCAATCCAAGCAACCCATGTGGCACCACTTTTATCCATGATCATTTGGCTAAGGTTGCAGAGACAACTAAAAGGTTAGGTTTGTTAATAATCTCAGATGAAGTATATGCTCATATTGTCTTTGGTAAGAAGCCATTCATTCCAATGGGATTCTTTGCATCAACTATACCAGTAATTACTCTTAGGAGCATATCGAAGAAATGGACGGTTCCTGGTTGGCCGATTGGTTGGTTTGTGACATGTGATCCAGATGGTATTCTGAGGAAATCTCAGATAACTGAAGGCATTATTGCAACCCATTTAATTGACTAGGCACTAGATAGGCTTTTTGCTGCAGCTGTCCAGAATCCTATTTGTAATCTCTCATTAATGGTTGGCACAACAGATGATTGGTGTTATGTGGAAGCATATGGAAAGAATGGGGTCCATATATATATTCAGTTTGAAAAGATCCAAGGCACATGAAAAGAGACATTTGAAGATAGAAAAAGGCTCAAAATGAAAAATTTTGGTTCAAAGCTGTGTTTTTGTAATTACACAACAGTTTTGTAGCGTGCTACGAAACTGTTGTAAGTGATGCCTAATGATTAGCAGTTTCGTAGCGTGCTACGAAACTGCTGTAGGAGCATATTATGAATTAGTGGACCAATTTTGAGAGACAAAGGGAAATATTTTAAAAGGGGAATCTCTGCAAAAGATCAATTACAAAGTGTCAACATTCAGCAAGGGCAAAACAAGTAGAAGGAGGACATTTTTGTTGAATTCTAAGCTACATGTTATAAAAGTGGAAATTGTTTCATAGCTAGATGATGCTTCAGGCAGCATTAAATGAGCTATTTGTCTTAATTCAAGTGTGGGATCAGATTTCATGGTTGATTTAATGCATTTCATATGATTAAAGAGACAGCATGGTCAGCAGAAGGATTCGAAGATGAGCATAAGAATGAAACTCTAAAAAGGAGGAGTTTTGTTTCCCTGTTTTTACTAGTCGACTTCTAGAAGCGTTTATGAGCATTCGAAAGCCTATCTCTAAAAAGTGAAAGAGGTTTTCATTCATAAGATACTGAAATACACAAACCTCTTCCACTTTCTTCAAATCCATTACGATTTGAGAGAATTAAATGATCAAACTTGCGCTACGAAACTGCTGTAGGTGCAAGTTTTCCACAGGCATATTTCTCTGTTTGACACTTGTTTTTCAAAGAAATATTCTGGACGGTAGGAAAGGTGTTTCAAACACCCAAGAGAGGTTTTTGTTAAGCATGGATTGGTTCACAAAAGCCTCCTTCAGTTTTTCAAAATACATTGTTTATGAGAAGTTATGAGCTCTGTTCCAAGACCTATTTTTCAGCCAGAACAGAGCAAGGGACAGTTTCCTAGTTTCTAGGAACAACAAAAGGATGAGTCATCAAGGGCCAGCTGAAAGGTTATGGGCTTCATAAAATTCGACTTCATGGAGTTTTATGTGTCAAAAGGAGTGTTTAATGCTTAGATAAGGTTGCTGTAATCATGATAAGGAGTTACACTCCTAGTTGTATTAGGTCTCTAGGACTGCTAGTTAGGTGTCATTTGAATTTAATAGTTAGTTTTGAGTGTCATTAGGTGTCAGGTCAGGTAGAATTCGAATTTTCCTCTTCCTAGAAGAGGAATCAAAGGCATGTAAAGAGCTCTATATATAGCAGAACATCAGATGTACAAAGGGTTGGAAAATTTTACGGAAAAGCTTGTATTTGGCCTATGTAAGACTCATTTTCAGTAATACATACTTGAATTTACTTCTCAGGATTCATGAAGGATTTTTTATGTTCAGAATATGTGATGTTGTCCTTTCCTTAATTCTTATAGTGGTATGGATGTATAATCACTCAGAATTCACTGAATGTGCTCTGACTTCTTGTATACATTTATAAGCTGTGTGGTCCCATATGAGTTTATGTTCTGAATGTTTAAATGCTGAATGCCCTGACTTCCATGTAGGGTTGAGTTCATTGTTATATTGAGGTGTTGTTGACTCCATAAGCCCAATGGATAGTTTTGTTTAATGTGTTTCCACCATTCATATTTTTCACAGTTGTTTTATAAGAGTTAGCCATCTTATCTTTAATCAAAATCATTAATCCATCAAGAGAGAGCCCTCTCAGGTTGAGGAGGCTAAGCCTCAGCCTAAAGTAGGTTGAAATAGTTACTTAGAGTCAACCTGACCAGCCAATTATCAGGATCTGATTTTGAGATAACATAACGTATGATATTTTTTGTGGGATTGAGATGTTGCATTATTGATTACTCTCTACAACTTCTATATAAACCTCTACCATTCCAAGAAACCAAGGGTAGGGTTGAATTTGGTGATTTTCCAGTATCAATTAGACAACCTCCATTGTTGAGTTGTGGGAGTGTAAGTTGTGCGTCTGTAAATTCTACAGTATGGGTGTTTGAAGTCTATAGTGAGGGTGTGTCCTTTGTCTAATGAGCTCTTGTTTGAGGCAAGGTGGTTATTATTAGAAAGGTATTTCTGAGCCCTTGTAATGTGTTAATTTTTTATGGAAAATCCTTTGTTTTGTTTGTCAAAAGGGTTGGACAAATTGTTTGGTTGGTTCTCAGGGTTTGAGTGATGTTGTTAATCGAAGAGCCCGTTCATGGAAGTGTGATGAGATCTAGGAGAGGGCCATTCAGTCAGAACCTAGATAAACCGTTACCTAGGATGAGACTTATTCTCCACGTTTATTCTCGGTCTTGTCGGGAGGTTGTCTTACTCTCCATGTTTATGTGGAGGAAGAATATTATGAAAGGGTGGTAACACCAGGGGATTTTTTTATTCGCTTCAGTTACGTAAAGGGGTTGTCCTATAAAATGGTTGCAACAATGTCCATTTGTCAATCTCTAAACTATCTATGTATATGTGTTGTGTTGTTGGATCGATTTCATATGACATCCAATGAAATGGAAGCTTTCTTGCTTTAATAATTTCCAACCAAAACATATACATATATGATGCTTTACTCAATTCCAACACCATTAATGAATTCAAGTAATTTTGGTGTCTGCTTCCACTTCTCCATTGGGAACGAACCACAAAAAGAGTTTATTGGCTTTCATACATCCATGCCCTTTGCTACTGAAATATTGTTGCCCTTGTTTCTCTTTATACACATCGATTCTTCCACATATGAATCTTCATAGGTTCTTTTATTTATTCTGAAGATCAAATTTTGAGCAAGTTGAGATTGCGGTATATGAGGGTTGAAAGTTGAAACTAGGAATATTAGATAAACTTCTGTGAAATTTTTCTTTGAGATGAATGTGAATTCTATTTTGAATATCATGGAACGCTGCCTTTCAAGCATTACACTTGAAGCTCACAATGTTTGGGAACCTATTGGAGGTTCACTTTGGACATTTACTTGTTTAGAGTTCAAGAGCCGAAGATTTTTATTTGTTTCCCAGAGTCAATCTACATATACTTTCATGAAATGAGGACACATTTTGGAAATGGTTGTGATCTTTTGATCTTGTAAGATGCTATTGGTTAATTGTCTTTTTCTCTATTCAAGGAGTCTTGTATTTATGAGCTAGTAGAGTTGGAGCGCTCAATGCAAGGCTCTCCTATAGGAATGTAAAGAAATGATCTTTAGATTCTTTTGGAATTGGGGCTTGCGAAGCCTTTCTTTCAAAATAAATATAAAACCTCAAAAGGAAATATATTGTTCAGAGGCAGATATCACTTATCGACACAGGTTTGAAGATTCTGATCTATGAAAACAAATTCTCATAACCTGAAAAGAAGTATTATATGGTAGATTTGAAAGAGCCCATTCTTCATCCTCGGCATTCTATTTCTGTGGCATGTGAAGCTGCTTGTCGACAACTCGTGCCTGGTAGGCCTCTATTTCAAGGACTAGACATTTTGGGAGTTAAAAGGAGAGGTCAGGGGATTTGGTCATGGATAACAATAGATAAAAATGAGAGTTCTCAAATTTTGGAGGTAGATAAATTAACAATAATGAAGTGTTGTGACTTGTCAGCTAGGGATCTTTGTTCTTTCGATCCATTATTTGTATATCCTTCCACTATTCTGGGATGAGAGAGAGAAAATTTTGTGAATCTAGAGTAGATAAGGTGTATAATCACAATTGATGAAGTACTGCTGTTGTATTCATTGGATAACTATGTTCTACAGTATGTGGCAGAACTATAGAAGCATATGAATGTTAGAAATGACATGGTTAAAAATATGTGGAATTCTAGAGAACAAGGAAGCTCAAGATTTCCATTAGTGTCAAGTAGGAAAGAATTGAGGGATGATGCCATGTGTGGTAGCACACAGTCTAGCCAAAAAAAATCAACTAGTGATGTTGAAATTTACAGTGGTTCATATGCATATGATTTGCCCTTTGAATTTAGGGCATTGTAGGTTGCTTTGGAGGTAGCTTGCACATTTCTAGACACCTAGGCATGTAACAAACTTGTTTATAATCTCATAACGTGGTTGTTGTACCTCTATTGATTGTGAAATCTATTTAGTAATACTTTAACTCCTGTCTTGCTTGATTTGTTCTCTCTCTCTCTCTCTCTCTCTCTCTCTCTCTCTCTCTCTCTCTCTCTCTCTCTTACACACACACACACACACATTGATAGATGCATGCATGCACATATGTTCATACAATGCATGTATTTGCACTTGCTCTACTATGTGCAAAGAGTGGATGGGATTTGGCCAATAGTTGAAGGTTCAGCTGTAGTGAATTGTTGGCAAAAGCTATCAAAAAGTGTAGTGGAATGAAAGTGTAAAAATGTAGCTATAAATGTTAAAAGTTTCAAATGAATTTGTAACTAATAACACATATTTCATTAAAATTGGAAATTTTTTATTACAAGTACATCACTAAAATTGAGGATTTTAGTTATTTTGAAATTCTAGATCCACTATTTAATTCCAAATTTAATGAAATATGTGTTTAATGCCTGCATAGTCAAATGTATGGAGGCATATAGTAAAGGATAATGTACTCTTCCCATCTAGGAGCTATTATATGTTCATACTGGTTATACCTTTCCTTGTTGTTTCTGGTGTGGCAATGGGAGCTTGCCTTAGCTCCTTTCATGCAATGAGCACTACCATGGGATGATGGAGATGTGTTCCCATCATTCTCTTTCCTCAACGATTTCAACAATGTCTCGGAAGCATCTAACACCTTCGAGCATTCTCCCTAGGTGTATCTCAAGCCTACAAATTGAGGTCTTTGCACAACCTCCAATGGTTGAGTTATGCATTGGTTATTAAGACCAAGTTCTTTTTCCTCCTCATGCCTCATCCTGGTAAGGAGCCTCATGTTTGTCCCTATAATTGGGATCTCCATATCTCTAACAAAAATCATACTATGTGAAGACAAAACTGAAAGGAAATCAACATCTTTTACCTCCTCTTTCGATTTGGAAAGAACTAGTGAGCGCTTCTAATCATCTGTTATTGGTGGTTTTCTAGCTGTCTCGGCACATTCCCCAACTTCCTTTCCAACATACCCAAGTCCTACCAGATGAGGTCATTCCTCTACCTTGATGGGGTTGATAATGCCTTGGCCATTAACACCCAAGCCTTTTCCTTCATACCCCATTTTCTCCAACAGTTTGGAGCCAATTCCTGTGGTATGATTTTCAAAAATAGCGAAATCATCATCACGAAAGATACATGAATTCAGAGAATTACTTTTTACTTCACATGGGTCACACTGTATCTTTTCCAAGGTCTCGTCCTTATCTTGCAGTTGTTGTAGAAAATTATGTTTTTCCTCTTTCTCTTCATGTAAAAACATCTTCAATTCAACGTTTTTTGTTGAAGATTCTGTTTGTTGTGCTTTAGTTCTTCCAAGGCCTCTTCTGTGGTTCGCAAGTGAAGCTACAATCACTCCTTTTCCTCTATCTCTTTTTGTAAAGCTTCATACATTATTTCCACCCTTTGGGAAATTTTGAGCATGGTCTCATACATTGATTTTTCATCCTCTATTGCTGCACGTTCCATTGTTCATTCTTGCAATTCACATCCACGCAAATACCTCTTTGATACCAAACTTGATTGAAGTTTACTCAACTCCCAGATTTAACCAAGATCTTTTACTTTTGTGATGTGATTAGAATTGCATTTAAAAAAGCATAATTGAACATATCTACATGTTGTAAAGAAGAAGGAACATGACAATCATTGGAAACATAAAAATACAAGACGTTGATAATGGAGTTCATCCAGGAGGGACTAGGTCTCTAGGCCCTAGTGTCAAGATGGTATAGGTGCCACATTAACTATTGTTAGTAGTGATGATGTACATAAGAGGTGATGCCACTATCATACAGGTAAAAAGCCCTCATGCAGGAGTTTCTCCAAGAGATGTCCTGATAAAGAAACTCTCAGCCAAAAATGACTCCTATCAGTATGACCTAAACTCATGCATGATGATAATGAGCATCCCACCAACATGGCATAAAATGGATCTCAATGCAAACATACATGACGACACATGAGTATCCCATCAACATAATGACAAAGAGATCTCAAACAAAAACATGACGAATCATGACAACAAGTAACACCACAAATGATTATGTGTCACATCAAGAATGAATCACGAAACAATGAACAAAATAGGATCCCACATCAAACCTCAAACTAGGATCTGTGCAGCACAATGCATCTCTTAGTAAAAGAAGTATATGAACATACTACATATACCTCACATCTTGGGGCCATCTGAAGCAAAGGATATCAAACTACTGAAGCTAGCCATACCATCAATCTCATGATGTCAAATCTCATGGAATGTTTGCTCACAAGTTGAATGCTAACACCTACACTTCACTTTGAAAAGTGGCTGAAAAATGAAATGAGTAAATGGAAAATATGAATGCACCATCAGAGTTGTTGTGTCGAATAGCGAAAATCAACTGTCAAATTTCTGAATTCTGAGAAATTAAAAATTTGGGGCTTAAGGAATCTTTTAGATTCCACCTAGATTCCTCAAAGATTCCCTCCTCCGAGTCCTCTGAAAATATGCTACTTAGATCAGGAAACTGACTGCACCATTAGGTTCGTGTCGCTAAGAGGTATAAGCTTGACATAAAATTTGTCCAATTTGGACATTGCAAAAAGTTCACCCTCTTGAGAATTTTGCCCAATCATTGTTTTGCCTATGATATTCCCAGGTTCATGGTCCCACCCCGTAATAAAAATTAATTAAAAATGGTTGTCTCAAAAAATGTGCCATTCTTTGGCCTCTGTTCTTTTTGGCATCATGTTGCTTTGTTTCATTGTTCTCTAACCTCCATGGGCGCACTGAAGAACTGAGAAGTTTATATAAAATTTTGTGGGTGGAGGTATCATTCAGGACCCTTGTGGGTCATTGGTATAGTTGGAGGATGGCATCGAGGTGGGATGAGTTCAAAGCCTGCCCACTCCAAAATAGCATGCAACACATTTTTTTTTGCTAACCGTTTATATGGCGCTAATTTTTTTTCAAACGACATGTGGTTTTTTGGGGTGGTGTTTGTTGGTGTACACCACCACATGGGGCTACCCAGTGGGGGCCAACCCATGTTGGATGGGTGGGTTTGATCCCCCCCAACCTCCCATTAATCGTATGACATATAGTTAGTGTGGTTGTTGGGGTGTGGGACAGGTCCATCGGAGGTGACCCACTCACCCTGTTGTAATATCGTTTATGTGTTGCAGTGGACTGGGGGTTTCAACAAGGTCATGGCCATAAACCAAACATTTGACATTTTAATTTTGGGGTGTGTGGTGGTTGAGGGAGGTTTAGCGGGGGCCATGGCCTTTTGAGCCATAAAAAAATTTATTTTATAATTCAGTTGGGAAGGGATGTGGCAGGGGGTCATGGCCCACCACCTCATAATATTTTGTTTTTGAATTTTTATTTAAATAGATTCTTTTTACAAATATTTTGAAAATAATGGATATTGGGCAATTTATCAAGACGACAATTTCTCCCAATTTTGGGAGCTAGGTTTCATGCCCCAGGGTTGGTCAAATTGTAGGACACTTAAACATGGCTCACAACCCAACATTGACTAGCTCGTTATCCCTCATACGAGCTCGGATTGATGAACCATTTGCACTATTGTGATCAAGATGACAAGATATATGCTTTAGTATTGGTTTGAAATCATTCTTATCACTTTGATTTTTAAGCTTCCGTAAGCAATCTTTGTCCTGTGTGTCTCTAGAGCCACCTCGATCACAAAAATCATTTTTTTCTAGTTCACATGTGCAAAGGAGAGAGAAGAAGAAATTTTTTTTACCAGTGTTGACCACCCTTTGACCAAAATTTCTAAGGCACTGTTTGCTCGAATTTCTGAAGGAATTGACAGAGCTTTGTCAAGGTAGTTTGACCATGTTTCCTGCGCAGTTGATTGAGTGTTTGGTAGCTATAGTAGGCCATGTTTCAACCCAATTGACTGAGGTTGACCAAAATTCTTAGTAGCCACAGTAAGGCCAAACTTTTCGTGTGCGGATTCTATAGTCAATTTGACTAGAAAATCAAATTGTACTTTTACTGAGTTGAATAATTTCTCCTAAGAAGTGATTGTTGGGTTTTTCCCGAGTTTGGCTTTTCACAGTGTAAAATTATGTCTCATTTGTGCTTGGCTATCTCTTTATGATCCTAATATTATTATTGCAGTAATGTTGAGATTTTTTATGTATAATTACTTAATGATGTATGTGACATAAGTGAACTTGGTTAAAGAAATAATTGGGAAGTAATTATTAGTTTAGAAGATCATATTCTCTATGATGGATGTTGATACCATGTTGAAGAAACTTGGTCAAACATAAGAAGATGATTCTTATTCACTATGATAATTTTTTTTGAAGAATTTATACAATTTATCATAAAGTAATGTTCCATCCATTATTAGTGTGTCTGTATACTTCATCAAAATGCTACCTAAAACAAAAGAGACAAGAACACAAATATTTGGCTTTCTACCAGGGCCAAAACTTCTCCCTCATGGAGAGGAAAACCAAAGCAAAATTATTCTTATAGATATTCCATTGACGAATACCAAAACCATGACCCTTGCCACAATCTGCCTCTCCGAGACCAAGACATTGATCCTCTTCTTCATCGTTGTTGGTATCATCATCCTTGTTGCACCTCTGTCTCACTGGGAACTTCTGTTGACGTAATTAATGCGCCATGATTGTCTCTTGAGATTTGATGATCTTGGATTTTTCATTGATATCATTATCATGACCTTGATCTTCATCCTTGATCAATGTGGTGGGCACCAGTATTGCAGCAATAATTCTACAACTCCTGGGCTACCTATTTTACTCTTATCAACCCAATGGTTCATAACAAACTTGGAAGCGATGGTGCTATATGCACAAGTACTAGTTATTACTACAGGTTGTCACTTGGGTAGCCAGCGCAATATCACTAGGAGCTCAAGCCAAGTTCTATGGATTCGAGAAGAAGCTTTATATGTGATGAAACGAAAAAGAGATATTACTCTAAAGATGTTATTATACTTGTAGAAAGGGAGACCGAAATGTAAAGAAAACCAAGAGAATCCTAATTAACCAACTAACCCTAATTTTGTAGAGAGAACTATGAAAACCATGGAAATAATTCTGCTACCTACTCAAGGGAGTAAACAACATGTAACTAATATATTTCTGAAAGTAAATGAGAAAAAAACACTTTTTTGGATTTTTATGTATTTTTATGTGAATTTGTCATGCATGTAATTTATTTGTTTGTGGATGTGGCAATGAATAGGTGGCGATGGAGGGCAGTTTTGGGACTTGAGAAGATGTAGGATGGTGTGGATGGGTCCTAGGAGGTCTCAGGTGGCCTCCTGGAGGCATTTCCCAAACTCAGCCTTCAAAAGAAAGCCTACAGGAAAATCTACAGGAGGACACAGGAAATCTACAAGAGGCCGAGAGAAGTTTACACTGTTTTGAAGGTGTGAGAGTGGGTGGAAAAGGTGCATAAAGGTTGGAATGAAGTGTTAGTCCACCTAGGGTCTAGCAAAAATCATTAGGAGAGAGAAAGATGATTGGATTTGCTCAAGGAGAGAGGAAGAAATTCTATGGAAAATGTAGGAAACTAAGGCAGAATTGAGGGGAGACATGGGCAACTTGTAGGGCATGGATCAGTTGGAGAATGGAATGGATGATAGGTTGGCCTACTGCTAGAAGATATCTTTTGCATAAACAAGTGACATTCAACCAATGAGATTAATCAAGTAATGAAATAAATGCATCTTGAAAAACAAAGTTTTTGCATCAAAATAGACTATAATCTATGAAGGGAAATGTTGATAACTATTGTAGGAAAGGAAAGCATGAAAGAGGACTATTGTAAGTAAATAGGTGATCATGATGACAAAGTTTTGATGCAAAGAAAAACTAGACTATTAACCAAGTAAAGAGCTGCAAACACTGGAAGTCCTCTGAATGAGGAAAATCTATGGTTTTGGGGCAGTAAGAGGGTCTTTTCCTGAAATCATTGTCCCAAAGGGAGAAAGAGAGGCCAAGGGACTATTTCTAGCCTTTTAGGTCTTTTATATATCACTTCTTAACCTACTATAGAAAGCATAAATGGAAGAAACCTACTGAATCATCAAAAGCAACCTATTCTTAACCATAAAAGAAATGCATCTAACAACAACGTAATCTACAAACTGAAATGAAACATACAAATACAAGTAAAAAAGAGCTTGGCTACTTGGACTGAGCCCTAACCCAAAGAGCTTCAGCCCTCTAAGGTAACTCAATACTAACTCAAAAATGATTCCATATTTATTCTCAAAACAATAACAAGATTACATGAATTGTGAAGATAATAAGCTCAAAGTTGAGTAGAGTTTACATAAGCAAAACTACAACAAAAATCCAACATTAGTGAGGTCCTAGGCCTCTCTACTTATAGAAATGAAGCTACCAATAGCTTCCTTAAAATCAGGGAGGCTTGGCTCCCAAAACTCAAGATAATCATGAGTCATCCTCCACTTTCTCGGTTGTCTTCTAGTGCATGACTTGGTTGCTTGTACTCCGAGCTGAATGAGGGGGAATTCGAAGTCAGGAGTAATAAATGAGGTGGATTCCCTCCTATATGTCTTGTCCTTTGTCCACTTCGAGTTATTGCTACCTTTTGTCCACTGGATCCTTGACTTTGACCACAAAATTCATTAATAATATGGTTTAAACACATATTAGACCACATGGCATCATAACTAACTCAACTCACTCTATAACCATAAATATAATCAGAAAATCATACAATAAGCTAAGAGAATGGTTGATTTGACTAGGTTAGGAGGTATAATGAGCCCATATACTTACCCATTTATGAGGCTCATCATCACCCCCTTACTGAAAGTGTTGCTCATCCTTTGAGAAACTTAGTCCATCTCCTCATCTTTTATTTCCCTGGTGGCCTCCCTAGCATCCCATGCTTTTGATGTGGTCTCCTCTTCCTTATCATAGAATCCTACCTCACTGTCTATCTCCTCCCACTGCTTCTACTCTTCTTCTTCTCTTTTGGCTTCCAGGATTCCTAGCAACAGTGGGGGACTCAATTTGAGGCCAATCTAATTGACCTTCAGCCTCTACATGAAGCTCTTATACATTTCCACTCTCCTTAATGTCTCCTTCATCCTCATTCAAGAATGATATTCCTTGATCTGCAGACTGTGTGATAAGGTGTTCCATCTCCTCATACATGCATGCACACAGTCATGCCCAAATAACCTTTCCATATCCTCAACATGTGCAATGGCTTGTGCTTGATCACCTATATATCTAGGGGATTTATAAGGATTATTGGCAAGTAAGTTGTGTGTGTTGATGGGTGCCATGGGGTCTGATGGATTAGCTCTGATCATTAATTGCTCATTCTTCTCCTTTATCATCAAACCTATTATTTCCACTACCCTTAACTCTTCATGGTTCATCCTTGAGGCCATGTTCATTAGTTGTAGGTCCCATAGCCTAGCATTGGGGTCCCACACATTCATGTCTGTGAGGGCCATGTTATGCAGGTAGAATTCTGACATCTTTGCCTTATCTTCTAACGTGCTTTGGTCACACAAGTCCATAAACTACTTGTAATCTTAGAAAGACATTGTCCCTCTTTGTGCCAAATTCTTTATCTGAAATTGTAAGCATTGGTCCTTGAGATATAGGCCATAGGATTTTGTTAGTGTCCTACATTGCAATGCCTCCATGGACCAGCTGGCCATGCATGCCAGTTGGGTCTCTTTCTCTTGCAGCTGTCTTCTTAGCAATTCATTTTTAGTTTCAAGGTGACATCTTGTGATTGCTTCCTTGTGTCTGATATCACTTAACTCTCTACCCATTTCTCTGAATTTGCTCTCCATATGGCCAATATCCTCAACTTCTTTGGATTTGGCTATTTGTATCCACCTATGGGTCCTTATTCTTTCTTTCTCTAATTCAAAGAATAATGGAATTACAAATTTTTGTAGAATTATTCTTCCCCCTCAAGAGTATTGTAGTAGGAGCCAAAACTAGGCTGGGGATTAGGTCCTTGTAGCTCTTTTGCTTCCTCCTTTATTTGTGGTTTTCCTTCCATCATTTTCTCAAGCTTTTGGGTCTCCTGTAGTTTTGACAATGTCTCTTGTAGAACTATATGTGCCTCCTGTAGGACTATTTTTGGGTCTTGTAGTTCTACCTTTTCTTTCCATGTTGGAGATATAGTAGTCCCCCTTTCATATGTGATAGGTGCCCTGGAAGGGGATTATGTTTGGGTAGAGAGTGAATCCTCAATTATAATTGGCACTTTTGAAGAAGGCTGAGCTTTCCCTATTTTGATCCTTGTGCTCTTCCTAGACCTGAAATACATTGAGGTCTACCTTTTCCTCTTCTATTTTGGCTTAATTGGTGTGTTGAGGGTAGTGAGAGTAGTTGCTGCCTCTCTTTCTAGAGTCTCAGGGGACACTTCTATCTTCTCTACCCCTTTTTCTCCTCCTCCTATCTCTGTTTTCTCTGTTTCTTCAGCTTTCTCCTCCTGTATCTTGGTTTCTTCCCTCTTCCCTTCTTCTTCTTCTTCTAAATCACCAGTTACTTCACCTTCTCCCCCTTACTACTCTTCCTCTTCACTGCCAATAGGACTGATATCATAGGTCAGGGTCTTTATGTCATCTTCAGCTATCATGTTTCTGAATATTTCCCATGCTATAAGAAGTGTAAATGTATGGAGGAATCTTTCACTAAAATTTTGATTAAGCCATGGTGAGCTAGTTGCTCTAGATTTCCTACCTTTACTTTAGTACTAGATTCAATGAGGGACTATAGAAGGAAGTAGGGTTTGATGAGCTTCTGAGTGGCTAAAGTGGTAACCATAGACAATTTTGCACCTCCCCTCGCAAGAAATATACTTGATTATTTGGTAGCGAACCTCATCCCAAGGATATGGTATTCTAGCCCTTCTTATGCCAATTTTGTCTTTTACAGGGGTTTCATTGCTTTGGAAGAAGTTTTTCTTGGTAGCCTGGCCAGTTGGTTTTTCACCCGTACTCCAAGGCAACCCAAGAGGAATGGTAGTGAACGTACTGATAAATTCATGGGTTATCACCATCAAAATTCCTCTAAAGGTGGCAGTGGCATGTGTTCTGGTGTGAGGGACCAAAGAATGGCAAATTGTTGAGAAATTTCCTCATCAAACCATCGGAATTTGTCAAAAACGTTCATCCAATTTGCTCTGGTGAATATGTTCACTACTTGGGGATGTGCATGGAGCCTGGAGGAGTTGGTGGGCTCCTTCCTCATAAAACCTCCTACCATTTGGTGTATGCTTCCTCAAGAAACCAAATGTGGAGATGGAGACAACAATTTTTGAAGAAAAACAAAGAAACATAGAGATTGTGTTTCTTTTAAGAAATAAGCAGAAATTCTTTTATGTATTTCCTCCACCTAAGGATTTATTTCCTCCTCAAAATTAAACCACTACTTCCATATTTGACATTCAATGGGGGTATGCATAGAACATACCTACTCACCCTAGGAATTTTGCTAAAACCCATGTTTTCTCCCTTCAAAACAACTCATTGGCCCTGTTGTAGAAGACTGTTGTCCCTCATGTAGAATTCTTGTAGGTTCTCCTATAGACCCTGTAAGTGCTCTTGTAAAAAATTCCGAGAGAAGGAATATGGGAGAGATTAATGAAGAATGATGGTTACGAGGTTGTGGGGGCATGTGGAGATCAGAGGAGTAGAGTTTTGAGGAGAGAATGAAGGAAAAGGTGGTGAGAGTGCTCGGGGAGGAATACTTCTTTCTTTTTATGGATATTTATGGTGATGGAGGGTGAGATGGCCAACTGTACACTGGCCATATTTAGACCATTGGTCCCCACCTACCTTATCATCATGGCCCTATCTTCATAATCATCCCTCATGATTGCATCAGAGTTCACACTTCCTCTACTACCTGTCACTTACATCTTCCTTGAGTTGACTATGCGCACGTGTGGGTGACATCTTCAGATGAGTGGAGTCAACTAGATGAAGGCAGCCAAGTTAACTGGCCGCCTTTTCCTCATTTAACCTCAACCATCTCATTGTTGTTGCAAGCCTTCTAATTACACACATGCAAATAAAGGAGCAGGTTAGTTGCTTACCTAAGGTCTGAATGCACTTGCTGTGAGATGTTGTGGCTCTCTCTCTGTGCTGCATGCCTTTGTTTCCTTTGATGCATGTTGTCTACTTGGTAATGTGTGGTCGTGCTTTGTGCAAGTTCCTCTCTGGCTAGATCTGATCTTCAGGTGTCTTCTTCAACCTTCATATTTTCACCCTCTTGTTGCTGATGCTAGATTTTAATGGGATCAATTGCTATAGGAATTCCTATAGGAGCTCCTGTAGCTACTTCTCCCTTTGAAACTTCAGCTTCTTTCTATGCTTGGATCTATTAGGATGATGCCAGAGATCTAGATATAGATGGAGAGGTAATAGGTAGGATTCAGGTGAGGTGGATGGTGCTGTTTCCTTTCTTATTTTTTTGTTCTTTTTTCTTTTCCCTAAAAAAACTGTTTTTTTTTGTGTTTTTCTTGGGCAAGAAGAAGAATGATGCATGGGATGTGATGCAAGCTTGGAAATGATGGAAAGGAAATTTGAAGACTATATAAGGATTTATAGATCTTTTATGAAGCTTCCCTGTCCCTCAAACTGCCTTTTATATCCATTTCTGGCTCTCTATAATTCCTACAGGAGCCTCCTGTAGAAAACACAGTTTTTGAAAAAGAATCACAGTGAAGTGAAAAGAATGCGAAGAATGATAGAGAGAGGTGTGGGAAGGTAGGATAGGTGCTCGTATTAGTTTCAGGGCTCCCTTGGCACCTTCTGTTGCTTCTTGTAGTTCTCCTGCAAACCTACAATGCAGCTAGAAATTCTTTTTTTCCTTCTTTTTTTCCTTATTTTTGAAAAAAACTAGGGTGCCTTAGGTGTTGTGGGGAAAAATGCCTATACAGGACGATCCTATCCACCTAAGGTGTGACAGTGCCTTAGCAACAAACAGATACAGCTATTCTGGTTTCTTCCTTTATGAAATGTGAAAGAGGGGAGATCGATAGACTTACCGTTGTCTTCTGTTTGTCCCTCGATCTAGATCCTCTTCTCTTTGGGTGTTCACAGCTACTTGCCTCCTCGGTTGCTCAAGAGAACAGCTACTTGATTCCCACGAGATCACAAGAGAACAACTACCTGCGACAAGAGAACAACTACTTGTGACAAGAGAAGAACACAACAGAAAGGCAGATATTCATATTCATAAATGATTCAGGATTAGAAGTAAATAAAATACACTAACGCAATCATACAAATAGACCAGTATATAGGAGAAAACCAAGATAGCTTTATTGATTGATAACAAGGTTCAGGAAGAGATACAACCCAGAGGGCTCCAATCCAGCATCTCCTTCCCAGCAGAATGGAATTCCTTCTTCAGCTCCCTTCAAAGCATTAAGCACCCAATGATTCCAGTCACAAACCAACAACAATTCTTTGCAATAAAAAAATTCCAACCTCTAGATCTCATGGAGGAGAGATCTATATATAGTTATTTTGGAGAGAGGATGAGTCAGCTTGAGATATGACTAGTGTCCTCTCCCTCTCTCAGTTCTTGAGTCCAATTGGAGGTTCTTGCTTCCACTTGGAGATTTGGAACCTCTTACTCATCACCAGTCGAATTCCCTGAGGCAAGTGTCATTTTGGAAGGTTCCTGAGCATTGACACATTGAGGAATGAGCCTGCCACTTGTCCAAACTCGCTCAGTGCAGGTAGCTAGTGTTGGATTTGACATTCAACGCAAGTAGCCAGTGTAGCAGTTGACATTCAGCGTAGATGCTCAGTGGAGCAGTTGACATGATCCTGAATTGACTTGTTTTTGAGCAGTTTCAGGTGGAGAACTTCTGTGAATTGCTGTGGTTTGTTGGCCTTGTTCCTCTAGGGGTAGGAACAACATGTTTAGGGACTTTGGATCCCTTGATTATGGACATTTCATGCTCAATGTTGTAAGGCACAAAAATGTCTATAACAGTTGCCCCCTAAAGTATGAGGTCGTTTATCGGGTGAAATGCTTTATCTAGGAGGGTCCGAAGTTCATCCATTTGTTGGGAGGAGACCTGTAATAAGATACAATACAATACATTATGATTCATACTGCTTTCATGATCTAGCTGAGGCAGGCATTCCCATGCTCAGCTTTATAAATTCATTTTTTTAAAATAGAACAGACAATCGTCTGATGGTAGACTGATAATTTTGGTGAAATTATCATCCTTTGAGTAGGATGATCATCTGCTGCAATGATGTACATGTCAAATGTCTTTATTTTTCCTGAATATATATCGCAGCCTGGATGGATGAAACTAGATCCGGGGTCTTCAAACTCGTTCGATCTTCACTCTAAGTACAAGTCGATCCATGTGAGAATTTCACTGAAGTCGAACATGGAAAGACATCGCTTGATTACTGGTCAATGAGGTAAACCGTTAACAAGCGCGAGAGGAATCACCAATAATGATAATGACCCTCAAGGTACTGCAGTACAATTCACGTGGTGTGAATAAAGGACTTGGCGTTGAACACCAAGCGAAATCTTCTGGTCGAAGGTCATTGATGTATACCTGTCGCCAGGAGTGAGAAACTTGCCACTGAGGCATGCAAGCTTCAAAGTACTGAAGGGGTTGTTCCTAGATCAACTTCTTGGATAATGAGCTGATGTCGACAAGAAGCGTTCCGTCAAAGGAGGGCCTTAATGAATCCCACATCAGTGACACGGAATGGAGCTAATGATTTTAGTGGAGGTGAGAACAATCTGTGACATATGATTCAGGGTGGCGGTCATGAATGGATGAAGGATAATGTATGGCAGTGGATGGGACCCGGTTGACTCTTTCTGAATGACTTCTCTTGAACATATGGCAACACTGATGCGATGGATCGGTAGCATTACCCCAAGTGTGGATGGTATGGCGAGACAATGGTGATGTGACCGGTGAATGAAACAACCCAACCCGATTGTGGTACGGAGGAAAAGTGTCATGTTCAAGAGCGACCTGCTACCATCAAAGTTTTCTTGATTTTCTCCCAATTTTTCCCCAGTCATTGCTGACCAGTACCTCTTTATTTTTGTCAAGCTTGAGGAGGATAACATATGCTTGTTCTATAACCTGCCCTTCGGGCAAGCCCATCGCTATGTTTTAACGAGCCTAGCGATAGTGAAACTCGTTCTCGTCTAAAGACAAGTTTGTCGCTATTTAGTGATTTTAACGAGTCTAACGACAAGGATAACTTGGTCCTTTTCATTTTTAGAGAGTCTGAAAAGGTACATAAAGTTAACTCCAAAAGTCCTTTTTCTTCATCTAATCCCTTAAGTCCGAAAAAGTATAAAACAATACAGAAGGGATGAGTTTTCGACAGTTTTAATGAGACGAACAAAACAAGCGCTCGATCTTTTTGTGCAATAATCCCTCAGGTCCAAAAAGATTAAAATCTAGAGGAGGGATAGCACTTCCGGTCGCTTTAACGAGCTGGAAGGCCAAAACTCGGCAATATTTTCATGTTTTACGAGTCAGTTGAAAAGAGGTTAAAGAAGACTCGTCTTTTGAGGAACGAGTGATGAACAGGGATAGCAGCTGATTCCAGGTACAGGTTGGAATTCTCCAATCACGGCAGTGTCACAAGGATGGCTAGGTGAAATCACTCTTCGCAGCTATTCCTCAAAATGGGTAAACAATCATATGGAGGTGAACGATCGGCCAAATGAAAAGTGGAGGTGACGATGCAAACACAACCAAGGCTTTTATGGTTGATCAAGTCATATACACAATGGTTATTTACTGGGATAGGTTCTTTTTTTAATGAGCTTGAATGCGCCAAAACACTACTCGAACTTATGTTTATTTTTTAACGAGCATGAACTATGTGCTAAAACTGCTCGGATCTTGCGTTTATTTTTTAACGAGCATGAACTTTATGCTAAAACTGCTCGTTTATACCAGTCATATGATAAGAGTGTCTCATCAAGATTCTATTTTTTATGGAGCTTCATCTCACTAAGCTTTGCTCCGCATCCTTTCTTTATGCAAGTTCGGAAACGACTAATCCTACGAGTTTAAAGGGTTAGACCTACAGGTTTAAAGGGAGGACCTAAAAATTTAAAAAATAAATAGTCGCCCCTTGCTAGCACTCCAAAAGGCTTGCATGTCCCCAGTCATAAAACAAAGTTTCAAGGTTACCTCTTTCTTTTACGCCAAAACAGATGTTTTACCGCGCGAGGCCTACCTCTTCCAGGCTACCCAAAGATAGTTTCGTTTGGGATCCAAACAAAACACTTCCTCGGCAATGTCTACCGAAATAGACAAAGGTGAGCAACGTAATCCCGCCACCTCACATAACTTTGACAAAAGAATCTTTTTCTAGAACAACCCTCTTCCTAGACGGGCGGGGTAAGGACTAGTCATATTCTCCCACAGAAACCTACCCTATACCCAAAGTTCTCCTGCCGAAGCAAACCAGGACGCATGCCCCCTGGGTTCCAGTCATATCCTCCCGGATTACTCGCGCTCATCAGGAGGACAGACCGTGGGTTGAGACACTTCTTGCGTGAACAGACCATTTAGGGATGGTATATGACTATTTGCGATGCTTGATCTGGGGAATGAAAGTTGGTCCACGAGCTTGACCATTCTTCCTTCATGCGGAAAACACATTACTCTAAAGAGTGATGAGATGATGGCTCCCATGCAATATATATAGTCTCGTCCAAGGAGTAGGTTATAATCCAAGGGTCCTTGAACGACCATCACATTCATTTGAACGGTCTTCCCTTTCAATGTTATGGACACATTGGGGAGGATCCCTAAAGGTCGACTGGTTCCTTTGTCAACGCTTGATAGATTTCTCATTTCAGGCAAAAGCGTAGGCGAACCAAGCGCTTTCCAAGCAATAGAGGAAAGGATACTCACAGATGCCCCTTCATCAATAACTTTGCCAGCCATTACGATTCTGTATATTTGGACAATGATTCTGAACGGTATGCTAGCTGGCAAGTGGGGTCTGCCTAGTTGGTTCCAGTCAAAGGACACAACTAGGTTTCTTGGTGGTGGGACCGAGTATACGGCCGGATATCGCTCTGATGAACTTCCTTCCTGTGATAAAGGAATGGTGGCATTGCCCCCTTGATCATCAGAGTCAGTGCTAATGAAGAGAATTTGGACGGTGTCGTCTTTATTCTCCTATGTGACGGTGTCATTCGAAGATAGAGCCTCTGAAGGCAAAACCGGGTCAACTGCCGTTTCAACCTTTAGACTTTCGTCAGGTATGGATTCAGACGGTTCATCTTCAATGACAGGTTCTTCGGCTGACCACCTGGGCGGGGCAGTCGGATTCTCAACTAACAAGGGACTTGGCAGGAGTCTTTGATATCCAAGAGGAAGATGCGCTCGTAAAATCGGGCGATCTTCCAGAACTCTTTTTGCCTCATCTAAGAAGGGACAACGGTGGATGGCGTGATCGCCTTCACACAGTCTGCAGGGAAATTTAGCTTTCCCGCTCTGTCCTGGGGCTTCACTCCCACTAGTTGACGGTGAGCAGTCGACATGGCTATCAGAGGTCGATGCTACCGAATTGTGCAAACGGGGGGACCAGTCTCTTAGTATCCGGGGGATACAGGGACAATCTCTATGGAAGTGGTCTCCCTTGCATATGACGCATGGCGATTTAGGTCTTGCGAGTGCTGTGTGTGGATTTTTGTCAGATGACACTTGTATGCCCCCAGTCGCCTTAGGTTCCTTCTTCTTCTTTTCTTTCTTCTTCTTCTCCTTCTTCTCCTTAGGAACCCAGTTTTTTGTTCGACCAGTTCCGTCAAGTGAAGAGGAAGGAGGAGAGGAAGATGAAGTGGAAGGCTGGTGGGAAATTCTTGTCTGATCTAACTGTTGACTCGACTGTTCAGGAATTTTGGTGTTCTAAACGACATTGGTCGAAAAGAGCCAGACTGGTAGGCCAATTGTCAGTCCTGGAAGCGACAATGTGGCCATGTGGGGCGCACCAACATCTCCCCAAGAGGAGAAGGGACTAGGATTTCCACCAAGGGGAATTCCTTGGTTGCTGTGCTCCATCTTTTCAACCTAAAGATCAACACGGGAATAAAGGGTGATTGTTCCGTTTAAAATAAATTGTTAACGACGCTTTAGACACAACTTGCTTTTTCACTTTTAAAGAGTCGAGAAAAAGCTAAAGATGACTCTAGTCTCCTTCGATGTTTTAATGAGCCCAAAGTGACAAATGCACGGATGGACGTTTTCTGTTATAGAGTCTGAAAAAGGCCAAAAGAAACTGCTTTGGAGATATAGGCAGAGGGTGTGCCAAACTTTTCGCAAAACTGCAGAATACTTTTTACGGTACGGGCGGTCGATCTTCGTGAATGCTGTGTTCACTGCATTGTGATCAGTAGGGCGGTCGACATGGCTTCCTAAGGATAAAGGATATATGCCTATAGGGGTCTCCCAATATATACGCGACGGTACGTGGGAGCACAATCCATACTAGCGCTATCCTCCCTCAGGAGGAATCACCCACCTTCCATGAGATCGACAGTCACTAGGCTTAACGATGTCGGAACACGTCTCTAGCCTAGACCTCTATGTTGTGCGTTATCTTGCAAAGCGTTGTTAGGTTCATTCGGTTTATTTTAAGTTGATCTTTTTAGAATTTTGCCTTTCAGGATCACCACGAGATGTATGGTACAATTCCTAAATGCAGTCTAAGATGATAAGCAAGCTTTATAATCTTTTCAACTTTGAAAATCCTAGCTACTAAGGGAAAAGAAAGACACTATCTTTTCTCAAAGAGCAATCAGCACACTCTAATGCACTCTTTCCTAAATCAATCATGCAAACTTATCAAAATGCAAATGCACAATGCAAGTGTTTGTTTTCCGCTTTCTTAGTATAGATGCTTACAAAGAAAGATTTTTGTACAACTTTGAATTTGCTTTTAAATGACAAGATACAAACAAGTTTACTTTTTTCGAAATCAACAAGGGTAGAAGAGATTACAATCACTTTGCGATTTTCGAAATGAATACTTGTTTCGACACTTAAAAGAGACAAACTCAAACCAATAAGCAGAAGCAAATGTATAATCAACTGTAAACAGCCAATGAACTCTCTCCTAAGATCACAATTAATCAGATCTGAATCAAGGGCTACAGGATGATTATTTTAGTCATGCAAAGGAAAACTACAAATGATGCCACAAACACATAAAAACACTTATAGTCCTTTTGTACAAAAGAAGGTGGAATTCAAGCAAAGAAAAGGAGTTATCAGACTGGTACCTATGCTGGTTAAAGGCTGCGAAAACAGAGATCAAAACAGGGCAACAGACAGCAGAGAACCCCAGCTGCACAAGGCCAAACTAGTTCAGCGCAACCTCAACACTGTGGGTTTGAAATTCAGCGCAGGTAGCCTTCACGGGACCTGCGTTGAAATGTAGACTGCCTTCACAGTAGTTGCGCTGAAGGAGAAACTCTCGTTTCTCTTGGGTTCCGGGTCATAAAATGCTCAAAAATCAACTGTTTCAGGCCAAATCAGAAACACAAGCAAGCTATAATCAAAGGGATGATTTGAGAGGGTACTAAAGACTATCACAAAGGATCATCAAGTCATTTGTGAGTCCATTGTTCAGATCATAGACAAAAACCCAGTGAAGGATCAAGGCAGCAACAGTCCACTTTGCAGAAGCAGTTCGATTGTTGCTGTTGAGTCTATGAAACAAACAATGATGTAAACACAAATAAAATGACTAAAACAGATCTCCCCAGCGGAGTCGCCAATTTTTTGTGGGGAAAAATGCCTATACAGGACGATCCTATCCACCTAAGGTGTGACAGTGCCTTAGCAACAAACAGATACAACTATTTTGGTTTCTTCCTTTATGAAATGTGAAAGAGGGGAGATCGATAGACTTACCGTTCTCTTCCGTTTGTCCTCGATCTAGATCCTCTTCTCTTTGGGTGTTCACAGCTACTTGCCTCCTCGCTTGCTCAAGAGAACAGCTACTTGATTCCCACGAGATCACAAGAGAACAGCTACCTGCGACAAGAGAACAGCTACTTGCGACAAGAGAAGAACATAACACCAAGGCAGATATTCATATTCATAAATGATTCAAGATTAGAAGTAAATCAAATACACTAATGCAATCATACAAATACACCAGTATATAGGAGAAAACCAAGATAGCTTTATTGATTGATAACAAGGTTCAGGAAGAGATACAACCCAGAGGGCTCCAATCCAACATCTCCTTCCCAGCAGAATGGAATTCCTTCTTCAGCTCCCTTCAAAGCATTAAGCACCCAATGATTCCAGTCACAAACCAATAGCAATTCTTTGCAATAACAAAATTCCAGCCTCTAGATCTCATGGAGGAGAGATCTATATATCGTTATTTTGGAGAGAGGATGAGTCAGCTTGAGATCTGACTAGTGTCCTCTCCCTCTCTCAGTTTTTGAGTCCACTTGGAGGTTCTTGCTTCCACTTGGAGATTTGGAACCTCTTACTCATCACCAGTCGAATTCCCTGAGGCAAGTGTCATTTTGGAAGCTTCCTGAGCATTGACACATTGAGGAATGAGCCTGCCACTTGTCCAAACTCACTCAGCGCAGGTAGCTAGTGTTGGAGTTGACATTCAACGCAGGTAGCCAGTGTAGCAGTTGACATTCAGCGCAGATGCTCAGTGGAGCAGTTGAGATGATCCTGAATTGACTTGTTTTCGAGCAGTTTCAGGTGGAGAACTTCTGTGAATTGTTGTGGTTTGTTGTCGTTGTTCCTCTAGGGGTAAGAACAACATGTTTAGGGACTTTCGATCCCTTGATTATGGACATTTCATGCTCAATGCTGTAAGGCACAAAAATCTCTATAACATCAGGGAGGTTTTCACCCTAATTTCCTGCCTTGGGCGCCTCCAAGGGAGGTTTTCACCCAGGGGTCTAATTTTCTCTCTTCTCTTTTTTGACATCACTGGGATGCCTCAGAAGAGGCTTTCAACCCAGCGATGCGACTCAAGCGCCTCAGGAAGGTTTTCACTTGAGTCCTTATTTTTTATTGTTTTTTTATTTTTCTTCAGTGAGTGGGTGAAGTGGAGGCTAAGACATGCTCCACTACCATCAATGTCTTATTCAAATCTTCAATGAACTCTCGCTTGGAGAGGGGTTTCTTTTAGACTTACAATCGGTGTCCATTGACAAGCATGGGGATGGCTTCATCATCAATGGTTCTGAGTCGATCTAAACCATTATCATTGCATTTCTCTACAGTGTAGGGTCCTAGCTATCTTGTCCATGGCTTGGCCTTGAAATATTTGTATTTTGAATCATAGAATAGTGCCTATTC